>CM070058.1:14140354-14751783 GCA_036320875.1 Cotoneaster glaucophyllus | reverse complement strand
TCACAAGTATTCAACGACCCATGAACTTATTTTTGCAACCATACATTACCTAGGCGGTTCTTGAGACTTCAAATTACATGCCATGTGCTAAATGAAGAGAAGATTTTGTAAAGTTTCTTAATCGGTGCCAATGGCAAAGAGTGCTGAATGTATATTGGGTAGTCCTTTGTTTATAAAGCACAATTTTGGAAGAAAGGTCTTTCCAACTCAAAAAATAATTGACATATATTTGGCTTGAATAATCTCAATCTTGAAATAGAGGTTTTCCTAAATTTTGGAAGGAAATCTCGACATTTCAAAATAAATGTTGGAAAATTTGTCCAGCCACCAGTTGATATATATATATATATATATATATGTATATTTATATATTTCATGATATTCAGTGACTGCAATTAAGTAGTAAACTACAGATCATTTTCACATACAAACATCAGTTATACGTTATGTGCAATAAACTGTGCTATTACCATCTATGAGTGCCTCAGAGTTGCTGTTTTCTTTATTTTATTAGTTTCATTCAACTTTTACATTCCTTTTGAAATTGAATAGCTATTTAACTACTGGTGAAGTCTTATCCGCAACTGATGGTAATCCTTTGTCATGGCAGAATTTTAAGCATATCATGAAGGAGGTACAGGGGGCTGTAATAATAGGTTCAGCTTTTCAAGCAATACTTGGATATAGTGGACTAATGTCAGTATTTTTGAGGTTTGATTCTAGCATCTTTACCACATCCCCCTCGTGTTTTTTTTTTTTGTGCTAATTGGGAAAAACCGAGCGCAATGGTGTTCTAGGATTCATATAGCCGACCCCACTTAGTGGGATAAAGCTTTGTTGTTGTTGTTGTGCTAATTGGGAAAAATCAGAATGACTAGTATTTGGTAGTTTACTTTCAAATACTTGCCTTACCTACCAACTGGGATTGCCTAATCGGAGCTTGAGTTGATAAATATTAGTTTCATTTTCTGTAGTGGTAGTGGTAGTGGTTTTGAATGTTTGTTGGTGTTTATGCTGATAGTTGACATGTTTATTTAATCATATGTTACTAATGTAATGATCTTTAGTACTAGTAAATAGCAGCTTCATCGTTGTATGTGAGATCTGTGGCTTGTAAGTTGTAATAATTACTTTTCAATTGTGGCAAGATAGGTAACGGGTTCACGAATATGGAAAAAACTGTTGAAAACAGACAATTTTATGAGTGTAAGGGGAAAAAAGTGATACAGGATGTTTCCCGGAAACCACTGATTAGATTTTCAAGTCTCGATTTATTCAGACTGGGTATTTGGGATTGAATCATTTGATGCAGCTTAGTTGGATTTGATCCACTATTCCATGGGGTTTGGTCTTGGCTGTGGTTGATTTGATATGCCATCATTATTATGCATGAAAAGGGGGAGTGAACTGTGGGACGATTATATGATAATAGTATACTGAGTTTTTAATATATTGAAGGGGATCAAGTATTTGTGAAGAGTGCAGGTAAGCAATCACATGAATAATGTAGAGTGCATGGAAATATTGTAAACTAGCGTAACGTTTAAACCAATGGATAGATAATTAATATGTTAGAAATATTAATGTTGGTTGTTGCTGGAGCTGATTAAATTAAAGGCTTATTTTTTGCTATGCCCCCTGTACTCTATAAAAAAATCACTTTACCGGTTTACCCCTACACGCTATTCTGTTTCACTCTACCCCCTGCACACACTTTTTATGCCCCATATTACCCCATTTTGTCAACTGGGTTGAGAGAAGCATTAGTTTTGCTGATGTGACAGTGTTTCTTTGGGGTTTTCAGCCTTGAATTATAGGGATAGGTTAAGAAATTGTGAGTTTTTAGGAAGTTTTGGGAAATCGAGTCATTTAGGGTTGCCAAGGAAAGAAATTGGGGTGTTTTTGGTGAGTGTTTTGGTTTTTTGTTCTTCGTGCCAGGGTATTTTTGTTGTTTCAGATATTCTAAATGTGTAAACGAGCTGAAAAGACCAAAGATCATTTTCCACATCACCGAAATTAAGCCTCGTTTAACCAGTTGACGAAATAGGGTAAAGTATAGAGTGTAGGGGGTTAAGTGAGATTTTATGTGGAGTATAGGTGAGTAGCAAAAATTGCATAAATTAATTTAAGACTTGACTCATCTAGTGGATGCTGGCATATATGCTCAATAATTTAGTCAGCTTATTGGTCTGAAATGGTAGGGGGGAAGAGCAACTATCTTAATCATATATGCAACACATTGCAGAGTGATTTCTGCATCTTCCTATATTTGAGAATAACCTAGATTATAAATCATCATCCTAAACTAAGAAAGTGTAACAGTACTCTGTCAATCAACCCCAAGTGGGTGCCTTGAAAAGACACGAAGGAGATTGAGTACTGCATAGTGGGAGATAGAAAAAAGTTAGGAGCGCTGAGATGTATTTTCAAACTTAGGTTTCTTATGGTCTCTGAGTCAGACTTGGTGTGCTGGAGCTCATGGATCAGTGTATGGAAAATGTTTTTGGCTTGTATGTCTATGGAATTTAGTGAAAATGGTTACTGCCACTTCTGAGCATGTCATATTCGTTCTACCAGCATACTGCTACCACCAACCTATGTGATTTGGCCCTTTTTTTGCTACTTATAAGGAGCTGTTGTTGTTACTAAGACCAAGGTATTGTGAGGACACCGCCCACATCACTTTTGTGAATGGTGTTTGCGATGTTCATGAGATGTGGCGAAAGAAATCTCTTGTGCTAATTGACCTATTGTAATTGGTGATTAATTAAGTCATCTCTAGTTTATTCTTGGTGTAATGAATGAGTGAGAGGTTTTTAGAGTGATACTAAGAGTTGATCTTGTTATGCTCAAGGCTATAATAATTGTATCCACAAGTATTTAGGTGTACTTTTTCCTAATTTTCCATGTCATGCCTCAAAAGACGAATCCAGATGCATAGAAGGAGGTTGCAACTTCACCCCCCCCCCCCCCCCCCCAACACACCCCAAAAAAAAAAAAAAAAAAAATTTCTGGGCATTTTCCGGACAAGTCAATTTTCTTTTTGGTCTTGGGGGTTGCAGGAGTGAGGAGAAACGTTTGTTCTGCACAATAATTGGGTCATGTACTGCAAATCATAACTCAATGTCAGTTTGTTTGCCTTTCCTATTCAGGTTGATCAATCCAGTGGTTGTGTCACCAACAATTGCTGCTGTTGGACTTTCTTTCTATAGTTATGGTTTCCCGTTAGTTGGTAATTGCCTCGAGATTGGTGCAGTGCAGATGTTAGTTGTCATTCTTTTTTCTCTTGTAAGTATATGAAGCTACCCTTTTATTTGTATTTGGCCATTTCTTTTATAGGTAATTTATAGATTATTTCATGTGAGCTGTTTATATTTTCTGTGCCAAAACACCTAACACACTATTATTTTACTTTCTGCAGTACCTACGAAAGATATCTGTTTTTGGTCATCGTGTATTTCTGATATATGCTGTAAGTTCCTCCATGTAACAAAATAAAAAAGATATATTCTGTAAGTTAGAAAGATTCATAATTGTATCATATTCATACTGTTTAAGATGATTAATCTCAGCAGGTATGTAACACTTGTATGCATGCCTTCTGTAAATTGATGTGGTTCTGTCTGAATTGCCAGGTTCCGTTGGGTCTGGCAATCACATGGTCGGCTGCTTTCCTACTAACTGAAGCTGGAGCATATAGCTATAAAGGTTGTGATATAAATGTACCTGCATCAAACATAGTATCTGAACATTGCAGAAAGCATGTTTTGAGGATGAAGAGCTGTCGAGTTGATACTTCTCATGCACTAAGGTCTTCCCCCTGGTTTAGGTTTCCCTATCCGTTGCAATGGGGTACTCCTGTCTTCCACTGGAAAATGGCCCTTGTCATGTGTGTGGTATCAATTATCGCATCAGTTGATTCGGTTAGTTTTCTTGTCATTCATTTTGGCTATAAACTTCTTGGAGTTATAGTTCTTTATAACATAATTATAACATAAAATCTTATATTTTCATTTTTTTTTCTAGTTCCACTGTTAAGCACATACTGGACTCGTGATTTTAATGGACATGAAAATTGTATTTGTATGAGAGTTCCAAATTTATATATGTTATTAGAAGTCTAATTTCATTAAATAGACGAGTATGAAATGAATGAGTTGGCTTTAACCCAGTTTGATAAGTTAGTCCTTAACGCGTTCCTGATTGGAAGGTTTGATATCCTGGACTAATGCTTGGTAATTTTTTCTCTTCATTTGTCTTGATCCCATAGAACTTTTTTGATTAGGATAATAGACTGAGAGCACCTCATAATTTCTTTGTTGCTAGGTGAAAAACCTATTGTCTCATGGTCTTAATTGTTCACTTTAGAAAAACACCAGTCTGATTACGTTGTATTGGTCTTTAACGATCCCGGTTACACCAGTGCAAGAGATGGCCTCCTGAGAATGCCCTCTATACTTGCGTCATGGAAATATTAAAAAACTACCAAATTACTGGTTACAATGAAAACTGTTTACAACATTAGGTATTATTCTTCTTTTTCTCTCTCATTAAGCTGCTAGTTTAATTTGTCGTGTCAGACTGTCTGATTAGTTTGGTTTCTGACCTTTGCTTTGTGTATGAACTTCCTAGATTGGCTCATATCATGCATCGTCATTATTGGTGGCATCCAGACCTCCTACTCCTGGTGTTCTTAGTCGAGGGATTGGTCTGGAAGGTCTTTCTAGTGTCTTGGCTGGTCTATGGGGTACTGGAACAGGGTCCACGAGCTTAACTGAAAATGTGCACACAATAGCCGTCACTAAGATGGGAAGCCGTAGAGCTGTTGAATTGGGTGCATGCGTTTTGATCGTCTTATCCCTGGTCGGTAAGTGTGTGTTAAACTTCTGTTTTCAATTGTAACAATGAGACTCTACTTGAACAAGAATCTGTATGACTACTAGTCAGTTTCTCTTTTGGTTGGGCATTGCAGCATTTAAATAATAGTTTGAGTATCTATAATAGCAGGTTATGTATTTGGTTTTGTTAGTGGATTATAATTGCTCATTTGATATGTTTGTGGCCCGCTTGGTTAAACATTTTTCTGAGTCTTCTTTATGCACTTTTCGGGATTACCATTTGCTTATTCTGCAGTTATTTCACGCCACAATTAAATTGTTAGCGTATTGTTGTGCAATATGTTTGTATTTTTTTTATCTTGGACTGAACAGATCTTTCTGCTGTAGAAATTGGCTATTTGATCCTGACCATCGTTGTCCATATTAGAAACTTATAATCAACATTTGTTTTGAGTGTTTCCTCTGTTTCTCAAGTCCTCATATCACCACATCATGGTGATTTGATATCCATTACCCCTGGTACAACTTAAAAGATGCAAATTATATGTAGAGTCGAGGGCATGCTTCTCTTTGCAACTAATCACAGATATTATACTTGCAGGTAAAGTTGGAGGCTTTCTAGCATCTATTCCCCAAGTCATGGTTGCCGCACTGCTGTGCTTCATGTGGGCGATGCTTGCTGCATTAGGCCTGTCAAATCTACGTTATAGTGAGGCTGGAAGCTCAAGGAATATTATCATAGTTGGGTTATCTTTGTTTTTCTCGCTTTCAATACCAGCCTACTTTCAGCAATATGGCATCTCTCCAAACTCCAAATTATCTGTTCCGAGTTATTTTCAGCCATACATTATAGCTTCTCATGGGCCCTTCCGCAGCAAATATGGAGGGGTATGCTTCTACTTGACCTTTTGCTGTAAGAAGAATGTGTTCTGTGTTTGTTTATGTGTTTCTTTGTCAAATAGCTGGCATACTACATGAGAATCCATGTCCTTTGCACATAATAGACATAAGATAATCAGCTGCGTTTCTTTATTCATTCTGTTGTTTAAATAGAGTTCATACAATCCCATGAACATAGGAAAAGTCAAAACAAGTTAAGCTACTCATATTCCAAAGCTATTTGAAGACAGTGGTGGAATCATCTTACACCGATTCAATGTCCCACTTATACTCGACTACTTCTTGTGGACTGATGCAAGACTTAAGACTCGTACAACAATTTTTGCCCCTAACATGGTACTTATCTAAGACTCGATACTCATACCATAACTTTCTCCCTTAACATACTGTAACACTTAGAAATTACCATGTTGATACTTACCTCCTTTTCTCTTTTTGCCCTTCTGTGTGTTGTGGCACATACACAAGTCATCAATTCATTGAATCCTGAATCCCTGATTCTACCTTGTTTTCCCAGACAAAGCACTTGGTGGTTGGGAAATAGAACCAACCACCTTACTTAAATTACTTGGGACATTTTTAGATACTTATAACCATTTTGGTAACTGGTCCTTTTCTCCTTTATTCATTGTATTTTCTGCCTTCTTGTTGGACAATTTTTAGAATTCTGTTCAGTGATTGTCATTTTTTTTGTGAAGATGAAAGGGGTATGTGTGTTGGATAGCATGGGTGGCATAGTTAGTCTAATGTTTCATTAGCATGCTGGGCCTGCATGCGTAGTTGATTTTTCAAACCAATAAACTCTAATTAAAATGTTATTTTTTCAGGTGAACTATGTGCTCAACACGTTATTCTCATTACACATGGTGGTTGCATTCCTTGTGGCTGTTATCCTGGATAACACTGTCCCTGGCAGTCGTCAAGAACGCGGGGTGTATGTGTGGTCTGAATCTGAGGTTGCTAAGAGGGAGCCTGCTGTTGCCAAGGACTATCAGCTGCCCTTCAGAATTAGCCGGGTTTTCAGATGGGTGAAATGGGTTGGCATTTGACAGAATTTTGTGGCTGGTGTCGGCATTACTCAGAAGTTCAAGCTTTCCCAGCAGCCATTTTCAGGGGACGATTGTACTCTACTGTGATTCTAAATGTAAGTTCGGGGCACATACTCTTAATTATTGGTCTGGAAACTCTTTCCTGCACGAACAGAGTTGCAACTTGTTAGGCTCGTAGGTCTTATAGAGACATTGGTGTACATTTGAGGAACCAGAGGATCTGGTTTTGTTGTAATCTTAGATTAATGTATGTAGTTTTGAGTCATTGGAAACATCAGGTGGACCTTTTTCATGCTGTCAAGTGAGCTTCATGTATATGTTATTTCGTTTGTTGTTTCGCTTTTGTTTTCCTTGATCAGCTAGACAGCTACTTCCACGAATGTCGGATTCTGAATGGAAACGAAAATATTCACAGCGAGTGAGGTTTGGACGGTGGAATGTTTTACTCTCTTTTATGTAGTTTGCATATATGATCTTCGACTCCGCTTCCTCTAACACCGCACCTCCGTTGCGAAGATTGGGGATTCAATTCGACTTGTGGACTCTCCCAAACATGAATTAAAATCGAGATAGAAATAAAAGAATTCATCAATCGAACGAAGAAAATAAAAGTCAAATACTAAATAAAGACATAACGAGCACAATGAATGTTGATGAATACGTACAATGAGAGCCGACGGAATAGAAAAGTACGAATTCTTGTACCAAAGTCGAAACTTTCTACAATGTCTTGAAGCATACCTCGGAATATGTGATACTCCGGAACACCATTTGCCTTTTGAATCCCTTTCCGATTGACAACTGGGATTCATCCGAAAAATAGGAAACCTAACTCCTACCCTAAAAATTCCCATCAAAACATAGACAGAGATTTAAGAGGGAAACTTCGATTTGACACGTGGTAAAATCCCATTTAAATGTTTTCCTATCTTCGTTGGGATGAGGGATGCCGTGTTAACTTGGGAAACAATTAATCTATAGAAAAAGGGCAACCTGGAAGTGGGAACCCTAACCCTTCAAATATAAATACAATACCGCGTCTTCTCTTTTGGGGTACCCCCAACTCCCTCTCCACCAATTTAGAAGAAGATTCAGAGGAAGAAGACGACGTATATATATACATATATATATGCGCAGATGATATACGAATCATCATGGGGAAGAACAAGATCGACATCAAGAAAATAACCAACAAGAACTACCTCAAGGCCACATTCTCAAAGCGGCGCAAAGGTTTGTTCCGGAAGGCCACTGATCTTTGCTGCTTGACTGGCGCCACCCTTGCGGTTATTGCCTTTTCGCCCGGTAACAATCCCTTCCTCTTCGGCCACCCCTCCGTGGAATCTGTCATTGATCGATTTCTTGGTGAACAAGCGAGGTGTGCATCCGATGATCGCGAAGAGGTGGTTCTTGGCTCGGCTAGTGCCGGCGATGCGCACCAAGATTTGGAATCTAGTCGAGAGGAAGTGAAAGAAGGTTACAATATTGTGGACGAGGAGAAGGGGACTTTGTGGTGGGAGAAGCCGATTGAAGAAGGATTGGAACTGCCGGAGCTTAAAAAGTACAAGTCTTTGTTAGAACGTTTGAGGGAGAATGCGGCTATTAAGTTGGATGAGATGAATAGGAGAGAACTTTGTACCAAGGATTATTTGGGTTTGAATTTCGAGATTGGTTCGAGCTCTTCTACCTCTGCCGACGAAAGAGATGTATGAGATTAATAGCTCTGTTGGCAATTTTGGGTTTTACTTTTAGGGGCCGTGATGGTGGCGGTGCCGCCTTCAGCCGGAGGAATCACGGGTCCAGAGAGAGGTGGGCATCCGCCGGCCTCCCTGGAAAGGAGCCTCATTCTCTAATCGGAGTGTGATTTTTTGTTTGTTTTAGTTTTGAATAATTAGGGAACCTGTAGCTACCCAGCAAGATATTGTCTTGATGCATTTGTGACTTTTTCTTGAATCTTTCTTTCCTTCTTGCAATACTTTTGTACTTCAATCTAAATTCCAGAATTGTGGCTGTCTCAGTAATTTTGTTGTTCATCCAATTAATTACAAGTGCTAAACTAATGTACAATTCTCTGTGCTGGACGTTCGATCTTTCTCAAGTTTCAAGCGTGATGTCCAATCAATTGGCCAGTAATTACTAATGATTGGGCATGAAATTGCTGTGAAGTTCTGTGAGCTGAATTCATCTGCAAGAGGTTTTAGGAACGCTAACATCAGATGCAGACTTAAAAAGTCTAGCCAGAGTCATTTTTGGTCTTTGGACATGGGTTCATGGCTAGGTGTATGTAGCTGGCATTCACTAGTCTTGTGGTAGGTGGTGTTAACGAGAGAATCTCTCATGTAACTAAGACAAACGCTCCGCTTATTCGAGTCGACCCAATATGGTTGTTCTTGTTTGGTACTTTTTGACCATATATTTTGCTTAGGAAAAGACATGTTAGTATTATATATATGTTGGTGCCTCGGGTGCGTTTCAAGAAAAAGAGGGCTTGAGTTCTAAGATTGTAGAAAAGTTTTAGTTTTGGATAATTTTGTCTTTACATGTCCATATGGATTTGGTTTCCTTTTTACTAGTTGATAAGGAGTTTTTTTTAGGCATTCCAATATCTTAGTGAATATGGTGTTGAGTGTTGAGTTTTTACTTATGCGTTTCAGGTTTGAAATTCCTCCTAAATTATTGTAATAGTTTCAAACTTTTATTAACCAAGGATATATGTGCATGGGTATTTTAGTCATATTGTGTATAAGTTAGCTAGGCGGTTAAGGTGTTTAGCTTTCTTAGTTATTAAGTTTTGACAGCTATAAGTTTGTTTTTATCTTCTATAAATAGGAATATACATGTTGTAAAGGTAAGTGGTTACTCATTCAGTTAATACAACTTCTTCAAGATATAATTTTCTCTCTACTCTGATATTCGTTGTTCTTTGTTCTCATATTTTCTTGCTTTTCAATGGAGATTTTATGGCTTAATCTACCATGATTATGATGGTATCTAGAGCTGAGGTTCAGTAAACCGGTGAAGAGGATCCTGGTTTGCTCATCAGGCTTAAGGATTTTCTGCGGCGTCTCTGAGTTGTTTGTGCACTGAATCTTGATCTGCTTGGATTGGGATCTTCGATCTTTGTTGCGATATCATGTTTTTCTGTTTTGATCTTTGAAATTGAGCCGTTTCTTAGTATAATTGTGGAATTCTTGCTTCGCTGTTATGAAAAATTATGGATGTGTGGCTTGATGTGATGATTTCTAGGGCACGAAGCCTATAATTGTTTGATTTTATCAATTTGCAAAGTATTGATTGTTTCTTGAGCACGAAGCTCCTTGATTACTGGTGATTGATTTGAGCACGAAGCTCCTTATTGTTTCTTGATTGTTGGTGGCTGATTGTAAGTGAAAATCTTGAAATTCTCCTGATTTGTGTGAGCACGAAGATTTGTGTCTCTTATTCGGTTGAGTTTGGAAGGAATTAATGGATATTGCTTGTAAGCACGAAGCTCTTCCCTAAGTTGCAATTTTCTTGTAGTTGTTCTTCACTGATTGACAATTAATCTTCAGTTGAAATTACTGTGTTCTTGGAATTTTGGAGTTATGGCGATGAATATGATAAAGGTTGAAAGTCTACTTGGAATGTTAACAATTAGACTTCAGGAGGATAATTTTGTGAAGTGGTCATTTCAGTTTAGATCTGTTCTTGAAGGAAATGATATGTTTGATCATTTTGATGGTACCTCTGTCTGTCCACCAAAGTTTGTCTTTACTGAAGACAGTGGTATAACTACTGAAGTTACAACAGCTTATAAAGAGTGGATCAAAAGAGATAGGGCTCTTGTGAGTCTATTGCTTGCTACTTTGGGAGATGAAGCAGTTGAATATGTTGTAGATTGTAAAACTGCACATGAAGCTTGGATGAATTTGCAGGATAGGTATGCTACTGTTTCGAGAGCAAGAGTGAATCATTTCAAGACTGAGTTACTCATAATTAAGAAAGGTTCTGATAGTGTTGAGAAATACATATTGCGAATCAAAGTTCTTAAGGATCAACTTCTTGCAGCAGGAGAAGTTGTATCGGAGAATGATCTTATTGTTGCTGCTTTGGCTGGATTGCCAGAAGAATTTAACATGATTCGTACTGTGATTGTGGCTCGTGAAACTCCTATTTCTCTTAAAGAGTTTCGAGCTCAATTATTGGCAGCAGAGAGTACTGCTGAAGATTCACAATCTACAATGAATTTTCCTATGTCAGCTATGTATTGCCAAGGTGAATCTTCAAATGCTAATTCATCACGGAGTCAAAGATCGTCTCAACAAGTTTCTGGTGGTTATGGTTTTGTCAGTGGTGCTAATGCTAATTCTCAGAATAATACTCAAAGGCCAGCTGGGGGAATTGTGTCTCAAGCTTATTTGCCTCAGTTTCATCAAAAAAATAATGCAAATTCTCAGAATAATAAGAGTTATCAGAATTATGGAGGTAACAATGGAAGGTTTAACAACAGGTCAAGGTATAATGGGAACAATAATGGTAGGTTCTCAGGGAATTCAAATTTCTTTGCTGGAAGCACAAGTAATAATGGAAGCTCTAATTTTGGATCTAAAGGTGGTTCAACTTGGCAGAATTGGAATGGCAATACTGGTTCCAGAACAACATTGATTCCTGAATGTCAGATTTGTAATAAACGAGGCCATACTGCTCCTAATTGTTACTCAAGGTATGATGCAAGTTCCAGTTCAGCTCCTCCAGTTATGGAATGTCAAATTTGTGGAAAGAAAGGCCATACTGCTCTCAACTGCTATCACAGGGGCAATTATGCATATCAAGGTGCACAACATCTCCTTCTTTGACTGCACTTATTGCACAAGCTCAACATAATTTCGTTTCTTCATCACAGCCAAATTGGGTGTTAGATACATGAGCCACCCACCATATGATTGCTGACCTTGATAATTTGACACTTGTGACACCTTTTGAGGGAAATGACAGGATTACAGTAGGCAATGGAGAGGGACTTCCCGTTGTTAACACTGGTTTGGGTTCTCTTTTAACCTCTTCTAAACCTTTAACTCTTCAAATGGTTTTACATGTTCCACAGTTAGCTGCTAGCTTATTATTAGTTTATAGACTATGCAAGGATAATCATTGTTATGTTATACTTGATGAATTTGGTTTTTGGGTGCAGGACAAGGCAACCAAGAAAATCCTAATGAGAGGAATGAGTATTAGTAGTGGCTTGTATTACATTCCTCAGCAACACTTCTACAAATATTCTCAGCTAATGAATAATACACCTCAAGCTTTGTTAAGGCAACTTGTCAAGACATCTATCTGGCATCATAGACTTGGGCATCCCACCAACGAGGTTCAACTCAAAATGCTTAAAGACTCTCATATTTCTGTTTCACTAGATAAAAGTCCACAATTGTGTTCTGCTTGTATTAGGGGTAAGATGTCTAGACAACCATTTCCTTCTAAGTGTAATAAGTCAAGTATTCCTTTTGAAAAGGTGCATATTGATGTATGGGGACCTTCACCTACTGTTTCTTTGGAAGGTTACCGATATTATGTAATTTTTGTTGATGAATGCACAAGGTTTACTTGGATATTCCCACTTGTTAATAAGTCTGATGTGTATACTGTATCTGTGAAATTTCATGCCTTTGTTCTGAATCATTTCAAAACAAATATTAAGACTTTACAATCTGACAGAGGAGGAGAGTACATGAGTAAAGTGTTTAGCCTTTCGTGGATACCAATGGTATTTAACATCTTGTTTCTTGTCCATATACCCCTCAGCAGAATGGTCTTGCAGAGCAGAAAAATAGACGTATTGTTGAAACTACTGTGACATTACTCAGTGCTGCTTATTTACCTCAACAGTTCTGGTTTCATGCTTGTAGTCATGCAATATTCTTGATAAATAGAATGCCAAGTCAGAATTTAGAAATGATATCACCCTATATGAAGTTGTTTGGACAATCACCTTCTTTAGGGTCATTAAAGGTCTTTGGTTCTGCAGTTTTTCCTTATTTGAGACCTTATAATGTAAATAAGCTACAAGCACGAAGTGATGAATGTGTATTTTTGGGATATTCAGTAGGTTACAAAGGAGTATTTTGTTTTAATATGCCTACAAAAAGGTTATTGTTGTCTTGGCATGTCATTCATGATGAAAATGTATTTCCTTTTAAGACATCACAGTCCATAAATGTTACTTCATCTGTGCCTACTTTATCAACACAAAGAGAGTTACCTAGAGTAGTTTCTGTTGTGTTGTCAAATGAATTTGAGCAACATAGGGTGAATAGTGTGGTCAATGATCAAGACATGGATCTGCATTTTGTTTCTTCTCAATCTTCTGGTACAATATCAGGTTCAAGATTGTTACCATTACAAGCTACTACTCTACATCAAACTTCTTCTTCTCCAAGGTTGCCTGTCCATAACCCTTCCCAAATTCAGGTAACTTCCAACTCTGAAGACCTATCTCCAAATGTTTGTTCTACATTTGATAATATGGTTGTTACATCATCTGTTTCTCTTGATGATGTGGCTGGTACATCTTCTGTTTCTCTTCATGATGTAAATGATCCTGTGATTCATAATGATGTAATTAATGTGCCTTCTAAGCATAGTATGATTACAAGATTAAAAGTGGAGTTTTACAAAGGAAGGATTATTCTGGTTATTGTGCTTCTGTATCCATGAATCTAGGTTCTTCATCATCATCTGGTGATGATATTGTATTTAGTGGTTTTACTGCTATACTGGATATTCATGAGTCTTCAGAACCAACTCATTAGACCATCTCCAATGGTGACCTAAAACCTAAAAATATTTAGCCCAGAAAATTTAGGTTTTAGCCCAGAAACAGTTTTTTTGCTCCAACCCTTCTGGCCTAAAATTTTAGCCCGAGATTATCAAAGAATGAATTAAAGGCTAATTTTTTTTTTAAAATTAACTTTTAAAAAAAAAATAATATGTAGACTATCCTAAATTAATTATATGAACATTTTAACCTAAAAATATTTAAATTCTGATAAATTTTGAAAAATCACTAAATTTTGAGTTAAATAATTTTTTAAAATTATTTTAGCCATTGGATTTAAATTTGGACTGTTAGATCTTTTTTTTACCGTTAGATTTGATTATATTCGATCTAAGCCGTTGGATTCAATAAATATATAAATATTAAATTATAAAAAAAAATTTTGAACCTGGGCCGTTGGATTAACCAATAGCCATTTAAATGGAGCCGTTGGATTTACAAAAGTAGCCGTTGTGGCTACTGTTTTGTCTGACATGGGGAACCAACCCACGTGGGTTGGCAAAAGGGAAATTTTAGGTTATAAGCCACCATTGGAGATGGTCTTACAAGCAAGTTGTTTCTTCTGAGAATTGGAGAAATGCAATGAAGGAAAAATTTGAAGCTTTGCAAAAACAAGGTACTTGGGAATTAGTACCAGTTCCACAAAATAGAAATGTCATAGGCAGCAAGTGGGTGTATAAGATTAAGAAGAATCAAGATGGAAAGGTGTCTAGATACAAGGCAAGGCTTGTAGCTCAGGGTTTTAGCGAAGAACATGGTCTGGACTATGAAGAAACGTTTAGTCCAGTGGTCAGACACACAACAGTAAGGCTAGTCTTGTCACTTGCAGCAATGAACAGATGGGATTTAAGGCAATTAGATGTGAAGAACGCCTTTCTTCATCGAGAATTACAAGAAGAGGTGTTTATGAAATAACCTCAAGGTTTCCAAGATTCTCTATATCCTACTCATGTCTGCAAGTTACTTAAGTCTCTATATGGACTTAAACAGGCTCCCAGAGCCTGGAATGCCAAGTTTACAAGGTATCTACCTACTTTGGAATTTCAATCTTCTCAGTCTGATCCTAGATTGTTTGTGAAGATCAGTGGTTCTGATGTAGTGATCTTGTTACTGTATGTTGATGATATTATCATCACAGGGTCTTCTTCCAAGTTAATACAACAAGTAATTGATGATTTAGCTTGTGTATTTGATATGAAAGATATAGGGAAGTTAACCTATTTTTTGGGTTTGCAAATAACCTACAGAGACAATGGAGACATCTTCATTAATCAGTCTAAATATTTTACTGGTCTTCTAAATAAGGCAGGAATGATGCATTGTAGACCTTGTTCAACTCCGAGCAAGCCTCACACTCAGTTATTGAAGGATGAAGGGAAACCAATGGCTAATCCAACAATTTACAGAAGTTTGGTTGGTGCATTACAGTATCTGACCTTTACTAGGCCTGATATTGCCTATGCAGTCAATTATGCATGCCAGTTTATGACAACTCCAACTGAAGAACATTTTTCTTTGATTAAAAGAATTCTTCGATATCTTAAAGGTACGTTGCAGTGTGGATTGACATATTCTGCTCAGGGTCAAATGGACTTACTTGCTTATAGTGATGCAGACTGGGCTACTGATATAAACACCAGAAGGTCTACCACATGATACATTGTATTTATCGGTTCAAACC
The DNA here is from genome assembly GCA_036320875.1 of Cotoneaster glaucophyllus. Lineage (NCBI taxonomy): Eukaryota > Viridiplantae > Streptophyta > Magnoliopsida > Rosales > Rosaceae > Cotoneaster > Cotoneaster glaucophyllus. Next base: position 14,736,498 of record CM070058.1, on the reverse strand, counting down.
CTTGTATCATGGCAGTCCAAGAAACAAGGAAGTGTGTCTTGTAGCTCTACTAAGGCAGAGTATAAAGCATTAGCTAATGCTGCTCCAGATGTAGCTTGGATTAGATTAGTTCTCAAAGACCTTCATGTTTTTCTTCCATCTGCATCGTTGCTACATTGTGATAATCTTTCCAACATTAGCCTTGTGTTCTATTCCAGTTTTTCATACTCGGATTAAACACTTGGATATTGATTTTCATTTTGTTCGTGAAAGGGTCTAAAAGGGAGATCTAGAGGTTCAAAATATTCCTACATAAGCTTAGGTTGCAGATGTCTTGACTAAAGGTTTACACAATCCTTTGTTTGTTCATCATTGTACCAATCTCAGACTGAGGTATCCCAGTTGAGATTGAGGGGGAGTATTAACCAAGGATATATGTGCATGGGTATTTTAGTCATGTTGTGTATAAGTTAGCTAGGCGGTTAAGGTGTTTAGCTTTCTTAGTTATTAAGTTTTGACAGCTGTAAGTTTGTTTTTATCTTCAATAAATAGGAATATACATGCTGTAAAGGTAAGCGGTTACTCATTCAGTTAATACAACTTCTTCTTCAAGATATAATTTTCTCTCTACTATGATATTCGTTGTTCTTCGTTCTCATATTTTCTTGCTTTTCAATGGAGATTTTATGGCTTAATCTGCCATGATTATGAACTTTCTCTCCCCTAATCATCGTAAAATCTAAAAAAAAAAAAATTTCTAATCCCTTAAATCTATTAAGGTTTGATGCCTACTAGCTTAGAGTTGTAATTTAATTCATAGATTTTCTTATTTTTGGGTGTGTTTCTAAATACTGATGAAATTATGTATGTGTTTTATTCGATCCAGATGGTTTTCAATCATCCTATCCTTTCAATCATCCTATCCCATTTCCTGCTGCATCACTTTGGGTTTGGTGGGTTGGCATGGATTGACATGGATATGACTTGCAGTATTGGACTAGACTGGACGAGACTTGACTGGATTCATGTTCGTTGTTTGGTACTCACTAAACCAGCATGACTGGACTGGCTTTGGTTAGTTTTCTTAAATAATTAAACTTTAAAAAAAAAATTAAATAGGAGATCGTCAGAATTTTCTCAAAAAGGAGAGAAAACATTGTAATTGAAGATTCCATCTCTCCCCCTGGAACGACCCGTTCCACATCCGTGGAACACAAATTTATAACATTTTAAGACAAAATTTCTCCTTATCTTTTTCAATATTTACATCATCCATTGCCGTCCCGTACCATCTGCGTACCAAACGGTACCATAAGTCATGCTTATGATTGGATCCACTCGTCGTTCGGGTTTGCGGTTGTCCTCACCAAGCTTTTGTTGGGCCTTTGGCCTTAATGAGTGGGTTTGGGCTCATTGGGTGGGGTTGGATTGTCATGGGTATGAACAATCCACCCTCCATATTTACTACCCTGGCAGAAGCATCAGCATGAGATGTATCCAGGTATACGAGCTTCCGGGGTATTAAATAAACCAGTTTAAGAAGTAATAATTATTCTAATTAATTTTGCAGATAATTTTTTTTTTCTATTTCTTCTTAAATTTTGGTTAAGAGCTATTTAGAGAGCCCATTTAAAAAAAAAAAAAAAAAAAAAAGAAGATAGAAAGGAAAGCGATAAATAGTAATAGGATTTTTATCACCAATGGTCCCTAAGATTGACCAAACTCATCATTTTGGTCCCTCACTTTCAAAATCAATCAATGTCGTCCCTGACATTCACCACCACACATCAATTTGGTCCTTCCGTTTAGATTTCATCAAATATTTCTGTTAGTTTGCATATGGGACCCACAAAGCCAATAAAATGGTGACACATGTATTACACAAAGGTTTTTACACAAATGGTCTCTGACATTGATCAAACTCCTCATTCTAGTCTCTGAGTTTCAAAAATCAATAAATTTGGTAATTGACTTTCACTATCGCACATCAACAGAGTCCTTCCATTAAAATTTCGTCAATATTTTTTGTTAGTGTGATAATATGGTCCCACTGATCTAATCATATAGCGCCACATGGATTAACTATAAAAAAAATATTTTTTAAGATTTAAAACTAAAAGTACTATAAGAAATTAAAAATAAAATCTAAAAGGAAAAAAAAAGACATCATCATCTTGTCCTCCGTGAACTCACTTCTCATTCTATCTAGTTGGTTATAATCCTATCAAATTTGAATTGAATTTGGATTCGATTTTATTGAATTTAGATTGAATCTTATTTTCCAATCAGGATTGTGGGATGCGAGATAAATGTCAGCGTGGAATATTCGCCAGCTGGTTCACCCTAAAAAAATTAGTTTCTTATAGTTAATCCATGTGGTGCCATCTGATTGGATCAGTGGGACCGTATTATCACACTAACAAAAAATATTGACCGAAATTTTAAAGGAATGACTAAATTGATGTGCAGTACTTAAAGACAGGGACCAAATTTATTGATTTTTGAAATTCAGGGACCAGAATAAGGAGTTTGATTAATGACAGGGACCATTTGTGATGAAAACCTTCTTTTGTGTAATACACGTGTCACCATTTTATTGGCTTTGTGGGTCCCACACACAAACTAACATAAATATTTGAAGGAATCTAAACAGAAGGACCAAATTGATGTGCGGTGGTGAATGTTAGGGACAACATTGATTAATTTTGAAAGTGAGGGACCAAAATGATGACTTTGGTCAATTTCAAGGACCATTGGTGATAAAACCCATAGTAATATAAATATAAAGATTACTAAAGCTCCGATCTCGCCACAAGTTCATCATTTAGTAGGAGATCTTAGGTAAAATTTTGTAAGGGTAAATTACATAGTAGCCCTTCAGGTTTACAGTCTATTATAACCCCATAAAACATCTTTAAAACACTTCACTTTCATACCTCATGTACTATTTTATTTCAAAATAATATCTCTGTTACATTTTCCATCCATTGATCCGTTAAGCGTTGACGTGGCTGCTACATTTGTGCCACGTAGCTGCCAAATGTGTGCCACGTGGCAATATAATATTTTTTTTTAAACCTGAATCTTCTAAATTTAAAAAAAAATAAAAAATAAAAAAAATAAAAAAAGCTGAAGCCTTATCCCTCTCTTCCTTCTCTCTTCTCCCCGCAACCCCCAAACCCAAAAACCTTATCCCCCCTCCTCCTCTCTTCTCCCCCATCTTCATCTTCTTCCCCCTGCAACCCAAAAAAAAAAAGAGCCCTTCAGTTCGTCTTCCCCACCCCTCATCTTCCTCCTCCTCATCCCGTATTCTCCCCCATCTTCATCTTCTGTTCGTCTTTCCCCCTATTCCCCTCCCTTCTACCCCATCTTCATCTTCTTCCCCCGACCCCTACCTGCAACCTAAAAAAAAAAAACCAGATCCCGTCTACGCCGCCATCGTCGGGTTCGTGAGGTGGGAGGAATGGGTTCAGATTTAAGGAGTGAGGGGTGTGTAGAGGAGAGTGAGGTGTGTGTAGAGGAGGGGAAGAGGGTGGGTGCGGAGGGAGGGATGTGGGTTTCTTGGTGAGGTGGGTCGTGGGGGAGGAAGGGTGGTCGCGGGGGAGGAGGGGAGGAGGGAGGGTCTGGGAAAGCTGAATAGGAAAGTGATGCGGGACGCCGGGGGGGGGGGGGGGGGGGGGGAGGGGGGACTTTGTGGGTTTCTGGTTTGGGGGGTTCGTAGGGGTTTTCAGCTTTTGATTTTTTTAAATTTAGAAGATTCAGGTTTTAAAAAAAAATATTATTTTTGCCACGTGGCATAAATGTGGCAGCCACGTTAGCGCTTAACGGATCAATGGATGGAAAATGTAACGGAGGTATTATTTTGAAATAAAATAGTACGTGAGGTATGAAAGTGAAATGTTTTAAAGATGTTGTATAGGGTTGTAATAGACCTTAAACCTGAGGGCCTACTATGTAATTTACCCATTTTGTAATTAACAAGTTTAATACCATTTTTTGAATATAAATAATATCTTTATAATAGTAAAAATTTCTAGATGTTGTGAAATTAAGATGTTGTGAAATTAAGGATATGTATGCAGTGAGATAAAGTAAGTGAGACACAATGACAAACCCTGACCGAGATCGAGGCATGCTGGCCGTCACGTGAGGGTGACGTAGCCATGTGAACAGTGCAGAAGCAATAAAATAGCAAGATTTACGAATGAATAAAAACAACTTCAAAGAGTGCTAGAACAGAATTAAGTGTGGATACACAATCAGAGCGTAAAATAGTCTAGGTGCAGTCAAACATAAGAAGTACTTAATTAAATAACACCCGTAGGTGGTCCTACATAGGTGATGGTCTGTCAGAATCTCCGTTATGTCCTCGTGAGCCACCAACAAAGTTACCTAATACCTAGAGGGGCGCAAAACAAAAGCGTGAGTGGGCAAAAGCAAAGTTTTCGAAAATCATTTCATAAACAACATTTATATCCCCTCGCCGTAAAACCTGTATACTTTCCCTGAAAATAGTATATACATATACTAAATCTCAACTGAAATCATCATCGTCAAATATATGCAAACAAATCATGAATATGCCATGCCATGCTAACCAAAACATCAGGTAAGTAATTCAAATGCAATATCTCGTCATCTGAACTCTAGCTCATAAATCATGCCTGCACACGAGTCGAACCCACCTATAGTGGTCTATACGACAAGACTGGGTGTAAAACAATACGCTCTAGTGCTACAATCACGTGAAGACTGTGCGAACAATCGCGGGTCAACTACGAGTCGAACCCACTGAAAGTGGTCTATACGACAGGACTGTGCACCTAACTTGGATCCAAGATGAGCGTGTGGTGCGGGAGGTGAACATCACGTGAAAGACTATGCCTCTAACTCTGGGTGGAAGCATTAACACCGGGGTGCAGGTTAATGAGCTCTCGATGCTTCTCATCATACTCTTCATAACACGACTTCTTATTAACAATACATAATCTTACCTGAAACTTACCTAAGCGCCCGCAGCACCAACAATCATGCACATACAAGTCATAATGCATATTCGATAATAACAATATATTGGCATGGCAATTCTTTGATAAAATCATTTAAAATGCATATTCTGGGAAAAATACTTAGTATATAGGTATATACGGAAAACCAAAAGCCCACTCACTGGTAAGTAGATGGATCGTAGCCCCCGTGCCTAGCTTGGCTACGCTCGTCCTCTGGATAGGTCTCGCCTATGTGAGAAACAACTATAAATACGTTATTTTAAAGCACATAAACGAAACTAGGGAATAATTTCTCATACATTGCTCAATTGAGGTGTGTGAATATACCAAAATGATCTACACAACCTTAGGAACATCCCCAAAATTTTAGAATTTTTTTTGGAGACCCCACGCGCCGGCCAAGGCACGGCCAGACTCGCCACCCACGTAGGCACGTGCCTGGCATAGGGGATGGAAACCCTAACGGCGTTAGGGAATATTCTGTTAAAAAGTAGCATATACCGTTTAATTTAACTAATGCCGTCAGAATATTCCGTCAGTTTTGACGGAATATTCTTCGTCTTCTTCATCTGAACTCCGACGACCGTCGTCGTCGCTGGAAACTGGGAAAAACTTTACACTCACTATTCTCACTCGATTCTCAACCATTTTCTACGAAATTACCACCAAAATGAAGCTTAGGACCTAAAGAATCACGTTATACCTATTTGAAGCTTTAAATTCCACGAAATCACGTCGGAGCAAGCTCGGAAATTCGGTGACCTCTGCAACTCTTCGTATCTGGGTTTCCCAACGTCCAAATTTCACCAACGATGCACTCCGAACATCGTGGGAAGGTCCTAAAGCTTGATGTGGTCCTGAAAATCTAAGAAATTCACGGGTTTAAAAGTTGGTGAACAGTGCCACCTTCGGAGGTTCGATTTCCATGGTTTCTTTACGTTCAAACTTAGCCAAAACTCATCCAAAACACTTAGGAGGAAGAGAGGATACCTTTAGGAGCCTTGAAATAGCATGAAACTTCGTCGATCAATGTCGTGCTACTGTACCTCGACGGATCTCTCGAACTCTAGGGTTTTTCGAAGGTCTCACTGCCAAAAAGGGACATGGTTATGCTCGTGAACCTTCAAGGATCACGATGGTGCCCTTAACTTGTTCGATCTGCAAAGTTTTCGGGTAATTTGGGTGTTGTCCGTACGTTTGCAGAGGGAGGGTGAGTTCGAGAGTGAGAGAGCACGGGAAGGAGAGAGAGAGGGTAGTTCCTGTTTGTGTCTAGGTGTGTGGTTCTCACACTTCCAACCAACAACACAAAACAACCACAAAAGTTTAATTCTAATTGGTTTAGAACCAAACTAGAACAACTACTAACCCTAACTTTCCACTACTAACCCTAATTGGCTCCCACTAACTTGGAAGTAATGCAATTGGTCCAAAACCCAAACTTTTGGGCCTTTAAACTTAGTCCAAAATAAATTATAACCCAACGCTCAAGGGTAGTTTCGTACTTTCATAAATTCGAGGATAACAATTATACATAATCGGGACGGGCTGTCACACACAATATTTACGAGGTTGGGCAAGTGTGCCTACGTCATCGGGGCAATATTAATACTTTCTTTCATTATCTGAAATAATAAGAACACAAAACAACTCTCATTATTTTCTCTCCTATCTAGCATGGCTTACTAGTATTTTCTCCTGCATACCTCTTCTTTCTTTTCTCTCTTTCTTTCTTCTTTTCTTTCCTTCCCTCTGTATATTTCTCATCTCTCTTCTTTCCTTTATTCTTTAGTCTTTTATAGGCAAAATGTCTAACAAACTTACTAAACCTACCAAGACTTTTTTTTTTTTTTTTTGATAACAAAGTATGGTTATATTTGGTTAACCATGTTTTTCAACCTAACAATCTTATCAAGACAATGTAAAAATATTTTAATATTCTAAAGTGGTCCACATAACACGGTCTATATGATATGTAGGGTTTAACAGATATTATTATTTGTAAATAATCCTATTGGTCAAATTATGAGAAATGTTTCCTACCGAATTACGGTGATGGGTGGTAATTGATTATGGGCTTTAAATGGAAACGGGTCCTCTCTCTACCTCACTTATATATATATTGCATATACCCATCTAATATGCACTTGATAGTTGAAAAAACACGATTAGGGTTTTCACGTGCAAATAGAGGCAAGAGAGAGAACACCTATTTCCTCCGCCACCGACAGAATCCGATTGGGATCTCATAGCGTACGTTGTCATGGACCAAGGTACACTTGGTTGTTTAATGTATTTCCGTATTTTATTTATATGTGAAAATCATGAAGTTCGATGATCATGGCTTAATTGATTTATGATTTACAGACAATTTCTCAGACAATATTATAAAGCTACAATTTTATTTAGTTGCCTATTACTATAGACATTCACACCTCCATTTATAGCACTATAGGCTTTTACGCATTTTTTAAGAGAGCATCGACTCATCTTCGCATAACACATCGTAGAAGACCAGAAGTACAATATCTTTAGATAACATTTTGACTTGACTAGATAGTCCTGAGTCATCTTTCCCCCCAAAGGCATCGATTTTGCAGTGCAAGTGGGTTAGAAACCATAAACAAATCTCTTCCCATGTCCTACCATTTTCAACCTGAGACTTTGCGTGCAAGTTTTTGTCAACATGTTTTTGGTTTACTAGCATGAGACTTTACGTGATGGTGTATCCGTACCATATAAGTTGTTCTCTTCCTTTCCGTAATGTAGTTTAAAATAGTATAATCCTTTTAATTCAAAATAAATAAATCCCTCGCTCTTGCTCTCTCAGTCACACAACATAACCAGACTTCCATATTTAGCTGTTAGGTGAGGTGATCAAATTAGACTTCAAGCTAAGCCCAAACTAAGAATATTTCGAAGGAAGTTGAAAAATATGGGAAGTAAGTCAATTACTTATATGCATATGCAAGGTCTCTTCTTTATTTGACGTGAGATTCATACTCTCAACACGCCTCTTAACATGTGACGAGTTTTTAAACTTAACACATGGACAACATTTATTAGGGGATGTGGAGCAAGTGTGACATGTGAGCTTCACATATGGAAGAACCTGCTCTGATATCAGGAAGAAAATTGAGGTTCTACCATAAACTAATTGTCAATATGGGGCGTAACTCAACCTCTTATAAGCCCTTGCAAGGTTTTCTCCTTTCACCGATGTAAGACTCTTTTACCTTCACATCCTCACATGTCCGCTTACTTGTGGTGAATTTTTAAGCCTAACACTTGGACACACAAATTAGATGACGTGAAATATGTGTGGACATTGCATTTTACAAGTATGCATGTGGACATTGCATTTTACATGTGAATCCACCTTGATATCATAAGAAAATTGAGGTAAATCAACCTGTTTTGATACCATAAAGAAAATTGAGGTAAAAATTTGTGTAGCTAAATGTAATTAAAAATGTGCAAATGACTTTTGTTTCTTATTACATTTTGTTCTTTGCAAGGAAAATTGCAGACTGCTAGGGTCAATATCTTAAGCCATCTCCAATCGATCTGGCCAAAGGACCATAGGGCCGAAAATAGCCCGAGATGACACGAAAACTCTCTAACCAAGGGCTAGGCCAAAGGGCTTGTGGGCCCCACCAACCCAAAAGCACCAAATCAGGCCAGTGAGCAGACCATCTCCAGCCAGCTAGCTAGCCTGATGAGCCAGCCCACATTTTTTTTTGGACAATTTTTTTCGCCCAGTGCACTTTTTTTTTTTGGACGATTTTTTTTTACCAACCCACTTTTTTTTTGGACTATTTAAAAAAAATCTAATTTTCCTACACTATTTCTCACATACATACTCACCATTCCATACTCACAATTCCATACTATCTTACCTCATTTCTAATAATCTTCGTATGTCCGAAAATCTTATTTTAATATGGTAAAAACTATATTAATTCAATTAAAATAATAAATTATGTTTGGCCTATGGTCCTTTGGCCCTCTTAGTTAGAGATTTTTTTTTTTGTCACAAAATTATGTTTGGCCTATGACCATTTGGTCCATTCGGTTGGAGATGGTATGAAATATGGCTTGACACTGTTTATTAAAATATAATTTCTTAGATAGCTATAAGACCAAAGAGAGCCCTCTAATTCTCCTTCAGTCGGAGATGAACATACAATCCAAGTAATTAATTCGTGGGTTGCGGCCCGGTGGTTCCTAGACGGCATTGACATGATTTGGTCCTATTTATGAACTTAATTTCTCATCTAACTATATTAATTTCCGAGATTTTAAGCTTTGACACGCGGAAGATGGACTGTCGTTGCATGTTTTTATTTATTTATTTTTTAAATTCTTGTTTTCCTCGTCAAAAGTAAAATAAAACTGATTGTCAGTTCTTGCACATGGTGTAAATCCCAAATTGATACTTGCATGTGAGTTTGAGCTTATAATATTCAATTTTTCTTTAATAGTTTGAACTACTCAATAATATGAAAAATGAACGATCAAGATTGAATTGAGAAAATGATATTTTTATTTACTTACAAGTTTAATGGATATAAAGTCGGACCATGAAGTTTGCAGATGATATCTTCAATTAAATTTATATTTTGATGATCAACATGTATTCTTAAAATAAGTTTTGTGATGTCAAATTCAATTTTTAATATTGGAACAATGTAATAAAAAAATTTCTAAGTACTACAGTCTAATGTTATTATTTTCATTTGTAAGTGAAATGTCTTATGTTTGATTCTTGCCAAAGACGAATTCAAACCAAATTATTATGGCTAGTCCATTGTAAGGCTTAGACCGCTCCCCACCACCATAGTGTAAATTTAATGGAATATATTGCACATCATTTCATCATATTTTTCTCATAACTTACTGTAAGTCTTGATTCCACTTCCTACAAGAATTGCATAATATTCTGTATGAGTTATGCACCTTCGTCACATGCTGCTTTACAATATGTTTATATAAAAATCCAGAAAAGTCAGTGATCACATGACCAACCTATATAAAAGATCACACACACGTAGTTATATTAATTATAAATGAGTCTGCATGCATGTTCGTGCTTTCAAGTAAATTTGTTATATTCCAACAAAATCTTTTTTTCGTTAGATTGGAAGTTAGTTTTTTAGGTATATTATATTTTGAATACATTCGAAATAGGTCAAAATTGTTTTTACATATTTATATTCTTTCGCATATAAGATATAGAGAAACAAATATATATACACACACACACTTACAAATATATTATACATACAACTTTTGCACACGAAATGTGACACACCCCGATCGAGATCGAGGCATGCTGACCGTCACGTGAGGGTGACGTAGCCATGTGCAAAGTGCGGAAGCAATATTACAGAAACAATTACGAATGAATGAAAACCAACTTCAAGGAGTGCTAGAATGGAAATAAGTGTGAATACACAATCAGAGCATAAATAGTCTAGGTGCAGTCAAGCATAAGAAGTACTTAATTAAACAACACCCAAAGGTGGTCGTACATAGGTGATGGTCTGTCAGAACCTCCGTTATATCCTCGTGAGCCACCAACAAGCTACCTAAAATCTGGAGGGGCGCAAAACAAAAGCGTGAGTGGGCAAAAAACAAAGCTTTTCAAAAATCATTTCATAAACAACAATTATAACCCCTCGTCGTAAAACCTGTATACTTTCCCAGAAAATAGTATATACATATACTAAATCTCAACTGAAATCATCATCGTCAAAATATGTGAATAAATCATGAATATGCCATGCCATATAAACCAATTCATCAGGTAAGTAATCCAAATGCAATAATGACTGCAATATCTCATCATCTGAACTCTAGCTCATAAATCATGCCTGCACACGAGTCGAACCCACTTATAGTGGTCTATACGACAAGACTGGGTGTAAAACAATACGTTCTAGAGCTACAATCACGTGAAGACTGTGTAAATAATCGCGGGTCAACTATGAGTCGAACCCACTGAAAGTGGTCTATACGACAGGACTGTGCACCTAACTTGGATCCAAGATGAGCGTGTGGTGCGGGAGGTGAACATCACGTGAAAGACTATGCCCCTAACCCTGGGAGGGAGCACTAACACCGGGGTGCAGGTTAATGAGCTCTTGATGCATCTCATCATACTCTTCATAACACAACTTTTTATTAACAACACATAAACTTACCTGGAACTTACCTGAGCGCTCGCAACGTCGTCAACCATGCATATACAATTCATAATGCATAATCAAAAGTATAAATACATTGGCATGGTAATTCATTGATAAAGTCATTTAAAATGCATTTCTGGGAAAAAATACTTAGCATATAGGTATATACGGAAAACCAAAGCCCACTCATTGATAAGTAGATGGATCGTAGCCTCCGTGCCTAGCCTGGCTACGCTCGTCCTCCGGATAGGTCCCGCCTATGTGAGAAATAACTATAATAACGTTATTTTAAAGCACATAAACGAAACTAGGAAATAACTTCTCATACATTGCTCAATTGGGCTGTTTGAATATTCCAAAATGATCTACACAACCTCAGGAACATCCCTATATTTTTAGAAAAATTTTCCGATGCCCCACGCGCCGGCAAGGGCACGGCTCTACACGCCCCCATGCGCGGCCAACCCTGACGGAACCCTAACTGCCGTTAGGAATATTCCGTTAAAACTAACTGAATCTGTTAAAGATACCTGATGCCGTTAGGAATATTCCGTCCAAACTGACGGAATGTTCCGTCGTCTCCTACCTTCGAACTCCGGCGACGGCGATGGTCGCCGGAAACTGGGAAAAACTTCAAATCCTATTTTCTCACTCGTTTCTTCGCCATTTTCTACGAAATTTGTACCAGAATGAAGCTTAGAGAGAGTAGAACAACGTTATACCCGTTTGAAGCTTCAAAATCCACGAGATCACACTGGAAAAAGCTTCGATAATCCGGCCAAACTTGAAACTCGTCGATCTCGCGATTCCAACGTCCAAATTTCACCAACGATGCACTCCGAGGATCGTGAGAACCTCCTAAAGCTTACTATGGTCCTGCAAATCGAAGAAAATCACGGGTTTAAAAGTTGGTGAACATTAACCAACTCGGGGAAGTCCAGTTCTCGGGTTTTCCGACGTTCAAACTTAACCAAAACTCACCCAAAACACTTAGGAAGAAGTTTAGATACCTTTTTGGGCCTTGAAATGACGTAAAACCTGCACGATCGATTTGGCACCACTGTTCCCTCGACGGAGCCTTCGGGTTCTAGGGTTTTCGACGGAGTTCTTACCTAAAAATGGTATAGCTCGACTCCTGAGGGTGAGAGGAGTTCGAAAGTACCAACCTAAACTTCAATCTGCGACTGGAAGGACTGGTTTGAGGTTCGTCCGTACGACTTGTACGAAATTTGCAGAAATGCGAGAGGGAGGAGAGAGAGAAAGTCACGGGAGAGAGAGAGTGTGTGAATGTGTAGTTTCTCTGTGTGTGTGTGGTCCAACCAACCAAAAACAACCAAAACCAAGTCTTTAGTCCAATTGGGTCCAAAACTTAGGAAAATAATTTAATTGGACTAAAATCATCATACATGTCACACACACACCAACTAACGTCCAAGGGTAAAATAGTCAATTCACCTGGGATCCCGATCCGAGATAATATTCACTGGTACACCATGATACTTCACAATCTTGATCAAGACCAACTCAACTAATTTGTTCAAAGAATACTTTTCCCTCACTGGAATGAAGTGCGCTGACTTGGTAAGTCGATCTACAATCACCCAAACGCCATCATAACCATTCCGTGTACGAAGAAGCTTGTACACAAAATCCATGGTGATAATTTCCCATTTCCACTGTGGAACGGGAAGTGGTTGCATCAAACCAAATGGCTTCTTCCTTTCAGCTTTGACCTGCTGACAAACTGCACACCTACTAACATACTCAGCAATTTCTCTTTTCATACCTGGCCAATAGTAAAATGGTATGATGGTATGATACATTTTAGTGCTTCCTGGATGCATGGCATATGCTGAAATGTGTGTCTCATCAAGAATTTCTTTATTTAATTCCTCAATATTTGGCACGTACATCCGTTTATCTTGTATAAGCATGCCATCAGTCTCACGGACTCGGAGATCTTTTTTCTTCCCTTCAGAAATTGCAAAAATTAACTCCTGAACTTCCTTATTATTTCCTTGAGTTTCGAGTATACGATCAATCAAAATGGGTCTAACTTGGAAACTAGCAAGTAAGGCTTCCTCTCGTACTTCACCAAGGCTTCTTCTTTTTCTTCTAGTCCCAATTTCACTCCAGTGGACCTCAAATCTGCAAGAAGAGGAACACGAGATGCATACAAGGCATTAACTCGACCTTGGGACTTTCTACTCAGTACATCAGCCACTACGTTTGCATGACCAGGGTGATACTCAATCGTGCAATCATAATCACTGAGTAATTCTATCCACCTCCGCTGCCGAAGGTTAAGATCTCTCTGAGTGAAAAGATATTGAAGACTTTTGTGATCTGTAAAAATCTTACACTTCTCACCATAGAGATAATGTCTCCAAATATTCAGAGCAAAAATGATGGCTGCTAATTCCAAATCATGTGTAGGATAATTCATTTCATGAGGCTTCAACTGTCTCGAAGCATACGCAATTACCCCACCATGTTGCATCAAAACACATCCCAGGCCATTCAAAGAAGCATCGCTATAAATCTCAAAGTTACCACTGTCGTCTGGAAGTGTCAGAACAGGTGCATGAGTGAGACAATACTTAAGTTGCTGGAAAATTTGCTCACAATTCTCATCCCACTCAAACTTAACTTCCTTCCTAGTCAACCTTGTAAGTGGTAAGGCAATCAATGAGAAATCCTTAACAAACCGTCGATAGTAACCTGCTAAGCCCAGGAAACACTGTACCTCGATGACGGTTCATGGATGTTCCCAACTCTCCACAACTACAATCTTCTGAGGGTCCACCTGAATTCCTTGAGCTGATATGACATGACCCAAGAATGCCACTTGATTTAACCAGAATTGGCATTTACTGAACTTGGCATAAAGGCGATGTTCCCTCAACTTCTTCAATACTAAAGAGAGGTGTCGCACATGCTCTTCCTTAGTTCTAGAGTATACCAGTATATCATCAATAAAGACAATAACGAACCTGTCTAGATATTGCTGGAATACTTTGTTCATCAAGCCCATGAAAGCTGCTGGTGCATTTGTTAATCCGAACGGCATCACAAGGAACTCATAATGACCATAACGAGTCCTAAAAGCCGTTTTAGGGACATCATCACTCCTAATCTTCAGCTGATAATACCCAGACATCAAATCAATCTTTGAAAACACACAGGCACCTCGAAGTTGGTCAAATAGATCATCTATGCGTGGCAATGGATAACGGTTTTTAATTGTTACCCGATTCAATTGCCGATAATCAATTCACAGCCTTAAGGTCCCGTCTTTCTTTCGAACAAACAACACTGGGGCTCCCCAGGGTGAAACACTCGACTGAATGAAACCTTTATCCACTAATTCCTGCAACTGGATTTTCAATTCTCTCAACTCAGCAGGAGCCATTCTATATGGAGTTAGAGATATAGGGTCCGTACCTGGAAGTAAATCGATAGTAAACTCCACATCTCTATTCGGTCGTAATCTAGGCAAATCATCAGGAAAGACATCCAGAAAATGCCTAACCACTCGAACTTTCTCCACACTACTGGGAGTAGTATCATTCAGCACAACGTGAGATAAATATCCCTGGCACCCTTTATTCAACAACTTCTTTGCCCTCAAGGTAGAAATAACCCCATGTCTCACTCCACTACGTTCACCTACGAACGTAACTTCGGGTAAACCTGGGCGACGGAAAGTCACAGTCTTCTCAACACAGTGAATGTCGGCATAGTTATAGTGTAACCAATCTGCTCCCAAAATCACATCAAAATACGCAAGATCTAATGGAAGAAGATTGGTTGGCATAACTACATCTTCAATCAACACAGGACAACCCGGGTAGACACAGCTAACATAACACTTTTCTCCTCTAGGCATAGAAAATTCTAACTCATAACCCAGAGGTGTAGATTGAGGTTGAGTCAATTGAGCAAATGTATGAGAAATAACAGAATGGGTAGCTCTACAGTCAATTAAGACTCTAGCAAAATGACCAAGAACATTGAACGTACCCATTAGTAAATCCGGATGGTTCTGGGCGTCCTGCAAAGTAATGTTGTTGATACGCCCCTGGGCCTGCTGTCGTCCTCCTCGACCTCTACTAGCGTGAACACCTCGGCCCTGCGCATTAAGCCCCTGACCCGTCTGACTGTGTTGTCTCGACGATCCAGCACTACTGGCAGCAACACCAACCTGCTGGGGCTGTCCTCCAGACTGCCACTGTGACCCACCGGCTGAATACTGACCCAAGCCACTCTGCTGATAAGGCATATATCCTCCTGAGTACTGGCCATAACCACTCTACTGATAGGGATCCTGAGGGTACTGGTACTGCCCTGAAGCATAAGGAATATGATCCCCTGGTAATGGTACGCACCACCACGACCTGTCAGAACATAACCACTAGGTCCTGAAAACTGCTGGGTCTGAACTGGCGGTGGTAAGGAAGGCTGCTGTGGCTGCTGAAGTCTCTGCGGATTCTGAGGACAATACTTAGCTAGATGCCCTGTTTGACCACATGTATAACACTCTTCAAAATGTCGATTATTGCACCTACGGCATAAGGAAGTGCCTGAACCACCTGAACCACCTGAACCACTTGCCTCTCTTGGCCTCTGAAAGCGAGATCCTCCAATGAACCTACCACCTCTACTCTGACCGGTGGCACTGAAACCCCCATTGGAAGAACTGGAACTAGTCCCACTTTTCTTAAAACTCTGAGTTTGTCGAGGTCCCTGAGATAACTGTCATTTTCCTTTATCGTACTTCTTCAGATTACTACCTTTTTCTTCTTCTTCCTCACTCTCACTAGGCATTTTGTCAGAGTCCTCAATCCTCAACAAAACCTCATAGAACTCCTGATAAGTAGCACATGGTAGGATAGTTGCCATAGAGTGCCACTTCTTCTTAGTACCCAATTTAAATCGGCGAAGCATCTCGACTGGATTAGCAGCAATTTCTGGATCGTAGCGGGACAAATCAGTGAACTTCCTGTAGTACTCGTTAGCGGTCAGCTTCCCCTGTTTCAGGTTAGTGAACTCCTGTTTCTTCTAATCAAGATACACTGGAGGGATGAATATCTTATAGAACGACAGTCTAAAATTTTCCCAGTTTGCTTTTTCCTCAGGTGACCACCCGTAAGTCTCCTAATCCCACCAGGGTGCAGACTGTCTACCCAAAAACCAAGAAGTTGTCTCGACCCACTTTTCAGCAGGGAGGCTGCCTTGACTCTGCATAACCTGAAAAGTGTTCTCTACATGCTCGAGCCAACGCTCGGCCCCTTCATGGCCCTCATTACCCATAAAAGTAGGCAACTTCAGATTATACACCGTCTCCAAAGGAGTCCCCTGGGGAGGGCGAAGTGAAGCCTGAATGGCATTAGCTATAGCTTCCCCTAACTGAGCAACATCGGGGAAACTAGGCTCTACTGAAGAACGTGGATCTCTACGAGGCAACATAATTCTGATAGAAGACATCACAATGATTAGATTACTCATAAAATATGCAGGACTACGAAACCTAGGCTCTGATACCAAACTGACACACCCCGACCGAGATCGAGGTATGCTGGCCGTCACGTGAGGGTTACGTAGCCATGTGCACAGTGCGGAAGCAATATTACAGAAACAAATACGAATGAATGAAAACCAACTTCAAGGAGTGCTAGAATGGAAATAAGTGCGAATACACAATCAGAGCATAATTAGTCTAGGTGCAGTCAAGCATAAGAAGTACTTAATTAAACAACACCCAAAGGTGGTCGTACATAGGTGATGGTCTGTCAGAACCTCCGTTATATCCTCGTGAGCCACCAACAAGCTACCTAAAACCTGGAGGGGCGCAAAACAAAAACGTGAATGGGCAAAAATAAAGCTTTTCGAAAATCATTTCATAAACAACAATTATAACCCCTCGCAGTAAAACCTGTATACTTTCCCAGAAAATAGTATATACATATACTAAATCTCAACTGAAATCATCATCGTCAAAATATGTGAATAAATCATGAATATGCCAGGCCATATAAACCAATTCATCAGGTAAGTAATCCAAATGCAATAATGACTGCAATATCTCATCATCTGAACTCTTGCTCATAAAGCATACCTGCACACGAGTCGAACCCACTTATAGTGGTCTATACGACATGACTGTGCACCTAACTTGGATCCAAGATGAGCGTGTGGTGCGGGAGGTGAACATCACGTGAAAGACTATGCCCCTAACCCTGAGCGGGAGCACTAACACCGGGGTGCAGGTTAATGAGCTCTCTATGCATCTCATCATACTCTTCATAACACAACTTTTTATTAACAACACATAAACTTACCTGGAACTTACCTGAGCGCTCGCAGCGTCGTCAACCATGCATATACAATTCATAATGCATAATCAAAAGTATAAATACATTGGCATGGTAATTCATTGATAAAGTCATTTAAAATGCATTTTTGGGAAAAAATACTTAGCATATAGGTATATACGGAAAACCAAAAGCCAACTCACTGATAAACGAAACTAGGAAATAACTTCTCATACATTGCTCAATTGGGGTGTTTGAATATACCAAAATGATCTACACAACCTCAGGAACATCCCCATATTTTTAGAAAAATTTTCTGATGGCCCACGCGCCGGCAAGGGCACGGCTGTACGTGCCCCCACGCGCCGGCAAGGGCACGGCTCTACGCGCCCCCACGCGCGGCCAACCCTGACGGAACCCTAACTGCCGTTAGGAATATTCCGTTAAAACTAACAGAATCTGTTAGAGAAACCTGATTCCGTTAGGAATATTCCGTCGTCTCCTACATTCGAACTCCGGCGACCATCGCCGTCGCCGGAAACTGGGAAAACTTCAAATCCTATTTTCTCACTCGTTTCTTCGCCATTTTCTAAGAAATTTGTACCAGAATGAAGCTTAGAGAGAGTAGAACAACGTTATACCCGTTTGAAGCTTCAAAATCCACGGGATCACGCCGGAAAAAGCTTCGATAATCCGGCCAAACTTGAAACTCGTCGATCTCGCGATTCCGACGTCCAAATTTCACCAACGATGCACTTCGAGCATCGTGAGAACCTCCTAAAGCTTACTATGGTCCTGAAAATCGAAGAAAATCACGGGTTTAAAAGTTGGTGAAGAGTAACCAACTCGGGGAAGTCCGGTTCTCGGGTTTTCCGACGTTCAAACTTTACCAAAACTCACCCAAAACACTTAGGAAGAAGTTTAGATACCTTTTTGGGCCTTGAAATGACGTAAAACCTGCACGATCGATTTGGCACCACTGTTCCCTCGACGGAGCCTTCAAGTTCTAGGGTTTTCGACGGAGTACTTACCTCAAAATGGTATAGCTCGACTCCTGAGGGTGAGAGGAGTTCAAAAGTACCAACCTAAACTTCGATCTGCGACTGGAAGGACTGGTTTGAGGTTCGTCCGTACGACTTGTATGGAATTTGCAGAAATGCGAGAGGGAGGAGAGTGAGAAAGTCACGGGAGAGAGAGAGAGTGTGTGAATGTGTAGTTTCTGTGTGTGTGTGTGGTCCAACCAACCAAAAACAATCAAAACCTAGTCTTTAGTCCAATTGGGTCCAAAACTTAGGGAAATAATTTAATTGGACTAAAATCATCATACATGTCACACACACACCAACTAACGTCCAAGGGTAAAATAGTCAATTCACGCCGTCGATAAAATAAAATTCGAGACGGCCTGTCACAAAATGTATCTAAATTGAATCTCCCGGCACAAACATCAGTGTAATTATATTGGGTAGAGCATTTGTGCGCCTCTTTATGCATTCAAATTTAAAATTTTCTCTCTACATTTGATGAGTTCAAAGTAAAATATTGTTTTCTTGTCGTTTAAAGAAGTTGACTATTGTTGTATGAAAGAAAACAATACACCCAAAGTGAAAGGGTTGAAGTTAGAATTCCATTTAAATATATGAAATTCATCTATATCATTTGGACTCTATTTATTACCACCTCTGAATTTCAAGCAATCTTCCAAAAACATCCTAGCACCACAAGCAATCACATGAGATCAACTATACTGAAGCTAACTCATTTTCAAGGACTTTGCTTGGGCTTCATTTAATTTAATTTAATTTTTTATTTTTTGACAAACGATAATGTTAATGGGATAAATTGTTTGTTGTTAGGGAGGAGGGAGATCGGTGAGAACCGAACTCGCACTATGCAGATATGATTGATTTCTGCTACCGCGGTAAAACATCACCTGTCTTTGTTTGGGCTTATTAGGTGAAGATTCTTTACGCATTACCTAAAACTTGAGTTAAATAAAGTAAATTAAGTCTTGAAAGTATGATGTCCTTATTTGTTAAGTTGACGTCTCTTTTATCACTCGTTTCTAATTTTATACATAAGCAAAATATATGCCTCAATTGTACCTTAAGTAATACTTGGTAATTTAAGATAAGAAAAATTGTAATATTTTTATATTTAGTTTACAAGAATTTTGTTTGACCAAACGCTTCATAATATGCATTACAATGAAATACCGTACTCTTCTAAAAATAGCTGTACAAGCTGGGAATTTTTTTGGCAAAGTTCTGTGATCTGAAACAATACATGGTTCCAAAAAAAATGTAAGCACATATAACACGTTTAATTTGCTTAAATTATATAGTTTTGTTCTACTAGCCGTCCACGACATAGAGAACAACAGAATCCAGCAGTATTATCATTTAATAATTAAGGACAAAAAATGAAGCAAGGAAAGAAGATTGTGAAATGTATGGGTGCGTGTGTATTTTGGCTACTTGTACGTTTGCAAAATGCAACATGAATATGGTACGTAGCTTTTCATGTTGCAACACGTCTTTCTATTTCTATAAAAATATAAAATATTAGGAAAAAAACCGAACACATGTCTTCGTGACTAATTATGAGCCTGTTTGGCGAGTGTTATTAAATGATTGAAAGCACTTTGAAAAAAAAATATTTTTATGATCAATTCCTAATAAAAATACAAGTGAGTCTTAGATAAATACTTAAAGTACTTCCTGCAGCTTCTTGCAAGAAGTATATAACCGGTGCTTCATGCAGGAAGCACTTCAAGTGATTTTGGAGCCCAAAAAATATTTTCTTTAAAAACACTTTCAGTCATTTAAAAACATTTCTCAAACGAATCCCATGTTGTCATCATCACATGGGTGAAGAATTGACAAGTGCATGGTTGTAGTTGAAAATATTTTGTCTATTTTTCTCCTCACCTACTTCAATTGCGTGCTTTCAATTTTAGTTGTCATGGTTTAGTGCGTTGAGATCAAATGTTTTTAGAACTAATCTCTAGTAAAATGCAAGTTAATTTTGAAAAAGCACTTAAAGTGTTTCATGAAAAAAAAAACATTAATTGGTGCTTCATGCAGAAAGTACATCTGACACACCCCGACCGAAATCGAGGCATGCTGGCCATCACGTGAGGTGACGTAACCATGTGCACAGTGCGGAAGCATTCAAGTAGTAAGAAATACGAATAAACAAAAACCGAATTCAAGAGTGTTAACACACATTCAGAGCGTAAAGTCTAGGTGCAGTCGAACATAAAGAGTATTTATACATAACATCCCCGAAGGGTCCTACATGAGTGAAGGTCCGTCAGAATTACTGTTGCTGCCTCAGATGCCACAGACAACACTAGCTAATACCTGGAGGGGCGAAAAACAAAAGCGTGAGTGGGCAAAAACAAATCTTTCAAAAACCTTTCCAAAACTAACTTTCTAACCCCTCGCCGTAAAACCTGTATACTTTCCCAGAAAAATAATAGTATATACATATACTCAACTCATCTGAAAATCATCATGCTAATATGATTCGAAACATAAAAATGCTAACAAGTCATTAATATGCCATCGAATCCAAATGTATGCCAAACCATACCAACGAATCAAGCACATGCCAAACTATGCCAATGAATCAAACATATGCTATATCACACCATCAATTCATGAGTATGCCAACCAATCCAACATATGCCAAACTAAGCCAACGAATCAAGCATATGTCTTATCATAACATCAAATGAAGTAAACTCATCATCGATAATATCATGTCCACCGTGTGATCAGCACGACTGGAAATATAGCTCATAATCAATCTCATCATCTCAACCTATCCTGCACACATGTCGAACCCACTCAAGGTGGTCTATACGACAAGACTGGGTGTAATCTACTACGCTCTAGTGCTACAATCACGTGAAGACTGTGCGAATAAGTCGCGGGTCACCTACGAGTCGAACCCACTCAAGGTGGTCTATACGACAGGACTGTGCACCTAACTTGGATCCAAGGCGAGCGTGCGGTACGGAGAGGTGAACAACACGTGAAAGACTGTGCCCTGGCCCTGGGCGGGAGCACTAACACCGGGGGTGCAGGTTTATGAGCTATCGATGCATCTCAACATCTCGTCAATCTCGTTATCTCAACATTTATTTAAACACTCAGAGGCTTACCTGAACTTACCTTAGCGTCCACAGCACCAACAATCATGCGCATACAATTTCATGATGCATAGGCACTCCATAATGCATAATACTATCGTGATGCACACTCAATTCATCATGCAGACTCAAGAAATATAACAAAGGTATGATGGCATGGCATTTCATTTCATAAACCATTTCACATGTTTTCTGGGAAAACTCAATGCATAAGGTATATACGGAAAACAAAAGCCCACTCACTGATAAGTAGATGGATCGTAGCCTCCTTGTCTAGCCTGGCTACGCTCGTCGTCCGGATAGGTTTCGCCTATGTGAGAAACAACTATAAGAACGTTATTTTAAAGCACATAAACGAAACTAGCTAATAACTTCTCATACACTACTCAAATGTGGTGTGTGAATATACTAAAGTGATCTGCACCACCTAAGGATCACTCTGAAATTTTTAGAAAAAATTTCCCGTGTCTCACGCGCCCTCACGCGCCGAGGAGGTCACGGACCTACGCGCCCCCACGCGCGTCATCTTCAACCTCCAGACGCCGGAACAGCTCCACCGGCGCCGGATTCTGGGCAGACCTGCAACTGCCCTTTTCTTACTCGTTTCTACACCATTTTCCATGAAATTTTCACCAAAATGCTACAAATCTTAAGGGGAAGAAGTTTATACCTCTTTGGAGCTTCAAATCTCTCTAAAACTCGTCGGGAAAAATTCAACCAAAACCGGCCACCTTCGAACCCCTTGATCCCGACGTCCTAACGCTTCAAACGAGGCACTCCGAGCCTCCTTGGGACCTCACTAAGCTCACTGTGAGCCTAAAAATCGAAAAGAAAGCTTATGTAAAAATTTGATGAACAGTACCCAAGTCGGAGATTTGAGTTTCTAGGGTTCCTTACGTTTAAACTCTTCGATCTTTCTTCTCCGAGCCTCGTATGGAAGTTCTAAAGCTTCCCATGATCTTCAAATCCCCTGAAACACAACATTTCACGTGTGCATGAACAGTGGCAAAACGGAGGTTCTTAGTTTCACGGGGTCCCGAGAGTTTCCTTACCTGATTTTGGTGTCTTTGAACTTATTTCACCACGAGGAATGCAACGGCAGCCTCAAAACCTTCGATCTGTGTCTGGATGTTTGAGTGTGGGTGCGTCCGTACAAGAAGAAGAGAGAGGAAGGGTGAGTTCGAGAGAGAGTGCGGGAGAGAGAGTGAATCCAAGAAAGCTGGAGAGAGAGAGAGAGCTTACGGGAGTGAAGAGAGAGAGTGTTTGACTTGTGTTTGTGTGGTCCAAAACTCAAACCAATAATACACCAAGCCCTCACCCTTTCCCAAACTTAGGAAAAATAAGAATTTAATCCAAAATATAACACAAGCTTACCTTAACCGTCCAGGGGTATTTTCGTCTTTTCACAACACGTCTCGGAACGGGCTGTGACAACATCAAATGGTTTTGGAGCCCAAAAAATATTTTCTCTAAAAACATTTTTAGTTATTTAAAAACATTTCTCAAACGAGCCCTACATCGCCATCATCACATAGGCGAGGAATTGACAAGTGCATGGTTGTAGTTGAAAATGTTTTGTTTATTTTTCTCCTCACCTACTTCAATTGCGTGCTTTCAATTTTAATTGTCATGGTGCGAAGAGAATTTCCACGCATTGTTGAATCTATACATAAACACATTAATGTGGGAAAGGAAATTGTAATTAACAAGCTTCTTATGGAGTAAGGTTCCTCTTAACTCCATTCGGGACGTTTTTCTCTAAGATTTGAGTTGTATTTGATCCTTCAGTTTTATGAAACCTCTCTTAAATTAAATAAGAAAAAGAGCAAGATTTGTATAATTTAAGTCCTGGATAAATGACCTTGATTTGTTTAGGTTTGAAAGCTTCTAGCTACCTAGTCATAGTATAATAGGGAGTCGTTTGATAACTATTTCGTTTTCATTTTTTTTTTCAAAGCTGATAACTGAAATCTCGTTTGATTACTACTTTTAGTTTTCAGTTTTCAAAAAAGAATTTTATCACAAATGGACCAACTCATCAGTTTGGTCTTTTATGTTTTAAACTCATTAATTTCGTCCCTTATGTCTAGCTTCACTCATCAATGTTGTCTTTGCTTTTTTACTCTGTTTGAAAAACTATTAGGCCATCTTAAACTGAATGGTACAGAGGGCCAGAGGGCCGAAAATAGCCTGAAAACCGTCTCCAACCGAGGGTCAGGCCAGAGGGCTCGTGGGCCCCATGGAATCTGAAAGGGCCAAAAGGCTGATCGCATGCAGCCAGCCCAGGGCTGGCCAGAAGATCACACCAATCCTGTCGGATATAACCGAACGGAATGCTTAAACTAAAATTTGAATCCAACGGCTAACTGACGTTAGCTAGCCGTTAATTTTGATTTTTTTTTACAGTTTTATTTATTTATTTTTTATTTACAAATTTTTTCCTATAACTTCTATTTTTCATATTTTTTTTAAATTCTATTTTTTTTCCTTTAACTTTTATTTTACAAAATTTGTTTCATAACTTTTTTAAATTCCATTTTTTCCTATAACTTCTATTTCACAAAATTTGTTTCATTTTTTTAAATTCTATTTTTTTTTCCTATAACTTCTATTTTACAAAATTTGTTTGTTTCATATTTTTTTTGAAATTCCAATTTTTTCCTATAACTTCTATTTTACAAAATTTGTTTCATATATTTTTTTTAAATTCTATTTTTTCCTATAACTTCTATTTTACAAAAAATTGTATTTAAGTTGTATTTGCATTTAAGTTGTAGGTTTTAAATAATAAATTATGTTTGGCCTCGGTTGGAGACGGTTTTTTGTAACAGGGCTAAAACGAGCTCTATGGCCCTTTGACTCTCGGTTGGAGATGGAGACAAATATGGCCATGTACTGTTCATTAAAATATTAATATCTTGAAGGGCCAGATGGCTAAAATGAGCCATCTGGCCAGCCCTCAGTGGGAGATGGCCTTAGTATGCTGACTTGGAACCATGTGGGCTTCACCTAGGGGTGGAAAAAATTCCCAAAATTCGCAAACCAAACCAAAAAATACCGATCCCAAACCAAAAATGTCCCAAACCGATTTTCCCAAAATTTCGGTATTCCCAAACCAAAAAAATACCGAAATTTCGGTATGGAAATCGGGATTGCCTTTTCAATATTTCGGTATTCCCATACCGAACCGAAAATATATATTTTTAATTATTATATATTATTATTTTTAATTATAATTAGAATTAATTTGAACCGTTGGATTGTTTCAAATTAATCTATGCCATCCATCTATTCCTAGTATATATTCTCGTTTAAGCTTACCATCAAGAACTTGAAGGGTAAAATGCATAGTTTATCGCCCCTTTTGAATTTAGTTAAGACGATTGGTTGAATGCATTTTTAAGCGGGAACATATCAAAGTTTAAGCAAGCTATTTCTAAACGAGCCACGTATAGATATGTTATGTCAGTTCATGTTTTCTTTTATACTTTTTCCAGGCTATTTCTAGACGAGCCACATATAGATATAGTATAGTTCTTTATATATACTTGCCACTCCATTACCTGCTTGAATTGAAGCTTAAGGAGATCGGTTTGAATTGAGGCTTTTCAAGGTTAGTACTATATCTTCATTTTGCATTCAGATGTTTGTGTTGTTTATGTCGTATGAACATTAGTTAGATATGAATAAATATGAATTCTCTTTATAAATAGATATGACTCTTTAATTGTGTTTCCTCTTTATGAATAAATACGAATTCTCTTTAATTCTGTTTAATTGTTTCCTCTTACTTTGCACATATTGAATATGTTAATGTTATTGCACTTGAATTGGATCCTCTTATTTTAGTCCAAAAACCCAAAAGCCCAAAACCGTTTCGGGATTCCCAATTTGAGACTAGACCTCTAGCTAAGTACTAGACGGAAGTTAATACGAACGATTACAGACACGTATTGAGTACAACCAAAGAAATATGCCTACTAAAAGCTCTTCTGCTTTCAGCTTATCAATTAGTTTTTCTTTTTCAATGCATATTAATGAGTTACAATAGGGATTTTTGATAATTTTTCCTTCCCAATATTTAGATAAAGTAAATATTATTTGCATATGGTTAAATATCATAGTGAATAGGATGTTAGTTTTCCATCTATGTGTCTCTGATTAGAAACTCTCCTCCCCTTAATAATAATATTATTAAGAAAAATTAAAGAAACAACTACAATCTAATGATATTCTTCTCCACTTATAAATGAAATATTATGTTCAAATTAATCTCATGCATGGCGTGACACACCCCGACCTGGAACGTCCACTAGGACTTTGAATCGAGCTGTGCTGGCCGACACCTGGAAGGTGACGAAGCCATAAAGTGTGATGATGTGAAAAACTTGAATAAATTTAAACCTAAAGTGTCTAAAGGCAGAAGTGCTCGGTGAGCGGGATTGAGCCCATTTCACACGTGATGTAAGAGCATAACTGAAGTACAGTAGTGTGGGTAAGAGTCGTACCCTCAAAGGCAGCCACCTATATTGAGATTCACCAAGAATCCTCGTCGATACGAACCTTTAGCAATTAAAACCTGGAGGGGTGCAAAACAAGAAAATGTGAGTGGGCAAAAACAAAGCTTTTGAAAACATTTCTTTTTCCAAAAGTAATAACCCCTTTCTGTAAAACCTGTATAATTTCCCAGATAATAGTAATATGTACATATATCATAAATCAATGCTCGGGATAGCAAAATCCACAAGTACACCATGCCAAATATATCAGTATAACGAACTAAATAAACCAGATGAAGTAAGTCAATGAAAAGTAACTTATAAGCTAGATCCACCTAGTGTGGCCTGTACAGCTGAATATATATAGCTCATCAAATATGCCTTCACACGAGTCGGAACCACCTACAGTGGTTTGTATGACACAACTGGGTGTAAATAAATACGCTCAAGTGCTACGATCACGTGAAGACTGTGCGAATGATCGCGGGTCACCTACGAGTCGGAACCACCTATAGTGGTCTGTACAACAGGACTGTGCACCTAACTTGGATCCAAGGTGAGCGTATGGTGCGGGAGGTGAACATCACGTGAAAGACTGCCCTGGCCACGGGCAGGAGCACTAACACCGGGGTGCAGGTTTATGAGCTCTAAAAGCATCTAACTATAACCATAATCATGCAACTTACCATCAACAACATATAAACTTACTTGGAACTTACCTGAGCGTCCGTGGTATTAACAATAGCTTATGCAACTATTAAACGCATGTTCTAAAACATAAAGTATTTGGCATGGCATTTCAAAGCATAAAACCATTTAAATAAGTTTTCTGGGAAAAATACCAAGCATATATATATATATATATATATATATATATATATATATATATATATATATATATATATATATATATATATTTATGTAGAAAACCAAAATGCCCACTCACCTGGAGTCCTCGCTACGATTCCCTAGTACAAATCGAGGCATCCCGAACGGTCGGCGCCTAGAACAATTATCAAGTCACAGCTCAGAACTCTTATCAATAGAATACATAATTCACATAAAACACATCCTCAAGGACATTTTAGAATGGTTTGAGACCCATTGACCAAAAGTCAACCGTCGATCAAAGTTTGACGGTAGGGTCACAACCCTACATAACTCAATCCGGAAGATCTGCATCTCAGATTTCCGATCCGTAACTTTCAAAGATCCACATTATACTTCTAGATTAACCCCATCTCACCGTATTTGTTCATCCTCATTGGGGAGGTTCTGTCACAGATGATTCAGATGGAGATTGATAGAAACTGTTTACAAGGAATTAAGTTGGGAGCGGCGGGACCGATTATTTCTCATTTATTTTTTGCTGATGACACCTTGTTGTTCCTGAAGGCGGATGTGGAAAATTGTACAAAGCTGCGACTTATTCTGCAACGTTATTGTGATGCCTCGGGTCAGAAGGTTAACCTACAAAAATCTAGTGTATTTTTTGGTGCCAATGTTCCTTGTAGGGTTGCTGTTCAGTTGGGGACTATTCTGGGCATGCAGGTGGTGGATAATCCGGGTTCTTACTTGGGGGTGCCAGCGATTTGGGGTCGTTCAAAAAGAAGAGGTCTCGCATATGTTAAAGGGAGGATTATGGAGAAGCTGCAAGGTTGGAAACAGCATACTTTATCGCGGGCTGGGCGTGAGGTGTTAATTAAGGCGGTTGTACAGGCCATGCCGGCCTACCTGATGAGCATTTTCAAATTTCCTAATGTTGTTTGTCAAGAGTTGGATGCGCTGGTGGCTAATTTCTGGTGGGGGAGTAGAAATGGAGCCAGTAGGATTCACTGGGTCTCCAAGGATGTTCTTGGTCTGCCGAAAGAGATGGGTGGCTTGGGTTTCAAGAGCTTTCAGGACTTCAATGTGGCTCTTTTGGCAAAACAGTGTTGACGCTTAATTTCTGAGCCAAATTCGCTTTGGGCTCGTGTGATGAAGGCTTGTTATTTCCCCAACTGCTCTATTTGGGAGGCTCCTAAAGGGAGCCGCACTTCTTGGGCTTGGGTTAGCATTCTCTCGGGAAGGGATTTATTGCTTGATTGTTCTCATTGGAAAATTTTGGGGGGAAGAGACGTGAGGGTTTGGGTGGATAAGTGGCTACCCTCGCTTCCCTCGGGTCACCCCACTCCGGTTAGTCAAGTCTCGGTTACTCAAAATTTGAGGGTGGGTTCTCTTATTTGCCCAATTTCCCGACAGTGGGAGATTGATTTTTTACTCCCCTTTATATCGGCCACGGATCTCCAGGCTATATTGGCAACTTCTGTGGGTACTCTAAATTGTCCGGACAGGTTGGTTTGGGAAGCTTGTAAAAATGGGAAGTATACGGTTCGTTCGGGATATCGTTCGCTTCAAAGCCGGTCTACTCTGGTGAGGGACCCCAGATTGGCTGCTGCACAACAAGTCCCGGGAGCCCTTTGGAAACTTATTTGGCGGGTAGACGTTCCCCCAAAGCTGAGGCACTTCCTCTGGCTGTCTATGCACAGGAGCATCCCTACGTGTGCTGCTTTGTTCTCTAGAAAGGCCATGTCTAACCCGCTGTGCCCTATTTGTATGGGTACTGAGGAATCTCTGGAGCATCTTATTCTCCTTTGCCCTTGGGTTCACCTTGTTTGGTTCGGGGGTGCCCTAAACTATATTGTGAACCCGAGGAGTATTAGTTCTTGGGTTCTATGGCTTCATGAGGTCCTGATGTCGAACTTGAGACCCGGGGTTGATAAGGGTTGGTTTCAAGCTTATGTTATCTTTACTTGCTGGTTCATTTGGAAGGCAAGATGTGATTTTGTGTTTAACCATTTGCCTATTGATCCTCGGAAAGTCATTTTGGCTATTTCCAATGCGGTGGAGTTTTTTTGGAATAATAGGCACGCTGTTGGTGTTGCGGAGGCCTCGGTTTCGAGTGGGTCGCGGCTGGTGGTTAATTGGTGTCCTCCTCCCTCCTCTTTTGTTAAAATAAATGTTGATGCTAGCTGGTCAAAAATTTCCAAAGATGGGTTTGCGGGGGTGGTTGTGAGATCTTCAGATGGGAATTTTGTGGCTGCTGCGCGCCACTCCATTCGGGCCTCGTCTGTGGCCGCTGCGGAGGCTATGGCGTTGCTTCACGGTTGCGAGCTGGGGGCTTCCCTTGGTCTTAGCTCCATCATTTTCAGATTCTAAGGAGTCGATCTCCTCTCTGACACATTCACTTTCTACTGGCAATTGGGATGCCTTTCCTATCTTGTCTCGGGTCAAGCAGCTTGGGGAGGCTTTCCAGCACTGTCGCTGGTCTTGGGTTCTAAGATCAGCCAATGAGGCGGCGCACGTTCTTGCGTCGAATGGAGTTATGGAGATGTGTGATTGCGTTTGGGTCGTTCGACCCCCATCTTCGTTGGTCTTTGTCCTAAACAACGACGGCCTACCCTGTCCTCATTAGTGTAGATGGGTGGGTTTTGGGGTGACATTTCTTCTTGGGTGGAATGTCTGCGTTGATCCCCTCTGTATCTTTGTTCTCTGCTTTGGTTGTCTCTGTTAGCCTCATGTAGGCTCTCCTTTGTTGTTCTTTGCCCTGTTCTAGAGGGGTTTTCGGCTTCTGCCTTCAAAAAAAAAAAAAAAAAAAAAAAACCTTACTCAAGTGTCGTTACGATCCGACGGTTGGATCTTCGTCAATTTCCAAAACCAAGTGGTGGTTAACGTTTTATTTTATGAACTAACAAATCCAATTCGGGAAGGTCCATACGTCGGATTCCCGATCTGTAAGTTCCTAAATTCTTCAAAGATTACGTACTATAACGTATTAAAGTTTGGTGACGATCCAACGGTCGGATCGTCGATTCATATAAATACATATTAACGTATCGTAGAGAATTTAGGTTCCAACGACCAACCTACGTCAGACCACTATCAAAACTGAACTCAAGGCATTTAATTCAGCCTAAGAATAGCGTTGGCGGCACACTGGCCATGCGCTGCCCCGACTCGTCGAAAAATCCAACTATTTCCAAAAATTACCATGTTTTGCAGAAATGAAGATCTCAATGAGTAGAGCAACCTTAATACATGTGACTAAGGCCAATTTGGACTGGAAAAGCTTCAATTCCATTGAAACTGTACGGAACCCTTGAATTTGGGTGTGTTCGATCCGACTCCAAAACAACTCCACCGCCCCCAAACTTGTTTGGGCTTTGTTATAGGCCTCAAGATGATGCTATGGGTGGTGGTGATGGATGTAGTTAGCTTCGGAATTGGATGGTTCGAACCCAAAACTTCCGCACCCCACCGTGCGGGTTTTGTGAAATCAACGCCAAATCCCTTGATTTTTTGGGTGAAATAGGAAGAAGGATCGATTGGCCTCGAGCTAAGGATCATTTTGACACTAACGTCTCCATCCATGATGGTTGGAATCGGAAGATGGAACCGGGTCGGGTCACGGGTCATGGTGAACCCAGCCGGTTCCCTTCTCCTCTTCTTCTCGCATTTCTCTCCTTTCTCTCTTCCCTCATTGGTCCACTCTTCCTCTCTCTTCTCCTCATTGCTCCACTCATCTCCCCGTTTTTCTTCTTGCCTTTCTTGCCTTTCACTCCAAAAATCTGAAGTTTTCTAAAAATAATCAAATTACTAAAATGCCCCAAACTTCAAACTTTAATATCTCCTTCGTTATAGCTCCAAATCATGAACCGTTTGCGCCCTCACGTCCATAGCGACAAGTACTACGAGGATACGCCAAGAAAATAAACTTTATGTGACACGACACTACGGTCAACAACGGACACTTGCCTCGAAAGGGCATTTTCGTATATTCACTCATTAAAAATTATAAAATCATCATTTTTAGGGACAGGTCGTCACAATCTTCCCCCCTTAAGAAAATTTCGTCCCCGAAATTTCAAATAATCTATCTAAATACTTACACCAGGAAGAAATCAAGTTAGAGCGGTTGCATAAAAGAGAGTGACATTCCGTCGCGATCGGATTGCAGTTATTCCTCTTTCATGCCTCTAAGCTCATACATTCTTCTTTCCTCGATAAGATAGTAGTATAACAGCCGTAAAAACTGTAAAGTCGAAAACACTAATTACTACATGCTAACATAAGAAAAATTTACATCTAAAATATCGAAAATAGTTATATATACATAAAACTTACCATTCAAACACTTGTGTGTCAAGTTTAAACCAAGAGTGAAAATAACTCACCCAACATTTACAATAGCAGAAATACTCATAAATAAAACAACCTCATCGAAAAATGCTTGCATGAAAAATCAAAACTCAAAATGAAAATGGACCTCGCCAAACATTTTTCGTGTCACTAGCTTCGAGAATAAGTCTGAACCATAGCTAACTAGTAGGTGTTGTCGTAGATAAGCGGTCTTGCCCACTAGCTTAGTGAACCCAACAATTAAGTCATCGATATTACAGTCTGCAGCCTGTAACGCTGATAACTCATCGTTGTCTCAATAAGCTAGTGAGAAGTTCCCGAAGATTCCCAAAATATCAGGTTGTTCCTCATATGTGAACATATCCAGATCATCCGATTCGTGCCTCGCTTGCAACGCCGTAAATCCCAAGAATGCACCAAACTAGTTGCTAGAAGTGCTTCTATATTTGTGTATTTTCCAAATCATCAAGTTCTAAAGTAAATTAATGAAAAGATGCGTAGAGACGAACAATATCGTAAAATATTTCCTTCGTGACTATTCACTAGCGTTATTCATCAAATCAAGGATATAACCTCTGAAATCCAGGATTAGAGAATCCATATCTCTATCAACATCATTCGAATGACAATTCCAGTCTCGAACCATATATGGAGAGTGACGCCAAAATTACCAAGCTTTATACCTTTACTAATACTATGTTGAAAACTATTCAATCCTCAAAACCATATGAAATTTCTTTTTAGTAAGTCTAGTAAACTCACGAGGAGATTGTACTCCAATGGTTCCTGCTAGCCTCGATACAAAACTAGCGCACTCATCCGTCAAGTCAACCTATCATGAATTACTCATTGATCGATAAGACTAAAGAGCACTCAAGAATTTGAGAGTTAAAACAAGGTCATCAAATTCAAAGTTCAAGATATCAAGATTGATTGTTTGCCATTACCCTACTAAAACAACTTTCGAAATATTCAATCATCAATGATAACGATCTATTCAACCGAGTATTTGACGGGTGATTGAAGAATCAACGATCACAACTAGGTTTAATATCCAAGCAATTTTATGAATAGTCTACCTGTTCTCAAAATAATGCAAACTGCAGTAAGGTAGACAAGTACCCAAAATTAACCAAAATGCCTTTTCAGCACAAATGAGTGGATATGAAGCCACAATAAAAAAGGATGCTGACCAAAATGCCAGAAAAATTGATAAATTCAAGAATGGGTAAATTAAACAAGTGGTCTAACTATAGTCACTCAGGACCAATAGAAAAATGGGTTGACTATCAAGTTGATCTATAAACATTAAGACCTAATCTCAATCTCCGCATGTACCAAATACCTCGTACCAAAAGCTGATGGTGATATTTCCCATTTGTATTTGGATATGGAAAGTGATTATAACTCATTCAAATGATTTCTTGATGGATAAGAGGTAACGTCACATCGATATTCGAAAATTCTGACTAAAATAGAATGAGGAAGACTGAAAATGTTTAGGGTAGAAACAATCTTTACTACGGTGCTCAGTAATCACGTTTGCACAACCGGGATAATACACGATAGTGCAATCATAGGCGTTGATCTAATTCTTCCAATGCTGCTGCCAAAAACTTATTATGTCCAAAAGTAAGTGAAATTGGGAAGCTCTAAGGATAATGAAGATTTTGGACATATTTCTTCACAAAGGAGTACAAATTGGTTTCTAGATGAAAAGTGACAACGGTTGACTCTAGGCCCTATATATGATGGTTTATCTTTAACGGTTCTACCGCTAGGAAACATAAGCGCTACCCTGTCATGATGCATCTACACAGCCAAAACTTCCGAAGAAAATGTCATCATGGATTTCGAAATTCTCAATGTTATCTAAAAAAAATGTGAGAATCATATTTGGAGAAAAGGCAACATTTAAGCTGTCAGAAATTTTATTCACAACCAACATCCCACACTAAACCAACTTCTTCGGTCAAAAGTGATGAAGAACACTATAGCCGAAAGTTCACCAACCAATAGTCGATAACCTCAACAAGACTAAAAATATCTCAAATGTCATAACACTTTGTGAGAATTTCGACCTTTATCCTCAAAACTCTTTTTGGAATGAGAAAAGAATATCGTCTATGAAGATCACACCTCTCAAGATAAGTACCAATCTAAACAAAGATGATGTTTAAGGAATATGGTCTCCCTACCGAGGTAGATAAGAAAGTCGTCGAAAAGGCTACTACGAAGTAGGCAGGTTAAGGAAGAAAACTCGAGTTACAAGGATGGGTGAGCTAGATCATCAACTCGAAGTAGAAGATAATAGTTTTAATCGTCACTTAAGGAAGTTACTAAAATCTAGGAATAATCCTAAGGTCCGAAGTTCCCTAACTAAAAGGCTTGGTTGAATAAATTTTCTAATCAATAAGCTTTAGTAACTATGTTCTTCCAAATGGTGTGAATCACTCGAAAAATGCAAGGAAGCTAGTGTAATATGAGAAAATGAAGCGATGATAATATCTCATGTAAGACTTTGGAATGTGACGCCTGAATGTACATCCTCAAAACGTACCATAATACTTTCTTTTCACCACGCCACATGCTAAAAGGTCTGCACCACTTTCTAAATTCTCCATTCACTCTAACAGTGAGAAACTAACTCATACTTCAATTCTACTGTCTCCCTATGGAGATGATCGAAAAGGTGGCTAGGCGAAGAGGTTATATTTACCTAGATAGGTGATAAGGTAAAACAACTATGAGTGTAATCCTAATACAAGGCTTGTTTCTAACTTTATGAGATTTAGTTTCTTCGACTCCAGCAGCCACTATTAATCAATCTATTGGTCGCGCTCTAATTAACAAATTCATGATATTTTAATATTATTCGTTACCCTGAAACTGTGAATCGACATTCCGTATAAGGTATCACTCCCAGATACTAGCACTTGTGTCCGGTATCAGAAATCATACCTCATGAATATTGGTTGACAGTTCCTGGATATCAGACAATATCGTCAATTAGTAGCGTCACCATAGGCCGATTACAAACTAGATTCCACTCAGGTAGATGGTTTTAAAGGACTAAGAAGGAAACTGGTCCTGTAATGAGGGTTTCATAATTCTACGGAAAATACTCACTACTTCGAAGATTTCATACTAATCATAGGTATAACAACTCATACTTCGGTACATATACTCGTCAAAATGACGAGTACATCACCAAAAGAAATTTGGAAACTAGTATTGGTTAAGATGTCCCACAGCCAGAAATAGGAATTTACTAATACTCTACTTTAGAACGGCTTAAACGGAAGTTGATCATTCTCTTGAAAAGCCGAAATGATAACTAGTGTGGTCAAGAAACCTAATATTATCGAAACCATAAGTTATTGTCCCCCAAATGTTTCTTTCATCGAGTGCTACTACTTTAGTACCCTGTTATTGCTCGAGAAAATCTTGAAATCTTGATGAAGTAAACTTCGTAGGAATCCTAATAAATGGTATGCTAATGGATACTGCCAAGAAATCAAAACTATTTCGAATTTCCAATCTTGAAAAATTTAATACTGACGGCTAGAGAATAGTGATGGAATTAGTTTACAATTCCCTAGTGATCCACCAATATCGATACATTAGCCCGGCTTTAAGGCCATCAACTTGTCTTAAATCTACATCTTTCCCTTGGTAAAGAAGTTCTTTGCTTTCAATCTATAAATGTTCGCCAAAGTGACTTTCTAAAATGTTGACAAGTCAACAAAACCACTAAAAACTCAGGAAAAACTAACACATTTTTCGTATTTGACAAGGTGGGAAGATTCGAGCATTAAGTTCAAGAACTGAAAATGCTCACATCACGCGTGTGATGAACGCAATACTG
This sequence comes from Cotoneaster glaucophyllus, assembly GCA_036320875.1. Taxonomy (NCBI): domain Eukaryota; kingdom Viridiplantae; phylum Streptophyta; class Magnoliopsida; order Rosales; family Rosaceae; genus Cotoneaster; species Cotoneaster glaucophyllus. The sequence continues at coordinate 14,701,304 of CM070058.1, read as the reverse complement.
CCCAACTTATACTCTGATACTAAACTGACACACCCAGACCCGGAACGTCCACTAGGACTCCGAATCGAGCTGTGATGGCCGACACCTAGAAGGTGACGAAGCCATAAAGTGTGATGATGTGAAAAATGTGAATAAATTTAAACCTAAAGTGTCTAAAGGCAGAAGTGTGAGGTGAGCGGGATTAAGCCCATTTCACACGCGATGTCAGAGCATAAGTGAAGTACAGTAGTGTGGATGCAAATTTCTTCCTCCTTGGTCTTGGACAAAATTGCACCTACAAAACAATTAACACCTTTGGTCAAGGGCAAGAGCCTCATGCGCCCATGATGAATGGGGGGGGGGGGTTTGGCCGAAGAACCTCCGATGCCGAAGTTAGAATTTAGAGAGAAAGTGTTTGAGAATTTTAGCAAGAGAATTGGAAGTCTGTTTTGGAGAAAATATGAGGCCTTTTATAGGGGAGTGGCCGGCCTCTTTGGGTGAGAGAGGATCGGCCACCTAGCTTGGTTTGTGGGCTAGGTTCTTGATTTGTTTCAAATTGGGAGTTATGGAATAATTAGCTAATTAATCAAAATTATTCCCTAATTAACTTAGCTAATTATTACCATAAAAAAGGGAAAAAGTGGTAGAAAAGGTAGAAAGCATGGTGGACTTCTTTTTGGATGGGGATGGCCGACCTTTTTTGTGATTTTGGGGTAAAATGGATGACTTAATTGACAATTAAGGGATTAATTAGGCAATTAATCTATTAAATAGTCAATTATTATGATTTTAGAAGGAAAGTTTTAGGAATTATGGAATGAATAAATTATTTGGCTAATTGATTAGCTAAATAATGAAATAGAGAATATATGGAATAAATTAAGTCTTGGGAGTTACCTTGTAGAAAGGATTTGATGAAATAGGTTTTAAATTGTTACCTATTTTGGGCACTTTTGACTTGGTTGAGGGATGATTGCCTGCTGCTCACGCGTAGGAATCCCAGTGTGCCTCGAGGGTAGTTTGGTCATCTTTTGTGAAAAAATCCACGTGTCGCCTTGTGATGATTTTTGGCTCCACAAATGCGCCCACACCTGTTGGGCTGCTCGCGGAAAAGGGCAACAGGTGTAGAGATTTTCTTGCCTTAGGAAACTTTGAATTGTTTCTTATTTTGATGTTGATTCTCTCTTTAATTGGAAATTAGGTCCTTCTAGGAAAGGGAAATAAATTTCCCTCAAAGCTTATTTAAGTCCACCTTAAGTGGGTTATTAAATCAACCAGAGAGAGAAAGCTTAGAGGATATTTGTTCCCCCTCCTCTAGCAATCTTCTACATCTTGCCCGTGCAAAGGACCGTCTTTCGTTGATTTCTTCGTCTTCTCCGTGCCACACATGATGTAAGAAAAATTTAATTTTTCTTGTCTTCTTCTTGGATAGTGCTGTCGCGGGGCAAACGTCGGGGTGGTGCGGCACATCGGTTGACAGGGGCCAGGAGTTGGCTCAGCATGGGCCGAAGAGGTGTTGTGGCAAGGGCCACTACTTGGGTTGCTTGGCTTGGCTAAAGCCAAGGGCAGCTTGAGCAGCTGGGGTCGCGAACTGAGGCGCTGGGGCGCAGTGCTAGGGTAGCCACATGGCTCATATCCTTTAGGCTCTTGGACCTGACGCGGGCCAAGCTGGCGATTGAGAGAAATAAGGAGGTCGCGGGCTTCATGGGCTTCTGGAATGCTAGGCATGCAGGTCTTCTGCCTGCTAGAATGCTGGGTTGAGCTCCTCTGCTGAGTACCGTGAATGACGTTAGCTGCTTAGTCCTCTTTGTTGGGAGAAAAGTAGGCTGCTCCCGAAGAGGAGGTAAAGAGGATCAGGGCAGATGCATTGGCTTGTCTGAACGCTGTCGTGTAGCCTATTATGAATGAAGGTGGAAAGAAGAGATCTTCCTGCCTGCTCAAGAGATGCCGGTTGGGAAAAACTGAATACTTCATCCGCTGCTTGTGAGGGTCCGCCTGCTGCCGAGAGGTCTATGATTGACATGACTTCTTCCAATGGGAAGAGAAATAAGGCTGCTATATCTGAGCATGTAGCGCCTGCCATTTCGAGGATGGCTTATACGATTGGTGATAGAATTGCTCAACGTAAAAGTCCTTTCATGCCCCCAGTGCCGAAGTTTGTACCAAGACGTCCGTTGAGAGCCAAGTCTGGTTCACCTTTGGATAAGTTTGCTATTATAAATAGCAATTAGATGGACTCTGTTGCTAAGGTGGCGCCAAGGCCCACTTCCTCTGCTACCGAGACTGATTCGCCTGCTGGGAAGGAAGAGTGGGCAGCTGTGAGAAATCCACTGAGACTGCTTCTACGGAGTGGGCTGATGAGATCTGTGTACTCTTGAAACCAGATCTGCTTGAAGACATGGACGCTTGTGCCAAGTTTGTTGATGGTGTTAGAAAGGTTTGCTTGCCCAAGTTCATTTGTGAAGCATACGACACAATATAGAATGACTGATCTGCTTACTATGATGCAGATATAGCAAGGCTGTCAAGGAGGTGGCGAAAACTATAGCAGCTGAAGCTTATTCTCGACTGAGGAGATTAAGAGGTTGGATTCTGAGCTCGTTACTTTGAAGGGGTATAATATTCTGCCCCCACTTTTCTGCAGCATGAGACCGTTCACCAAAAGATCGTTGACTTGAAGACTAGGCTTGAAGCGATCCAAGTTAAGTATGAAAGTGCAGAGAAGGAGATCAGATGTTACATACCTCAGATTCAAGATTTTGAGCGTGCCGTTTCTGAGCTTCGTTCCGCTGCTTATGCAAAGGATGAAGAGTTGATTGCTGCTTATAATCAAGTGATCCACTTCAAGAGAATCGTCGATAGGCTTGAACCCCAAGTGTTGGAACTTCAAGGTGTACTGAAGATCAACGAAAGTCTGAAGAAGGAAGTGGATGAGCTGCAGCGCGTCCGTATTGGTTTGCTCGAGGAGAATGAACAGCTGAAGGGGGAGAAGGATGGGCTCGAGGTTTCGAGACCTTCTCTATTTCTCCGGAATACTTTTTCACCTTTACTTTTGAGGCCTCTATTGGTGAAGTAGTCAGAAATGTTAGTGCCCAGGCTGGAGAAGTCGGGGGTGAAGCGTCAGATGGTGCCGTGGCTGAAGGTGTGGCGACCAAGTAGTCATAAAGTGTCCAAGCTGCTGAAGAGTAGTCTTCTAGGTAGTCTTTAGGATTTTCTTTGTTTCCCTTGTTGCTTTTTGCTTTGCTTGAACTCCTTCAGTCTTTGCTAGTTGTTTATCAATTTTGCTATAAAATTTAATAAACTTGCTTCCTTCGCTTCTTTTGTTCATGCCCTAACCTTTAGACTTTACAGACCAGTGGCAGGCGTGCTACTTTTTTTGTAAGCAGACATGCCGTGTAGCCTATGCAGCCATAGGTGTTCGTGTAAAACTTTACAAAGTTGTTAGCCATAGGGTCGGCAGCCGGACACCTTACTTACAGAAGCAGACAAGTCCGCATGGCCACTAGGCTGTTAACCTTGGATTTCTCCAATTTCGTAGGTTGCGTAGCAAGTATCACAATACTTTAGGACTTGGGGTAAGTCGTTCCGCTCTTGGCAGATGTGAAGCTTATCGACTACATAGCATGTCAGCAGGGATAAAACTTCCTATATGCATGCTAACTTGTTTAACCTCTCATAAGAATGTGCGGTTGTATAAGTCTAACGAGGTTTTACTGCTCGAAGGGCAAGCGTAGGCTGTCTTCCGGAAACCGTAGGCTACCTTAGTGTACTCGGTAGCAGCTTTAGGGTTTCAGGGAAGCCGTCCATCGGATGTACTGCGTAATGTGCCCTCTCTGTCTCTAGGGCCCGGTTCCCCACGGATTAGGCCAAGAGACCCAAAATCCTTCAATTAGCTAAGCCTTGAAAAAGACCATTGTGGCTACTTCTAGGAATCCCGGCGCAAGCCATCATGCATCTAGTTATACTAGAGCAGCCAGGCTCATCCACGTCTGGATATTCGGAGTGTAGAGTTTATCCTCCCATTTTGGAAAGTAGACCCATATGGGTGTCGGGGAATTAGTTTACCCTCTCGCACTGGAGAGCATGGTTGGTCCCTCGGGGGGTGCAATTCCTGCGGTGAGGCCCTAAGAAGGGCGCGGTCTTCTTTGAAATGCAGGAGTGATCAGTTGTTGTAAACATGCAGCCAAGCCAAGTTGTGATTACTTCTGAATTCCTTATTGAAAAACAAGTGAAACGAACAAGAACTTAGCTGTAAGGTAGGAACTGCATAACAACTGGATAGTCCCCGGCTTGTGAGGTGGTGCCCATCGAGCTGCTTGAGTCTTTGGGCTTTTGATGTAGCGAGAGGTCACACATGGTACTTCCTCAGATTGTAGACGTTCCACTGCTGTTTGATTTTTTGTCGTTTCATGGTGGCGATGGTGTAATTACTCTTGCTGCCTACTCTGCTGATCTTGTACGGACCTTCCCAGATATGATCAATCTTTTTGGAGCCTTCTCTGCGGGCAGTGATGAAGGCTTTTCTTAGGACTAGATATTGGGGCTAGAATTCCCGAACCTTGGCCCTTTTGTTTTAGCTGGAGAGGAGCTGTTGCTGGTAGGCTATGATGCGGGTTATGGTCTGCTCGCGCTTCTCTTTTGCCAGATCTAAGCTTATGGCTGTCTCTTTTCTGTTCTACTTAATGCTTGGCAGTAGAGTGCTGATGGTTGGCACGATGATGTTGGGAGGAATGATTGCTTCCGAACCAAATGCCAAAGAGAAAAGAGTTTCACCGGTTGCTCGTCTTTTGGTGGTGCGATATGCTCATAGACATCTGGGGAGTTCGTCTGGCCATTTTCCTTCTTGTCAGTGAAGGATTTCTTGAGGCAGTCGAGGATCATCTTGTTGGATGCTTTGGCCTGCCCATTGCCTTGAGGATATCTTGACGTGGACATGTGCTGCTTGATGCCATACTTTTGGAAGAACCTCGCCAAATCTTTGCCCACAAATTACGGGCCGTTGTCGGTGACGATGGACCGAGGGATGCCAAATAGGCAAATGATGTTCCTCCGTATGAAGCGCTCTATGTTTGTCTGAGTCGTGGTCGTCATAGGCTCTGCTTCTACCCATTTGGTGAAGTAGTCGATTGCCACGATTATCATGCCTCTATCCTCAGTAGCATGCACCATAGGTCCTACCAGGTTGATTACCCGTTGCACGAACAGCCAATGACTCGTCTGCGGGTGTAGCTCTCTGCAAGTAGTGCTGGTACCGGCTTGTAGTGTTGGTAGCGGTCGCACTTTTTGTACTAACTCATTAGCATCTTGGTGCATGGTAGGCAAATAGTAGCCTGTGTGAAGAACCTTCTGTGCTAAGGATCGACCTCCAGAGTGGTTTTCACAAACGCCTTCGTGGATTGAGCTTAGAACCTTCAAGTCGTCGGGAGGCGTTAGGCAGCGGAGATGTCGTCTGGTGTAAGATCTTCAGATGAGAATGCCATTCCACATGTAGTAGCGTGCTGCCCTTATTTGGAGCTTTCTAGACTCTAATCTTTCCATGGGGAATGTGTCATTGATCAGGTAGTCTATAGTGGAATCTTGCCAATTTGTACTAACCTGTGACACCTTGGCTGCTGGCTCTGCCTCTATGCTTGGCTTGTCTAGATACTCCATTGGAATAGAGCGTTTGAATTAGTGGTCGAGGGCGGAGCCTAAGCCGACTAGCGCATCTGCGTGGGCGTTGTCTGCCCGCGAAACTTGAGTGAGAGTGTAAGTCTGAAATGCCTAAAGTTGCTTGCTTACCTTCTCTAGGTATTGTGTCATCCTTGAATGTTTTGCCGTGTACTCCCCAATAGTTTAGCTAGTGATTAGCTGGGAATCGGGATGAATTGCAAGCTTCTTCACCGCCAAGTCTTTTATCATTCAGAGGCCTACTAGTAGGGCCTTGTACTCTGCTTCGATGTTGGATGCTTTGAAGCCTAAGGTGATCGACTGCTCAAGCATTGAACCGTTTGGGGTAACAAGGACCACGCCTGCTCTCGAGCCTTTGTAGTTGGATGCGCCGTCGACATGCAAATGCTAAAAATCTCCATTGAGGGAGCAGGTGCAGCTAAGGTGTACTTGGCTGCCTCTGGGGCATCATTGGGCCACTCTGTTGCGTTACCTAGGCTAGGTATGAAGGCACGGTAGGGAGCCGTGGAGTTGGTGCCATGTTACACATAGCAGGAAATACTCAACTACTGGTATTGGGCCACTCTAGAGTTGAATTATGGAGCAAGGGTCAGCTAGGGCCGTGTGTCGCGCAGCAGGAGGTGGTGCTCAACTGCCGGTACATGTTGCTCCTATGTAGAATCTTTTAGGGCGACGAGGACAAAATTTGCTTCTGATTGTGTCATTCTAGTGTTCGTCTGCCCTTGACGTGCCTTTTGAGCTGAGTTGTTGCGTTCGTCAAAAAACTTTGGATCGTCAGTGTATGCGCCTTTATCGTCGCGCGTCTGGATTAGGCGGAATAGTGTGTTATGATGATGACTGCGTGTGTCTGAAGTAAAACTTGAGCTTCTGAGTTGCAAAAATTATCGCCAAAGTTAGCGTTTTGAATTTCTAGTAGCATCGAGAAGAGCTTTTGAACTGTGGAATACAGGTAGTCAGGCCCCCAGCTCTTCTCGTATGATGGTAGAGCTTATTGCTGCTTCGGATACCATCAAACATGTGAACATGTCCTCCGTTGCTTCTGGTTTGGATAGTTGGGAGGTGATGTCAGGTACTTCTTCAAGTCTTAGAAGGCTTTTTCGCATTCTTCATCCCATTTTTCTCGTTGTGCCCTCTTAATAGCTTTGAAAAAAGGCTTGCATCGATCGGTGGACCGCGAGAGAAAGCGGTTGAGGGCATCTGCTCGTCCGGTCAAGCTTTGGATCTCCTTTAAGGTGGTTGAAGACTTCATCTCTAGGATCGCTCAGATTTGCTTGGGATACGCTTCAATTCCTCGTTGGGTTACTAAGGCCATCTCCAACCGAAGGGTCCAGAGGGCCAGATGGCCGAAAATAGCCCTAAAACAGTCTCCAACCGAGGGCTAGGCCAGAGGGCTCGGGAATCTGGGAGGGCCCCACGGAATTTCAAAGGGCCAAAGGGCCGGCTGCTGGCTGGCTATTTTTTTTTATAGTTTTCCTATTGCTGTCGGTTATAACCGACAGCATTAAAGAAGGATTTTTAATACTGTCGGCTATAACCGACAGTAATAGGTATTCATAGGCAATTTTTTTTTATTTACTATTAGTGTCGGTTATAACCAACACTAATAGTTTGAAATTTTTTTGAATATAACGGCTAGTTGAGTCAGCTAGCCGTTGAGTTTTTTTTTTTTTTTTTTTTTAAATCGCAGGTAGCTGTTGTGAAGTTTTTTTTTTTTTTTTTAAACATTTCTTTTCTTCTATAAATATGGTGAAGTTCTTTCAATTCTTCACTTCATTTACAATATTTCCTTGTTCAATATTTCCTTCAATATTTTTCAATATTTCCTTCAATATATTTCTCAATATTTCCTTCAATATATTTTCCAATATTTCCTTCATCTATAATATTTGTTTCAATTTTTCAATAATTTCCTTCAATATTTCCTTCATTTTTTTTCAAAAAAATGGCCTCATCTGCAATGAAAGGTAGGGCTTGGACCCGAAAAGAAGATGAAGCTCTTTGCAAGGCTTATAGATGGGTCTCAGAAGATAGTGTGAGGGGGATTTCTCAAACAAGTGAAGGTGTTTGGACTCGTGTGTCCAAAAAATACTTAGAGTTCTATGAAGGCACCATTCCACCGAATACCCGAAACCACGAAAGTTGTTCTTCAAGATGGAAGAAACATCTTCATCCAAGTTTGAATAAATGGCATCAAGCACTATTAGCAGCCGCAAGTAGACATGAAAGCGGCGCCAATTACTATGACGAAGTTAGTGTTTTCACAGTTTATTTTTAATGTTTAATTATATTACATTTAATTTTTGTAATTATATGTCATTATATTACATTTAATTTCATGAATTAATTTCCTAAAATTTTTGTTATTATATTTTCTAGGTACGTCCAGCGGAGGAATTGTATATGGAGGGCAGCTCAAAACCCTTTCAGTTTCACGGTTGTTGGGAAATTTGCAAAGGGTGGGTGTTATTTGAAGATCCACCTCAACATAGAGTAGATCCTTTGGGAGCTACATCCCCATCTGTAGATATGAATGAAGATGGATCTCCTACCATTCAACAAATAAGGGTAGAAAATCCGATTCCGTCCGAAGCTTCTTTACCTAGGGCTATGGGACGAAACAAGGCCCGAAGGTTGAGGGAAAATGGCAAGGCAAATGATGATTACGCCGCTCAACATGAAGTGGCGGCCTCATTGCGATTAATGGCGAAGCAAAATGCCCTTAAGGCGGAAGAAAGGAAGCATAGGCATGAAGAACGGGCCAAACAAATACAAGAAGAGATGGATGATAAGAATATGGAAAGAAACACTTCGAATTACACTCCAATGAGTAAGGCCTATTTTGATAGGAAAAAAAAAGGAAATTATGGCTCGGTGGCAGTTGTTTACCTCTGACTATACTCCTACAATGGCGGATGATGTTGATTATGGATATTAAATTTAAGTTGTTGTAGTTTTTAAATTTAAGTTAATGTTGTTTTTAAATTTAATTTGTAGTTTTTAAATTTAATTTGTCGTTTTTAAATTTAATTTGTCGTTTTTAAATTTAAGTTGTAGTTTTTAAATTTAAGTTGTTGTTGTTTTTAAATTTAAGTTGTTGTAGTTTTTAAATTTAAATACTAAATTATGTTTGGCCCTATGGCCCTTTGGCCCTCGGTTGGAGACGGTTTTTTGTGACAGGGCTAAAACGAGCCCTCTGGCCCTCGGTTGGAGACGGAAGCAAATATGGCCATGTACTGTTCATTAAAATATTAATATCTTGGAGAATCTTGGAGGGCTAGAGGGCTCAAACGAGCCTTCTGGCCAGCCATCAGTTGGAGATGGCCTAAGTACCCTAGGAATCGGCCTGAAGATACTCCAAATGTGCATTTGGTGGGATTGAGCTTCATTTTGTACTTTCTAAGGATGTTGAAAGTTTCCGCCAAGTTACGAATGTGGTCTGACCGCTGCTTGCCTTTTACCATGATATCGTCAACATAGACCTCCATGGTTACCCTAATTTGCTTCTTGAACATCATATTTACTAACCTTTGGTAAGTTGCTCCCGCGTTCTTGAGGCCAAAGGGCATGACTTTGTAGCAATAGGTACCTCGCTCGATCACAAACACGGTTTTTTCCTTGTCGGGCTCGTACATGGCTATTTGGTTTTAGCCAGAGTATGCGTCCAAGAAGCTAAGCAGCTGGTTCCCAGAAGTTGAATCTACCAAAAGATCGATCTGAGGAACTGGGTAAGGATCTTTTAGGCATGCTTTGTTGAAGCCGGTATAGTATACGCAAACCCTCCACTTGCCCTTCTCTTTCTTCATAACTAGCACAACGTTGGCAAGCCATGCTGAGTGTGCTACATCTTCTATTAATCCGGCTTCCAATAGCTTGTCTATTTCTGCCTTGATGCTCGCTACTCGCTCGGGTGCAAAATGTCTTCTCTTTTGGATCATCGGTTTGGCTATGGGGTCAATTTGTAGCTTGTTGCAAGCCACCTCGGGGTCAATACAGGGCATGTCGGATGGTGACCATGCGAAGACGTCTCAGTTTTCTCTAAGGAAGGTAGTGAGTTCTTCCTTCTTGGCTGGGCTTAGATGTAAGCCAATTCTAGCCGTCTTTTCCGGCTGCTGGGGATCGAGAATGATGTCTTCGGCGTCTTCCTCGAGTTTCCACCCTATCTCATCTGCTTGGGCGCCATCTTTTTGATCCACTTGCTGTAATTGCTATTTTGTAGCCTCATCGTCCTTTTGGATTTCGGTAGCCTGCACGAGGGTAAAGATTTTCTTCCTCGATTCTTTCAACACTTACACAGTGCATCATGGGGATGCGGCCTGATTAGACTTGATATCTCCGACTCCTCCTCCCGGGATGCGGAATCAGATTTTTTGATACTTGACGGAAGTGACGGTATCCAGCTTGATCAACTAAGGTCTCCCAAGGATTCCATTGTAGGGAGATTGGTCGCTTACGATTGTGAACGTCTGCTTAGAGATAATTGGCGGTGTTTTCACGTCAAGTGTGATATGGCCGATGGCAGTTGAGGTGTGTCCGTTGAAACCGGTGAGTACCTCTGCTCGGCGTACCATTGTGTTTTCCAGGCCCATCTTCTGAATGACTGAGAGTTGAAGTAGATTGACTGCACTTCGATTGTCAACAATCATCATGTCGACTATAGCATGGGCTAGTTGGACAGATATTACTAGTGTGTCGTCGTGTGGGGCATCGACGTCTTCTGCATCTTGCTCAGTAAGCCAATAATGGGTTGTGTATCGGCTGCTTGAACCACAACTCATTTTGAATGTCGCGAAGGATTTGATGGATCAGAATTGAGAACTTAGAGTAATTCTTGGTTATCAAGCCTTCTTTGGTCGTGGGTCTATCCCTACGTTTGGCCTCTTGCCTGCTCTTGCTGGGCTGCTTCCCGTCTTCCTTTCTTTGAGCTGTTGTTGACTCTTTTTTAGGCTGCTCGGGCGCCTTTTCTGCCCGTCGAGCCTCGTCCCAAAGTGCATGCTTATCTGCCAGGGCAAAGGAATCTGCTAGAGTCAGGTCTTCTTTCATGATCATTTCCCCGAATAGTTGGTGGTCTGCTGGGAGTCTTTTTTGAAAGGCTGCACTAGCTATTGAGTCGTCACATCCGACGATCTTTGCCTTCTCTGCTTTGAACCTCTTGATATAGTCGCGGAGCGACTCCTTTGGGTTATTCTTGACGTTGAACAAGTGGTCGGACTTCTTCTTGATCGAGCGATATGATGAATATTCTTTGGTGAAAACCAAAGAAAGTTCGTCAAAACTCCGGATAGATTGTTGCGGTAGGGTGTAGAACCAATCTTGCGCCTCACCTTGTAGAGTGGTGGAAAATATCTTGCACATGAGATCGTCGTTGTTTCGATAGAGGATCATTGCGCTTCGGTAGTGCTTAGGTGTCTCTCCGGGTCTTTATCTCATTTGAAGGATATGAAATGTAGTATGCTGAACTTGTGTTGAGGCTTTTCCTGCTCGATCTCGTCCGTGAAGGGTGACCTGTCTATGTTGATCATGTCCCGTCATAGTGCCTCGTAGGCCACTTCTTTGCATTGGAAATCACGTGATCGCTTGTTTATGAGTCTCTTTACTTCTTCCTGAATTTACCTTTGCTAGGGTAGCGGAGCTCTCAGCTGCCCCCAGATTTGACCAGCTGGTCTAGGCTGCTCTTCTACGTTCTCGGCTCATCTATGCCGCAGTAGCGGTACATGTGGTGGATTCCTAGCAGGCGAGGGATTTCGCAGGCTGCTGGTTGAACTTGAGCCGGATTGAGTGACTGCTTCTTTCCGCCTGTCGTGCTGCCTACTCCAATGTGATGTGAAGGATGATCCTTGCGGGCCTAGCCGCGAATGAACACTTCGCTTGGAAGGCTGCTCATGTTGATTATCGGAGTGTGGCCCCAACCATGAGTGTATGCTCGTCCGTGGGCCTAGTCGAGAGTGCACGCTCCTCTGCGCGCTAAGACGGGAGTATACGCTATCTCGGGGGCCCAATAAGGAATGTACTCTGCCCAAACACTCGGTTCGGGGCTGGTCGAGTGGCTGCTTCCCGGGACGCTGCTGGAGAGGTTCTTCGTCTGCCTTTGTCCTTCTTCGGGACACCTCGTTTGGGACACGTTGCATCTTGGTGCGCTGCAAAAGATGGTTTACCAAGGTCGTCTGTTGTGCTAGGGTACTCGTCAACTCTATGACTTGTCGAGACAAGTGTTGTTCGCCATTTGGATTGGAAGAGCTTGGAAGGAATGTGCCTCTTTGAGTAATGGAAGGGTGGTAGACTCCGGGCACGAGATTTGAGTTGGAAAATGCCAAATACACAGAGAAATATGGTGAGAATGCCCCTGGCTCGATGGTAAGTCTGAATGGTTGAGATAGTTTTGGGCCGACTTGGGCTACTTGAAAGGCCACGAGAGCAGGCTAGGCCACGGGAGTGGGCTGCTCGGCGGGAGCAGGCTGGGCCACGAAAATGGGCTGCTCGGTGGGAGCAGGCTGGACCACGAAAGTGGGCTGCTCAGGGGAGCAGGTTGGGCCACGGGAGTGGGCTGTTTGTCGTGTGGCACATGTGGGTGCGAGGCTTCGGCTCGGCTCGGCAACGCATTGGGCTCGCGTTGGGCTTGGAGAAACACGGCTTGGGCCGTAGCCTTGGATGGCACGGCTCGGGCCGTGGTGATGGCGCCATGGACCTCGCCGTGGGTGGCTACCGTGGTAGCCACCGCGGTAGTTCCCGTGGTGGAAACTAGTGGTGGTGGTGCCGCTCCACTTATTGTCACATTCAACCTCGTGGATCGCCGCGGTCCCATTTCTTGAATATTGGAATTTTCACTCGTGGAGTTTTCTAAATTTCTAGCCATTGTATTTCTTTTTTTACATTTTATCAAAGAATCTTTGCAAAATAAAAAAATTCTAATAATAAGAACGTATGAAAAAATACAAGTGGACTAGAAAATAGAGAAAAAACCTTTTTATGCGAGAGTCTTCTACGAGTGTGGATTTCTTCCTCTCAATGAAAGCACCAATTTGTGGATGCAAATTTCTTCTTCCTTGATCTTGGACAAAATTGCACCTACAAAACAATTAACATCTTTGGTCAAGGCCAAGAGCCTCACGCGCCCATGATGAATGGGGGGTTTTGGCCGAAGAACCTCCGATGCCAAAGTTAGAATTTAGAGAGAAAGTGTTTGAGAATTTTAGAGAATTTTAGCAAGAGAATTGGAAGTCTGTTTTGGAGAAAATATGAGGCCTTTTATAGGGGAGTGGCCGGCCTCTTTGGGTGAGAGAGGACCAACCACCTAGCTTGGTTTGTGGGCTAGGTTCTTGATTTGTTTCAAATTGGGAGTTATGGAATCATTAGCTAATTAATCAAAATGATTCCCTAATTAACTTAGCTAATTATTACCATAAAAAAAAGGGGGAAAAGTGGTAGAAAAGGTAGAAAGCTGAAGGGAAAACTATGAGATTCATGTGGGATTTCTAGTGACTAGCATGCATATACAATTCAAAATTTATATACGAAAGCAACGGAAGCATGTTATCAAATAATATTAAAACTCTAGTCATGCAAATCCCCTTCAAGAGCATAGGTTTATGTAAGATGCATCAAAAACAAAAATCATAAGAACAAAGTTTAGGAGAAGTTTTATACCTCTTGATCTAGATCTTAGACCAAGGATGGACCACCTCCAAGATCTTTGCTCCTTGAAATCCTTGAGCCTAGCCTCCCTCCTTGCCTCCTCCACTTTGTTAGAATGAGTACTCCTAGGTTCTCTTCAAGTTTCCAAAGTTGAAAACCTCTAAAGATCCTCACCCACTAGTGTAGTGAGAAGGATGAAGGAATAACCAAAAGGGTGAAAAGATGATTAGTTAATTTCCCCCAATGGTGGCCGGCCCTTTGAGTGTGAAGAGAGTAATTTTCTTTTTCTCCTTCTTTGTTTTAACACTTCAAAAAACCCTAATGAAACCTTTTGCTATAAAGTTCCTTTTATAACCAAAAAGAAACAAGTTCAACATTTGACCTTTCTCTCTCCCTTTTTGGCCGGCCCCTTTATGTGTGGTTTGGGCTTTGGGCTTTTATAATTTCAAGTCATCCAATGCTTGAATAAAAGCCCAATGGGTTTAGGCCCAATGGGCCTAATTAAACCCGAACCTTTCTTAAGTCCAAAACGATCTTTTATCGCTTTTATGATTTCTTTAGACATTCTAAATTAATCTCCACACTTAATTAATCCAATTAATCATTTCCATCATCCATTAGTTACTCACCACAAGAGTGTATCGGTGAACAATCTTTTAGGTTCTAATTAGCAAGGCAGTAAGGTGATTGGCATCAATCTAATTGATTATAATTTAATCCAATCACTTAGAGAATTAAAACATACTTTTAATTCTCCTTCTTCTTCGACAACTACATTTAATCATCTAGAAGAACTCACAAACCATGAGTGACATCTAAACATATATCATGGCTACCCAAGCTAATGTAGAAGTTATTCAGAGAACCTATTCAGTTGGAATTACAATGTAATTCGATCCTTCTCTAAACAATACTCTCAATCACATCACTAGGGTATGGATTTATTATGTCAAACCCCTAATGTGATTATTCCTTCTTATATGATTCATTTGAGACGTATAGGAACGCTTTCCTTTATTACGCTCGATACTTCGGCCGAAGATTTCCGAATCATATCTTTAGAGTATTCATCCTCTCATAACGAGGATTAGAGATCCCTTTATGTACATTCAATTGCCTCCATGGCTAAGTGGCTTAACCCCAACTATGCCGTGGACACCCGCGGATGGAGTGACTTTAACATAGTCAAAGATCAAGGACCTAACCACAAGACAACTATAATGCCTCAGGTCAAAGGACTACTTACATTATTCCAACTATTAGAGTTACTTGCTTGACATGTGAGTAGACCTCCATGCAAGTACTCTCGTTCGATTGTGTTCAGTGAACTCATTCCCTTAATGAGCACCTACATACTTGTCTTAGTGTCACTACACGAATGGAATGAGACTTTCCATCCTTCTCTTCGAAGTGGACATAGTATATACTAGTCCATGCATTGTCAGTATCCCTCCGACAATCCTATGACTAGGAACCTTTTTGGACATGATGGTTATGTGAAGAAGGTCTCTGTAGTCTAACATCATTAGATTACATCTTACATCGATCCATTGTCCATGGATTCACTATTTAGGACATATATCGTTTATTGAGATAGTCCTAATTAGTATCTTTGCCATTTGATGTATAAGAATCATCTATACATCCACTCATTGTCCTGAAAGGTTTCTTCCAAAGATTGACTTTCAGGGCATATTTCCAACAAAAGCATGGTGGACTTCTTTTAGGATGGGGATGGCCGGCCTTTTTTGTGATTTTGGGGTAAAATGGATGACTTAATTGACAATTAAGGGATTAATTAGGCAATTAATCCATTAAATAGTCAATTATTATGATTTTAGAAGGAAGGTTTTAGGAATTATGGAATGAATAAATTATTTGGCTAATTGATTAGCTAAATAATGAAATAGAGAATATATGGAATAAATTAAGTCTTGGGAGTTACCTTGTAGAAAGGATTTGATGAATTAGGTTTTAAATTGTTACCTATTTTGGGCACTTTTGACTTGGTTGAGGGATGATTGCCTGCTGCTCGCGCGTAGGAATCCCGGTGTGCCTCGAGGGTAGTTTGGTCCTCTTTTATCAAAAAATCCACATGTCGCCTTGTGATGATTTTTGGGTCCACAAGTAGTGTGGGTAAGAGTCGTATCCTCAAAGGCAGCCACCTATACTAAGATTCACCAAGAATCCTCGTCGATACGAACCTTTAGCAATTAAAACCTGAAGGGGCGCAAAACAAGAAAATGTGAGTGGGCAAAAACAAAGCTTTTGAAAACATTTCTTTTTATAAAAGTAATAACCCCTTTATGTAAAACCTGTATAATTTCCCAGAAAATAGTAATATGTATATATATATATATGCATTGATTTCTGATATATATATATATATATATATATATATATATCAGAAATCAATGCTCGGGATAGAAAAATCCACAAGTATACCATGCCAAATATATCAGTATAACGAACTAAATAAACCAGATGAAGTAAGTCAATGAAAAGTAACTTCACAGCTGGATCCACTTAGTGTGGCCTGTACAGCTGAATATATATAGCTCATCAAATATGCCTGCACACGAGTTGGAACCACTTATAGTGGTCTGTACGACGAGACTGGGTGTAAATAAATACGCTCAAGTACTACGATCAGGTGAAGACTGTGCGAATGATCACGGGTCACCTACGAGTCGGAACCACCTATAGTGGTCTGTACGACAGGACTGCGCACCTAACTTGGATCCAAGGTGAGCGTATGGTGCGGGAGGTGAACATCACGTGAAAGGCTGTGCCCTGGCCATAGGCGGGAGCACTAACACTGGAGTGCAGGTTTATGAGCTCTAAAAGCATCTAACTATAACCATAATCATGCAACTTACCATCAACAACATATAAACTTACCTGGAACTTACCTGAGCGTCCGTGGCTTTAACAATAGCTTATGCAACTATTAAACGCATGTTCTAAAACATAAAGTATTTGGTATGGCATTTCAAAGCATAAAACCATTTAAATAAGTTTTCTGGGAAAAATACCAAGCATATATATATAGAAAACCAAAATGCCCACTCACCTGGAGTCCTCGCTACGATTCCCTAGTACAAATCGAGGCTTCCCGAACGATCGGCGCCTAGAACAATTATCAAGTCACATCTCAGAACTCTTATCAATAGAATACATACCTCACATAAAACATGTAATATCCCAAGAATTTTTTATCAAAGAAGAGAAATATTTAAAAAAAAATATGTTGTGGTTATTTATTGAAAAGGTTTTCATATGAAGGTAGTGAACTTCATTACGAGTTCATAGTATCTTTGGAATTAATTTTCGGAGTTCGAACGAACTTTCAGTGGAACTTTGAATTTAACGGATGAGAGGAGTGCGAAATGACAAATGAGGAGTGGATGGCCTTGACACGTGGCAGCAGCCAAGTATTCCAGCAAAGGCGACGCTGGTTCACATCTTATTGCACCATGTTATTACATGGCAACTTAGTATTGGACACAAGTATAAAAGAAAAGAAAATTAGAAAGGAAGATAAAATCTTCCTCTTGCTTGACACTTGTCGAGTGGCCATATGACCCCATGTAAGAGGAAGCGGTGCATTTTGCACCTATTTATATCAGAAGAAAGGTTGTCTTTCTTCTTAGTAAGACCTGAAGCTCAGTTGCAGAGAAAGAAAAAAAAAAAGTTTCAAACTTTCTCTTGACAACTTGGAATTCAATTCTGTTTTTGTCTACGAATTTTTGTGGTGAAGAATCCTACAATCAAAGGTAATAATTCTCTGGGTTTATTGAAGATATTGATATTTGTCATCTTGGGAATTTATTCCTACATAAGCTTTAAATCTTCAAATTTAAATGTTGTTTATGGTAGATTAACTTATCGGAAGCTTAACTGAACAAATTGAGGTTAATTTCTACATGGGCTAGCTGCTGCAAACCCTAGAATTATTTCATGGTTTTCAAACCTTGGTATTTGTGGCTGTTACGAAATTAAGGGAACTTGGTGTACTTGAATGGTGATTTGGTACTTAGAGATCATGATAAATGGGGTTGACATGTTTTGGATTGAAAAACAGGAGGAACCAATCTGGAAAATAGCCATGAATATCACTATTCACGCTGCAGGGACCAAACTGAAATATAAGTTTCAGTTTTGGGTAGCTTTGTTATTACCCGAAGGCTTGGGACAAAACTGTGATTTTAGAATTGTTTTGGGGGCAGATGCTTGCTGCTTTTCCAGCAAGGCATCATGTATATAATTGAGAAAATTTTTAGGACCCAAATAAGAAAGAAAAATGTTTTAAGGGTCCAATTGAGATAAGGTGATGTTAAGTCTAATATCGGAATTCTAAAATGAAGGAGTTTATATTGGTTGCTAGACATAGGGATTATATAGTGATATAGTTTATTTGTTGGATCAGGGACTCCAGTTACCCGGACAGTTGAGTTTAATCGAGGTGTTGGTAAGGGACATTGTTTGCTTGCTTTGGAAATCCAGGTAGGGGAAATACGGCAGACCTTTACAGAGATTGATTTCATTAAATTTTGTGAAGCATTATATTATTATTATTATCGATCTTGTTGGTTGATTAATGTGATCTGGTTTACTAATTGGACAAATACTGCTCTTGCGTGTTTACTTGTTATTGGTTATGGAATTATTGGTGAAATGCTATTGGTTGAGAATATACTGTGAGACATGTGAAAGATGAAATGACATTATTTCTGCATCACTCATGTGTCATGTGGTTGGAGCTTTCAATGTGGAGAAATGAATGGAAATGAGGGTAATGGACATGATCTTTTGTGTAGTTAAGCCAAATTCTTAGTAGGTACCAGGTCTCAGGCGAGCCCACAGTGCACAAATTCTTTAAGGGTAATTCGGGACTGGCGACGAAGAGTTTTGGCAAGATGACTAACAAAAGGGGAAATTGGGATGATTGAGTTACAGGGGGTTAATTTGTATATTAGAACATCCGAACCACCACTGCAGAGGTAAAATGCACGGTATGGGACGTGCAGGTCCGCGTGTTTTATTATATGAATTAACGGGTAGAGATGAAGAGTATTGCATTGCACTCATGCATTGTTATTAATAATGATTTGGTACTTGATTACATGATTTTATGACACTTAATTTAGTACTGTCAATTACTGTGATAAGGTTATGTCCCTACTGAGCTGTTGAAGCTCACCCCTCTATTGTTATGCAGGTTTAAGAACTAAACAATAAAAAAGGGTAGACGGGATGAGATCGGATTAAGTGTGAGGATATAATTTTGTATTTATTTATTTTAGTCTTGTAAAGAATTCTGGATTTCTTTTTATAAGAGGAATTTTATTTCGCTTCGTTATTTCAGTTTTACTCTTATTTACTAAGCTTTTAACTCATGTTTCGGATTCGGGTTTGAGTTTTTATTACCGACCTTGGGTCCGGGGCGTGACAAAATGGTATCAGAGCATAGGGATTAGATAGCCTTGGGAAGAAAGAGGAGGAGAAGATTATCATACGCTATATAAGTTTGAGTTTAAAATAGTTTGTGACTTGGGTTTTTAGAAGAAGATTTTGATTGGCTTCTAGTGATACGCAGTGTGTATGAAATAGGTTATATATCAAGTTAGTATTTGCATGCAATCTTGGCTATTGCATTTATATGTGGATACTTGAGAAAGAAAGTTTAGTTGTTGTGTTTGAGGAAAAAGGACTAAAAGTTATGTAATGGACGCATATCTATTCGACTTTGATTTGACTTTCTCAGCTGAAGTAGTGATTATGGTAGTGAAAGAGTAAAATAAGAGACAAAGATATTAATTAGTCAACTCTTTTAGTTTTATCTTAAAAGGATGAGTAGTGTGGTTTAACTCATAATTTGATTTGGTGTTAGAGAGAAGTATGAGGAGTTGGAGTTAAATTTTGGTTATATGGTTGCAAAAAGTAAGGAAAGGAAGATCAGAATAATAAATTGAGAATTAAAGTAAGGTGACTCTTGTAGAAAAAAAAAAAAAATCTTCCTTCAAATTTCTGGATATTTCTCAAAGGAAGTTTGTTTTGAGACAAGAGTTTAAACTACTCTCCTCAAATTCTGTAAGGAAGAGAAAAGCTGGAGAAATGAATTAGTTGAGTTGGCAAATCCATTGGGTCTGATTTTGTTTCCTTTGAAAAGATTAAGTTGTGGAGTCTGTAGACTTATTTGAATCAGGGCATTAGGTATTAAAAATTGTTGTTCTTGTCTTTAAGGGACTAGGAAAGAAGAGGAAAAGAATCTTTCGTCTTGGGGTTCCTTGATTTTAAAGAAAGTTGGGATAAAAGGAAGAACATAGAAGTACTACAAAAGACTTTGAGTTGGGTTATAACGCAGAAAAAGGAAGTGGACGTTTCAAAGACATATTTTGCTAGCTAAGATGATCCATGAAATTGATGGCAGTTCAATTTGATTAAATTGGCTCTCTATTTTGGCTATTGAAAAGTTGGAATTAAAATTAGTTGTATCTTTGAGGATTAGAAATTGAATTGTTGTTGATAAGTTAGTTGTGGGAGCATAACAGATCACTATGGTTTGATTGGAATTAATTTCTATGTATCTCTCAACTCTGAAAGCTCAGAGACTAAGATAGGTAAGAGGATATGGATACTGACTTTATTTTATTAGCTGTAATGGGTTGGGTTATATTTTTATATGTGATCATTAAGTATGTGTTATGTGTTTCACTTTAAGAATTGGTAATTGATTTACTTAGATGAAGTATCTTCAAAGACAAAGAAGGCTATAAGAGAGATAATGATAGTCAATCAGCAAATTACTAGATAGAAATTAATCAAACTCTCTTAGTTTTGTCCTTTTAAGAGGGAGTGATGTGGTTGTAACAAATAAGTTGGTTTAATTGAAGAAAAGAGAAATGAGGAACGTTAAGTACTAGTGCATATGTAAATTTGAGTTTTATTGACTTCCTCAAATCAAATGTGTTTGGGAAAGAATTACTAAGAGACAAGAGACAGTTTGAATTGTGGACTTGAGTGGGAGTTGTTGTTTGCTTGTGCGTGAGAGGAGGGGATAAGATTACTGTAGTTTGTAAGTTAGGTTGATGCAATGAAAAATATGAGGCTTTTAGGAGTACCGAAAAGTCGGGAAGTTTAAATAGTTTCTGTGAAGGGAATTTCTGTGGATTCAGCTAGTTGGGCATTAGAAAGTTGAGCAGGATGATAATTGGACTTGGTATGGAGTTTCATACTCTCTGGTGCTAGATTAGTCTTTGAATAGTGAATAAGTAAATGGCAAGGTTTGTAGTGGTACAAAAAAAAAAAAGGGGCGGTTATGATGTAATACTGGAAATTTTCCAAGGAATCTCATAAGTGTTTTAAGATGTTGGATTTTGATTAGATTAGAGATTGAAATCTTAGACTTGGATATTTCTACTTGTGGTTTAGTAAGAGTAAATATTACAAATAAAGTTTTAGGTTTGAATAACTTTGCAGTTGGAAATGAAGTTAGTAGTCACAATTTGTTGGTTGTAAGAAAGTACGATAGGTTAATTTGTGGATTAGTATTTGTACTTGAAGTTTGTATAGTAAGTGCATAATGCAGCAGACCGACATTTTATTCATAAGGTGATACAATATAATGGTATTGATTTTAAGAGAATAACATGATACATGCGTGGAGCAGGCAAACAATGATGCAACAAAAAGAGATGTTAATTTGATTGAGTTGTGGTCGGTCGTCATTAGAGGTCATAGTATGATCATAGAGGAAGTAATATATCTACCAAAGGATTTCTCAATGGAAATATGATTTGGCAGACATATCGATTGAATAGTTTGGCAGCAAGCTATGAACAAGGTTTAAGAATGAGCATACATCTTTATGTGGATAAGTTTTAGGCTTGAATTTGCGTAATGTTGAAAATTACATATTGATAGAATATAGAAATCTATGATTTTGATTGTGGAAATTGATGGTATTATGAAAGGTTGCATATCTCTGGAAGAAATAAAAGCTTCTTTTTGAGGATGCATGGTGATGAAAACATGAGCAAGGGACCTAGAGAGAATGAAAGTTACAGTTATACACTCTTGGTGTTCTATGTATAAAGTAAAAGTGAAAGACAACAGAGAAAGGGAAGATGAGAGTGCCATAATTTGGTGACTTGGAATTTTTACAGGATTGAATAGAAGATTGGCCTATTAAATTTGGACGTGAACTACTTGACTAGGAATGCAATTATTGGAATGAGATTTGTGATTATGTTGTCTTGTGGTTAGAATTGGAAAGAAGAAAAAGAAATGCGTTCAAGGAAAAGTGAAGCTTAGGCTTATTGTTTAACAAAAAGGAAATAACAATAACAAATTGTGGACTTATATTACAAGTGATACTTCAAATATCAGAAAGTTTAATATTAGCCAGCCATTGAAGATTAGACTTGTATAGATTTGATAATGTTACTGAAGGGATAGAAATATAAGGATGCAATATTATTGAACATTTAATTTCAGGATTATTACAAGATATACTAGGAAAATCGTGATGTTGGGGATTACATTTGGACTTAGCTTTATGAATATATTTTATTGATCATTAAGATCTAATTGGGAGTACGTATCTTTCAAGTATTTGAAAGCTTGGAGACTGAGATTAGTGATAGGATGTGGCAAGTGTATTAACAAGGTCTCAATATTTGCTCAGTATATGAATTATGACGCATAGTGTTGATCCTCTCTACAATTTGGAACTTAAGTAATGGTTGATTGATAACTACAAATTCACTTGACTAAGGAAAGTAATCATTTGGAGCTATGAGTGTCATGTACTTTCGTTTACCACAAATATCTTTGAGGCTTAATGAAGAGAATGAAGAGTTATGAATTGGATGATCTAGTTTCTTAGTTATGAATATACATGATGTTTGTGTACTACTGGCTCAAGTTAAAGAATTATAGTACCATGAATTATCTCTATGGAGTATGGGTTTGTAGGTTTAAGAAATAAAATTACCGATGTAACGTGGAATTCAGTCTTGTAGGAAAAGTACATAAGGTAAGGTTTTAATCCTTCTACGCAGTTGACGTTGTTGATTAGTAGAGGATTAGAATAGTGATAACTTGAAATATTGGTGGTTTAGCGGAGTCATGAATTGGTTTCAAATTGACGTCATAAAGTGGTAGATTGTTGTAAAGTTTTAGTTTCACAGTATGTGATTAGTGATTCATAGAGGATTTAAAATATGTTGGGCTTGGAGACATAAGCAATGCATGTATAGATTGATGAAACTACCTAGCAAGAGTATTAAAGTTAAGTTGAACTCTCTTGGGGACGTGCGGAGCAACAAAAAAAAAAATATTGATATTGGTGACATAAGATTCGAAAGAATTTGTCCACCTAGCTAAGCTGAGTATTGTGGCAGGCTTTGGTGGGTAAAGAGTCCTATGGTTGCTATAAAGCGAGTAATGCAGTGTGGAAGTTTGACATTGGAAATGTAGATTGTTGAACAAAGAATTTCCTAGAGCTTACTATGCTGGGGATTTTAGAAGAAATGAAACCGATCAAGATTTGGATGATAAATACAATTTTCTCTTAAGCTTTTGAATAATCATTGCATTGGTGGACATTGAGAAGATTCTTTTTGCGACCAAATAAGTTAAGGAACTTTACTGATTTTTCATGGGTTGTTGTACTACTATGTAATATTGGTAGCTTTTACAGTTAGTGTTTGAAAATCGATTTATCCACTGTAAAGGTCATGTTAGTTACTATAGAATTTCCATGTATAAATGTTTGAGCATGATCATAGGTAGAAAAGAGTATTGCTAGATGTTGGAGTTTTACATATTAAAGCTTTGAGATTGGTCTTGCATTCAGAATTACCTTACATTACAATGTGTTTTATGAAGAAGGATCAATTTGTGTACTTGATAGAGAAAATAAAACGACTTGGGCTCTATAAGTACCTCTTATGAAATACCATGGAACTGAAGAAACCACATGGAACTAAAGGTCAACATGAGAAGGAAATATTTGCACATGTTTGAGTAGCTTGGGTGTGTTGGGTAAATTTCGAGGACAAAATTTGCAAATAGGACACTTTACGAAATGATGGAAGATTGGATCTTCTTATTACCTTAAAGGTAAGATACTACTTGAAAAGGGATGTGAGGAATTTGAAGTTGACAATTCGAATCAAGGTCAATGTACGAGTTCAATCAGCTATGAAACTGAAGAAACAATTTCGAGATAAGAATTCGACATTCAGATATTCACCTATATTTGTTGAGTAGTTCACTATTTAGTCGATTGAAATTGCAGTACAATGACAGGAAAGTATTGGCTATTTGTTTCTTTTCTTATTCATGTAATCATTGTCATTCGCTCGAGTTAAGAGACCGACTGGCCACCGGATCTTTGATACTCTACAGTGGAATGTTCATTGATTTATGGAATAAGAAATACGATAGATAACATGCTAAGAAAATTGTACAAAGGTACCCACAATTTTCTTGGGAGTTTATGTGTGTTTGACTAAGTACTAGATATGAACACGCGTAACCAGTCGCTTGAGATTTCGAACTCAACTTGGAGAATTACATGAGTCCTTACTCTACTTGCGACCATGGATTGACTTGGATATTAGAGTCCGATCAAAGGTGAAAACTCTGGACTTGTAAAGTAATTGATTATTTAAAGTAATCTCGAGGACGAGATTTATTTTAAGGAGGGTGGATTGTAATATCCCAAGAATTTTTTATCAAAGAAGAGAAATATTTAAAAAAAAATATGTTGTGGTTATTTATTGAAAAGGTTTTCATATGAAGGTAGTGAACTTCATTACGAGTTCATAGTATCTTTGGAATTAATTTTCGGAGTTCGAACGAACTTTCAGTGGAACTTTGAATTTAACGGATGAGAGGAGTGCGAAATGACAAATGAGGAGTGGATGGCCTTGACACGTGGCAGCAGCCAAGTATTCCAGCAAAGGCGACGCTGGTTCACATCTTATTGCACCATGTTATTACATGGCAACTTAGTATTGGACACAAGTATAAAAGAAAAGAAAATTAGAAAGGAAGATAAAATCTTCCTCTTGCTTGACACTTGTCGAGTGGCCATATGACCCCATGTAAGAGGAAGCGGTGCATTTTGCACCTATTTATATCAGAAGAAAGGTTGTCTTTCTTCTTAGTAAGACCTGAAGCTCAGTTGCAGAGAAAGAAAAAAAAAAAGTTTCAAACTTTCTCTTGACAACTTGGAATTCAATTCTGTTTTTGTCTACGAATTTTTGTGGTGAAGAATCCTACAATCAAAGGTAATAATTCTCTGGGTTTATTGAAGATATTGATATTTGTCATCTTGGGAATTTATTCCTACATAAGCTTTAAATCTTCAAATTTAAATGTTGTTTATGGTAGATTAACTTATCGGAAGCTTAACTGAACAAATTGAGGTTAATTTCTACATGGGCTAGCTGCTGCAAACCCTAGAATTATTTCATGGTTTTCAAACCTTGGTATTTGTGGCTGTTACGAAATTAAGGGAACTTGGTGTACTTGAATGGTGATTTGGTACTTAGAGATCATGATAAATGGGGTTGACATGTTTTGGATTGAAAAACAGGAGGAACCAATCTGGAAAATAGCCATGAATATCACTATTCACGCTGCAGGGACCAAACTGAAATATAAGTTTCAGTTTTGGGTAGCTTTGTTATTACCCGAAGGCTTGGGACAAAACTGTGATTTTAGAATTGTTTTGGGGGCAGATGCTTGCTGCTTTTCCAGCAAGGCATCATGTATATAATTGAGAAAATTTTTAGGACCCAAATAAGAAAGAAAAATGTTTTAAGGGTCCAATTGAGATAAGGTGATGTTAAGTCTAATATCGGAATTCTAAAATGAAGGAGTTTATATTGGTTGCTAGACATAGGGATTATATAGTGATATAGTTTATTTGTTGGATCAGGGACTCCAGTTACCCGGACAGTTGAGTTTAATCGAGGTGTTGGTAAGGGACATTGTTTGCTTGCTTTGGAAATCCAGGTAGGGGAAATACGGCAGACCTTTACAGAGATTGATTTCATTAAATTTTGTGAAGCATTATATTATTATTATTATCGATCTTGTTGGTTGATTAATGTGATCTGGTTTACTAATTGGACAAATACTGCTCTTGCGTGTTTACTTGTTATTGGTTATGGAATTATTGGTGAAATGCTATTGGTTGAGAATATACTGTGAGACATGTGAAAGATGAAATGACATTATTTCTGCATCACTCATGTGTCATGTGGTTGGAGCTTTCAATGTGGAGAAATGAATGGAAATGAGGGTAATGGACATGATCTTTTGTGTAGTTAAGCCAAATTCTTAGTAGGTACCAGGTCTCAGGCGAGCCCACAGTGCACAAATTCTTTAAGGGTAATTCGGGACTGGCGACGAAGAGTTTTGGCAAGATGACTAACAAAAGGGGAAATTGGGATGATTGAGTTACAGGGGGTTAATTTGTATATTAGAACATCCGAACCACCACTGCAGAGGTAAAATGCACGGTATGGGACGTGCAGGTCCGCGTGTTTTATTATATGAATTAAC
Organism: Cotoneaster glaucophyllus; assembly: GCA_036320875.1. Lineage (NCBI taxonomy): Eukaryota > Viridiplantae > Streptophyta > Magnoliopsida > Rosales > Rosaceae > Cotoneaster > Cotoneaster glaucophyllus. The sequence continues at coordinate 14,675,441 of CM070058.1, read as the reverse complement.
GGGTAGAGATGAAGAGTATTGCATTGCACTCATGCATTGTTATTAATAATGATTTGGTACTTGATTACATGATTTTATGACACTTAATTTAGTACTGTCAATTACTGTGATAAGGTTATGTCCCTACTGAGCTGTTGAAGCTCACCCCTCTATTGTTATGCAGGTTTAAGAACTAAACAATAAAAAAGGGTAGACGGGATGAGATCGGATTAAGTGTGAGGATATAATTTTGTATTTATTTATTTTAGTCTTGTAAAGAATTCTGGATTTCTTTTTATAAGAGGAATTTTATTTCGCTTCGTTATTTCAGTTTTACTCTTATTTACTAAGCTTTTAACTCATGTTTCGGATTCGGGTTTGAGTTTTTATTACCGACCTTGGGTCCGGGGCGTGACAAAACACATCCTCAAGGACATTTTAGAATGGTTTGAGACCCATTGACCAAAAGTCAACCGTCGATCAAAGTTCGACGGTAGGGTCACAACCCTACATAACTCAATCCGGAAGATCTGCATCTTAGATTTCTGATCCGTAACTTTCAAAGATACACATTATACTTCTAGAATACTCAAGTTTCGTTACGATCCAACAGTTGGATCTACGCCAATTTCCAAAACCAAGTGGCGGTTAACGTTTTATTTTATAAACCTACAAATCCAATTCGGGAAGGTACGTACGTCGGATTCCCGATCCGTAAGTTCCTACATTCTTCAAATATTACGTACTATAATGTATTAAAGTTTGGTGACGATCCAACGGTCGGATCGTCGATTTATATAAATACCTATTAACGTATCGTAGAGAATTTAGGTTCCAACGATCAACCTACGTCATACCACTATCAAAACTGAACACAAGGCATTTAATTCAGCCTAAGAATAGCGTTGGCGGCCCACTGGCCACGCACCGCCATGGGTGGTGGTCGGCCACCCCGACTCGCCGGAAAATCCAACTATTTCCAAAAATTACCAAATTTTGCAGAAATGAAGATCTTAGTGAGTAGAGCAACTTTCGTACCTGTGACTAAGGCCAATTTGGCCTGGAAAAGCTTCAATTCCACTGAAACCGTACAGAACCCTTGAATTTGGGTGTGTTCGATCCGACTCCAAAACAACTCCACCTCCCCTAAATTTGTTTGGGCTTTGTTCTAGGCCTCAAGAGGATGCTATGGGTGGTGGTGATGGATGTGATTAGCTTCGGAATTGGATGGTTCAAACCCAAAACTGTCGCACCCCACCATGCGGGTTTTGTGAAATCAACGCCAAATCCCTTGATTTTTGGGGTGAAATAGGAAGAAGGATCGATTGGCCTTGAGCTAAGGATCATTTTGACATCAACATTGCCATCCATGGTGGTCAGAATCAGAAGATGGAACCGGGTCGGGTCACGGGTCATGGTGAACCCGGCCGGTCTTCTTCTCTCATTTCTCTCTTCCCTCATTGGTCCACTTTTCCTCTCTCTTCTCCTCATTGCTCCACTTATCTCCCCTTTTTTCTTCTTGCCTTTCCATCACATCCGTCTATTTCCTTGTCTTTAAATCTGGGCCACCCATGTGGCACACCAGATTTCACTCCAAAAATCTGGAGTTTTCTAAAAATAATCAAATTACTAAAATGCCCCAAACTTCAAACGTTAATATCTCCTTCATTATAGCTCCAACCGTTTGCGCCCACGCGTCCGTTGCGACGAGTACTACGAGGATACGCCAAGAAAACAAACCTTACGTGACACGACACTACGGTCAACAACGGTCAAAGCACTTGCCTCGAAAGGGAATTTTTGTATATTCACTCATTAAAAATTATAAAATCATAATTTTTAGGGACTGATCGTCATATGTCGTGTAAAAGAACAATTAATATTTTCGAGCCTCTGGAACTAGGGAGCTAGCTTGCATTTGGTCCTATCTCTAATACTGATTTCCCATTAAGAATTAAAGAGAAATTTGTTAATCGGGCTGTCCGAACTAGGTCACTCATACCCAACAGGATCCTCTCCGGATCCTTTTGATGAGGATTCTAAAGATTCGTGAATCGTGTTCATTCATTGTACATGGTGATGTCAATATTTATCAAGTACAGTTTGTATTTAATTTTAAATAAAAATATTTAAAATAACTTATGACTACACGATGTACAATGAACGAACATGATTAATGAATCTTCGGGATCCTCACAAATAGTATCCGGCGAAGATCCGGATTCCACTTATACAACCACACTGTTGAAACTGACCGGTTATGAGTATACTTGTGTCTCATTAGGTCTATGTTGGAAAGAGGTGTTCAAGGCACATCATAGCTCCATCAATGTTCAAGTTGCAACTGCAATTCTAGCCCTCATTCTCGGGTAGAGTTGCAGCTGCTACTAAACCGTCACTTTTTGTGGCTTTCTTGCTTTTGGTCCAATCACTTAATTCTAGGGTTTATGTTTTCTAGTTTCTTGTTCTTGCTTTCTTGTAACTTGTAACTAGGGTTAGCCTTTGTCTTTATCTATTATTATTTTATGATATTTGTTAGAAGGGTTCCTTGCCCAGCTAGGTCTCTATATAAGAGACCTTTTTTGTAATTCATACATATGAAATATACACAAATCTTTTGTTAACCAAATTTCAATACACACGAACACAAAACAACAGTTTCTCTGTGGTTTTGTCTGACAGATCTCACGCTAGTCATATCCGGTTGATTGTGTTGTCGGTCGGCTGCCGGAGATCCGGACAATAAACTTCTACACATTACAGAATGATTGCTTTGTAGGTTTCCAATGGTTGTGGAAGCCCATGACCTGAGTCAGAAACATGTCACCATTTTATTTACCCATTACTCATACACCATTGTGTGGCCTTGGTAGTTTCCTACACATGTTGCTGAATAATTGCAGATGCAGATATGATGATTAAATGAGTCATGACTCTGATCGTTAACGACGGTGCTGACGGTGCTGAAAATGATATGACGTACGAACAAACCTAAATTGTTCTCAAAGTTTAAATTTTTAGAATGTACTTCAAGATATCCTGAGGTTTGATAAATGGGAATCGGAGATGTGATTAATTAGCCTCATATGGAAAATGATCATCACCGGATCCTTTTCTTGGGGATTTGGAGGATCTCATGTTCATATCCATTCATCGTATATCGTGCGGTAAAAAATCATTTGAAATTTAAAATTAAATATAAATAGTACCTAACGAAAACTGAACACAGTATGTACGATGAACGGATATGATCACGGGATCCCCCGGATTCCCAGGAAAAGGATCCTCGCCGGATCCTTTTCCGCCTCATATGTCATCTTTCCAACCTCTGAAAGAATAAACTGTTGTGACAAAGCCACCAATTGATCCCTTTCTTAGAAAAGAAAAAAGCCTCATACGTCCACTAGTTTCTTGTTGCTTTATCGGTCACATAGTAGCCTTTAAGAATTGATTTGCCCTGCCTTTGATGATTTTTTAATATAATCAAATTTGGGAATGAGAATTTGAGCTAAATTATTAGGGGTGGCCGTTGTTCGCTTTGGTTCAATTTGATACCAACAATATTATATAACCAAATCAATTAGAATTCAACAAATTGATATGGCTGGTGTCACATTCCAGCTCGACTCCGCCGTAGCACGATATTGTCTGTTCTGAACTTACCATTACCTCACGGTTTTGTTTCTGTGAACTCACATGAGAACTTCCCAGTGGGTTCACCCATCCTAGGAATGCTCTCGCCCGAACTCGCTTAACTTCGGAGTTCCGATGGAATCCGAAGCCAGTGAGTTCCCAAAAGGCCTCGTGCTATATGGAGGTGGACATGTACATATAAGGCATATCACCCTCTCTCCGTTGGTCGATGTGAGATGTTACAACTGGGTTTTGAATAATATTATCATTAAAACGATATCATTGTTTACTGGTTTGGTTCGGTTTAGTTCAGTTAGTTTAAGCTTATTCCAATACATTAATAAAAATAGGTCCAACATTTCAAAGGTTCTAGTTTTCTATACATACACACCTCTGATCTCACACATATTCAATCAAAAAGATTAAATTTCTCAGAACATATCATCAAGTCAAATAGGACAAAGTTTCAATTAATTAAAATCTCATGCTAGCAAATGACTTATTAGTCACAAACACACATAAGCATAAATTGCAAACAAATATACTAATTGTTAATGGTCATTATAACTTATAATATGTTGACACTTATAATGTGAATGGTAAGACCTCTAAATAAATTAAATTAATAATTAGACATATGGTCGGTTTGGTTTGGTTGGAATTAAAAGTATCAAAGTTGAGCGAAACCAAAATTAGTACTGTTCAATTTGGTTTTTAATTTTTTTTGTTTTTTTACGTTTCTTTTCTTGGTTAAAACCAAACTAACCAAAACAGTTTGAATCGATGAATTTGATGCCTATCCCTACAAGTTGAGTAAGTCATAATAAGTATCAAACTCGCATTTGAGTCAAAGCTAAAATTTCATACTTACAAGTGAAAATGATTATCACTACATTGTAGTACTAATAATGACCACTCTTTTAATAGTTTTGTTTGTTCATATTCTACATTCCGATTAATTACAATTAAGAGTCTGAGTTCAAAATAACGCTTTACATTTTTCGATATTAAGAAAAAAAATACTATATACTACGAAATTTTGGCCAGAGTTTTTGCTCAATAATGCATGCATTCCATAAAAAAATGTATGCGTAGTCTACATTTCATATAAGAATATTCTAATTAGTTTGTTTTGACATAACCCCAATTTCTCAACCAATGGAGTGAGATATTTGTTAGAAAAATACTAAAAATGAGAGGGAAGTGAGAGCAAATTAAGTATTCCAGTCACGTGAACATTGTGGTGTTGAATTTGATGAACGAATACAATAAAGGAAACGATGTTGGATATCCTTCATTTTTAGGGGCCCTACTTCGCCATCGCCCTTCATTTGAAATTGAAAGTGTGGTCCTCCGTACGTCCTCTACATTACAGGACAGCCGCAAGCGGTCCAGCTTTCTACATGTGCAGTCATTATGAATCCATGAGTCGGATCCTCTTCTCTTTTAATTTTTTTCCCTTCTAGTTTTTTTTCTATTTGAATGATCACAATTCAATTAAGTTAAACACCGAATAAATATAGTCGTTTCATCAAATTGGCATTTATGCTTTGATGGAAGTTTTTTGGATTGAGGACCTTTTGAATTTTACCCAGAATGTTCTCGTTGATATTTGTATATCAATTTTTAATATTAGAATAAAACCGTAATCATTTGGTTAAAAAAAAAAACTAGAATTACACATGCCTTAGCATTATTAAAGGGAATTGTGGTCACTTAATGTTCAATCTAATTTAACGACGTATGAGAAAGTAACACAATGAAGGTTAAATGAACACTTATTGTCCTTTACTGTTGGATTAAATCAAATTGTAAGTCACCACAATTTTCTTAAAACATAAAGTCTAAAAGAACGAGACAGTTATGTTACTAGCTATTGATCTTTGTACTCATAAGTGAGAGCCAAAGGTGTAAAGTGAGAAAACCTACTATGGGTGATTGAGCACAATATGATTAGGGCTGGAATTTTTTTTCAAAAATTAGAAAGAAAATATACTTGTGAGGAGTGCAAAATGAGAATTATAGAGTGCTAATAACAATTCCCTATGTATATAATTATACATTTGAATTGTTGCTAACTACTAGTAGCAATATAATTGGTTTGGTTTACAGGTACTAACTATAACCCTTTATTGCCACATCATAGGTACGAACATCCCACACACCCACCCACCCTGCACTGCTGCTTCTCAGCCAAATTTGTCTATATCTTCAACACAAAATCAAAAAATTGTATTGTTAGTTTTTGAACATATTAGGTTGGTAACTTATTTTTTTACTTTTGGGTTTGTTACTTATTTTATTTTGGTTACATGTTAATTTGACTTGGTATGAATGATTGGTATTTCAATTTGTATGAAATTTGAGAATACCGAACCCTCCCGAAATATCGAAAATATTTTGGGAACCCTGAAAATTGGGAATACTTTTTGGTTCGGGATTGGTCTTTAACTTTCCGTCCCGAAATTTTTCGGTTTAGGATTTAGGATCCCATACCGAACCACCTCTAAATATGATAGGATGGATTTTTTTCGTGTTATATATATTATGATAGCTTGGATTTTGTGGGGATTTTGTGTTGAAAATAGTCTTAACTCCTCATCAGATTAAGTAGATTAGGATTTAATGTATACATTAATTTAATATGTAGTAATTGAATGGATTGTCAAAACATCCATTAATTGTATTTACATGAGTTAACTGGGGTTCATGTATTAGTCTTTAAAATTATCGAGTTAGTGCTTACTAGAGGAAATGAAGTTTTGATGGGTTAACTAAATTCAGGAATAAACTTTCCTTCTAAATAATTGAGGATTCTTTACATGAATATACAAAATAAGGAAATAACGATGAGAAGTTGGTAAAAGTCTACTCTGATTTTGACCACTTGGAAATTGTAAAGTGTAAATCTACAATTAGGCTGTGTCTCCATTTTGATTGGAAGAGCTGTGAGTTGGAGGAGCAAAAACATAAATACTGTTGAAATTCCACATCGGCTAGAGAAAGAAACAAAGAAAAGTTTAAATATCTTAACCTTATTTCAATTAATACCGAGGTCTTTTGTGGTAAAACCTCACACTTGATGGATTGTGTAGGTGGTAATTACCAAGTTGGAGTATCGGTGTTGTTGGAAAGTGCGCTCTTGGCCCGTCTCTCTGATAATTCTACAAATACATAGAGCTCTTTATCACATAAGAAGAATGTTCTCTTGGCATGTGGTCAAATATCCTAACGGACATGATGTTGGATTTTCATCCATGCGTCTCGAGTTTGAAACTCTCTCATCTCCTAAGTTATTGTAATAGTTTCGAACTCTCCATCTCCTTAATAATCATAATTTTTTTTTTTTTTTTTTGAAAAAAGGAATATTATCCTGTTGCAGATGATAGTCGAGAGGTTGTTTGGATAAAGAAGCTCGTCACTAAACTTAAAGATGTTCCCACCAGTGAACAACCAATGTCATTATAAGGTGGTAAGAATGAGGCATTGGCTCAAGCCAAGTAACTACAGTTCCATAAGTCGTCCAAACACATAGAAAAGCATTATCACTATGCATAAAACAAGGAAACGGTTCAGATACAAAGAGTTGTCTATGCATAAAACGTAGTGAATCGATGATCACTATGGCGATGACACAAAAGCAGTTTAATTAGTATGGGTGTTCGTTATTATGATCATACCAAGATCAGCATGGTCTTGTGGTACGCGTGTTGAACACTTGGTGGATATACATTTGCTTACATTTTGAACTAGTTCACTAACACTGAGCAATCCTAAAAGCTTAAACGTATGTATGTTTATCACACACCAAATGTTACAAAGCTTCCGATTGTAGTATTCAATAGTTCTTAGACTTGTTGCATCATCAACTATAACGTGCTCCTAGGTATGAAATTTCACTTCACCTACGGAGATACATGAATGCACAACAAGAAATCTATCACTTCCCGGGTAATTGTGTTATGGTAGGAGATATCGTTGGGAGCCACTTGAAGATCCATCTCCGAAATTCATGTACAGCTTATTGATCAAGCTATGGTTTTTAAGAAGGGTTTATATCACAAATGGTCCCTGAAATTGACCGCATCAATCATGATGGTCCCTGAAATTGAAAATCGATCAATGTAGTCCCTGAATTTTAACTCGCGAATCAATGTGGTCCTTCTGTTAGTGTTCCGTCCAAATTAACACTAAAAAAAGGTTAGAGAACCAATTTTTCATGGTAAAATGACCAAAACAAGGTTAGAGAACCACTTTTTTTTGTTTTTATTTTAGTTTTAGCACCAAATCCATGAAAAAATGGAGAGAAAAGTGAAGATGGAAAAAAGAAAAGAGAGGTAGTAAGTAAAATTATAAGTAACAGGGTTATTTTTTATCATTTTACCATGAAAAATTGGTTCTCTAACCTTTTTTTAAAGTTAATTTGGACAGAACACTAACAGAAAGACCACATTGATTCGCGAGTTAAAATTCAGGGACTACATTGATCGATTTTCAATTTCAGGGACCATCATGATTGATGGGGTCAATTTCAGGGACCATTTGTGATATAAACCCTTTTAAGAATTACTTCAAGATGAGGTGCATCATGGTAATTAAAGATATTTTCATTTGAATTGGCATTATTTAATATCAACAAAATTGTGATCGGAACATAAGTGATAAAAAAACCAATGCATTATACTTACAACTAAGGTTTGGAAGGTATCATGATTATATCACGTATACTTCTATCTAATCTTGGTAGAGTTTCCCTCGTTTTCAGCTCGGGAGACCGCTAAGAAGTTTTTGCTTTCCTTCTTTGGATCTAGTGTGCAGGTGTGCCACCAACCAAGCCAAACCAAGAATTGGCAAGTTTGGAATTAAATTAAGATGTCGCGCTTAAGTCTGACGTCTAACCAAACGATTGAACGATCAAGTAAGAAACCATGTCTTGGTTCAGGTCCAATCACTAAATTGTTCTAATTACACCCACCCAATAAAAAAGACCGATTAAAATACTTCGGTGCCAGTTGACAAACAAAAAGAAGAAAATACTTTGGCATCAGTCGAAACTCGAAACTCTAAACTCTAAACTCTTACACGAAAAACAGTTTCGACCAATGTTTCAATTTTTCTAATACTTTATCGGGTGCCATCAACATATTCAAAGTTGCTAACCTGCTTTAGAACTCTGCATTTTTTGTACCATGATAGTTCTTAGACGTAGAACGGGATGTTACTTAATTAGGTGTTGATGAACATATATCTTGTTTGTTCATCTTACTTCATACCAAGCGCAAGACATGCACACATAGCTAGAAGCATATACAGTGAATGGTATATCAAACTGTAATGCCACAAATTCAACTTCGATGTGGTCAGCGTCTTATCATGTCTTTTCCTTAACTTATCCTCCCATTAAGGTTGCTCGCGAATGGGAGGGTGAAAGGTGGCGGGGGTGCCCATTGAGCATTGCCTTTTTCCACTTTGAGCTCCATGTGCCGGATTAGTTCACATAAAACTCTCCACAATAATATGTACTGGCACAGATTCAACTTCTCACTTTAATATATAGCAAAGAGTAATGCTTCTCGAGGACAAACATGCTGTGTTTTCGAGTATAGAATATTCTAGAATTTTTAACCATTAAATTTTTAATTTTTATAATTTTTATGGAAGATCTAACAGTTAAAAAATTCAGAATATCCAATACTCTGGAGTACTATTTATAAGCAATTCTTCCAGAGAGGCACAAACGAAATAATTAAAACCCTTTACTAGGGAGGAAATCTACGCTAATATTTTTTTATGGTTATTTAAGTACTAATTTCTCGTCCTGCCTATCTTCTTCAATTTCAGGATAGTTAGCAACTTTCATATTTTGATCTTATTGTTCTTTCTTTTCGGATATCCTTCTCATTCTGCCATTTTGCATAATAATATGTACTGTCTGTCTTTTAAGCAACCCTTCAAAGACCAAATATGCTAAAAATCAAGAAAATAAAAAACCATTAGTGCTTGTTTGGTACGCATGATTGGATTGGAATGGAGAAATCTCGAATTTCAAGGAATATTGAAGGTTGAAGTGAATGGTTTTCATTTGGAGGGAATTAGACAATGATTAGCTATGAAAGAAGTCAATCCCTTCTAATACGACCATTTTAAGGAGGATTGGAATGGATAGGTTTTCTTCATGAATAATTCTTTTGTCCTCTAGATTGTCCGTAGTCATAATTGTATAAATTCTCCCTCAACCTATCTTTAATTTAGTAGATTATCCATTCTAATCTAATTATGTATAGCAAATGAGCTCATAAACATGTAACTATTGTGTAATAAATAGACCAACCAGTTATTTAGTTAAACCCTCAAACATTAATCAAATAGCTACACAATCTCAAAAGCTGATTTTTAAATAGTGAACTAAAAATGAACAAATAGAACTAGAAAGTTCGACAAAAAAAAAAAAAACACCTAACTTCTCATTCGTTTATTTTTTTTTAAAAAGTGCCCCACCTTTTCAAATGCAATATTAAACAAAAACCACAAATGGGACCCACATTTTAGTGCATCCCACACGTGTTATTTTTTTTCCCATTTTACTGAATACTGATAAAATTCTCAAAAAAACAAAAAATATAACAATAAGAATAATCCAAAAGAAAAAAAGTAAAAAATGAACCAATGAAGAAAGAAAAACATTAAAAAAAAAAATTGTAAGAAGAAAAATGTTAAGTAGATTCTTTAAAAATGAGACTCTTCATGAATTTTTTATCACCTCACAACTTAACGTTAATTTCTGTACTAGCATTATAAAATATATTCTAAAAAATTTAAATGACAAAAAAAATTATATAAAATTTAATTTTGAAAAAGCCATTTTAGTCTTATCATTTTTCATGTAAAAAATGAAGGAAGGTGAGGCGAGCGAGGGTAGGTGTGGGATTTTACCAAACCCGCCCTCCAACTCCTCCCAACGGACTCGTTCACTCCTTCCCCGTCTCTCAATAAATACCCAGCGCCAGCCTCGTCTCCTCTCAGCTTGACGTTCCCTTCTCCCAAAGAGAACACCAAGCTTCTTCCGTTTCCCATTTTTCTCGCCAAACATACAAAAACAAAACAAAATCTCAACTTCCCTTTCTGTTCCCATTCTTTTCTCTTAATTCCGTCCGAGTCCCCGACACTATCTCACGCACCACAACACAATGCAGGCCCTTCTTCCGCCCTCACCTAACAATCTCACAAAACCCGCCCTCCGCCTCCCCCGGGTCGCCCCACCCCGCCTCGCCGTCTTCAAATGCGCCTACCGCTCCGACTCCGTCCACTTCCCCAACAGCGTCGGCTCCAGCCGCGCTGACTGGCAGAGCTCCTGCGCCATTCTTGCCAGCAACGTCGTTTCCCAGCAGCCCCAGCCGCCATCTGACAAATCGAGAACCGCTGACCATGTCGGCTCGGTCAACGGCCACAAGACCTCCGTTGACCTCGATATTGTCCCCATGGAGAGGCTCTCGTCGTCGTCGTCGTCGTCATCCCCGGACGACAAGTCGTCTTCTCCGCCTCCCAGGGCGCTCACCATCACCGACCTCTCTCCAGCTCCGATGCACGGAGCCCAGCTGCGTGTCGCCTACCAAGGCGTCCCCGGGGCGTACTCCGAAGCCGCCGCTGGAAAAGCCTACCCGAAATGCGAGGCCATCCCCTGTGACCAATTCGAAGTCGCCTTCCAAGCCGTCGAGCTCTGGATCGCCGATCGGGCAGTCCTCCCAGTTGAAAACTCCCTTGGCGGCTCAATACATCGCAATTACGATCTCCTCCTCCGCCACCGCCTCCACATCGTCGGAGAAGTCCAGCTTCCGGTCCACCACTGCCTCCTAGCCCTCCCCGGAGTCCGGAAAGAGTACTTGAACCGAGTCATCTCGCATCCTCAAGCCTTGGCTCAGTGCGAGCTGACTCTCACCAAACTCGGCCTCAACGTCGCTCGCGAAGCCGTCGACGACACCGCCGGCGCAGCCGAGTTCGTCGCCGCCAACAACCTCCGCGACACGGCGGCCATCGCTTCGGCACGCGCCGCCGAACTCTACGGCATGGAGATCTTGGAGAACGGGATCCAGGACGACTCGAGCAACGTGACCCGGTTCGTGATGTTGGCCCGAGAGCCGATCATTCCCCGCACGGACCGGCCGTTCAAGACTAGCATCGTCTTCGCGCACGACAAAGGGACGTCGGTGCTGTTCAAGGTGCTATCGGCGTTCGCCTTCCGGAACATCAGCCTGACGAAGATCGAGTCGCGGCCGCACCGGAACCGTCCGATCAGGCTTGTGAGCGATTCGAACGAAGGAACAGCGAGTCGCTTCGAGTACCTGTTCTACGTGGACTTCGAGGCGTCGATGGCAGAGGTTAGGGCACAGAACGCACTGGCGGAGGTTCAGGAGTTCACGTCCTTCTTGAGGGTCCTGGGAAGCTACCCCATGGATATGACTCCTTGGAGTCCTTCTAGGGGGGGGTGATTTGTGCAATTACTTGATTCTTTAGGCCCGTAAATTGTAAAATTATTACTGCAAAGAACAAGGACTTGGGAGAAAATTTGATATTTTTCGATTTTCTCTCTCATTCACTTTCCTACCTTTTTTTTTTAATTTTGCAATTTTGATGGGATCTGAATCGAGATCGACGGTTGGATCCACTCCATCATAAACAAATCATAAACAATTTGGTGCGTGTTTGAGTAAATATATTTTATTGGAGTTACATTTTTAAATTTTTAATGAACATTTCGTATGGGGTTACTCACGTGTAAGAATGTAAAAGCTTCCCTCTTCCCGCTCCATGGACATGGATTCAAATCTGGGTTGGGGCGAGCCATGGTACGACGGGAACCAACGAACGGCGACGGAGAGCGAATTTTCGATGTTGGGGTTTAGGTTAAAAGAAACCTAATTTTATTCTTCTATTTTTTCTCTTTCTTTCACAATAATCAATTCATAATATATTCGAAGAAGAATGCGAACACAATTTAAGCATAATCTATAATTCAAGATGCGTAAGAGTTAGGTTCATGCATTATGGTGAATGTTGTATGCACTCAAGGTTGAAAAGTATTGATAATTAAGATTGTGTTTTTAGAAGAACCTAGATTACGTGATGATAGTTGTGAACTAGTTTGTAGCAGAAAATACATTTTAGATTGCTTAGCGCAACAACTTGAGCGTGCTTATAACGTGTTATGGCGATTTGCTAATACGAAGAGTGTGTGGCAAAGAGAGAGAGTGGAGAGAATAAGGTGTAGAAAAGTTGTAGGATGTATTCCCCCTATGTCAATGCCTTTATTATCTAAAGTAAACTATGAGGAGAGAAAAACTTTTTTACCAGGTAATATAAAGTCTAATAAAAAAATCACTAGAATAAAGAGTAATCATAAACTTATACTACCTAAGATTTACACAATTACATATGTGCTAAATATTAATTACAATATTTTTTAGATTTATAAGGCTATCGCAACGCCCGTTTTCCCAAAATATGATTTCCATTTTGTCACTAGCTTAACCTTCATACTTTATACTTTTTTGAGAATTAAGTAATTTTCTTTTCAATTTTTATCAAGTGTTGACAATGTTTAAAATATCGATATAAATCATAATATTGACATGCAAATTTATGGAAATATCGATATTGATTGCCTTCGACGGAATTATGAAAATTTGCAATGGGGTGGGTATATCAACTCATTTAGATTTAATCGAAATTAGAGAAAGTTTTCTAAAAAATAAAGATTCAAAAGTTTAAATTGTGCAATGGTTTCCGGCAAATTTATGTAGTGAATCTATAAAAATCATCGATATTTATTGATTTTTCTATATCTTGCTGATATAGGGTGAAGTTTGCATTTCACGTCCCTTTCCATATTGATCCTTGATTTTTTAAATATTTCAACAAAAATATTAACAATTTCATGAATATTTTAAACACTGAGTGTTGCTTGTATAGCGATTTTTGCTTGCTCTAAACTTTTAAAACATTTCCTATTAAAAAAAAAATTAAAACATTTCCTGAATATTTTTTTTTAAACATTTAACATTGTATTTTCTAGGACAAGCATGCAAGCAACACCATTTCTCCAAATTAGAAACATGCAAAAATGCTCAATTTAGGGAAGCATTTTTGCTTATGACTATAATTATGGTATATGCTCACCATACACCTAATTATTTGTCATGTGTTCTTTCACATAATTCTAGTTAACTTTCACATTAAATGTTGCTTTTTCAAATTTTTAGAAAATAAACTAAAATTAAGTGAAAAGACATGTGACAGATGATTAGACGTATGGTGAGCATACAACAAATTTTGGAATGATGAGCAAAAATTGTCACATCACAGTCCGGCTCCGCCGTAGCATGATATTGTTCGCTTTGGGCCACGCCGCCACGGTTTTGTTCTTGGGTTTCGGCACAAGAACTTCACAGTGGGTCACCCATCCTAGGAATGTTCTTGCCCAAACTCGCTTAACTTCGGAGTTTTGAAGGAATCCGAAGCCAGTGAGTTCCCAAAAGACCTCGTGCTATAGGGAGGGGAGCATGTACATATAAGGCACATCACCCCCTCTCCATTGGTCGATGTGGGATCTCACAATCCACCCCACTTAAGGGGAACCCGGAGTCCTCGCTGGCACATCCGCACCGAATGGCAGAGTGGCTCTGATACCAAACTAACACGCCCAAACCCCGATATCCCTAAATATCAGGGTAGGCACGTGCTACCCGACACTCGAGGGTGACGAAGCCATTAAAAACATGCATACCTATTAAAATATTTAATTAGAAAGATATAAACCGATGTAGAATCGTGTTCAGAGCATACAACTACTAAGAATAATATGAAAGGATTACTAAGGAAAGATAAGAACAAGGAAATGATACCTATACTGAGAAGACTTGAGGATAACTAAGCCGAAGTACCCTGACGTCGGGATCGTGTGCCTCAACTCTAAATCCTAAAGGGGGCGCAAAACTAAAAAGGTGAGTAGACCCCTTCATAACTTATATATATATTTTTTATAAAATATTAGCCTAGCATGCATTTCACATTTCCTGATTTAAGTATTTTTTTATATATTGCTTTCCGAATTTATATATTTATGGTTGATGAAATATATTGATTTATCAAATTTATACATTACTAAAGTTTACGAAACTATCATGGCTTTTTATGATTTATTATGAAATATAGTGGATTTACATATATGGATTTATTATGGTTATGATGATGGTTTGAACTAGAAAGTTATATGATTTTATGAGATGATGCTTTGAGCATTTGAACTCCGAGGTTTAATATGAGTTTTTGAGATATGTTTTTAGTACTTATCTAGTGGGTTACAAAACATCCGCACACCACGGGTATAGATGTCTATGGCCATAGGACACAAATGATGGAGGAGTGAGTTATGATATATATTATACCCCTAGCTTCACCGTCGAAACCGGTGTCGGACAGCTTCACTAGCCACGGCTAGTGTCGGTGTGGATGTATGTTATTTTATTTAGCTTCACCTCGGGTGATGGACAGGTTATTCAGCTTCACCTTCGCGTGATGGACAAGTTATACAGCTTCACCTTCGAGTGATAGACAGGTACTACCTTCGGGCAACTATGATACCCTTAGTTGAGTAATTCACTGATGAGATTTACGGATTTGCCTTCGGGCGACGTTTTCAGCATTATTGAGCATGATTTTATACGTACATGTTTTACGAAGGTTTTTCATGGCATTCTAGGGTTTTATAAAACCTATACGTAGTATTATATATGTTTTCAAAACAGGGGGTTACTATGTTTAGAAATAAAATATTTTCCTATTATTAGTATTATTATTATAAACTCAGGTCCATTCACATTTTCTGTTTTGCGCCCCCTTTAGGATTTAGATTCGAGGCACACGATCCCGACGTCAAGGTACTTTGGCTTAGTTATCCTCGAGTCTTCTCAGTATAGATATCATTTCCTTGTTCTTATCTTTCCCTAGTAATCCTTTCATATTATTTTTAGTAGTTGTATGCTCTGAACACGATTCTGCATCGGTTTATATCTTTCTAATTAAATATTTTAATAGGTATGCATGTTTTTAATGCCTTCGTCACCCTCGGGTGTCGGCCAACACGTGCCTACCATGGTATTTGGGGATATCGGGGTTGGGGCGTGTCAAAATTGCCCCCCCCCCTTAGGTGAATGTGGCGTTTGTGTTCTCACCCTTGTGTTTAATTAGGTTTGACATTGTAGAAATATGTTATTTCTCGAAGTTGGCAGTCTGACATTTTAGAATATGTCATTTCTCGAAGTTGGCACTCGGCACAAAAACACCCAAAGGATGAGAATCCGGCGAGGATCCTCTAATCACATATATTCATCGTATGTCGTGCGGTCAGAAATTATTGTAAATTTTTTATTTAAAATTAAAATTGAATATAAACAGTACCTGACAAAAACTGACCACACGATATACGATGAACGAATGTAATTGGAGGATCCCCAAGATCATCACAAAGAAGATCTGGCAAGGATCCTCTCTCCAATAACACTCATATTTCTTGTACTAAATGTTTCTAATTCTACCAATTTATAGCATTTTGGTAATTCCCATTTTTCTATATATTCACTTGAATTACATATTGTGTTTGAAACTCCTTCAATATAAGGTGGTTTGATTGTCAAATCACACAATTATAGAGATAATATTGGCCTTGATACTTGATAGCAACAACTCCTCTCAAAATGTCATGGTGGGGAAGACCATTTCTAGTCCTGTGGAGACAAATTGTTACAACATTTTGTTAATGGGACAAACTATATTTTAAGGGGCATCAAACTCACAGATTCCCCCATCTTCTTTTCTTTAAATTCAGGAACATACCGTCTTTCGACATGTTTGAGATGCTTCTGGAAGATTGAAAGCGTTTTTATTACATTTGAAAAAAACTTAGAAATGTTATTGACTTATAGAATTTTTTTTTTTTTTTTTAACATAAAAAACACCTGTCTCAGCAAGCATTTAGATTTTTAATAAAATTTCAACGTATTTATACTAAAATAATAAATCCTAACCAAAACGCTTAAGAGAGTGCCTTCTAGAAAAACAAACCTTAGGTTCTACAAGAACAAAATAGTCAAATTATTGATACATATTTTATGTTTTTTATTTTTATTTTCTTTTTTAAAAAAGGGACTCGCTGGTGGTTTCACCATGGCAGTCCACCTTTCTGGGGGCCGAAAAGACTCACAGAGGCAATCCACCCTCCCCTGGCCACCAACTTGTGATTCACCATCTTGTGTGGAATACGGGCCTGAAATTCGTCCCCGATCATTATACCACCATGTGATGGTTATACAAATTTTATGTTCACATACTATATTTTTTTCTTTTTTGTAAATATATTATTAAGGGGAGAGAGGACGGTTCGAAACTTGCCCAACCATTTTTATAATCAAAGGAAGTGGTAGAGTGAAGCAAGAGAAGTAGTTTGTGAATGGATAGGAATGTTTGGAGAGGCTCGTGCTTGGGGTTGTTCAAAAACTTACCAAGGCTTGTTTTCACCAACCAAAACCGAGTGACATAAGTCTAAGTTTTGATTCAAGCTATTGCGAATTAGTCAAGTCTCCAAACTACATATAGAATAAACTAGGGGTTCATGCACTTGTCTTTGTTCTTGCTTCTACACCATTTTCACGGCTTCACCAACCAAACAAATGACTTCGATCAACAACATCACTAAGGTTTCAAATTTTCATTTTTATACAAATGTGAAATTACCTTCTATTATGATGAACTATTCTCGCTTTAAAAATGTCATCGTCAATCTTTTGCGCACACGTGTGGAAATTGACAATTTTTGTGTAATTTAGATCTCAAGGTAGGAGCTAATGGCTTTTATTTGTTGATGCACGAAGCAAAAGCTTGGCGCGTATATATATATACAGGGACCTTATGCAAAGGGATCCCCATTTTTAGAAAAAAATGGGGATTAGGTGTGGGGCTCACTCCATATCGAATTTCAACGATCCGAACCATCTATTTTTCAAGTTACACAGCATAGATCATCCTTGCAAAAATTCAACTCAATCCGAAACCATTTGCCTATTTAATTATCACCTATTTAATTATCACGATAAAATTTCATTGTTTCTTATATAACAAAGTATTCGTTAATTTCTTTGAACCCAATTAGATGCCTTAAACATTTCCGATTTACCTAATATTTTGTAAGGATGATCTATGAGGTGCAACTTGAAAAATAGACGGTTCGGATCGTTGAAATTCGATGTGGAGTGGCCCCCACACCTAATCCCCATTTTTTTCTAAAAATGGGGATCCCTTTGCATAAGGTCCCTGTATATATATATATATATATATATATATATATATATATATATATATATATATATATATATATATATACAAATTGCTTAAGGAGAGGGATCCCCATTTTTTTCAAAAAATGGGGATTAGGTGTGGGGCCCACTATACAATGAATTTCAACGATCCGAACCGTCTATGTTTCAAGTTACACCTCATAGATCATCCTTGCAAAAATTCAAGTCAATCCGAAACCATTTGCCTATTTAATTATCAAGATAAAATTTCATTGTTTCTTATATAACAAAGTATTCGTTAATATTTTTGAACCCAATTAGATGTTTTAAATATTTTAGATTTGGCTAATATTTTGCAAGGATGATCTATGAGGTGTAACTTGAAAAATAGACGGTTCGGATCGTTGAAATTCGATGTGGAGTGGGTCCCACACCTAATCCCCATTTTTTGAAAAAAAATAGGGATCCCTCTCCTTAAGCAATTCCTATATATATATATATATATATATATATATATATATATGTATATAAGGATTGGTCCAAAACTTTCACTGTATTTTAGATTTGGTTCATGATCTAAAATCAATTAAATGGGGTCCCTGAATTTAACAAAAACCATTGGTCCATCAGTGAGATATCTTATTTTGATTATGTTGACAGGACATAGGATCCACAATTGATCCATTAACTTTCACCCTAATTTCGATTTGGTTCATAAACTATTACCTTAGTTTAAGTTGATCTATGAACATATATTTAGAATTGGATATGTATATGCCCTTTAACGAAAGGGGTCCCCATTTTTGGGTAAAAATGGGGACTAGTTGTAGAATCCACTCCACATTGAACTTCAATGATCTGTCTATTTTGTAAGTCTCAGTTCATAGTTCACCCTTGCAAAATTTTAATTTATTCCGAAACCATTTACCTATTTAATTATCACGATGAAATTTCATTATTTCTTATAAAACAAAATATTCGTTAATTTTTTTGAACTTAATTAGATGTCTCAAATCTTTTCGAATTGGCTAATATTTTGTAATGATAATCTATAAGATCCCACTTAAAATAGACGGTTCAGATCGTTGAAGTTCAATGTGATGTGAGCCTCACAACTAATCTTCATTTAAAAAATGAAGATCCCCTCCTTTAAAGACTTTCTGAATATGTATATTATTATTATTTTTTAAATTCAGCAACCTCAGTCCATGAATTTTTAGTGTGTGGACCTATTGTAAACTATGACGAAAGCTCAGAGACCATTTTTAAATATCTATCGTTTCTTGTTTCAAAGTGCTATGCAAAGGAAATATCAACCCAAAACAAATGTGTACATGTCCTATATCTTAATAGGAAAGTCGACCCTTAAATGATTGGATTATGACCAAAATTATATTCAAGTGTCATTAAAGTAGAACAATAAACAATGTTAAAAAGGGTGATTTGGAAAAAGATAGGATTAAACGAAAAAAAAAGAATAAGATAGGATTAAGTGGGTGAATATGTATAAACCCAAAACGAATATTAATCAAAAGGTCATATGGTTTCAGATTTAGATGATTTTTGGTAAATATAATTTTTGAGCGAATACCTAAAAAATAAATTATTCGAATCGTTGAAATATATTACGAAGTAAACTTTACAAAAACGTATTTCTAACGTTGTGTAAAAAAAAGTGTGCCACGAATCTGTTCAATATGTATAAACAATGAGAAAGAGGGTTTGGTGGGGGAGAGGAGGGGCATGATGGAGAAAATGGGTTGTGGTAGGTGGAGCATTGTGCAATTTGTGCTTTGGCACCTTTGCTTTGCTTGCCAACAAGTGGTTGATAGCTACTCCACTTCACTCTCCCTTCACCGTGACGCCCTCCCCACCTCTCCTTGACGTTCGTTGATGTTCCCTTCCATATGAGTGGGCCATATTGGTCTTGGGGCCCATGTAGCATCAATAATAGCTTTATTAATCATAAATATTGGGTTTTGGCTCATGTAGAGAATTATTTGTACGGCAATTGATATAATACGTGTAGTCCGTATAGGTGTGAGGTTTCATCGGAAAATTTCATTTAGTATAGTTGATTAATTTTCTTCAATTAATTTTTTCATGGAAGAAACTTCTATTAGTTAAAGAAATATTACATGAAGTAGAAAGCCCAAAGGCAGTCCAATAGAAAATACAACACAAAAGCCTAAAATGAGTAAGCTCGCAACAATAAAAAGCTCTAGATTTGGAATATTGCTGCCTCCACCACAGCAGCTGCGTCACCATCGCCGATCCGCCACCAGCACCAAGAGGAAAAAACCAGAATAAGCTGGATGAACGAAAATTGATGTGAGCAATCCTCTCACGCAAAAAGTGCACCCATAATCCTACCAAATAGTGCTAAAAGAACTTTAACAACCACCCAACACCAAATTGCTTCGTCGAGGGGAAACACAAGATGGGCTGGGTAGCAAAGGTCGACAGTGGAGGACTGCCGACGAGGAGAAGCAACGGAGGAAGAAAAGGGCACAAAAGCTCAGATCTGAGACAAGCTCAGGGAGGTTGAGACAAACTCAAGTAAACTAGAATTTAAGGAGGGTTACTGAAAAGGAAAACAGGAAAGAAGGGGATAGATAAGATAGGAGGGAAAGGAGTGGGACTAGGAAGAAGTAAGTGGAGAGGAGCTAACAAGATGGGAGGGAATGAGGAGGAATTAAGGGAGGGGAAGCAGGTTAGAGATGAGTACGAAAAGGGGGGAGATCAGGGGGGTGGCATGCCCAACCCCAACCAAAGGAAGGAGTTAACGACGAAGAGCAGGGATTTTTTTTTTTTTGGGAGGGGGGGTTCTGTGCGAGAGAGAAAAGGGGGGCGACGGCTAGATTTTTTCCAATATTACCGTTACAACTGAAAACAATGTCATTAATTTTCGTCATTTGTATTTGGCTTTAGAATTCCTAATAGTATTGACCATTTTTTGCAATCATCTACACGTCAATATCAAGTGGCCTTCTATCACAGTGGTGGAGATGTGTGTTGCCCTTGCACTACAACGTGGTTTCGAACTCCATTAACTCCCTAATCTAACATCTAATCTATAAATTTATCGTTTGACAAAAAAAAAAAAAAAATCAAGTAGGAATGAGCTCTCTTTAATAACGATTCGAAAACTACTTAATGACCAACGACTCATTTGGTATTTAAATAATTCACTATATTCAAAGTATGAGGATAAAATAAAAAAAATGTTTCTCCAACTTAACAGTTGAAGATAAATTACTGGTAAAGAAAACTTAATAACTTATCCCTTTCAATTCCCACAAAATTGTAGAATTAAAAAGGACAATTTTTCTTTATAAATTTTTCTTGTCCTTTCAAAGTGAAAAATCATTCAGCTCTATATTCACACTTGAATGTTGACGAATAACTAATCTCTTATAATCCTTACGAAATAAAATTAACATGAATTATCTAATCCAAATCAAACCTAAACTTTAGAGTGGTAAAAGAAAATAGGAAGAAACTAAGGGCTTGTTTGGTATCCTATTTAAAAAAATTTATAATTTCTCAAAACATTTTTTAAGAATTTTTCTTGAAAACAATTTTCTTTAAGACTCAAAAACTTGTTTGGTATGCGATTTAAAAATTCTAAATCTTACAACATAAACTAGACAAAGAGATCAAAAAAGAGGGGGTTGAGAGAGAAAGAGGATAGAGGAGGAAAGAAAGTAAGAGATGATTGGAGGAAAGAGAAAGAAGTGAGAGAATCGGAGGAGATAGAGAGGAAGATGAGTGAAAAAAAAGAACCGAGAGAATGAAGAGTGCGGATTGGAGGAGAGACTAAAAAGGTAAAAAAAGAAAAAGAAAGAGAAGGGCGAGAGAGAAAGAATAAAAGAGAGAAAGATTTGGAGTGAGAGGGGAGGAGTGAGAGAAAAGAAATGAATGAGCTTAAGTTTAAAAACTCTAAAAACTCACTTTTTGTGTTTTTAGAGAATAGTTTGTATAGGTGTGAGGTTTCATCGGAAAATTTCATTTAGTATAGTTGATTAATTTTCTTCAATTAATTTTTGCATGGAAGAAACTTCTATTAATTAAAGAAATATTACATGAAGTAGAAAGCCTAAAGGCAGTCCAATAGAAAATACAACACAAAAGCCTAAAATGAGTAAGCCCGCAACAATAAAAAGCTCTAGATTTGGAATATTGCTGCCTCCACCACAGCAGTTGCGTCGCCATCGCTGATCCGCCACCAGGACCAAGAGGAAAAAACCAGAATAAGCTGGATGAACGAAAAATGATGTGAGCAATCCTCTCACGCAAAAAGCGCACCCATAATCCTACCAAATAGTGCTAAAAGAACTTTAACAACCACCCAACACCAAATTGCTTCGTCGAGGGGAAACACAAGATGGGCTGGGTAGCAAAGGTCGACAGTGGAGGACTGCC
The DNA here is from genome assembly GCA_036320875.1 of Cotoneaster glaucophyllus. NCBI lineage: Eukaryota > Viridiplantae > Streptophyta > Magnoliopsida > Rosales > Rosaceae > Cotoneaster > Cotoneaster glaucophyllus. The sequence goes on along the minus strand of CM070058.1, from coordinate 14,653,059 downwards.
GACGAGGAGAAGCAACGGAGGAAGAAAAGGGCACAAAAGCTCAGATCTGAGACAAGCTCAGGGAGGTTGAGACAAACTCAAGGAAACTAGAATTTAAGGAGGGTTACTGAAAAGGAAAACAGGAAAGAAAGGGGATAGATAAGATAGGAGGGAAATGAGTGGGACGAGGAAGAAGTAAGTGGAGAGGAGCTAACAAGATGGGAGGGAATGAGGAGGAATTAAGGGAGGGGAAGTAGGTTAGAGATGAGTAGGAAAAGGGGGGTGGCATGCCCAACCCCAACCAAAGGAAGGAGTTGACGACGAAGAGCAGGGATTTGTTTTTTTTTTTTTGGGAGGGGGGTTCTGTGCGAGAGAGAAAAGTGGGGCGACAGCTAGATTTTTTCCATTATTACCGTTACAACTTAAAACAATGTCATTAATTTTCGTCATTTGTATTTGGCTTTAGAATTCCTAATAGTATTGACCATTTTTTGTAATCATCTACACGTCAATATCAAGTGGCCTTCTATCACAGCGGTGGAGATGTGTGTTGCCCTTGCACTACAACGTGGTTTCGAACTCCATTAACTCCCTAATCTAACATCTAATCTATAAATTTATCGTTTGACAAAAAAAAAACATATCAAGTAGGAATGAGCTCTCTTTAATAACGATTCGAAAACTACTTAATGACCAACGACTCATTTGGTATTTAAATAATTCACTATATTCAAAGTATGAGGATAAAATAAAAAAAATGTTTCTCCAACTTAACAGTTGAAGATAAATTACTAGTAAAGAAAACTTAATAACTTATCCCTTTCAATTCCCACAAAATTGTAGAATTAAAAAGGACAATTTTTCTTTATAAATTTTTCTTGTCCTTTCAAAGTGAAAAATCATTCAGCTCTATATTCACACTTGAATGTTGATGAATAACTAATCTCTTATAATCCTTACAAAAATAAAATTAACATGAATTATCTAATCCAAATCAAACCTAAACTTTAGAGTGGTAAAAGAAAATAGGAAGAAACTAAGGGCTTGTTTGGTATCCTATTTAAAAAAATTTATAATTTCTCAAAACATTTTTTAAGAATTTTTCTTGAAAACAATTTTCTTTAAGACTGAAAAACTTGTTTGGCATGCATTTAAAAATTCTAAATCTTACAACATAAACTAGACAAAGAGATCAAAAAAGAGGGGGTTGAGAGAGAAAGAGGATAGAGGAGCAAATAAAGTAAGAGATGATTGGAGGAAAGAGAAAGAAGTGAGAGGATCGGAGGAGATAGAGAGGAAGATGAGTGAAAAAAAGAACCGAGAGAATGAAGAGTGCGGATTGGAGGAGAGACGAAAAAGGTAAAAAAAAAAAAAGGAAAGAGAAGGGCGAGAGAGAAAGAATAAAAGAGAGAAAGATTTGGAGTGAGAGGGGAGGAGTGAGATAAAAGAAATGAATGAGCTTAAGTTTAAAAACTCTAAAAACTCACTTTTTGTGTTTTTAGAGAATAGACTATATTTTTGAGTTGGTCTTGAGTTCAGTTTTTGAAAAATTGTTTTTGAGTTTAAAAAATTGGATTCAAGTAGAGTATCAAACAAGCTCTAAATGTCCTTAAAAGACAAACCCCTTAAGTTGAGATTCAAAATTTCTTCAATTGTTTGCTTATAACTTTGTTTGGATTTTAAATTTTATGCCCTTTACCAACCACGGTCGCATTGCACTTGTGCATTTTATAGCAAGTCATGGGGTGGAAATGTTCCAATTGCCCATTTTTTGTTAGGTCTAAAATTGAGTTGGTGCCAAAAACATCTGGGTGTCGTGTTGGTGGTGGCTGCACAACAAAAGGATACCCTGCATGCATGTACGTCGTCAAATGGTATATTTCACTCTAAATTTCATTCAAATCCCTCCCCAATACACCAAAAAAGTTGATATCATGTATAACTCTGGAAGCTATATACAAAGTTATTTTTGACTTTATATATAACTCTTTAGAGTTAAAAGTGGATCCTCCATTTTGGGAGATACCAAAATTATGTTTAGCTTTGAAATTGATTGTCCATCTCTAATGGATAAGAGTTAGAAGCTAAAAGTAAATTCTGACTTTATATGTTGATTTGCACCAATGCATTTGGAGTCAAATATAACTTTATAAATTTTACCTTTTGGATTGGTGATAACTAAGTCCATTGTTTTTTTCACTCAAATAAAAAAAGGTCTTTTTTTTTCTTTTGAAAATTACACGTAAAATTTATATTCTCTTTTCAAAAGTTACACAAATTTGTTTTATATATCCTTATGTAAGTTAATTAATATGCTTGTAAAAATGTAAGATGAGTAATATTTTTGTGATACTTGTTGGAAAATGGAGTCTAATTACTATTTTAGTCATATATAAAAACAATAAATAATTTATGCAACTAAATACCAAATTTAATGAATGCTCATAGTGAAAAACAATGTCAAATGCACATGAATATGAATTAGAAAAATCTGAAAATTAGTTCAGGCAAATGTTAGACATTTTTTTAAGACAAGTTTATGGTCCACTGTGGTGCTCATGGCTGATCGGAGCGTATCTCCAGAATATAACGACCACGTCCTTGTAAAAGTAGTACTCCAAGTCACAACGCTCCAATGAACCATAATTGTTTTGAATACTCTCTCATATGGACTCATTTAGACACTACAAAACTCTTTGACATTAGTGCACTATGTGTATGAATATGTGAATGTAAAAGTGATTTATGCCTATAGGGTGGCTTCCTAATTTATAAAAGTTGAGACTTGAGATGTCTCTTTGCAAAGTATGTGATCATTCATATAAAATGTAAAGTTGCAACTGTTCATATTAAAATATACACATCTTTCACCAAACGCACCACTTCTAATTTCCTATCAATTAACAAAATTTGATATTCTAGTACAATAATATTAAATTTTTCCAGCAATACTTTGATGCAATTAAAAATTATGTGTTTCGATTATATGTCCTCTGATTCTTATGTTTCAATCTTGATTATGCTAAATAATGGTGCTATAAGATGACTATATACATTTTCGAATTCTTGTAATGATTTTTGCGTGTCCTTAAAAAACCAGACTCAAATAAATCCATATCAAGAGTTTAGGGACCGTTCCGATGGTTTGCATCGGGGCCCCAAAATTTCATGACCAGTCGTATCTTTTTTTGACAACCGATATTATCTTCATTAAGGGTGAGGGAGTAGAGTAAGTCTCACAATAGGCTAACAATAATGTGATTCAAATTCGCCTTTGCCAATAATTAAACCTAAGGTCTCTCACTTACAAGTAAAAATGAATATCACTAGATCACTGTGAATTAAGCAGTTTCTTTTTTTGTTTAAAGCACTAATTACTTACCATAAATAAGAATTAGAATCATTTTGATCCATCTACATTTATTAAGATAGGCTTCTGCTTTTACTTACATGTTGGAAATAAGAAAAGTGCAAGTTTTTTTCTTAAAATCCGTAATCAAATACCGAAAATACGGAATCAGATTAACTAGTTGTTTAGATTCTCTTTCCTTGTCTTATTTTTAAGTTTTCCACTTCATTACTTTTCTCATTTATGATAAGTAAACATGTCTGAAATCATGAGTAAAAATTTTAGTAGTTTGTAAAGATTTGAACACTCGAATCGGTAAAAATCTTGTAATATCAATCCAATATGTGCTCGTTTGGGTATTCCAGAGGCATATCCTGTATCAGTACTAGCCACTCGATTCACGTGGAAATAGCTACTCAATCTTGGTATAATTGTCACTTAATACTATGAATAAGATATGCATCTTGACTTGTAAGTGAGACATCGTAGATTTGAATCTTGTGAATAACAGAGTTTAATTCCAATTTAATCTTCTTCCTTCGGTTCAAATGTATATTGGACAAAAAAATGTTATAAATTTTTTGGCTTTGAAGTGAATCAAAGAGGAATGCTGGGCCACGCACAAGTTGTAGTTGATAAAGGACCAGGGTCATAATGTTTTCTTGGGCTTGGAAAGGCCCAAACTGAACTGGGCTAAAAGCCTAAAACGGTAGTTTTGTTATGCTTTTGTTAGGATAATAATTAAGTACTCACTTTTTAGATTTCGGTCAATAAAATTTTAACATATGTTTTATTGTTTTAAAAAGAGTGATACTATCCGCATACTCATTTTTACTTCTTATATACCTCTTGTTAGTTTCTTTTCTTTGATCTTCTTAATTCATTAGATTCGACGGTCGAAAATTGAGTGAATGTGTGGAAGGTAACAAGGGTTGTGTGGATAACACCGTCCTTAAAAAATAATGCATATGTTATTTAATTTTTCTTAGACTTTTTCTTTTGATTGAGACAACTTAGAAAGTGAGTATATATGGTACTCACTAGTGAGTACCTGAGTATTATCCATTTTGTTATAATCATTGGCTAAAATGCTATTAATGACAAAATTCTATGGTACCACTGTTGAAATTTCTTTTGAGTACATTGATCGATATTTTTACACTAGGGAGAGAGAGAGTTCGGTTAAGCCACATAATGGGCAGCCTAATTTGGTATCGAATTCGTCATCCACAAGATTCGAAACTAAGACCTCTCACTTCTAAGCGAAGAGGAATACCATTAGACCGTAATATTAAGTGGCATGTACCACTATTGAAATTTATTAATTTTTTTTTTTTGCCATTGGGGTTATCCTATGGTAGTGAGGGTGGGTAGGTGATGAATAATAGATACAATATTGGAAACTCTCCAATCGTACAGTAAAAGGCGTGGGAAGTTTCGAACTCAAGAATGGTTGCAAGGTCAAGCTCGATCCACCAAGATAGAGTAGGATTCTCTCCTCTCTTTTTTCCCTCCCATTCCCTCCCCTCCTATTTGAACGATTACGGTTAAGCCACATCAATATCTTATATTAATTTTTTATAGAAAGAGAAGGACAAAATAGAAAATGTGAGAGGAAGAGATAGAAGGGGATGGAAAGAGGAGGGGAGAGAATCCTAGTCCCAGAATATCTAGAGTTCCAAAGACTTGGAGAGCAGTTTGTTAGTTAAATACACCTAGGTTGTTTCAATCCTCTATATTTTCATTCTATCTATTAACCATAAAAAATAAAAAAGCCAAAATCCTAAAAGTGAAAATGTTATTCGACATGCTCTAGAAAGGAAAGAAATCATCTCGGATCTCTTCCACCAAGGCCACCGGATCAAGTCATTCGTGTCACATCTAGTCTGCATAGTAAGATATTGTCCGCTTTGGGCCACGTCCTCACGGATTTGTTCTTGGGTTTCCACCCAAAACACGTCTCACTATAGAGGTGGGCATGTACATATAAGGAACATCACCTCCTCTCCAATAATATATGCTCTTGTGCTACGATCACGTAAAACTAGTGCTATGCGCTGGTCACCTACGAGTCGGAGTCGCCTAATGCGACCTGTACGACAAGCTAGCACCTACTTGGATCCAAGGCGAGCGTGCGGTGCGGGAGGTGAATATACACGTAAAGGACTAGTCTGGCCCTGGGCTGAGCACTAATACATGGGTGTAGCACTGATGAGCCAACCATATGAATATGAGCATGCCATACAATTCAATCATTCCAACAATACAATAATCTCACCTGGACTTACCTGCGTGTCCCGTAGAATGACTTAGCATTTCACAATAGCATAATATTTATGAGTAGGTAAAATGCATATGAATATGCCATGATCAAATATATAAATCTCAACCACATAACAGCATTTTTAAAATTATATAACTCATGGCATAATATGCATGAAACAGTTTAAAAGCATTTGTGGAAACTAATAAGTTTATATATATCTAACAAAATGCCTACTCACTGGTATGTAGTAGGATCGTAGCTCCCTACCCTCGCTTGTCCACGTACGTCCTCAGGGTAAGTCTCCCCTATATGCAAAACAACTACTTATAATTAAATTAATAGGACATATACGGAAAAATAAGGAAAAACTTCCCATAATTTGCACAAACGGAAGGTTTGAATATAAGAAAATGTTCTACTCGAAGTCAATAACCTACGCATAAAAACCACTTACTAGCTGGAGGCCAGACGCGCCCTCACGCCCCATCTAACCCACGGCCACACGCGCGGCCACGCACTGGCACGTGCACGGTAGATGGCTGATAGAACAGACAGATTTGACGGAATATTTCGTTAAATAGTAACGGACGTTAACGGCGTTACCTGACGCAGTTAGAATATTCCGTCAACTTTGACAGAATATTCCTTGTCTTGTCCGATGAGATTGATGTTCGCCGCTGCTGCCATCGTCGTCTGGTTTCGCCGGAAACTGAAAAAAACTCACCTGTTTCTGGAAAAGTTTCAAACCTTTATATCTTGCTCATTTCTCAACCATTTTTAGCAAACTTTATATGGAAATGAAGCTCGTGGCGAGGAGAACAAATCTATACCTTTTGAAAGTCCAAAAATGGACGGGAAATGGCTTGAAAATAGCTCAATAGGTTCGGCCAAAACTCCGAGTTATCGAAATCGGTTTGTTTCACGTCAAAGCTTCCTCAAACATTCACTAAAGACCTCGGGAAAATTGAGTGGAGGCCTTTAGACTTCCTAAAAACTTGTAACTCGTTCGTAACTCGTCGGGCAAAACTGAACTCGAGTCGGACCTTCGGAGTCGGTGAGTCAAAACTCAACCAATCGCGATCTGGTTACATGGTTGTGTTCGTGAGGTTGTAGGTCACGTTTGAGTGACTACGACTCGTGTGTTAGCATAGATGGATGAGCAATATGCCCAGTCGTATAGGTCGCATTAGGTGACTCCGATTGGTGTGCTAGAACAGTTTGTTGCACACATGATGATATTCATGTTGCCATTGAGATATTCTGCCATGGCATATTTCTGGATTCATTATTAACATGCATTCAATTTCATATTTATACGTGGTATGATTTTCTGGAAACTATACTTGTTTTACAGCGAGGGGTTAATATGCTTGGAAAATAAATGGATTTTATAAATCTTTATTTTTGTGCCCACTCAGCCTTCTGTTTTTCGCCCTTCCAGGTCTTAGTTAACTGGTTTATCTCTGTGGAATACAAGGAATAGCTGGTGATTCTGACATATCTCCATTCTCGATATAGGAACTTATCTCAGTTGTGTAATAAGTACTTCTTTAGTTCGACTGCATTACTTTTTATGTATGCTCTGGACATTGTAGTTTATGGGTTCTACCCACTACTGCGCACTCACTTTATTAGTTTAATTAAGTTCTAGTTTCAGTTTTAATTTATTCACATTTTCTTGCATCACTTGTGTGGATGCAAATTTTCTCCTCTTCGGTCTTGGACGATTTTGCACCTACAAAACAATTAACACCTTAGGTTAAGGCCAAAAGCCTCACGCGCCCACGATGAATGGGGGGGGCTTTGGCCGAAGAACCTCCGATGCCAAAGTTAGAATTTTAGAGAGAAAAAGTGTTTAGAGTATTTTTGCCAAAGGATTGGAATTAGGTTTTTGGTGAGAATGGGAGAGTATTTATAGGAGATGGCTGGTCCCCTTTGGAGAAAAGGTGGCCGGCCCCTTAGAGGGATTTTTGGGTGTGATCTAGGTTTAATTAGCCCATTTATTGGCTAATTAAACCAAAAGGGAATGTATTTGTATTTATGAAAAATGGTTATAATGAGTAATTGGATGATTGACTTAAAAAAGGAGGAAAAGAGGAAGGAAAATATGGGAAATAAAGAGGGAGTGGCCGGCCCCTCTTTGGAGAGAGAGGGCCGGCCCTTTGGGGTATTTTCTTGGTCTTCAAGGCTAATTTAATTGACAAATCAAGGAAGAATAATCCCATTAATTTGCCAATTATCTCCATTTATGTGGGATAATTGGTAGATTTATGAGATAATTGCCTTAAATGTGGATGGATGAAATAATTCGGATTTGTTTACCTTTTATGGGCGCTTTTGACTTGACCGACGATAATTACCGGCTGCTCGCGCGTAGGAATTCCGATGCACCTCGAGGGCATTTTTGTCTCCTTAATCCGAAAGTCCACGTGTCGCCTTGTGATTATTTTTGGCTCCACAACTTGCACTTTTGGTTACGTCACATTCACGTGACAGCCAACACGCCTTGATTTCCGATCAAGGTGTGTCACTTCGAGCCTTTGAAATTTCATCCAATGACAAAAAATTATTATAGCTTTTAAGGGATCAAAATAGGTGGGCCGCTGGATAAAATTTCAAAGGCTCGGATCACTTGATCTGGTGGCCTTGGTGGAAGAGATCCGGAGATGAACTCTTTCCATGTAGAAAATCACTCTTAGACCATCTCAAACCCATGAGATAAAGTTATAAGCTTTAAACCCACCCCCACCCCCCAAACAAACACAAAACAAACACACACAAAAAAAAAAAAAAAAAAAAAAAAACCATCTCCAACCATTGGGCTAAAATAGGCCTGGCAATTCCTAACACGACCCGATAACCCGACACGACACGACACGACACGAAATTAACAGGTGTTCGGGTCGACACGATAACGAATCGGGTCGTTATCGGGTAACCCGATAAGCACCTGTTAAGATAACGGGTTGGTTCGGGTATACACGTGGGTAACACGAAACACGATAAGCAGAATATTAATTTTATAATTTTATAACCCTAAAAAAATACTATAAAAATTATATATATTAATTTAACAATTTTATACCCCTAAAAACTATAATATATATATATATATATTAAATTAACTATAATAATTATAATAATTATATATACTTGAATAATTATACCCCCAAAATATTAACTATAATAATATATATATATATATATATATTAAATTAACTATAATAATTATATATACTTGAATAATTATACCCCCAAAATATTAACTATAATAATTATATATATATATATATATGTATTAGATTTTAAATTAAATTTTATACTCCTAAAAAATATAATAATTACGTACAAAATAAATAGATTTTTCCTTGGTGGATCATCATCATCGTCGCATTCACCATCTTAATGGACACCAACCTTCGAACCCAGATCCCAGAGGAACCATGTTTGCACACATATCCACTGGGTTAGGAAGAAAGAAGGCCTGTAAGTATACTAAATATATATATACACACACACACACACATACCATTCAACTTTATGGGATACAAATTATATGAAACTAATTTCAATGATCCAACTGTCAAACTTGTTTGTAATGCTTCGAGATCGCATCAGCAAAAAATTGCAAAAAACAAACATTCAGAGATCAAGTAACGGGACAAAACTTTTCAACGGTTATAAACGAAAAATCACGATTTAACGGTTATTTTAACTCCGATTGTGATGATATTTTACAGGTACACTCCTTGACCCTATATGAATACAATGAATGAATTCGATCTTCAATTTAAAATATTTACACTAGTGGATACCACAAAATCTTATGTTATACTTAATGAAAGTATGAATAAACTTTTAAGTGTTAGTGAATCTATTGTTTTGATGAGATACGCATTCTACGAAACTAGTTTCAACGATCCAAACGTCAAACTTGTTTGTATATGCTTCGAGATCGTATACGCCAAAAATTGCAAAAAACAAACATTCAGAGATGAAGTAACGGGACAAAACTTTTCGACGGTTATAAACGAAAAATCACGATCTAACGGTTATTTTAACTCCGATTTTGATGATTTTTTACAGCTACACTCCTTGACCCTATATGAATACAATGAATAAATTCGATCTTCAATTTAAAATATTTACATTAGTGGATACCACAAATCTTATGTTATACTTAATGAAAGTATGAATAAACTCTTAAGTGTTAGTGAATCTATTGTTTTGATGAGATACGCATTCTACAAAACTAGTTTCAACGATCCCACCGTCAAACTTGTTTGTATATGCTTCGAGATCGTATACGCCAAAAATTGCAAAAAACAAACATTCAGAGATCAAGTAACGGGACAAAATTTTTCGACGGTTATAAACAAAAAATCACGATTTAACGGTTATTTTAACTCCGATTTTGATGATTTTTTACAGCTACACTCCTTGACCCTATATGAATACAATGAATGAATTTGATGTATTTACACATAGTGGATGGATACCACAAAATCTTATGTTATACTTAATAAAAGTATAAATAAACTATAATAATTATATATATATATATATATATATATATATTAATTTAACAATTTTATTAAACTCTTATTTTCGAGTGTAGATGTAGTACTTAAACGATAAATGTGTTTTAATGTTTTGAAGTTATATTTATGTGACAATATGTGGTATGTGCAAATTTTAAAAAAAATATATTTTTCTTAACGGGTCATAACGGGTCGGGTCACTTTACCCGTTGGGTAAAGTGACCCGACCTGTTAAGGACCCGTTAAGATAACGGGTGCGACACAACACGACCCGTTAAGATAACAGGTGTTACACGAAAACGACACGAACACGACTGACACGACACGATTGCCGGGCCTAGGCTAAAGTAAGCCCTGGGGAGAAAATATATCTTTGGGTTAGATTTTCTAGCATTTAAGTTTGAGTTAAATTATTCTGGACCCACCAAACTGTCGTATTTCAAACATTTTTATTTTAAGTTTGAGTTAAATTATATCTTTGTGATCAAATGAGATCAAATCTAATGGAAAAAAAAAAAAGATTTGACGGCCCAAAATTAAATCTGTCGCCTTAAATGATTATTTAATAATCTCAGACTAAAAAAAATTAGGCTATAATCATTATTTAAGTGTTTTGAGGATAAAAAACAATTTTCGGGTTATGACTTAAAATTTTACTACCTTAAATTTTTAAGCTTTATCCCCAAGGTTAAAGATGGTCTTAGAGGGGTATATTATATCACACCTTTATCCCATAGGTTTAGGGATGGGCAACGGTTATGGCGGGTGGGTAACCGCGGTTATTTATCCATAATCGTTTATTCTCATTCCCGCATAACCGTTTACCAGTTGGGTAATTGCCTAAACGGTTATACCCATAACCATAACCGTTTATAAACGGTTAACCATACCCATAACCGCGTACCCATTTAACCGTAACCGTTTAATACCCGTTTACCGATTTATCATTTTTTAACCCGTTTATCCTTTCTTTTTTTAACATTTACTCATTTTTCACCCGTCTACGTGTTTTTTTAACAACTTGAAAATTAAAAAAGAAAAATTTGTCATAATTTTCTTTTTCTAACAATTAGACACCGTTATAGGTACATTCATCATACATTTCCGTATTTTAATTTTTTAAGTCCTTATACCATTCTAATAATTGAAATAATAGTTTAAAAAACGATATTTTTAACTGTTAACAATGAAGGTAATATAAAATTGGCTAGGTATTCTTGGGTTACGAAAACTGTTGAAAGATAGTATTCTTTGGTTATTTAACTCGGAATGTAAAGTATTAACATAATATATATAATGGACCATGAAATCATGCACTATAGTCAATAACATTGATCTAAGTTTTTTCCGATAGGGAATATGGTTTGTATTAATTTTACATATATAAAATAAATAGGTAAACGGTTACCCGTTTATAACCGCGGTTAATACCCATAACCGCCCATTTAAATTTCGCGGGTAAACGGTTATACCCATAACCGTTTATTTATCTAAACGGTTACCCATAACTGTAACCGTTTAATTTAAACGGGCAGGTAACCGCGGTTACCCATAACCAATGGGTATTTGCCCATCCCTACATAGGTTAGGGCACTTTGATTCTGTGGAAAGCCTCTGGTAAAGATGTTTGCTTTCGATGACATGAAACAAAAGGCAGAAAAAGTAGAATTTTTTTTTTCATCCATAAAAAGAAAGAGAATTGAAGGTGACACACCCCGACTCGGAATGTCCATTAGGACTCTGAATCGAGCTGTGCTGGCCGACACCTGGAAGGTGACGAAGCCATAAAGTATGGTGATGCGGAAAATGTGAATAAATTCTAACCTAAAAGTGCCTAAGTGTACAAGTGCAAGGTGAGCGGGAATGGACCTAATTCACACGCGACGTCAGAGCATAAGTAAAGTGCAGTGGTGTGGGTAAGAATCATACCCTAAGAGGCAACCACCTATACTAAGATTCGCCATGAATCCTCGTCGTTACGAACCTTAGAAACTAAAACCTGGAGGGGCGAAAAAAAACAGAAAACGTGAGTGGGCAAAAACAAAATTTTTGAAAACATCTTTCTTATCAAAAGTAATAATCCCTCACCGTAAAACACGTATAATTTCCCAGAAAATAATCATACTACGTATAAATAGCAATAATACTCGAGAGTAGTGAAAAACTAAGTATATGCCATGTCAAGTATCTCAACAATGAAATAAGTAAACCAGGTGAAATAAATCAATGTAAAATGATATGTCAGCCGAAGTCACCTAACGTAACCTGTACGGCAGAACCTATAGCTCATGACCTATTCCTGGACACGAGTCGGAACCATCTAATATGGTCTGTATGATAGGCTGGGTGTAAATAGATACGCTCAAGTGCTACGATCACGTGAAGGTTGTGCGAAGTATCGTAAGTCACCTACGAGTCGGAACCCCCTAATGTGGTCTGTACGACAGGCTGGCACCTGCCTTGGATCCAAGGTGAGCGTGTGGTGCAGGAGGTGAACGATCACGTGAAAGCTAGGCCCTGGCCTCGGGGAAGCACTAACACGGGGGTGCAGGACAATGAATTCTACACACATCGGTTCATAACTAATTACTAAGCAACCATACCAACAATGCGTACTCACTTGAACTTACCTTAGCTTCTGCAATATCGTGCAATATTATGCAAAGCCATATTAAATCATATGCTAAAATATAAAGCAAATATAACATGGCATTTTAGAACGTAAAAATCATTTAAAACCATTCCTGGGAAAACGTAAAGCACATATATACGAATATATAGAAAACAAAAAGCCCACTCACCTGAGGTTCGCTCTACACTCCCTAACACAAATATCGAGATGTCTCAAACGATCGTCGCCTAGAACAATTATCAAATCACATCTCAGAATTCTTATTGATAGAATACATAACTCACATAAAACACATCCTTAAGGACATTCTAGAATGATTTGAGACCCATTGACCACAAATCAACTGTCAATCAAAGATCAACGTTAGGGTCCATAATCCTATATAACTCAATCAGGAAGATCCGTATATCAGATTTTAGATCCACAACTTCCAAAGATCTACATTATGCTTCTAAAATAACATACTAAAATTTTGGAACGATCCAACGGTCGGATCTTTGCCAGAAGTGGCGGTTAATGTTTTATTTTACAAACTTACAAATCCAATTCGGGAAGATCCGCATGTTGGATTCCCGATCCGTCAGTTCCTATGATACTCAAATATTATGTATTATAACATATTAAAGTTTGGTGATGATTCAACGGTCAGATGGTCAATTCATATTTTAACCAAGTCACGTATCGTAATGAAATTAGGTTCAAACTATCAACCTATGTCATTCAAATATCAAAACTGAATTTAGGACATTTAATTTAGCCTAAGGATAGCATTGGTGGCTCACCGGCCACGCATCGCTGTGGGTGGCGGTCGGTCGCCCTGACTCGTCGGAAAATTCAACTATTTCTAAAAAATACCAAAATTTACAAGAATGAAGATCTCAATGAGAAGAACAACTTTCATACCTGTGACTAAGGCTAGATTGGCTGGGAAACACCTCAATTTCACACAAACCCGCCGGAAACCTAGAAATGGGTGAACCTCGATTCCTCCTATCCTTTAATTTGAGCCACACACGTGGCACACCAAATTTCACTCCAAAAATCTAGAGTTTTCTTGAACTTAATTAATTTACTAAAATGCCCCCAACTTCAAACGTTAATATCTCCTTCGTTATAACTCCAAATCGCGATCTGTTTGCTCCCACTCGTTTGTAGTGACGAGTACTATGAGGATATGCCAAGAAAACAAGTCTTACTTGACACGACATGACAATCAACAAGGGTCAATGCATTTACCTCGAAGGACATTTTCGTAAATTCACTTATTAAAATTATAATTTTTTGGGACGGGTCGTCACAATCTTCCCCCTTAAGAAAATTTCATTCCCGAAATTTAAAATAACTTGTTAAATGTAAAATACTCGAAAATAGGAAGAGCATATCTATATAAATACTTACACAAGGAAGATATCGAGTTAGAGCGGCTGCATAAAAGAGAGTGCCATTCCGTTGCGATCAAATTGCAAATATTCCTCATTCATACCTCCAAGCTCATACCTTCTTTCTTCCTCGACAATATAGTAATATAATTCCCGTATAATTCGTATGATGGAAAACACTAATCATTACATATTACTAAAGTCCAAAATATACATATAATAAAATATCAAAAATGGATACATATATATAAAAACGTATAATTCAAATACTTGTATCAAGTTTGAAACTGAAAGTAGAAATAACTCACCCAACATTTATAATGGCAGAAATAACCATATAAATAAAATAACGTAGTAGAAAAATACTAGCAAGAAAAATCAAAAATCAAAATGAAAATGGACCTCGCCAAACCTTTGTCATGTCACGAACTTCGAGAATAAGTCCGAACCATAGCTAACTAATAAGTATTGCCGTAGATAAGCCGTCTTGCCCACTAGCTTAGTGAACCCAACAATTTAGCCATCGATATTACAGTCTGCAGCCTATAATGCCGATAACTCATCGTTGTCTCAATAAGCTAGTGAGAAGTTCCCGAGGATGCCAAAATATTGTCTTGCTCCTCATATGCGAATATATACCTAGATCGTTTGATTCGTGCCTCGATTGCAAAGCCGTAAAATCCCAGAATGCACCAATCTAGCTGCTAGAAGTATTTCGACGTCCACGTTCCCACGACAATAAGACTCTGGGGTGAAACAGTGGAAATATATGTAGAGACGAACACATTGCGAAAAGCTTCCTTCGTGACTATTCACTAGCGTTATTCACCAAATCAAGGGGTATAACCTCTGAAATCCTGAATTAGAGAAACCATATATCTAACGACATTATTCGAATGACAATTACAGTCTCGAACCATATATGGAGATTGACACCAGAATCGCCAAGCTTTATACCTTCAGTCCTCAAAACCACATAAAATTTCTTTTTGGTAAGTCTAGTAAACTCACGAAAAGATTGTACTCCAATGGTTCCTGCTAGCATCGACATGAAACTAGCTCACGCATCCACCAAGTCGACCTATCATGAATTCCTCCTTGATTGGGCGAGAAACCATGTCGAGCAGGCTAAAAGAACACTCAAGAAATTGAGAGTCAAAACAAGTTCATCAAATTTAAAGTTCAAGATATCAAGATTGATTGTTTGCCATTACACTACCAAAAACAACTTTCAGAATATTCAATCACCAATGATAACGATATATTCAACGGAGTATTTGACGGGTGATTTAAGAATTAATGATCACAGCTAGATTTCAATATTCAAGTAATTCTCCTGAATAGTCTACATGTCTTCGAAATAATGCGAACTGCAGTAGAATAGACACGTACCCAAGTTGACTAGAATGTCTTTCCAGTATAAAGGAGTGAATATGGAGTCACGGTAAAAAAAGATGCTGATTGAAATGCTAGAAAGTCCAATAAATTCAAGAATAGATAATTTTACCAAGTGGTATAAACTGTAGTCCCTCTGGACTAATGAAAAATGGGTTACCTGTCAATTTGATCTATCAACATCGAGACATCATCACAATCTCCGCATGTACCAGATACCTCGTTCCAGAAGCTTATGGTGATATTTCTCATTTGCATTTGGATATGGAAAGTGATTACAACCCATTCAAACGATTTCTTGATGGGTCAAAAGTAACGCCATATCGAAACTCGTGAACTTCAACTGAAATGGGATAAGGAAGACTGAAAATGTTTAGGGTAGAAGCAATTCTTACTACGGTGCTCAGTAATTACGTTTGCACAACCGGGATACTACATGATAGTGCAATCATAGGCGTTGATTTAGTTCTTCTAATGCTGCTATCAGAAACTTAGCTTTGTCCAAAAGTAAGTGAAATTGGGAAGTTCTAAGGTTAAATAAGATTTTGGACATTCTTCTTCACAAGGAGTATCAATTGGTTTTCAAATGAAAATAACAACTGTTGACTCTAGGTCATATAGATATAATGATTCATTTTGAATGGTTCTATCGTTAGGAAACATAAGGGTTATTTGCATGTACACAGCCAAAACATCTGAAGAAAATGTCGTTGTGGATTTCGAAATTCTCAATGTTATCGAAAATCTAAGAATCATGTTTGAAGAAAAGAAAACACTTATGCTGTCGGAAATTTTATTCATAACCCACATCCCAAACTAAACCAACTTTCTTCGGTCAAAAGTGATGAAGAACACTATAGCCAAAAATCGCTAACCAATAGTCGATAATCACGACAAGACTAGGAATATCTCAAATCTCCCAACACTTTGTGAGAATTTCAACCTTCATCCCCAAAGCTCTTCTTGGGATAGGGACAGAATACCGTCTGCGAAGATCATATCTCTCGAGATAAGTACTAATCTAAACAAAACCAATGTTTGAGAAATTTGGTCTCACTACCGAGGTAGATAAGAAAGTCGTCTAAAAGACCACTACGAAGTAGGCAGGTTAAGAAAGAAAACTCGAGTTACAAAGGATGGGTTGACTAGGTCATCAACTTGAAGTAGGGGATAATAGTTTTGATCATCACTTAAGGAAGTTACTAAAATCTAGGTATGACCCTAAGGTCCGAAGTTCCCTAGATAAGGGGCTTAGTTAAATAAATTCCTAATCGATAAGTTTTAGTAACTAAGTTCTTCCAAACAGTAGAAATCGCTTTAAAAGATGCAAGGAACTAGTATAGTATGAAAAAGTGGAGCAATGATACTATCTTAGGTAGGACCTTGGGATATGACACCGAAATGAACATCCTCAAAACGTACCATAATACTTCATTTCACCACACCACGGGCTAAAGGGTCTTCACAACTTCCTCAATATTCCATTCACTATAACAGTGAGAAATTAACCCGTACTTCGATTCTATTGTCTACCAGTGAAGGTGATCGAAAAGGTGGCTAGTTGGAGAGGTTATGCTTACCTAGATAGGTGATAAGGTAAAAACAACTATGAGTTTACTGCCCTAATACAAAGCTTGTTTTAATTTCCGAGATTTAATTTCTTAGACTCCAGCAGTCACTGTTAATCAGTCTATTAGTCGCGCTCTAATTAACAAATTTATAATATTTTGATATTGTTCGTTACCCTGAAACTATGAACCGACATTCCGTATAAGGCATCACTCTCATATACTAGCACCTGTGTCCGGTATCAGGAATCATACCTCCTGAATACTAGTTGACAATTCAAGGATATCAGACAATATCGTAAATTAGTAGCGCCACCATAGGCCGATTACAAACTAGAGTCCACTCAGGTGGATGGTTTTGAACGACTAAGAAGGAACTGGTCCTGTGAGGGGGGGTTTCATAATTCTAGGAGAAATACTCACTATTTTGAAGATTTTGTACGAATCATAGGTATAACAACTTGTACTTCGGTGGCTATACTCATCAAAATGACGAGCATGTCACCAAAAGAAATTTAGAAACTAATATTGGTTAAGATGTCCCAAAGCCGGAGAGAGAAATTTACTAATAATCTACTTTAGAACAAGCTTAACGGAAGTTGATCTTTCTCCTGAAGATCCGAAATGATAATTAATGCGGTTAAGAAGGCTTGTATTATCGGGAACCATAAGTGACTGTCCCCCAGATGTTTCTTTCGTCGAGTGCTACCACTTTAGTACCATGTTGTCGCTCAAGATAATCTTGGAATCTTGACGAAGTAAACTTCGTAGGAATCCTAATAAATGGTCTACTAATGGGTACTGCCAAGGAATTAAAATCAATTTTGGTTTCCTATCTCGAAAAGGTTGATAATGATGGCGTGAAAATAATGATGGGTTTAATTTATAATTCCCTGGTGATACACCGTTGTCGATACATTAGCCCTACTTTAGGGTCATCAACTTGTCTTAAATCGACATCTATCCTTGGAAGGAAAATCCTTTGCTTTAAGTCTATAAGTGTTCGTCAAAGTGATCTTCTAAAAGGTCGACAAGTCGACAAAACTACTCAAAACTCAGGAAAAACTAACACATTTTTCGTATTCGACAAGGTGGCAAGATTCGAACATTAGGCTCAAGAACTGAAAATGCTTACACCACGCATGTGATGAATGCAATACTGCCCAACTTATGCTCTGATACCAAATTGACACACCCCGACCCGGAATGTCCACTAGGATTTCAAATCGAGCTGTGCTGGCCGACACCTGGATGGTAACGAAGCCATAACGTATGGTGATGTGGAAAATGTGAATAAATTTAAACATAAAAGTGCCTAAGTGTACAAGTGCAAGTTGAGGGAGAATGGACCAATTTCACACGCGACGTCAGAGCATAAGTAAAATGCAGTGGTGTGGGTAAGAATTATACCCTCAGAGGCAGCCACCTATATTGAGATTTTCCATGAATCCTCGTCGATACGAACCTTAGCAACTAAAACTTGGAGGGGAGAAAAAAAAAAACAGAAAATGTGAGTGGGCAAAAACAAAGTTTTTGAAAACATCTTTCTTTTCAAAAGTAATAACCCTTCACAGTAAAACCTGTATAATTTCCCAGAAAATAATCATAATACGTATAAATAGCAATCATACTCAAGAGTAGTGAAAAACTAAGTATATGCCATGTCAAGTATCTCAACAATGAAATAAGTAAACAAGGTGAAATAAATCAATGTAAAATGATATATCAACCGTCGATCAAAGATCAACGATAGGGTTCACAATCCTATATAACTCAATCCAGAAGATCTGTATATCAGATTTCCAATCCACAACTTCCAAAGATCTATATTATGCTTCTAAAATAACATAATAAAATTTCGGAACGATCCAACAGTTGGATCTCCGCCAGTTGCGAATTCAAGTGGCGGTTAACGTTTTATTTTACAAACTTACAAATCCAATTCGGGAAGATCTGCATCTCGGATTTCAGATCCGTCAGTTCCTATGATACTCAAATATTATGTACTATAACATATTAAAGTTTGGTGATGATCTAACGTTTGGATCGTCGATTCATCTTTTAACCAAGTCACTTATCGTAATGAAATTAGGTTCAAACTATCAACCTATGTCATTCGAATATCAAAACTGAATTTAGGACATTTAATTTAACCTAAGGATAGCATTGGCAGCTCACTGGCCACGCGCCGCCGCATGCACGGCCGTGGGTGGCGGTCGGCCGCCCCGACTCGCCGGAAAATTCAACTATTTCTAAAAATTACCAAAATTTACAGGAATGAAGATCTCAATGAGAGGAACAACTTTCATACCTGTGACTAAGGCCAATTTGGCTGGGAAACACCTCAATTTAACACAAACCCGCCATAAACCTAGAAATGGTGAACCTCGATTCTTCTTCTCCATTGCTCCAACGTCCCATATCTTGTTTGGGTCTTCTTACTAGGATCAAGAGAAGCTGGAGGATGGTAGTGGTTGATGAAAGAACGTGCATAAACGACAGATTACGCAGTCGTGGTTCCGGACACCCAAGATGTAAGTTAGTCGGAAAACAGGGCCAATTCCTCTCGAATTTAGGTGGAAAACTAAAGAGGGGGTAACTTAATGATGATTGGTGAGGGTGAGTTCTCTCAGTTCGTCGAAAATTCGACGAATCTCGCAGGAAAATCAACCGGGTTGAGCAGGGTTGTCGGGTCAAGGAGGAACCGGTTCGGTTCCTCTTCTTATTCTCCTTCATCCTTTCCCTCATTTCCCTCTTCTCCCATTGGTCCCTCACTTCTCTCTCTCCTCTTCATTGGTTCGCACCTCTCCCTTTTTCTCTTCTTACCTTTCCATCACAGCCGCCCATTTCCCTATCCTTTAATCTGAGCTGCACACGTGGCACACCACATTTCACTCCAAAAATCTGGAGTTTTCTTGAACTTAATTAATTTATTTAAATGCCCCCAACTTCAAACGTTAATATCTTATTCGTTATAACTCCAAATCGCGATCCGTTTACGTCCACGCGTTCGTAGTGACAAGTACTACGAGGATATGCCAAGAAAACAAGTCTTACATGACACGACACTGGAGTCAACAAGGGTCAACGCATTGGCCTCGAAGGGCATTTTTGTAAATTCACTTATTAAAATTATAATTTTTGGGAACGGGTCGTCACAGAAGGTCTTATTATGCGCTAAGTAATAAATCAAAAAATTACAAGTTAACGATATTCTAAATTAATAATGTCATTTTTCGCAAAGTAATAAAAGTACAAATATATTAAAAACAAACAGATCACTCACTGACTATAAATTTCAGGTCTCATGCTCTTCCATGAATTCATGAGGAATGCTGGATAAAACATTATGGTCCTGTTTGGCACACCATATAAAACACCGAATAATACTAATAATATGGAATACGGTGTTTGGTGTCAATTTGGATTAAATAAGCACCGGATTAAATAATCCGGGCCCACTTTTTTAATACGCTCTTTACCCTCTTCTTTATACCGTCCAGAAGAACTGTACAATTTAGTCGGGCTTCTCTCGCTCTCTCCTTCCTCTCCAGACGCTCCCTCTTCCTCTCGTTTGAATCCCAGGTTCGTCTTCTCAAATTCTTCTTCTTCGTTTGCATCATAGTTCGTCTTTTCATTTTTCTTCTTCTTCCTAGATTCGAATTTTAGGGTTTGATGTTGGGTTGAATTTGGGGTCGAGTTAGAATTTTCACTACAGAAGCTCGCTCTCTCTCTCTCCCCACTCTCTCTCCTCGCCACTTGCCTTCAACTTTCTCCTCGCCTTTATCGTTACCCTATTGCTTTTTTCCAGCTACCCAAAAATCGCAGTGCTCGCCCAGTATGCCTCTTCAATTTTGGTATAAAGTTGCAATTTTTATTCATATGGGTTCTTATTTTTGCTGTGTATGTTTTAGAGTTTGCACCCACAGGGATCAAATTTGGGTGGGTTTTGTGAATTGGGCATTGAGTTTTTGATGCTTTTAGAGAAATGGGTTGTTAGTGATGTTTTGATATTTCAATAGTTGGACTTGTGTGGCTGCATGCATTTTTTTTATTTCTACTGGGTTTAGTTAACTGGGTTATGCGGTTAATCTGTTTGTTCTCCAACTTTCTTACGGTTTAAGTGCTTTTAGGTGAAGTGCTTCATGTGCCTATTTGTTCTGTCTTAGTAGAACAAAGGTACGAAATTTGATTGTATTTCGTGTTAATTTTAATTGAACTTGAAGAATGAGGAATGTATATCTTGCTTGTGATTGGGTAGAGTGGGAGTGGGAGTGTGCTTCCTGTGCCTATTTGATTGGGGTGTTGAAGTATTGATTTGTTATGATTTCCTTTTGGTCTGGTATTTTGTTGATTAGGTGTTGAAGTATTGCTTTATTTTGGTTTCGTTTAGCAGTTGTGGTTTACTGAATAGATTGTTGATTGGGTGTTGAAGTATTGCTTTGTTGATTGGGTGTTGAATAGAATTGTTCTGACTCGTTTGACATTGATTCCACTTTGTAAAGTAATTACCTTTTAGAAAAAAAAGAGTGTGAGTGAGAAATAGAGAGGAAAGGGAGTCTGATGTTTCGGCTCAATTTTGATGCAACATGACATTTTCATTGTAATTTTTCCTTTTGATCACCCAAACAGTCTGTAGGATTATATGCACAATTGATTATACGCTATCTTATTGTGTATGTAATTATAGGAATGGAAAGTGAACAAAGTAATCAACCAAAAGGAAGTAGAAGGGTTTGGAAACAATATGAAGAAGATGCATTGTTGTCCATACTCGAGGAGGCAGTTGTTAAGAATTTGCGATGTGATAATGGTTGTTTCAAACCCGGAACAATGGCTCAGTTTGAAGCAGCTATTAACTTGAAATGTCCTAATGCCAACATAAAGGCAGTTCCACATATTGAGTCCAAAATGAGGTGGTGGAAAAAAGATTATGCAATAGTTTATGACATGGTTAATAAAACTGGTTTTGCATGGAATGATGTACGAAAATGTATTGAGGTTGATAGCACTGAAGTATGGCAATCCTATAGCACTGAAGTATGGCAATCCTATGTGAAGGGAATTCTCTAACGTAATACTAGAATTTAACTTTACATATTTGATTACTTAACATGTTCCTTTACATACAATTTAATAGTATGATTGTGTCGACCAAACAATATCCTCTAGCCCTATTCATTATGACAGCTTAATTAAATTAGTGGATGCTTGATTATATCAAGACAGGTTGAAGGGAACAAAATAATTTTATGGATAGTGTGATTTGTTTTCGCATTGCAGGTTGACAAAGAAGCAGAGGGCTGGCTAGGAAAATCGTTTCCATTGTATGACAGATTGAATGTTATTTTTGGGAAAGACTGAGCAACTGGAGTAGGAGCTGCAACTCCTACTGAGATGATAAATGAGCCTGAGAACATTAATGAAAATGAAGATGAAGATGAGGTGGAGACTAGTTCTCCCTCTGTTGCTCGATGGTCTAGCAGTTCAACTACCTGGAAAAGAAAGAGAGCTGCTAATGAGAATGATCTTGATGTGGCATTTAAAGAAATGCTTTCTGAATCAGTTGATAAGTTGGGTGAAGTTTTACAAGCTGCTTTTGGGAAAGGAGTGGATTCAAAACCTTAGATTGCTTCAGAATTGTCAAAGATGGATTTGTCTATTGAGCATCAAATCAAGACACTGAATATCCTTTTTGAAAAGCCACAGAATGAGAGAACATTCTTGTCTTTGGATGGTGCAATGAAAAAAGCCTTCGTACTCATGTTACTTGGACAAAATAACCGCAATTGACATTTCAAACCAACAACAATATATTTTGTTAAAAGCAGCATGCATATATTTTGTTAAAAGCTGCAGCATGTATATATTGGGTACTTGGACAAATTGCTTCTTATTGAAAGCAAAGCGGCAGCATGCATATATTTTGGCTATCTGGACAAACTGTTTCATACTGAAACCAACTTGCATTTGTATATTTTATGAACTTGGATATGTGGTTCGATTAATCTATATAACGTAATGACTGTAGTTATTTTTTGTGAACCTTCTTTATGTCATTTGAAAA
This sequence comes from Cotoneaster glaucophyllus, assembly GCA_036320875.1. Classification (NCBI taxonomy): domain Eukaryota; kingdom Viridiplantae; phylum Streptophyta; class Magnoliopsida; order Rosales; family Rosaceae; genus Cotoneaster; species Cotoneaster glaucophyllus. Next base: position 14,629,883 of record CM070058.1, on the reverse strand, counting down.
TATTTTTGAATTTGATGTATGGAATTTATTATTTTTCTTAGTTATTTGAAAATTTGTGTGGTTTTCAATAGGTATAAATATGAGAAAAGTTCAACAAACAAAGAAAGGTTTGTCAATTTTTTTTTCCTTGTCCTATCCGGTTCACTACCAAACACAGTATAAATAATACGGTCAATAGTTCGATACTGCACCAAACAAGGTGGTTATTTATCATATCCGACATAAATAGTCAGTACAGTCCGAGCTGCCAAACGAGGCCTTATGTAAAAATAAAAAGACATAAAAGGAGCAGACTGGTAAGTCAATGTCAACTGCAGGAAACAGAAAGTTGAAGGGTGGAAGTTTCACTTGTTTAATTGACAGAAACATGACTCTCCAGACTCCGTTACAAAACAAACATCAAACATGCTGAGTGATAACATAATGCCCCTACTTCATATCATAAAACGTTGTACACGAACATCCGTATACGGCATTACTCACACAAAAACTGAGCCTTACATGTGTATCTCACATACGCTCATTCTTTGTGTGAGTGTTGTTGTATAACCTGTATACAAGATTTATTCTCTACATTATAGCATAAAAGTTTATACCTAAAATTGACTATGAAAAGAAGAAAATAGCCATAAAAAATATTGAAAACACATCATAGTACCAAGTTTAATAATAAGATATATAGAAACTTATCAAATAGGTAGAAAATTAACCAAATCTTAAATAGCAGAATATATATATTAGTTCACTTCACAGTGAACTTATTCAAATTAATTAGTTCAGATGCCCAACCCAACATAATTGAGCAAGTCATAAATCAGTCTATAACAAAGTAAGTTATGCTGATAGAAACTTATTCCATGGCTAATTAAAACAAAGAAAACATCACGTCTTCCGGAGACGATCGAACAAAGCGACCGAGAACTCTCTACTTTCCAGCCTCATCCTGCTCATCTTCAGACATTTCACGCTCCAGCTGTGGGGAAAAAAAAATACAAGAAGATTAGAACATTCGTGGGAGGACAATTACTATGAAAATTAGTGTGTATCTCTGTAATTGTCCAGTCTAGAAATTATCAGTCAATGTATGTATTTATTTTTTATCATATGCACGATTAATATGACATCTACGTAAGGCGTTAAAAGAAACAAAAACATTAATTATCCTATAGCATATAAGCTGAGGAGATCAAATTAGTTAAAAATTATATGTTTAGTACCTTGGCAATGCGAGTCAGAAGTGCCTTCGTGGCATAATATTCAGTCTTGAGGCTCTCAAAAAGTATCGGGCACCTACAAACACAACACTTTCCTTAGACAAGAATTTGTATAAAAGGTGGTGTTTCTATAAAACCATACATACATACATACATACATACATACATACATACATAATTTGAAATTACCATTGTTCTGAAAGAAAAAAATAGAGAACTTATAATCGTCTAAGAGACGCATACATACATACATACATACATAATTTGAAATTACCATTGTTCTGAAAGAAAAAAATAGAGAACTTATAATCGTCTAAGAGACGAAGGCAATATATTACTCTAAATAATTGACGAAGAATTTGAAATTTTGTTGGTTGTGGAAATTGAAAACATATTTTGTTCCCTCAAACTTGGTTATATATGTCGAAGAACATGATCAGCTGATCATTAAACATGTTAATTAGAAGCTTAATTAAGTGCTGATGTGTGTGTATATATATGTGTATATATATATGATCATTAAACATGTTAATTAGAAGCTTAATTAAGTGCTGATGTGTGTGTGTGTGTATATATATATATATATTTATATATATATATATATTTATATATATATATATATATATATATATATATATTTATATATATATATATGATATATGATATATGGTGAGGGAACAAAATCTTACTCTTCTTTGTGGCTTTTAAAAGCACATGTATCCCAGAGGTCTTGCGAGTAATTGGCCAACCGAGTACAACCGTAACTGTAATTCCAAAATTAACGCACCAATCTTAGCTAGCTTTTGAGTTTGATCAAAGCAAAAGGTTATTATATAATGTACAACAAAAAATGGAGAGGTGATGAAAATTGAATTGTTTATGATCATGATCTATAAATTATCTGTGGATGCATGGTAATCAGTGGCGGAGTCAAAATTTCTTGTGAGGAGGGGCCTCACACAAGTATTGAAAAAGAAAAAAACAAATAGTGGTTATAAAATTACGAATGCAAAAACATCATGAAAATATCCAAATAATTAAGTAGTCAAAATTAACATATCCATGGATAATTTTATCTATTTATAGTAATCATAATTATACACGATGAATTTCATATTTTAAAACCATTGCATGATGTCATCTATACTACTGAAAGAATTATTAAAATCAATGGAGAGAATTACTAAAAATTTTGCAAACCCTAAAACTCAAGTAAGGTAGGATAGAATAGAAACAAATATTTTATAGAGAATAATAGAATTTTACAAACCTTATTTGTTCTTTATTCAATAAGTTTGGGATTTGGAATGACTAAATATATGAAATTTAAGAAGAATATGGCGAATAGCTTTGCCAGTGCATGAGTGAAAGACAATTTTATTAGTTAAAAGTGAATGATGGGTTTTAATTTAAAAGTTTTATTGATTTGTAATAAATGACCATTTGAAATATTATTCTTAATTCTAGGATGGGATTTGGATGAAAAGATAGATAAATAATTAGATAAGTTTGATAAGAGTTGCAAAGCAATAGAAATAGGTGTAATACTAATCTTGTTTTTTCAAGTCAGGGTTGGGCTAGGACTACGTACTCTAGTCCTCGTGTGCCTTCGCCAGTGATGGTAATAATATTTTTATTTAAAATTTTACTTATGTAGAAGCTTTATAAATTAATGCACTATATGTGATTCAGTTTAGATAGATCTTAGACACCAAATATCTTTTTCACAAGCATATTATTTAAGAACACACACATATATCATACACGAAACAGCTTAATATGAAATTATTAGCAATCAATTACGTACGTCTCGGCACATTCCTTGATCTTCTGGGAGAAATGTTGCACCATGGCATAGTTGGCATTAGCCTCACTCCTAAAATTGAATTTTCTCCAATCAATATATAAATAATGTATGTCAAAAACAGTTGATTATTCTTAAAGGAAATGGTGAAGGAAATTACAGATTTGGTGCGACCTCTTCTATTTTCTTTTCAATAGTAGTAAAGAACTCAGGGAAGAGATCTTCGAAAGGGCGAGGATCCTTTTCTTGTAACGCTTCCATGTCACCAAAAAAGTCTTCAAAAATGCCCTGCAGGAAGCATGGTTAATAATTAATCAATAAAATTCCTAGCATTGTTCAAGGCGAAACTGCGGTGGGGAATATTGACAATTTCATAATGGATGTTTTGACAATTAATGGATGTTCAAGGCAAAAAAATAAAGTTTTTTTTTTTTTTTTTCTTTCTCTGTTACATAAAAACTGAGAATATTGACCTAAGTCACAAAAAAAAAAAAAAAAAAAAAACCAGACCACTGACCTAACGTTGAACATATATAGATTATCTGAAATTTCATATCAATAAAATATACTCTTTCCCAAGTCAATTAAACAAAAATAGATTAAGTTTGTTTCTTAATAGAATATATGCATTTCATTAAGGGAGACACAAACATCCATATAATCTTGCAACGGATGGAAGAAATTATAACATCAAACTCCAAACAATGATTTAAAAAGATAAATTAATCAAAATAAACATAAGCAGATCCATTAGCAAATAAACGGAATAAAGAACTAATGGAGTGAAGTGAACGTAATTACTTCTTGTTCCAAGGTGTGGACGAGTAGCTCGAGCTCTCGCTTAGCCATTCTCCAAGTATAGAGAGAGAGAGAGAGAGAGAGAGAGAGAGAGAGAGAGAGAGAGAGAGAGAGATAAAAGGATAGTAATGCTGTCTCGAAAGAGAAATATGCATGCATGATTTTATAGCCTCAGACTGAGATTCATGTTGTTTTCATGGTTCATACGATGTCTGAGTGGTCAATTAGTATGGTAGAGAGTTTTGCATGTATTCGGTTTTCATGAGCTTCGCGCTGTCTGATCGGCTACTTTCTTCATTTTTGACCAACTACGATTATCAAGTAGGGACCGGTTCAACCAAAAACCCGGCTGACCCGAACTATGAATTTTACTTCATATATGGGCTGGTCTCATTCCAAGTACTAGTTCGGTTTGGGTTGATAAGTTATCTTTTGGGCTAAGGTCGCAAATTGCCCGAATTAGTGTTTGCTTGGAATTTGATAGACACGACCTCTATATGTTTCTTAATGAATGCGTGGCAGGAATAAAATCTCATTTTCACTCAATCTTCTACAACTTTGATCAATATAGTACTTTGTTACTTTGATTTGTACATCTTATGTAAAGATTTTCATTCTTAAAGGAGTGTATTGTGTATGGATTTAATGGAGTTTACCTAATTAAAAAACTTAGGTGTATTCTGAACCAATAAATCACATTCATTAGTACAAAAAACTGTTTGCGCCACAAAGAAAATTCCCTCGCGCAACGATAAAGATATCTTCGTCGCGCAATAGTAGTGAATTATGAGCGACGGAGAGCTTCGTCGCACAAAACATTTTTGCACGACGAAATAAAACTCATTCGTCGCGCAAAATTATTTTTTTGGCGGGTACCCAAACGCGCCACGAAAATTTTTCCGCCTAATCTTTGCTCGACAAAACCTTTGTCGCGCAAACCCTATTCATTTTCTTGGGCAGCTCATTCAACGCATTGGAGACCGGGGACAATTGCGCGACAAATAGTTCGTCACGCAAGTGTGAATGAACAGAATGGAAATTATTAGGTGAGGCATTTGCGCGACAAATGCTTCGTCGCGCAAAGGCCATATCTTTGCTATAAATATGCCCTTCTGCTCTTATTTTTCTTCACAAATTTTACTCTTCAGAAGTTTGTTTGTGCTGAGATGGAGAATAGAAGGGAGGATGATAATGTGACCGACGTCGACCCAAATAATGTAATGCATCATTTTCAGTTCGCGCATGCAATTGCTGTAGTTATAGCGAACAAATGTCTTACTGCCGAGTGGCAATCTTGGAAAGATGTGCCGGAGAATGCGAAGAAGGCTGTGATGGATGAATTATTAGTACGTATACTATTGATGGATGAATAATTAAATTTGTAATGTTTTTTGTTATATGTTATAATTAATTACTTCCATATATGTGTGACAGTGTAAGTATATTCTTGATGATGAACCGAAGGAACAGTTGATGAAGTTGATGGATGCTGCGTTGGAGGGAGGTTACAATAAGTGGCGTTATGAAGTCCAGCAGAATGGAGGATCATCGAAATAGTCGTTTTAATTTTATGTTTTGTATGACAATATTTAAATTTAAGGTACTTTTTATAAGTTATGTATTTGGACTTAATTATGTTTTAATTCATGTTTGGTTATTTAAATAATTGAATGGAGTATATTATCAATTTATATAAGGTATTAATTGAATGGAATATAATACTAATTTATTTAAGGTATTAATGATTTATTGTATCAAGTGAATGGAATACAATATCAATTTATTTAAGGTAGTAATTATGTAACGTCTTAATTGAACGGAATATAAAATCAATTTATATAAGGTAGTAATTATTTTTAGAATACATATTATAACTGAAAATTTGTTGGTAATTATAAAATTTACGTAAACACTACCAACAAATTTTCAGTTATAATATGTATTCAAAAATAATTACTACCTTAGGTTCGTCGCTCAAACGTTTGCGCGACAAAATGTCGCTGTGCAAACTCTTGAGTGACAAATATTTCGTCGCGCAAGGACTAGTAATAGGTCAACAATTTGGTGCATCTGAATCAGAGAAGTAAATGCCATATTTAGTGTTGGGTTTGCACGACAAAGCCTTCGTCGCGCAAAGTCCCTATGTCTCCTATAATTATGCGCATCTGCTCTTATTATTTTTCGTAGTTCGTTTTAGAAAATGCTCTGAATCAACTTCGGGCGATTATAATTATTTCCTTCTTTGAGTGTTAGTATGATGGCCGACGATGGTGCACGTTCATCAAAGACAACGGATGGCGAAGGTTCTGGAAAAGTTTTGCGTTCAAATTTTTGCATTTTGTATAAAAAATGTATTTAGGTTTTAGTATTACGAAAATATTTTATGTTGATAGACAAGAAGAAAAGAGTTGAGGTACGGGTCCGAAAATCTTATGGTAGGAGCCGTTACCAAATCACTGGTGACGAAATAGTAGGGGTAGTGAAGTCAGATAAGCGTGGTAGCTTCTTGGCAGACATAGTAGCACTGGTGCGTACCAAATGTACTATAGAATTGGAGTCTTGGAGAGCCATCCCCGAGGAGCTGAAGATGCAGATGATTGATGAGTTAGCTGTATGTGTTAATTTCATTATTTAATTAATAATTATGTTTTTTAAATATACTCTAATAATGAGATTTTAATTTATTAATTTGCATGACAGTGGAATTGGGACATTGACAAAAGAGATCCAAATCTGATGAAGGCTATCAACGTGTTCAAGTCGAAATTTCGGCAATGGAAGTTTGATAATGAAAGTGTTGCAGCACTACAGCAAGAACCAGAACTACATGCGGATGAGTAGAATAAGGTTTCTTATTTTAATTTTATTGCTTATGCAATAATTAGATAAGAATTTTAAGTTTTTTTAGTAAGAAAAACGAGGACATTAAATATGTACTTAATGTTTGTATTAAGCATGAATGAAATGAATGCATTTTAATAAATATGTATATTAATTAAATAGGCACAAATCGTATTATTTATTAAATATGCATGTGGGTTGAAAAAAATTGGAGAAGGAATGGAAAAATGTTGTAAATATTATTAAAAAAAAAAAGAAAAAAAAAAGCACGACAAACATTTTTTCGTCACGCAATGTCAAAAAAAAAATGCGCGACGATCTACGGTTCGTCCCTCAAGGGGTTAAAAACCCGCGAAAGGTACTCGTTTGGCGCCCAAAAAATCTGAAGTGAAAGGTTTTGCGCGACGATGGCGTCGTCGCGCAAAGGTGTCGCCTTTAAAGCACCTTACACCATTTCCAGGAAGGCAGAAGCTGCAAAACAATTGCAGCTGCTACCTTCCCTTAGTGCAATTTGCAACAGATTTGAGGTATAATATTTCTTAACTAACTTATTTATTTTCCATTCATTTAAATTGTGTTGTATGTAGTTTATTGGTGTTGTGAGTTTATGTATTTGTATGCAATCATTTTTGTATGTGTGTACAAAAAATGGTTTGCAATGTTCATATGAGCTTAGTTTCTCATTGGAATTAGTTGGATTTTGCAAATGGATGCGAAAGCATACTGCTGTCCAATTAATTCTTCAATTGTCCCAAAATTTTGGACAGTTTGAGAATACACATGTACATGTTGTAGTTTGCGGTTCACGCATTAGAGTTTGAACGTGGGAAATGTGGTAGCATCTCTTTGCGTTCTTCAGGTGCTTCATAGTTTTTTGTATCTACGTTGTGCACTTGAAGAACTGCAGGGAGATGCTGCCAAATTTTTCTCATGCTTGAACTCTAATGTGTTGGAACCGTAAATTACAGCACGTAACTGTGCATTCTCGAATGAGATAGGACCCATACCGAAGGCATAAGGTGGCATGTCATAATTGAAGTTGTTGTAATCCTTGTAATTTTTTTTTTTTTTTGCAGGTGAAATGGACAAAGAGTGGATACAAAATCCTAATAGATGTGTTGATGATTAATGGGATGAAATAAATCAATTCATCGATTTTGAAATTGCAAACAACCAGGGTGCAACTGAAATTCGGTGTCCTTGTAGAAAGTGTAACAACTTAATGATTGAATATTTTGAAGTTGTTCGATACCATTTAGTGAGAAATGGGATGATGGAAACCTATACTACGTGGAATCATCATGGAGAAGAAATACAAAATGCTTCATCCTCCTACATTACCCAAGCAGTGGATATAGTTGACTTTGTTTTGGATCCAAACGATCAAATTATGGACATTATCAATGATGCTTTTCCAACCGCTAGTTCGAATACGAATGTGGAAGTAGAAGATGGCGTCCCTCCCACCATGGATAGTGAAGCATTCAAAAAATACGAAAAACTATTAAAAAGTGCCAAGCAAGAATTATACCCTGGTTGCGAAGGATTTTCGATGCTCACGGCCATTGTTGAGTTGATGCATGGAAAAACAAAGTTTCGTATGTCGAACCATTGTTTTGATTACTTTTTGGGGTTCTCAAGAGGATGCTTCCAAAGGACAATTGCCTTCCTAAAGATCATAAAAGTGCAAAGAAGCTGATGAGTGGTCTTGGATTAGGATATGAAAAAATTCACGCGTGTAAAAATAATTGCCTTTTGTTCTACAAAGAGAATAAAGTGTTGGATAAATGCCCTATATGTAATGAGTCGCGGTTTAAATTGACTTCTCAGAATAAAAGAACGAAGATTCCACAAAAAAGTTATGCCTTATCTCCCATTAAAGCCCAAGTTGCAGCGATTGTATATGTCGATGCACACTGCAAGCGACATGAGGTGGCATAAGGACAAACGGGTAGATGACAATGTCATGAGACATCCTACAATGGAGAGGACTAGAAAGAGTTTGATCGGCTGTACCCTGAATTTGCACGTGAGCCCCGGAACGTTAGATTGGGACTTACGACGGACGGGTTTAATCCGTTCGGGGTTCTAAATCAATACAACAGCACTTGGCCAATCTTTGCAATTCCGTATAATTTGCCGCATTGAAAGTGCATGAAAAAAGAATTTATGATGATGACGTTGTTAATAACCGAAGATCCGGGCAAGTGTATTGATGTGTATTTACAACCGTTGGTTGATGAACTAAAAGAATAATGGGAAAACGGTGTTCCCACGTACGATAAATCTACCGGGAAGATGTTTACTTTGAAAGCAGCCGTGATTTGGACTATAAACGATTTTCCAGCATACGCTATGATGTCTGGGTGGAGCACTAAGGGCTACTACGCATGCCCAGTTTGCAAAGAGGACACGACGTCTAGTTAAAGAATTATGGGAAAACGGTGTTCCCACGTAGGATAAATCTACCAGGAAGATGTTTACTTTGAGAGCAGCCGTGATTTGGACTATAAACGATTTTCTAGCATACGCTATGATGTCTGGGTGGAGCACTAAGGTCTAGCATACGCTATGATGTCTGGGTGGAGCACTAAGGGCTACTACGCATGCCCAGTTTGCAAAGAGGACACGACGTCTAGTTAAAGAATTATGGGAAAACGGTGTTCCCACGTACGATAAATCTACCGGGAAGATGTTTACTTTGAGAGCAGCTGTGATTTGGACTATAAACGATTTTCTAGCATACGCTATGATGTCTGGGTGGAGCACTAAGGGCTACTACACATGCCCAGTTTGCAAAGTGGGCACGACGTCTAGTTGGCACGTCGAAAAAGTTTGTCACCTAGGGCGTCGTAGGTGGTTGTCGTGGGACCACGAGTGGCGTTAGAACGAGACAGCCTTCTTCAACGGCATAGAGTTTCGGCCAAGACCCAGAGAATGGTCCGGCGATGAAATTTTGTCTGAGGTGAATCGGTTGGATTTTGCTCCATTGGGCAAGTTCATAAATAGGATAAGACCAGACACACATCTAAACTGGAGACACAAGACGAGGTTGTTCGAGCTTCCGTACTGGTCGAAATTAAAATTGAGACACAACATCGATATGCATGTTGAGAAAATTGTGTTTGATACGCTGGTCGGAACTATACTTGACATCGAGGGAAAAACAAAGGACACAATAAAAGCTCAAATCGATCTGGAAAAAATGGGCATTAGGCCAGGTTTATGGATGGCGAGGGACGAAGACATAGCCAGAAAGAAGCTTGCATCGCTTTTGGTGAAACTGGACAAGAGGAAAGAATTTTTGCAGTTTCTATCTTCTGTAAAGTTTCCAGATGGGTATGCTTCAAACATCGGCCGTTGTGCAAACGTCGATGGAGGCAAATTATCCGGCCTCAAAATGACGAGCATGTCACCAAAAGAAATTTAGAAACTAATATTGGTTAAGATGTCCCAAAGCCGGAGAGAGAAATTTACTAATAATCTACTTTAGAACAAGCTTAACGGAAGTTGATCTTTCTCCTGAAGATCCGAAATGATAATTAATGCGGTTAAGAAGGCTTGTATTATCGGGAACCATAAGTGACTGTCCCCCAGATGTTTCTTTCGTCGAGTGCTACCACTTTAGTACCATGTTGTTGCTCAAGACAATCTTGGAATCTTAACGAAGTAAACTTCGTAGGAATCCTAATAAATGGTATACTAATGGGTACTACCAAGGAATTAAAATCAATTCTGGTTTCCTATCTCGAAAAGGTTGATAATGATGGCGTGAAAATAATGATGGGTTTGATTTATAATTCCCTGGTGATACACCGTTGTCGATACATTAGCCCTGCTTTAGGGCCATCAACTTGTCTTAAATCGACATCTTTCCTTGGAAGGAAAATCCTTTGCTTTAAGTCTATAAGTGTTTGTCAAAGTGATCTTCTAAAAGGTCGACAAGTCGACAAAACTACTCAAAACTCAGGAAAAACTAACACATTTTTCGTATTCGACGAGGTGGCAAGATTTGAACATTAGGCTCAAGAACTGAAAATGCTTACACCACGCATGTGATGAATGCAATACTACCCAACTTATGCTCTGATACCAAATTGACACACCCCGGCCCGGAATGTCTACTAGGATTCCGAATCGAGCTGTGCTGGTCGACACCTGGAGGATGACGCAGCCATAACGTATGGTGATGTGGAAAATGTGAATAAATTTAAACCAAAAAATGCCTAAGTGTACAAGTGCGAGGTGAGCGGGAATGAACCCATTTCACACGCGACGTCAGAGCATAAGTAAAACGCAGTGGTGTGGGTAAGAATCATACCCTCAGAGGCAGCCACCTATATTGAGATTTTCCATGAATCCTCATCGATACGAACCTTAGGAACTAAAACTTGGAGGGCGAAAAAAAAAAACAGAAAACGTGAGTGGGCAAAAACAAAGTTTTTGAAAACATCTTTCTTTTCAAAAGTAATAACCCCTCACCGTAAGACCTGTATAATTTTCCAGAAAATAATCATAATACGTATAAATAGAAACCATACTCGAGAGTAGTGAAAAACTAAGTATATGCCATGTCAAGTATCTCAACAATGAAATAAGTAAACCAAGTGAAATAAATCAATGTAAAATGATATATCAACCGTCGATCAAAGATCAACGGTAGGGTTCACAATCCTATATAATTCAATCCAGAAGATCCGTATATCAGATTCATGTTGTTTTCATGGTTCATACGATGTCTGAGTGGTCAATTAGTATGGTAGAGAGTTTTGCATGTATTCGGTTTTCATGAGCTTCGCGCTGTCTGATCGGCTACCTTCTTCATTTTTGACCAACTACGATTATCAAGTAGGGACCGGTTCAACCAAAACCCGGCGGACCCGAACTATGAATTTTACTTCATATATGGGCTGGTCTCATATCAAGTGCTAGTTCGGTTTGGGTTGATAAGTTATCTTTTGGGCTAAGGTAGAAACTTGCCCGAATTAGTGCTTGCTTGGAATTTGATAGACTCGACCTCTATATGTTTCTTAATGAAGGCGTGGCAGGAATAAAATCTCATTTTCACTCAATCTTCTACAACTTTGATCAATATAGTACTTTGTTACTTTGATTTGTTATTTATGGTGTAAAATTACCATGTTGATTAGTATATATTTAAGTCTTTAATCTCGGATGGGTTAAATGCTTAGACGCTTCATTCAAATCTTCCTCTTATCGTTCGTCATTCTCTGCATTTGTATTGTGTACTATGTTGCTAAAAGCATATCTTATGTAAAGATTTCCATTCTTAAAGGGGTGCATTGTGTATGGATTTAATGGAGTTTACCTGATTAAAAAACTCAGGTGTATTCTGAATCAATAAATCACATTGTATTGAAAAAAGGAAAAAAAAAATCCTTGTTATGACTTCTAAAAAGTCTTTAAAAATCTTGTGGTATTCCATTATGACTTTGTGCAAGTCTACAAAACTTTAGGTGTATTCAAAAGTTCATTGGTTTTAAAGGATGTTAAAAAGTTATGTACTTTCACTTTTTATGCTATATTTTTTGTCATAGCAAATCCAAACTCTCCCTATAAAATTTTGATGGACTTTCATAAACTTTGATACTCCACCACTCATCATGAGGCAATGAGGATTACTATTTCCACTTCCATCGCACCATGTCTAACCACAACCATCCCCACTACCCTGTTGCTGCCATCGCCACTATTGTTGCAACTGTCATCACCACTGTTGGACCATCATATCACTTCCTCTACCACCACCTTGTCATACTCATAATCATCATACCACACCCTCCTACAATCATCTTTCTGCCGCCATTGACACAACCACCATGATTGCCACCTATATAGTACCACCATGTTACCTTGGTCGTGGACACCACTCCCACCACTACCTCTACAACCATCCCCTTGTCACAGTCCTCATCACCATAACTTCCTACTGCCACCTTACAAAGTCTTTAAACCTCTTTTAAACTCTACAAAAGTCTTCATTAAACTGTCAAAATTTTGTTGAAGTCTATCATTAAAAAATTTGTAGATTTTAGAGTTTCTAATAATCAATAAAAGTCTACAAAATCTACAAAAGTTTATCACATAAACAAACCTTTGCAAAAGTCTATAAATTTTGAATACAATGACTAATATAAATTTGGAATGCAATAAACCCCCTTCGACCTACATATATTTTGAATTTTAAGATTTGAGAGTATTTACATAAGGTGAGAAACATTGGAGTCAACACCCAAATTTTGAGTTTTGGTAATTTTGAGTATGAACATTTAATATGATTGGACTTATAACTCAAACTTTCTTGAGGTGAATAACATTTTTCTAAGCAACATGAGGTGGACTCAAATCTTACATTAAAACTTAACCTTAAATCTCACTTTGGCCGGAAACTTATATATAGATTTTAGGGTAAATTACAAAAAATACCTTAACTATGGGTCGAACGACAATGTCATACCTCGTGTTTGAAAAATGACAATGTCATACCTCATCTTACGAATTCGTTTCAATGTCATACCTCCGTCAGTTTTTCTGTAAAGTTTGACCGTTAAATTATGAGCTGGCAAGCATGGGACCCGCATCCTTACCTAACTAAATTAAAAAATTAATTAAATACTAATAACTATACTTCAACAAAAAAATATAGAAAATCATTTAAAAAATTATTAAGAAATTGTGGGACCCACCCCATCCCCCACCTTTTCTCTACTCCATCCGTCCCTTACCTTTTCCCTACCTCCTCCCTTTTTTTCCTCTGCAATTCTCCCCCCGTAGCCCCCAACAACAAAACCCACCGCCATTGTCTCTTCCTGGTCCTCGGGAAAACTCTTCCTCACTCACTCACTCGCTCTCTTCCTCTCCTGGTTCGCGAAACTCCCAATTCACCCACTGCCATTCCTGTTGTTGCCACTCTATTTTCCCTTTTCGAAAACCCGCCTTCGGTCGAGGATGGGCCCAACGGTTCTACCCAAATGCCTATTAGCCTTTGACCGAGAATGTACCAGTCGATGGTGACAAATGCAATGTGGGAAGCGAGGTCGTAACTGCTTGCTGGACCCTCCTTAGCTGCACCATCTCCTCTTGGGTCCACGATAGTGGCTGGGGTTTTTTATTGGAGGCTATGGGTGACGGTAGTGGTGGTGTACACATTGTTGTGGGGCTGATTGGGGCTAACAATTTGAAATTTAGGGTTAGGGTTTGGGGGGAATTGGGGTTTCCTGTTTGAAATTGACATGGAGATATGAAATTTAGGGTTAGAGTTTGGGGGGAATTGGGATTTTCTGTTTGAAATTGGGGAATTAGGGTTAGGTTTTGTTGTCGGGGGCTGCGGGGGAGAATTGCAGAGTAAAAAAAGGGAAGGGATAGGGAAAATTTAGGGGACATATGGAGTAAGGAAAAGGTGGGGGATGAGGGTAGGTCCCATAATTTCCTAATAATTTTTTTAAATGATTTTCTATATTTTTTTGTTGTTGTAATATATTTATTAGTATTTAATTAATTTTTTAAATTTAGTTGGGTAAGGATGTGGGTTCCACGCCTGCCAGCTCATAATTTAATAGTCAAACTTAACAAAAAAACTAACAGATGTATGACATTAAAACAAATTTGTAAGATGAGGTATGACATTATCATTTTTCAAACATGAGGTATGAGATTGTCGTTCGACCCATAATTGAAGTAGTTTTTTGTAATTTACCCTAGATTTTAAATTTCTAGTGCATTAAACAGGCTTTTACACATATTAATTACATAAGATTTGAGTTCAAATTTTCCTCTACACTAGTAATACATATAAGCAAAGATAATCAAGCACTAAAACAATTACTAATATTTAAAAGGTTATATATATGATATCAAGAACAAAATGATCAGTTCCCAATGCTAGTATGGCATAACATGGTCATGATCATGTTCTCCAATCACACTTTTCTTGGACCAGCAGACGCAACCTTCCTATATTCCAACTCACTTCTCTAGAGAATAAGTTACTATGACAAATATGTCTTCACACAATAGAATTTTACAGCTTAATTTTCATTGTATTGCATAACTGAAAATATATACAAGATACAACCCTAATTCTTTAAGGAAACAATAAAACAATGAAGGACACCCACAAATATCCTTCCTAATAAAGGATTCCTAATTTTTACAATATATTTACATGCCCTTTTTATTTACAACTCACGGCAACACTCCCCCTCAAGTTGGAGCATAGATATCACGCATGCACAACTTGACAAGTGAGTCACGAAAAGATCTACTACACACGACATGAGTGAGGATATCCGCAAGTTGTTCTTCCGAGTTCACAAACGGTATTGACACAATCTTCCTCTCAAGCTTTTCCTTGATAAAATGACGATCAACCTCCACATGCTTTGTTCTGTCATGTTGTACCGGGTTCTCTGCAATCTCACGTGCAGATTTATTATCACAATACAAGCTTATGGCCTCCTTTGCTTTGAAACCTAGATCACAAAGAAACTTGCGTAACCAAAGAACTTCACATACTCCATGTGCCATACCTCTAAATTCGGCCTCAGCTGAAGACCTTGACATCACATTTTGCTTCTTGCTCTTCCAAGTAACTAGATTCCCGCCAACAAACATACAGTATCCAGAAGTAGAGCGCCTATCAGTTACATCACCTGCCCAATCAGCATCGGTAAACCCCTAAATCCTCAGATGACCGGAATTTTTATACAAATTTTTTTTTCCCGAAGCCGACTTCAAATAAGCTAAAATCCTCATAACAGCTGCCATATGATCCACACTTGGCGAGTGCATAAACTGACTCACTACACTTACTGCATAGGCAATATCCAGACGGGTATGAGCTAAATAAATTAGTTTTCATACCAGTCTCTGATATCTGCCTTTATCTACTGGTTCTTGATCCGGATAAATTCCAAAGTAATGTTTCTCTACGATAGGAGTATCCACGGGTTTACACCCAAGCATACCGGTTTCCTTCAATAAATCCAGAACATATTTTCGTTGAGACAAGAAAATACCTTTGGATGAACGATCAACTTCAACTCCAAGGAAAAGCTTTAAGTCACGTAAACTCTTCATCTCAAACTCGGTGGAAATGTTCTTCTCCAGTTTGACAATTTCATCTTAATCATCACCTGTTATTATCATATCATCTACATAAATAATCAAGGCTGTTACTTTACCGTTTCTCCACTTCACAAATAACGTATGATCAGAATGACTCAGATAATACCCATTCTTCCTCATGGCCTGAGTGAACCTCCCAAACCATGCACGAGGTGACTGCTTAAGCCCATAAAGTGACTTTCGCAATCAGCACACTCTTGTTTTTCCTTCGTTACTATATCTTGGAGGAAAAACCATATACACTTCTTCCTCTAGATGTCCATGAAGAAACGCATTTTTTTACATCAAACTGTTTCAGTGGCCAATTTAAATTTGCAGCTAATGAGATAAGAACTCGTATCGTATTCATCTTAGCCACGGGAGAGAAAGTTTCCTGATAGTCAACTCCGTATGTTTGAGTATACCATTTCGCTACCAACTTTGCTTTATACCTGTCTAGTAATCCGTCGGCCTTGTATTTAACTGTAAAAACCCATCGGCACCCAACTGGTTTTTTCCCTTTCGACAGCTCAACTACTTCCCATGTATTATTTTTCTATAATGCCCTCATCTCTTCATCCATTGCTTCGGTCCATTCTCGACTTTTCAAAGCATCTTCTACTCGAGTTGGTACTTGAATTGAATCCACATTATTCACCCAAGCTTGACGTTCGGATGAAATATTTTTACAGGACACATAATTGGCTATGGGATACTTCATTTTTCCTCCGGAGAGATCCTGTCAGGAGGTATGCCACGATTTTGCCTTGGTGGCAACTTATACGTACTTACATCATTATTTGGATTAGTTACATGAGCATCTGTAGTACTAACCTTAGGGATATTCAGAGTAGACACATTGGGTGGCACTATCGAGCTAGAGAGAGAGGGTGATGTGGGTTCTGCAGGTGGCACTTCTTTCCCTGAAGTACTTGGTTCGGCAGTAGGCTGCTGGACTGTTATAGCTTCCTCGGCAGGACCTTGCCGAAAGCCTGCACTTGTCTCGGCAGACAGCAACTGAAGACCCATCTTATTCTCGACAGTTTCTTGCCGAGAGACTAGTGTCCCTTTTTCATCCTTGTCGTCAACACATGCTCCCTCTGAACTACATATCACATCCTCCTGGTACCTCTAACCACCTAAGATCAACTTGATCACCACTAGTGTTCTCCCCCAAGTGATCTGAAGGTGATGGGGTCGAAGAATAAAAATACTCTGATTCAGAAAAAGTAACATCCATAGTCACATACATATGTCGAGTTTCAGGATGATAACACTTATACCCTTTCTGTTGGGAGGCAAACCCAACAAAAACACACTGAAAGGCACATTGATCCAATTTGCTACGATGAATCTTATGAATATGAACATATGCTACACATCCAAACACACGAGGAGTAAGGGTATTAGTGGATACTAGAGGAACATGTTCCGTCAATACTTGAAGAGGTGTACTGAATTCTACAACCTGAGATGGCATACGGTTAATCACATACACGACATAGGTAACAGCTTCAGGCCAAAAACGTTTAGGCATAGACGCACCAATAAGCAAGGCACAAGCAGTTTCCAAGATTTGACGATTCTTTCTCTTAGCAATCCCATTCTGTTGCGGAGTATGCAGACAGGTAGTTTGATGAATAATTCCACGATCTTGTAGAAACCGAGATAACTGAGAATTTATGTACTCTCCACCATTGTCAGAACGCAAAACTTTAATATCAATGGAATACTGAGTTTTAACCATCTGTTGAAACAGACGAAACACATCACAAACCTCACTTTTATTTTTCAACATATACAACCACGTCATACGAGTGCAATCATCGACGAAAGTAACAAACCACCTAATTCCCGAAGTGGTACTAACAGGGGAAGGCCCCCACACATCAGAGTGTACTAGTGTAAATGGAAAAGATCTTCTATTCATACTTGAAGGGAATGAAGCACGATGACTTCTGGCTAAAATACATACTTCACATTTCAATTCTGAGTCTTTAATACCACTGAACAAATCAGATAATACATGTTTCAAATAACCAAACGATGCATGCCCCAAAAAACGATGCAATAACAATACTTTCTGTAGATTATTATTACGTGACGAATGAACCAAATTAGCTCTTCCATGAACCACATCATCCACATAATATAGCCCCTCTCTCTTAGAGCCATGCCCAATGATCTCCTTTGTCTGAATATCCTGAGGCAAGCAAAATGAATGATACATTACTACAACATAATCCAATTGTTCAGTGACTTGAGGTACAGACAATAAGTGATGGGACAATGATGGAACCAATAAACAATTATGTAACGGAAGAGAGGGTTGTAAGAGACACTGTTCCCGCTCTAACAACAGTAGCAGTAGTACCATTGGCAATTGCCACACACTTTCTATGAGAATCTTTCATAGACTGAAAGAAAGTTCTATCATATGTCATATGATCTGTTGCCCCAGAGTCCAAAATCCAACCTGTATTTACCATTGCAATACCACCCGAGACTATAGTACACGATAATTACTGATACGCAACAATTATACCAATACACGGTAATGGAAGCAGGAAAGCACAATGACAAGTATGCAATACTGTTGTGACAATTCTCTATATCGAAAACAATCAGCAACTATTACTTCCTCTGATGCAACATTCACGGAAAAGACAAGACCACATGGTTTCACACGATGCAATAAGGCAGCAAGCAGCAGCGAAAAACCCTTTATAATTGTTTTGGTCAACAACAACGGCAAAAGACAGTGTAGTACTGTTTCCCACACAGCATGTCAGACGACGCAGCAGAGCACACGATAATCTCCAATTAGATCTAATTTCTTTGACAATTGCTGCAATTGCATAACAATTGTATACTGACTTGTACTCTGCAACACCCACAAATACGGTCCGACAACTAGCAGCAAGTATGACGCGGACAAGGAATACAACCACAGACAGGCCAAGGTTACGGTGCTGGGCTTAGTTACAGCCACAGCAGTACACGGATTTTGTTTAGGGTTTTGGATCGAAACCTACCCACTAATGGCCTTTCTACCGAAAAAAAAAACCCACTAATAGCCTTTGCTTGAATAATTGCTCGTGCTCAATAATCAGTCGATTGTATATTATATATTTAATTATATTTTTAGTATGCTCTAGTAATTATTTTAGTAAAATTCTGATACTTTGTTTTATATTCTTAAAGTAAGATTTGTGATTTCCTTTTTGAGAAAAAAGTATTCAAATGGACGAATTTTGGAATTATTCCAATTAAAGGATGTTCGTAAGTATTTTAACTTACTCGTGTCAATTATTCCAAATAAAGGACTAGGGTGCAATATTACCAAAGTGATGTTTTGGGCTTATTTGGACTTTTTGACGTCCAATATGGTGTCTTTGGGCGATGAGCCCTTCTGGAAATATGTTATGACATCTTAAGCTTTAAAAAAAAAAAAAAAAAAAAAAAAAAAAGAAGTAATTTTGGATTGTTTTGGAGGTATCTAATGTGATGACCCGTCCCGAATTATAATATATTTTATCCTCAATAGTGTGGAAATGAATTTTACCCTTGAAACGTGGTACTAAGGGGCCCGAGGGAGCTGAACGTTAGCTCAATCATATTGAGAAAACTTATCGAGTGATGCAGAGGCAGGGGAATTTCCCTGAGGATAGGTGGGTAGAGACGACTACTTGGTTTTTAGGTGAGGAGCCTGCATCCTAGTGGAGGCATGAGTCTTTTCTGTTGACACCAAATGAAGCTGCAGACTGGGAGATTTTTAAGCAGTTATTCCAGAAGAGATTTGTACCTCCAGAGTATATAGATCTTAAGAAGCAAGAATTTACACGTCTAAAACAAGGGAAGATGTCAGCTAATGAGTACTATAGAAAATTCACTGACTTATCTCGATATTGTCCTGCGATTGCTGAGAATCTTGCCGAGATGCTTCAACGATTCAAGTGGGGTACTAGAAAGAAATGGCGTAACATATCAAGAGTTTTAAGAAATCTCGATATTGTCCTGCGGATTGAGCATTCTGAAAACATGCCTAGTGACAGTAAAGAAAAGGAAGAAAAAAGATAATAAAGGTAAAAGTCAGTCATCTCAGGGACTTCGCAAGATGCAGAGTTTTAAGAAAAGTGGTACTAGTTCCAGGTCTTCTAGTGGAGGTTTGAGTTCCACCGCACAACGGAGGGGTGGCCGTTCAGGCGGTTCTCGTTTTCAGGATTAGAGAGGCTCTAGTGGTTCTGGTGGTCCATTTTGCCGTAGATGTAACAATCGATATTTTGGGGAGTGCAGGCAGGGTAACAGAGGATGTTTTACTTGTGGCCAGATGGGACATCAGGCTATTCAGTGCCCGCAGAATCAGCAGAAATCCTAGCCATCTACCTTGCCGCCACCAGTTCCTATCCATCAGATTCCAGGGCCTAGTGGTCATACTCAGACGGGTTATGGTGGAGCATACCATTATCAGGGTGATATAGCTCCATATTCAATAGGACAGTATCAGTATCCGCATGACCCATATCATCAGGGAGGTGATTCTCAGTATTCAGGAGGTTACCCGCCATATCCGTTATATCCAGCTGGTGGATCACAGTGGTATCCCGAAGGATAGTCTCAGAATGTCGAAGTTGCTTCTAGCAGTGCAGGATCTTCGAGGCAGCCTAATTAGCCTGGTCAGGGACGTGGGAACCAAGCTAACAGAGGTTGTGGAGGACGACAACAGCAACAAGGCCGCATTCACCATATCACATTACAGAATGCTCAGAATAACCTTGATCTGATAATGGGTACGTTAAATATTCTTGGCCATTTTGCTAGAGTATTAATTGATTCTGGTGCCACACATTCTGTTATCTCTCATACGTTTGTTCAGACATCGCAACCCCATCCTACACCACTTGGTTATGAGTTAGAGTTTTCGATGCCTAGAGATGAGACGTGTTATGTTAATTGGGTATATCAAGGATGTCCTGTTCTGGTGGAGGACATTGTTATGCCAGCTAATCTTGTTCCGCTAGATATAGTTGACTTTGATGTTATTTTGGGCATGGATTGGTTACACTATAGTCGGGCTAAATTACATTGCTACGAAAAGATAGTCACTTTTCATCAGCAGGGTTTGCCTATGGTTACCTTTGTGGGAATACGTAGCGGGTTGAAACACGGCGTTATTTCTGCCGTACGGGCCAAGCGATTATTAAGGAAAGGTTGTTAGGGGTATTTGGCTCACGTGGTGTTGAACGAGGATACGTCTGTCCGTGTAGAGGATGTGCGGGTTGTCAGAGATTTCCTTGATGTTTTCCCTGATGATTTACCTGGATTACCACCAGACAGAGAAATCGAGTTCACCATAGATTTACTTCCAGGTACAGATCCTATTTCCTTAACTCCATACCGAATGGCTCCTGTTGAGTTGAGGGAATTGAAAACTCAGTTACAGGAATTGGTTGACAAGGGTTTTATTCAGCCTAGTACTTCACCCTGGGAGCTCCAGATTTATTTGTACGAAAAAAAGACGGGACTTTGAGGTTGTGTATAGATTATCGGCAACTCAATTGGGTAACGATTAAAAACTGTTATCCGTTGCCGTGTATAGATGATTTGTTTGCCCAGCTCAGAGGCATCTGCGTGTTCTCTAAGATTGATTTGAGATTCGGGTACTATCAATTGAAGATCAAAAATGAAGATGTTCTTAAAACGGCTTTCAGGACTCGATATGGCCATTACGAGCTCCTCGTGATGCCATTCGGGTTAACAAATGCACCAGCAGCTTTTATGGATTTGATGAATCGAGTATTTAAGCCTTACCTCGACAGGTTTGTTATCGTCTTCATTGATGATATTCTGGTGTATTCTAAATCTAAAGCAGAGTATACTCGACATCTCACTTTGGTTTTGAAGAAATTGAGGGAGCACCAATTATATGCTAAGTTTAGCAAATGCCAGTTTTGGTTAGAACATGTAGCATTTTTGGGGCATATAATATCAGCGCAGGGTATTCAGGTGGACCCACAGAAAATAACTGCAGTTGAAAACTGGGAGCAGCCACAAACCGTCACCGAGGTACGGAGTTTTCTTGGCCTAGCAGGTTATTATCGACGGTTTGTTAAAGATTTTTCTACTGTATCTTTGCCCCTGATGAGGTTGACTAGAAAAAATGTGAGATTTGAGTGGGACGATGATTGTGAGCGGAGTTTTCAACAATTGAAGTATTGTCTCACTCATGCACCTATTTTGGCGTTTCCAGACGACGGTGGTAATTTTGAGATTTATAGTGATACTTCTTTGAATGGTTTAGGTTGTGTATTGATGCAGCATGGTAGGGTAATTACTTATGCTTCACGACAGTTAAAGACACATGAGATGAATTATCCTACCCATAATCTCGAGCTAGCAACCATTATTTTCGCCCTGAAGATTTTGAGGCATTATTTATATGGAGAAAAGTGCAAGATTTTTACATATCATAAGAGTTTTCAGTACCTTTTCACTTAGAAATATCTTAACCTTCGGCAGCGGAGGTGGATAAAATTACTCAGTGATTATGATTGCATGATTCAGTATCACCCTGGTCGTGTAAATGTGGTGGCAGACGCGTTTAGCAGGAAATCTCGGGGCCGTCTTAATGCCTTATATGTATGTCGTATTCCTCTTCTTGCAGAATTAAGGTCCACATGAGTAAAATTAGAGGTGGAAGATCGAGAAGAAACTTTACTTGCCAGTTTTCAGGTCAGGCCAATTCTCATAGATCGTGTATTAGAAGCTCAAGCAGGGAATAAGGAGTCTTAGGAGTTAACAGAGACAGTGTTACTAGGGAAGAAAATCGATCTCAGAATTCGGGGAATTTGATGGCATGCTTATGCAAGGTAGTTGGATGTACGTGCCAAATATTGTAGAATTAAAGAATGATATTCTTGATGAGGCGCACATATCGGCTTATGCGATGCATCCTGGGAGTACCAAGATGTATCACACTATTAGACCTTTCTATTACTGGCCTGGCATGAAAAGAGAAATAGCTGAATATGTGAGTCGGTGTGCAATTTGTCAGCAAGTCAAAGCTGAGAGAAAGAAACCTTTTGGGTTAATGCAGCCACTTCTTGTTCCTCAATGGAAATGGGAAAATATTACTATGGATTTTGTGTACAAACTTCCTCGTACGCGGAATGGTTACGATGGCATTTGGGTGATAGTGGATCTGCTTACTAAGTCAGCACACTTTATAGCAGTTTGAGAGAATTATTCTTTAAGCTGATTAGCTGAGCTATTTATTTCACAGATTGTTAAACATCACGGAGTTCCGGTTAGTATTATTTCTGATCGGGATCCTAGGTTCACTTCTAAGTTTTGGGTGGCATTTCAGGAAGCTCTTGGTTCGAGATTGCTTTATAGTACGGCGTATCATCCTCAGACAGACGGACAATCTGAGAGGACTATCCAGACACTAGAAGATATGTTGAGAACTTCGGTACTGCAATTTGGTGACGTTTGGCATAAGCGTTTGGATTTTATGGAGTTTGCCTATAATAACAATTACCATTCTAGTATCGGGATGTCACCTTTCGAGGCACTATATGGTAAATCTTATCGTACTCCTCTTTGTTGGTCAGAAGCTGGTGATAGGGCATTAGTGGGCCCAGAGATTGTGGACGAGACTACTCATAATGTTCAGGTAATTAAATCTAACCTAAAAGCAGCCCAAGATCGACAGAAGAGTCTAGCTGACAGACACGGTACGGATAGGGTGTATAATGTGGGAGATTGGGTATTTTTGAAGCTATCCTCATAGAAAAGCTCATATTTATATATATTTTACATCAAATTCACTTGTCTTTTCTTAGTTAGTTCCTTATATTTTTGAGCTATTTACTTTATTTTTGTGTTTTGTAGGATTTTTCAAGCAAATAAAAGAACAATAGCATAAATGGGATTTTAAGTAACAAATTCGTCAAAACTGTCTGTGCAGGTCAGCTGACTTTGGAAGCAAGTTTCGGACAGATCAGAATGAATTAGAGAACGAGCCTTATATGCTTGGAAAGATACGGATGTCTATTTTCTGGAGCATTTCACAGATTGTTAATATCATTTCTCTAGAAGAAGTTATGGCCGTTTTAACACTGAAAGGTTGATAAGAGGCTGAGCAGTTTGTAACTGAAATGAAAGCAATAAACCAGCCGCCAAAACTGATGCAGCCAAGAACAAGCCACCTGATACCTATTCAATTATCAGAGGAAACGGAATTAAAGATGAGGATTAAGTGGGAGTAATGGGCATAAAGGCTACCTAAAGAGTTACAATTGTTTTACCATTTCCTCTCACTTATTGTCATCACTAAATGGCTATTAGTGGGTGAGTTAAGAAGAAAAAAATGGGGCAGCAAGGTAAAAAGGGAGAAAGGCTGCAGGTTGCAGCGGAAGCAAAAGAAAAAAAAGAAAGAGAAAGCTGCAGGTTGCAGTGGCAAAAGAAAAGGAGGAAAAAAGGCAAGAAGGCAGCATTGAGGAAGGAAAGAGAGAAGAGGAGACTCGATTCTTTCGGTTTTATCTTCTCAAACTTATGTCTTTCTTTTGGTTTTATTTAAGAATTATGTGTAACTAAATTTTAGTAGTTAGGGGCTGTTGTGAAGCCCCGAATATGATTGCAAGTTTGTTATGACATTTTGTTTGAATTACTTTTATGAATGGATGAAAATTGCTTCACTACTTGTCTCATTGATGAATTCTTTATGTGTTTTCTACGGATGCATACTTAGCAAGCATATCTAGGATTCTAATGCTATGAATATGTGTGTGCCTGCCCTTGTTGAATGAGGACCTAATATGTTCTAGAGTAGTACTTGTTAATTGCGATTAACATGCGAATCAATTTCTAGGATAAGTAAGACAACTCCAGTACTTACGATGCCTTGTGATGACTCAAACTCTTTTCGTTCTTAATTATTTCTACTTGTTAAATCTATGAACACGCCATTCTCGTTTGCATCCTAGGGACTAAGTTAAGTTGAAAACGCCATTCTCTTAACATACTACATAAGAAAGAGTAATAGGTTGAGTTCTAACATTGAGCCAACTTAAGCATCTTCATCCGGAAATAAAAGGAATTTGAATGAAACATAACATGTTTGCATGATTATTTGGTGGTGGATAGCACTTCCCCTAACTTGTTTTCTTAACTTGTGAACTACAATCTATTTTTACTATTTAAATTTTGTTTTTGTCCTGTTTTTGCTCGATTTAATTTAAATATCAAATCAACTCCAAAAGTCCCAAAAATTTGTGTGAATGTATCTCTGTGTGTCTAGTATCTTCATATAAAATTTCTTAGACTTTAGATAAGTTTAAGTTGGTCTAATAATTATTTTTCGGTGGCTGGTCAGTAGGGACAGCAACCCAATTTTTGTGACATTTTAAGTAGTTAGATAAAACAATCTTCTGCGGGAAAGACCCTTATTTTCATATGTTACAATTAACAAATCTTTGTGTTAATAAGGAAAATTAATAGGATATTTGTGTGCTACTTTGTGGTGTGCTTTTATTCCTATCAATAGGGCATTAGTGTGCCCATAGATTGTGGACGAGACTACTCATAATATTCAGGTAATTAAATCTAACCTAAAAGCAGCCCAAGATCGACAGAAGAGTCTAGCTGACAGGCACGCTACGGATAGGGTGTATAATGTGGGAGATTGGGTATTTTTGGCGCCGTGTCGCCTGGGATTGTTATTTCTAATTACTTATTTTTCTATTGTTTTCTTTTCTTGTCTAATTTGTGTTTTTGTTTTTGTTTTTATTTGTAGTATATGCATATTCGAAGGTCCAGGATCATTGATCTAGCTTCCTACGATCCTGAGCTTGAACAAACACTTCAAAAGCTTCAGAGAGAAATCAAGCAGAAGCGTGCCTCGGTGTCTTTACCACCATCTTCTCCACCACATTTGAGTTCGGAAGAAGAGGAAGAACCACAAGAAGGCATGGCTGATAACCGTACTTTGTGGGAGTTGGCAACGCCAAATACGGATCAACAACCATTGTGCATCACATATCCAAATGCAGAAGGAGGATTTGAGCTGAAGTCCGGCATGATTCACTACTTGCCTAAGTTCCATGGCTTCTTAACAGAGGATGCCAACAAGCATCTCATGGAGTTTCACGTGGTATGCTCAGGAATGAGACCAGCAAATGTGGATGATGAGCAAGTCAAGTTGAGGGCATTCCCATTTACATTAGAAGCTAAAGCAAAGGAGTGGCTTTACAATTTACCTCCGGGATCAATGAACACGTGGAACCAAGTGAAGCAAGCATTCTTGGAGCAATATTTTCCAGCCACAAAAGCTGCAAGCATAAGGAAAGACATATGTGCAATCCGACAACAACATGGAGAGCCCTTTGGAGATTACTATGAGCGGTTCACGCATTCGGTTGCATCTTGTCCTAATCATCAAATTTCAAAGCATCTTTTAATACAATACTTTTACGAGGGATTGTGTGGTACTGATCGTGTAATGCTTGATGCAGCAAGTGGAGGAGCATTCATGGACAAGACACCAACTAATGCTAAGGCATTGTTAAAGAACATTGCTGGCAACACACGACAATTTGGAGGGAGAGATGAGCTACCTCTTAAGAAAGTTAACGAGGTAAGTGCTAATTCTAGTATTGAATTATAATTAGCTAACTTGACTAATCTTGTGCAACAGCTTATGGTGGCTCCAAAACAGGTGTGCGGTGTATGTTCAATGATAGGACATGCCACAGACATGTGCCCTTCGTTGACGGATCAAGGTGGTCTTGAGCAAGCTAATGCGTTAGGATGGTTTCAGGGGCAACAAAGGCAAAAATATGATCCATATTCCAATAACTATAATGCGGGTTGGCGCGATCATCCACACTTAAAGTGGAACAATCAAGACAACGGACAACAATATGTTCCTAACAACTATAATCGTCCACCTG
This sequence comes from Cotoneaster glaucophyllus, assembly GCA_036320875.1. Classification (NCBI taxonomy): domain Eukaryota; kingdom Viridiplantae; phylum Streptophyta; class Magnoliopsida; order Rosales; family Rosaceae; genus Cotoneaster; species Cotoneaster glaucophyllus. The sequence goes on along the minus strand of CM070058.1, from coordinate 14,603,148 downwards.
GCTTCTTTCAAGCAAGATCGCAGGCACCATTTCAGCCTTAACAACAACAAGCTCCAAGTAAGTCTCTTGAGGATTTAATTGCTTCTTTAGCTAACTCTACTCAATCTCATCAATAGAAAACTGACAAAGCAATTGAAAACCTAGAGCGCCAAATGAGTCAGTTAGCAAGTTTGATGGGGCAACAACACCAACCAGGAAGGTTGCCTAGCCAAACCGTGGTGAATCCAAATGCGGAGCAAATGAATGTTGTGACTTTAAGGAGTGGAAAAGAAGTTTTTGAGCAATCAAGGATGCAAAAGAGGACTAGAAAAGATACAAATGAGCAAGGGGAGCTACAAACAAAAAATCTTGAGCAAGATGAGGCTTCAACAGAAACTGAAAAGTCTTCTAAGGCTACAGAATTGAACAAAAAAGATTCTGATAAGGTAAGTAAAGAAGTTCAAAATTCATTTAACTCATGTGTCCTTGTTCCTTTCCCTTGTAGGTTTATGAAGTCTAAGAAAGAGCAAACTGATAAGGAAATCTTGGATACTTTCCGGAAAGTCCAAGTGAACTTACCTCTTTTAGATGCCATAAAACAAGTGCCCAAGTATGCAAAGTTCCTTAAAGAGCTTTGTACAAACAAGAGAAGATTCAATGATCCAGAAACTGTGGCATTAAGCGAGGAAGTATCAGCTGTTTTGCAGAGAAAGCTGCCACCGAAGTTGAAGGATGCCGGTAGCTTTACCATTCCATGTGTAATATGAGGGAAAGAGTTTGGGAGAGCATTGTGTGATTTGGGGGCATCCATCAATATGATGCCATATTCAGTGTATGAATCATTGAACCTTGGAGATTTGAAGGAAACAAAGGTAGTAATCCAGTTGGCAGATCGTTCAAATAGATATCCCAAAGGCCTATTGGAGGATTTACTTGTGCAAGTAAATGAGCTCATTTTTCCCGCCGACTTTTTTGTTCTTGAGATGGAACATAACCCTATGCCTACTGCACTTCCTCTTATATTGGGAAGACCATTCCTTGGAACGGCGCGTACGAAGATTGATGTCTACGATGGTACCTTAACCATGGAAATTGATGGAGAAAGCGTCAAGTTCAGAATCTTCAATGCTATAAGGTACCCTAGTGATTTTGAATCTTGTTTGTCTATTGATGTGTTTGACTATTTTGTGCAGGATTATTTTAATGAAGGTGTGGGACAAGATAATTTAGAGAAGGCGTTAGTGCATACCATTACACGTGGAAATCTTAATTATTTCGAGCACATTGAAGAAGAATTAATCCAAACAGTGGCATCCCTTGAGCCTCTTTCACCAATTCGTGGTAAGTCTTCTTCCTATTTTATTTCTCTTCCTACTTCTAACAAAAAAATTCTTCCTTCTGTGATTCAGGCACCCAAATTGGAGCTCAAACCGATTCCTGAACATTTGAAGTATGCATTTTTGGGAGAGGATGAAACATTACCAGTCATCATATCGCCACAACTCACAGCAGACTAGGGGGATAAATTGATCCGGGTATTGAAGAATCACAAAAGTGCCATAGCTTGGAGCATTGCAGATATCAAAGGTATAAATCCAGCTACATGTATGCATAGGATTCTTTTGGAGGAAGGTGCAAAACCAACAAGGGAAGCTCAACACCGTTTGAACCCACTCATGATGGAGGTCGTCAAGAAAGAGGTTATCAAACTTCTTGACGTTGGCATCATATATCCTATCTCAGACAGCAAGTGGGTGAGCCTTGTTCAAGTAGTTCCTAAGCGATCCGGAGTCACAGTTGTTAAGAATGAAGCTAGTGAGCTAGTGCCTACACGTGTGCAAAATAGTTGGAGAGTCTGTACAGAATATCGGAAGATAAACAGCACCACACGCAAGGATCACTTTCTAGTCCCATTCATTGACCAAATGTTAGAAAGGTTAGCTGGTCATTCTCATTATTGCTTTCTTGATGGCTATTCTGGATATAATCAGATTGCAGTTGCTCCGGAGGATCAAGAAAAGACGACTTTCACATGTCCATTTGGCACATTTGCATATCGGAGGATGCCGTTTGGACTTTGCAACGCCCCCGCCACATTTCAAAGGTGTATGGTAAGTATCTTTTCTGATATGATTGAGAAAATAGTTGAAGTGTTCATGGATGATTTTTCAGTTTATGGTGATTCTTTTGATACATGTCTATATAATCTGTCCTTAGTTTTAAAACGTTGCCAAGAAACTAATCTGGTCTTAAATTGGGAAAAATGTCATTTCATGGTTTCACATGGATTAGTTCTAGGGCATATCATATCTAAAAATGGAATTGAAGTTGATAAATCTAAAGTAGAACTTGTTAGTTCTTTACCCCTCCCTACTACTGTCAGGGAGGTTCGTTCTTTTCTTGGACATGCAGGTTTTTACCGTAGGTTTATGAAAGACTTCTCAATGATTTCTAGACCATTGTGCAATTTGCTTCAAAAGGATGTAACATTTGATATGAATGAAGAGTGTGTGGTGGCATTCAATAATCTTAAGGAGTTGTTATCCACGGCTCCTGTGATCATGCCACCAGATTGGAGTTTACCTTTTGAGTTGATGTGCGATGCTTCAGACTATGCAGTCGGTGCAATTCTAGGGCAGCGTGTCAACAAAGTGCCACATGTCATCTATTATGCATCTCGAACACTTAATGATGCACAGTTGAATTATTCAACAACAGAGAATGAGTTTTTAGTTGTTGTATTTGCTTTAAAAAAATTTAGATCTTATTTGATTGGAACTAAAGTTATTGTGTTTTCTGACCATGCAGCTTTGAAGTATCTACTCACGAAAAAAGATGCAAAACTGCGACTCATTCGATGGATACTTCTGCTTCAAGAGTTTGACTTGGAGATCAAGGATAAGAAAGGGAGTGAGAATGTTGTAGCAGATCATCATAGCAGACTTGTGCATTCAAACACAGAGGAAGATCTCATCCCTTTACGTGGAGTAGTTTTAACGTTGGGACACTTGGGTTTATAGAGTTGCAGAACTAGCCGGAATATCGAAGGATTTTCCGACTAGTTTTCGTCGACCTTAGGGCTCCAAACAGGTATGGATGTGTTCTCCTTGTTGAGAGCTTTAATTCCATATAAAATTCGTGGAATTTGGTTAAGTTTTGAGAAAGATATTCAAGTTTTAAAATTTTCCAGAAACCGGCGACGCAGCGGTGACCGGCGCCGGATTCCAGCGAACTACCGGAGAAGGAAAGGGAATATTCCGTCAACTTTGACAGAATATACTAACGGCGAGTAACGGGGTCAGGTATATTTAACGGTATATGCTGTTATTTATCGAAATATTCCCTAACACCATTAGGGAATCCGTCAGTGTGCTAGGCACATGCCTGCGAGTGGTCAGCACGTGTGGTCGTGCCTTGGCCGGTGTGTGGGACATCAGAAAATTTTTGTAAAAATATGGGGATGTTCGTAGTGTTGAGTAGGCCACGATGGTATATTCAAACACCTCAATTGAACAACGTATGAGAAGTTATTACACGGTTTGGTATATGTGATTAACATTAACGTTAAAATAGTTGTTTCACATATAGGTGAGACGTTTCCGGAGGACGAGCGCAGTCAGGCGAGGCTCCGAGGTTATGACCCAGCTACATACCTGTGAGTGGACTTTTGGTTTTATATATATATATATATATATATATATATATATATACACACGTATATATGTGCTTTACGTTTTCCCAAAAATGGTTTTAAATGGTTTTTACGTTCTAAAATGCCATGTCACATTGCTTTATATTTTAGCATATAAGTTAGTATAGCTTTGCATAATGTTACATGTTCTTACGGAGGCTAAGGTAAGTTCAGGTGAGTATACATTGTTGGTATGGTTGCCTAGTAGTTAGTTATGAATCGATGTGTGTAGAATTCACTGTCCTGCTCCCTGGTGTTAGTGCTCCGCCCGAGGCCAGGGCCTAGCCTTGACGTGATCGTTCACCTCCCACACCACACGCTCACCTTGGATCCAAGGCAGGTGCCAGCCTGTAGTACAGACCACATTTGGTGGTTCCGACTCGTAGGTGACTTGAGATAGTTCGCATAGCCTTAACGTGACCGTAGCATTTGAGCGTAATTATTTGCACCTAGCCTGTCGTACAGACCACATTTGGTGGTTCTGACTCGTGTGCAGGACTTGACAGATGAATTATAGACTCAGCCGTACAGGTCATGTTAGGTTACTTCGGCTGATATGTTAGTTTATATTGATTCATTTCATTTGGTTTACTTATGAAATGTGGAGATGATTGACATGGCATACATGTGGTTTTCACTACTCTTGAGCATGATTTCTATATACGTATGTATTACTATTTTCTGGGAAAATATACGGGTTTTACGGTGAGGGGTTATTATTTTTGAAAGAGAAATGGTTCTAAAAAGCTTTGTTTTTGCCCACTCACACTTTCTGTTTTTGAGCCCCTCTAGGTTCTAGATAGAAGTTCGTGTTGGTGGCTCACAAGGACTCTTCGACGGTTCTAACAGACATCCATCAATGTAGGATTTCTTTTATGTCCTATATAATTAGCACTTAGTCTTCTGGACTGCACTCTGATACCTTTGCTCTGATTAGGTGTGTTTTTATACTCTAAACACTGTCACTCGTACTTTTATGCTAGTCTAGCGTAAATTAGTTAGTTGGTTTTTATTTACTCACATTTTTATATCATATTCACTTCCGCACAGCGCACATGGCTACGTCACTCTTACGTGGCAGCCAACATGCTTCGATTTGGGTCTGGGTGTGTCATCTAAGGTTCATAACGTGGCAAATTAGTTTACTTGCAGTTTCTCCTTGCTTGACTAGGAGATTGTTTCCTAGTTTTTCTTAATTTATTTTGTTTCCTAGTTTTTAGAAGACGAAGGATTTTATTTTGTAATAGTGTAAATAAGGCTAACTAGGGTTCTCTACACACTACTTTGAAGAATTCGGATTAGAGAGCTTTTAACGATTGAAGTTTATTTATCACGTGTTTTCTATCCATGTTCTTAATATATTTTGTATGATTATGCATAACTAACTTTCTTTTGCTAGGGCAAGACCATGAGTACGTATTATTCAATTGCTTATGATATTATGCATGTATACTTTGAATTATTAATCTCTATGTTTAAAATGCCTTTATGTCTTAATGCTTCGCGACCATTAGGTTGTTTAGATAAGTAATCAGATGCAATTTCTATTGGAGTGCCACCCTGAAAATTGAGTAAGGCTTCTTGTGGTTAATAATTGTAAGTTTACTTAAGGCGAATGCCACACCTTAAGGGTTGTATGATTTTTCAAAGGGTTTTCATAAAGTTTAATGAGTCAGGCATGTCCACATTCGATTTGAATGCCACATACGGATTGCATGTCTTAAGGGTTATATGTGATATTCATATTTCCATAAGAGTATAAATTTATAAAATTTGCTTTAGTGAACATGAAGTTTAATTAGAAGTAGTGATTTTTGTTATTGAAAATTAACAAGGATGTCTTGGGTTCAAAACGCTATGTATGTTTAATTACTTTCTACTATTACGATTTTTTTTCCATAAGAGTATAAATTTAAAAAATTTGGTCAAATGATCAAGAAGTTCATCCAAAGGTGGTGGTTTATGCTTGTTAAATTAACGAGAAGGTCCTGAGTTCAAAATGCTATTTTTGTTTTTTCACTTTCCAATTTTTATGAATTTCTTTTCATAAGTGTATAAATTTTAAAATTTGGTTAAATGATCAAGAAGTTTAATTAGAAGAAATGGTTTTTGTTGTTTAAAATTAACGAAAGGTCCTGAGTTCGAAATGCTATGTGTTTTTTTTTATTGTTTTCAATTTTTACGACTTTCTGTTTGGTTGTTAATTTTTTTAACTACTAGCTAGTAGCTATGTGGGTTGCAATTTTTAGGCATTCATTCCAATTCAAGTCTAACCTTCAACAAAGAGTAATGCGTAGATCAAATTTTTTTTACTAAATTTGCAAACTATATGATTGTCACCAATAAAAAATAAACATGTTAATCAAAACTTAAATAATAATCTAATCATCAATAATTACATTCTACTGTTTGTAAAATTTGGTTTCAAACTTTGGTATTCAAATCTTCCAGAAAGAAAGGCATAACCTCCTTTTAACAATTTATATTAACCATTCTTTATTGAGAAGAAACAAGACACATCTTCAAACTCAAGAATTCGTGTGCACCCCACCATTGCCAAAAGACATTGACCTCGTACTGAGTGACCAAATTTTTCAATATATCCGCATGCATATAGATTTGATTTTTTTTTTCACATAATCTAAGTCATTGGTCATGTTGATTTAGTAAATCAAATTTACATTCTAATAATAAAATTAAGGAGGTGCTATTCACATATTTCTTTTCGTCTTTTCACACATTCTTTATTATTGTTTGTTCTTTCATCATCTTCAATTAATTCGATCTGACAGCTGTAAATTAAAAACTGTGTTTGGAAAGTTAAAAAAAATGGTGTGTGTATAGTACTATTATAAAATTATGTTTAGGACCTTAAGCATATGCAAACCCTAACACTTTCTCGTAGTTATTTTTTGTGTTATACTATACAAATACTTGAGTCGAAATGTATACTTTGTTGTTAAACTATGAATCTGATTTGTAGAATAAACAAAATCTAGATTCACACGCGCGCGCGCGGCACATATATATATATATATATATTAGATTGTTCTAAATAGGGTAATGGTCTTTATAATACTTATACAAATTCAAATGTTCCTAAGATGATGCTTATGTTGCTAAATACCAAGGTTCTAAAAGACGCTAGGCGCTAGTCGGGCGGCTAGCTGGGGCCTAGCGCCTAGGCGGCTAGGCGGGGTCTAGGCGGGCGCCTAGGCTGACTAGGCGGATTTAAGTAAATTCATTATAAGTGTCTGTTTATACTTAGAATATATATAATTTCATCATAAACTACAAAATAGAATGACATATGTATTATGAAGTATTGGAACATAATGAAAACATGGGGAACAAGCATATAGTATGTGCTCATTTAAGTATTCAACAAGTCTCTTACAATTTATTAAAAAAATTAAATGCAAATTGAAAGTTATCTATTTTCTGTCTAAGTGAGTCGCAACCTAGGCAGGTGCCTAGGCGGGTTTGGACGGGCTAGGCGGGTGCCTAGGCGGTCTAGGCGGGCGCCTCAACTAGTATAGGCGCCATTTCTTAATTTTCAAATGTCTAGGCATTAATCGGGGCGGTGACCAGCCGCCTAGCGCCTAGGCAGCGCTAGGCAGGGATTTTTAGAACAGTGCTAAATACATATACTTATTTATGTTGTCGACTGGTGTATCTCAATTACAAAATCAACTTGTTCAATACCCTAATTATTGTTCGATTCGGAATGTAAATCACATAATCAAAGAGATCAATGGTCTCGATTCTTAATGTACCAACTTAGGCATCTTATCTTAGGTGAAATAGAAGACTAGAACTCATTAAACAAAGTTGTGATAAAATTGTGCGCTGGCACATATTTCATATTTCAATGTATAAGCTGAGGGCTTGGATTAAAATAGCACAGCTCAGTAGAAATATAGGATGGTCTGATCACTGATGCCACTAATAAGATGGGTGGTGTGGCCACTCAATACCGGTAGTATATGCATAAATCTGGCGTGGAGCAATTGTGATTTTTAGTATGATGTCATTTGTCATTTATCATAGTTTAATTATATATGAAGACGAACTTATATAGAACAAATTTATTGTTATTATAATATCTTAATTCAGTAAAGGTGAACTGTCAATTTAGTTCTTGAATTATCACATCAGTGAAAATTAGGTCCCTAAACTATTTTTTCAGAAAAATCAGTCGTTGAATTATAAAAATCTGCCAATTACATCCCTAATATTATAGTCAAAGCTACTATATTCAATTTTCCATCAATTTAAGTCATGGTACTTGCATGTAATATACATTGGAGGGTAGATTGATATTTTTCATAAGGAAATAATGTATGTAGTTAACTTTGGAGGGTAAATTAGTAGATTTTCATAAGAAATAGTGTAAGTTAACTTTGGAGATTAAATTAGATGTTAGATTCGTAACAGATATGAAATGTTAAGAGTTTATAGGCGAGAAAATGATGGTATTACACTCTAAAATGTGTCAAGTGATTTAAGTTGACAAAAAATTGGATAAAATAGCTTTGAATATAGGGTTAATCTCTGTTTACTACCCTCATGTTTTGTGGTTTTCAACATTTAGTACATCAAGTTTTTTTCATCCCAGAGTCATACCTAAAGTGTTAATTTTGGGACAGTCTCATACATCCGTTAGTCAAACTGTTAATTCTCTCGTTAAGTGATGACGTGGCGCCCATGTGGACAATGATTGGGCGCCACGTGTCATTAAAAATATTAAAATAATTAATTAAAATAAAAAAAAACAAAAAAACCTCTCTTCTCCTCCGTTCCCAACCCAGAAGAAGAAAAGGAAGGAAGAAGAAGGAGAAGGAGGAGGAAGAAGAGGAGGAAAAAAAAAATATCAAATCTGCAACCCAGAAGAAGGAGAAGAAAGAGGAAGAAGCAGGAGGAAGAAGCAGGAGGAAGAGGAGGAAGGAGGAAGAACAAAAAAAAAAAAAAAAAAAAAAATGGGGAATCTGCAACCAGAAGAAGAAGAAAGATGGGAGGGGAAGGAGGAGGAGGAAAGAGGAAGAAAAAAAAAAGGAGGAAGAGGAGGAGAAGGAAGACCCCCCCCCCCCCCCCCCCCCGGCACCCCCGCGCGACCCACCCTCTCCCCCCCCCGCCCGACCCACCCTCTCCTTCTTGCAGATTAGTTCTTTTCATTTTTTTTTCTTTCTTTCTTTTTTCTTTCTCCTTCCTCCTCCTTCCTCTTTTTCCTCTTCTTCTGGGTTGGGAACGGGGGAGGAGAGGGGTTTTTTTTTTTTTTTTTTTTTAAATTAATTTTTTTTAATATTTTTAATGACACGTGGCGCCCAGTCATTGTCCACATGGGCACCACATCATCACTTAACGGGAGAATTAACAGTTTGACTAACGGATGTATGAGACTGTCCCAAAATTAACACTTTAGGTATGAATCTGGGATGAAAAAAACTTGATGTACTAAATGTTGAAAACCACGAAACATAAGGGTAGTAAACAGATGTTAACCCTTGAATATAATAGTAGAGATGAAATTAGCAATTTTTAATGAATTTAAGAACTTATTTTACCAAAAAATAATTTAGAAGCATAATTTTCACTGAAATAATGATTTGAGAACTAAATTAGCACTTAAAAAATTCAAAAAATGATAATAGTTTATTAAACTGGAACGCCACAAACGCGTTCCATGCAGATTCGTATCTCATAGAACAGAAATTGGTAAAATTTTGTAATGATGGCATCAGCAGCCAGCTGTCTCAGCTTGTCCAAAAGGTTGACTTGTTGACACAGTCAATCAGTATATAACATTGATTTTTGCAGCGTGTTTGGACTCTTTTGGACCACTATTATGGCGGATAAATATATGGACAATAACCAAACCAGCAACAAAGCGCTTTCCCTCTCTCTCTCTCTCTCTCTCTCTCTCTCTCTCAGACCACACATATATCAAAAGCAGTGCAGGGGAGAGGGGAGAGGGGAGAGGGGAGAGGTGTTGTCACACAAGCATGGAGTACAGTAAAATATGAAGATGCTGCTGTTTGGCCCCACGCTAAAAGGTATTGCAACTGCATGCCTTGTTTACAAGGGAGGGTTCCTTCATGTGACTTATTTGGCTTACAGAAGCCGAGTGAGTGCATACTGCATTCTTTTTCGCATGTATAGTTTCCTCCATCCTCGTTTTCCTTTTTTCCACCACCTCAGGTTCCAAACTTTAAGCTTCTCTCTCTCTCTCTCTCTCTCTCTCTCTCTCACATATTTGAATTCGAAGCCATGAAGCAAAGCTTCAAATCAGGCGCTGTTGTTGTTCTCTGCATATTTTTCATCCTTTTTTCCTCAACATTATCGATCCGTCTCCTAGTGAACAAAGAAGGTAAAACACTTGTGCTGTTATACCAACTAGCTATTAATTTGGAAGTAGTGTATTTTATTACTTCAATGAAAAAAGATCTGAAATTTGAATCCTTCTTCCTGTTATTTTGTAAAAGAGAAGTTATTATTCATTAACTTCCCTTCTTATTTTTAGCAATATATAAATCTTCGGCATCTTTACAGGACAAGAGAAGGTGAAGCTCAATGAAATGGTTAATGGGGGTTCACTTGTAGAATTGAAAGGCAGTGAACTAATGAATGTATGTTTATGTTATTTTCTTTTTTCTTCTTCTTCTTGTTATTCTTTTTCTAACCCTAGCTAGAGTAATTAATCAAGTAGATACTATATATGTCTTATACTGCTTTTCTGTTGGGATATATTTTTATATTGTAGCAGCTTATGGGGGTGGAGGATTGTTTTGATGGAGATGAGGACTGTTCAAAGAGAGGGATAATGGCTGAAGCTCACTTGGACTACATCTACACACAGCACCATAAGCCTTGATACTCCTCATATTTTCAACTCAATAATTCATTTCTTGTTATTTTCATAATCTCCTTTATTAGGAAACATTTGGAAAGCTAATTATCAGATTGGAGATATATATCCTCCTTTTAACATAATGCAACAGTTACATCTAAAGTAGATAAGGATATTTAATTGTATAAGTTTAGGCTGAGTAAATTTAGAGACAGTTGGGAAGTAAACAAGATTTTGACAACTTGTAGTCGGAAAGCTCACATGAAGGCATTGTGGAAAGAAAGCTCTTAATTATCTCTTCAACTGGTTTGGTTGTCGGTTGAGTTCTTTCCTCCGGTAGCTACTTTGGTGGCACTTAATACATTATATATGTGCTCACAGAAGCAAACTGCTGATTTTAATATCTGCTCCTAAAGTTTCCACTAAGAAGAAACTAGCTAGACACTGCATTATTTAATTGATAGAATATTAAAGACAAAGTGGTCACCTTCCCAATTGTTTTGGTCCAACTCTAGATAGTACATTGCAATATAGAATCCAACAGCTGTATGTGTATATTCTTGAAGATAGATAAAGTAAATTGCAAAGTTAGAGAATTAATTATGTATTTCAAGTCTTGATAATTTTCAACCATCCAATATCGATGGCAACAATGCCTCATGATATTGAATGATCTGGATCGGTCTCAATGTTTAAATCAGGTCCTTCATTTTCCCAAGTATTCTATCACTTATATTAAATTACAATATCACAACTTGAAATGTCGGACCTCCTCCTATTCTGGAAGGCATATCCACTGACTGAAGGCTTTTAAGTTATGGGGTTTTTGAGGGTGAGACACATTTTTATATTGTTTTTCTTAATGCACTGCGTTTCTGATATTTCAAAATTCTGTATTTTTTAGTGTTCTTTCTTGTGGTAAAGAATATCTTTAATATTCTCCACCCAATCAATATCTCATGAAAATATCAGTGTATCAGCGAATATTTTCATCCTTGCATACAACGAACTTTTAAAAAGAAGTGATGATTTATATACATACATACATATATATATATATATATATAGGAAACCATGACATCATTTTTTTACATAACTTTTGGCACAAGTTTTTGTGAGATCTCATCCGTAATGTATTTTAACAATCCGAACAGTCTATTTTTTAGTTTATCAATCATAGATCATTCTTGTAAAAAATTAGACAATTACAAAACCATTAAGACATTCAATTGTAGTGAAGAAAATAGACGAATATGCTCTTACCAAGAAACTCTAAACCCTTAATCCAACAGTCATATGATTTCAAATTTAAGTGATTTTTGGTAAACATGATCTTTGAAGAAAGACTTAAAAGATAGACAGTTCGGACATTGACATACATTATGGAGGGATCCCCACAAAAACTTCTATAAAAAATTGTGTAAAAAAAATAATGTCATAGATTCGCCCCTATATATATTTGTTGACCCTAAAAACTACCAAGCCTACGTGGCACGCAGGCCGAATAATCTATGAGCTAACTACGTCCTTCGGTTGAATGCAATGCGTGCCAACTCGACGGCCGAGCTCGCCAGGTGAGTAATGTTGATGTTGCGTTGTGTGCGCGGCTGACTTCTAAATCTTGCGATCACTCGGCCCTTGGGTTCTAGAGCCTGAAGACAAGGCTACTAGTCTTGCGAAGTTCACGACTCGTTGGCGCCAGATTCGGTCACGGTGATTATATTCGTGAAGGTATAAGCACGCCGAATCGATACCAACGTATAAGGGCACAGGTACTCGAAACTGATGTAGGTCTTGATTGTGAAAGTGGTTCGGCCGTCTGAATGCCGAACTCTGAAACCAACCTGCGAGTATCCAATCATAAAACAACTCGGCGTTCAATGTGCCGAGCCTGGTAATTCGTAATACCTCACTTCGCCGAGAAGGCTGATGAGATAACCTCTGCCAATAAGGATTCGAAAATCCTTCTCGACCGAGACTTGGATAGGTAACCAACCGGCCTCGATGCAGTGCTGTTTATCCAAACTGAAGGTGCTCCGCGGTCGACTGGTTCTACGACGATAGTGCTGTTTATCCAAACTGAAGATATCACCGGTTGCCTTCACAGTGCTGTTTATCCAAACTGAAGATGTGTTGGCGAAAAAAAAAATAAAAAAAATCTCTAGGTTGAGAGGGTTTGCGCAGGGCAGATTTGTGTGTTGAGTTGGAGGTCCCTTGAATGTTGCACAACCCCATGTATTTATAGTAATAAGCCTACTCCTGGCCGAATTAGAGATGTACTCAGACTAAAACTCCCAAATCTAATCCAATTAGGATTCAGCCAATCCAGGTTTCAATGGGTCTCTGAAGCAAGCTCAAATATGAGCCAGATTCACTCCCAAGCTTCTAGCGCCCCACCTCATCATTCTTATCCAAATCAATCTTCCTTGCCATAGGACTCGACCGACCTGATTGGATAACCCATGGTAACCTAACCGACCAATAATACCTGAAAAACTGCCGGGCCGAGAATAACTTCAAGCTCGGTCCAAATTGTAAATTTAGGTCCAAACATTGCCCCCCAGTTTCCTCGAGCTTCGGCTCGGAAGCCGAATGGTTGAGGAAATTAATCATTAGTGCCTGGCTTTCAACATGCGGCTATCCACCGAGGAAATTAATTATATGACAGCACATACTGCAGGCCGAATGACCCCATGGCCGGGCACCAGTACTCGGCAATAACCTATGTTCTGCCAACGCTGTAGTCTTCCTCGGCTGCCACATTTATACAAAGCTCGGCAACTTTGGCAAATGGGGCCGAGAAAAACTCGACAGCTGAGAAAACTGGGCCGAAAACTACTGAGAAACCCTCGCCGAATACAAATTTATTCGGCAAACTGATTTCTAGCCTTTTACTGTAGATATCATGCTATGGAAGAGACCCATGATTTTACCGCCGAGCACCAACTCATGTTCACCGAGCTTGGCAAAAGTTGGCCTAACAAAAGAACAATACAACCCAAATTCGACCGAGCTATATGGTCAAGGGCAATAAAACCTAGACTCGGCCGACTCTTATAAATACATACTTTGATAGTCCTCTAATCCCCCACTTTCCTTTTCTTTTGGTCAAAAGTAAGTGAAAAAACCGCTGTATTGAAAGTCTGCAAACACCACTCCCAATTTCTGTCAAGGTGAAAAAATCTAAGCAGGAGATGGTGCAACTTGTCCCTTCCAGGCTGCCGAAGTCGAGAAAAATGTGGAGGCCGAGGTTGAAATTTATTTTCATTTTTTGAATTCAAGCAAAATGGCAGCTCGGCCTATCACCAATCAAACTGGCAAGCAAAATGGCAGCTCGGCCTATCACCAATCAAAGTCATCAATTGGAGCAGATAATGGTCGCCGATGACTAAGAATATTACCCCCCTAATTTTCTTATGCATCGGCCGATAGGCCGAATGGTTAAGAAAATAATTTATTCATTATATATATATTTTTAACAAACGAAAAGAACAGTGACCGAACCATACTGAGGAGGAGGACAACGATGCTTTATTCCAAGCCGAGATCTTTTTATAGCAAAATGTTCAGAGTGATTTCGCTTTTGGCCGAATAAAGAACCACTGCCAAATACCTTTGACTTGGCGAAATATTTCTTATTCTCAGCCGCTGAATGTGTTGAACAATATTTATGCCCCCCAGGCATATTAATTTTGCCAATTTCGGCTTGTAATTCGAAAAACTTAGCCGAACAAGATTTCTCCATATCGGCCTTATCACCAATAATCATATCGATTGGCGTAGCTTTTCCGGCTAGGCCTTGTTCGTCATTGGACTACTCCTCTGACGAATCATTTTCTGAGTCAATTTGTGGCTCAGAAACATGAACTTCTTCTTCTAGGCCTACCACAAATTCGGTCTCGACCGAAAAAATAGGTGGCCTAGGTTCTTCTTCGGCCGTCTCGACAATCTTCTTAGGCCGAAAGTTAGTTGTGGCCGGAGCAAAAAATTGCCCCCCGGCCTCTTCAACCAACCATTCATCAAATGGAATTGATTTGTAGTCGAAAACATAAGGAAAATGTTCTCGATCTAGCCACGCATTAAATCGAGCCCTGTCTTCATTTACGCATTGCTCTTGAAGGGTAACAGGAGCTTTTATTCTCAACATGTGAGCGAATGACTTTTGCATCTCTCTTTGGCCAGAAAGAACTTTTTCCTCATACAATCGGCTACGTGGAGCCGAATCAGAATCTTGATATATCATATGAACTTCGTAGTTTTAGCACTGGGTCCCACTGGGCGTGCCAAAATGTTGACCCTAAAAACTACCAAGCCTACGTGGCACGCAGGCCGAATAATCTATGAGCTAACTACGTCTTTCGGTTGAATGCGGGGCGTGCCAACTCGACGGCCGAGCTCGCCCGGTGAGTAATGTTGATGTTGCGTTGTGTGCGCGGCTGACTTCTAAATCTTGCGATCACGGCCGAGGAAGGAACACGCCTCGGCCCTTGGGTTCTAGAGCCTGAAGACAAGGCTACTAGTCTTGCGAAGTTCACGACTCGTCGGCGCCGGATTCGGTCACGGTGATTATATTCGTGAAGGTATAAGCACGCCGAATCGATACCAACGTATAAGGGCACAGGTACTCGAAACTGATGTAGGTCTTGATTGTGAAAGTGGTTCGGCCGTCTGAATGCCGAACTCTGAAACCAACCTGCGAGTATCCAATCATAAAACAACTCGGCGTTCAATGTGCCGAGCCTGGTAATTCGTAATACCTCACTTCGCCGAGAAGGCTGATGAGATAACCTCTGCCAATAAGGATTCGAAAATCCTTCTCGACCGAGACTTGGATAGGTAACCAACCGGCCTCGATGCAGTGCTGTTTATCCAAACTGAAGGTGCTCCGCGGTCGACTGGTTCTACGGCGATAGTGCTGTTTATCCAAACTAAAGATATCACCGGTTGTCTTCACAGTGCTGTTTATCCAAACTGAAGATGTGTTGGCGAAAAAGAAAATAAAAAAAATCTCAAGGTTGAGAGGGTTTGCGCAGGGCAGATTTGTGTGTTGAGTTGGAGGTCCTTTGAATGTTGCACAACCCCATGTATTTATAGTAATAAGCCTACTCCTGGCCGAATTAGAGATGTACTCAGACTAAAACTCCCAAATCTAATCCGATTAGGATTCAGCCAATCCAGGTTTCAATGGGTCTCTGAAGCAAGCTCAAATATGAGCCAGATTCACTCCCAAGCTTCTAGCGCCCCACCTCATCATTCTTATCCAAATCAATCCTCCTTGCCATAGGACTCGGCCGACCTGATTGGATAACCCATGGTAACCTAACCGACCAATAATACCTGAAAAACTGTCGGGCCGAGAATAACTTCAAGCTCGGTCCAAATTGTAAATTTAGGTCCAAACAATATTGTATGTATAATTCAATTATCAAATATGATTAGTGCCTTGATAAATAAAATTTAAAAAAAAATCGAAAAATAATGGGTAAATTACACTTTACCACCTCAGGTTTAAGGTCTATTACAATCTCATACAACATGCATCTTAAAAAAATTTCACTTTCATACCGCATGTACTATTTGATTTCAATATAATACATCTGTTACATTTTTCATCCATTGCTCCATTAAGAGCTGACATTGCTGCTAAATTTATGTCACCTAGCAAAAAAGAAATAATTTTTTATACATTTAAAATATTATAATAATATACCCTATTTTAAAAAAAAAAGTACACAAACAACAAAAACCCATTCCCCCGACCCAACTCATCATCCACTCCACTCTCTTTCACCTCCCCTCTCATCCAAAAACCAACCCCATCCCACCCCATCCCCCCCCCCCCCCCCCCCCCCCCCCACGATAGCGAGTTGGAAGCAAGCGAGTCACTGGGAAGAAGTGAAGGAAGCGAAGGAAAAGCCCAGGCGAGAAGCTCCGACAAACCTCAGCGTCGATAGCGAGGGTCTGATTGAAGACGCCATGGGAATTATCCGCACCATCTCTCCTACTCCTCTGTGAACTTGAAGAAATTGTATTGTTTATTTTTTAGGAAGAAAATGAGAGAGAATAAAGAAATGGGAAGGCTGTGTGGTGTGGCGTGGTGACTGGTGGAGTGAAGTGAGAGGAGAAGCACTGCGGCGCACCCTCACCTGGTGCTCCAGAACCAGCGATTCCGCACACCATGGACAAATCTGACCGGCTGGACCCGAGAACCGACGATCTGCACGGACTCAAAGTCATTTTCTTTGTAGCAAAACAGAAATTAACTGAATTCAAAAGTTTATGAATTTACCATGGGGTGGGGGATTGCGGGGGAGGTGGGGGTGGGATTTTGGATGGGAGGGGAGGTAAATAGAGTGGAGGAGATGGAGGCGGGTCGGGGGAGATGGTTTTCTGGGTTTCAACTTTTTTTAATAAGGTTAACGTTATAATATTTTTAATGCATAAAAATTATTTTTTTTTGCCACATGGTACTTGAGGTAAAATAATACTTGAGGTATGAAAGTAAAAAATTTAATGGATGAAAAATATAACACATAAAATAAAATAATACTTGAGTTATGAAAGTAAAAAATTTTAAAGATATTGTATGAGATTGCAATAGATCTCAAATCTAAGACGTTAAAATATAATTTACCCAAAAACAATTGAATGCTTTTTTTGTGTGTTACTATTGCTACTAAAGTGGTCAATCCTCGGTGCTTTTTTCTTTCAAAAATTCTGTATTAGAGGAGGCTAGTGACTTCCTGCCTGTCCAGCAATTGAAGGTTCTTCAAATTCGGAAACATATTTTCTATCTAGACTTTTATGTATATATAATACAAATTTTCGTTCTTTTCGTTGAACTTTTTAGCTCCAATTCACGAAAATCAAAGTGGCACCAAGGCATTCAAATCCTCTCTTCTTGACAATTTTTTGTTTCTACAATCCAAATGCTCGACCAATAATTCAAGGGTGGTGTCATCCAGTTTGGAGTTCTACAACTAACTCCTAAACAATATAAGAGATTTTGCAAAAGACTTATATAGCTTAGTAAGATAAGAGCTTTCACCTATGAATTTCAAGTTTCAGCTTCAGCTTAAGTCTCCCTCCCCCCAAAATCGTTTGTGTCAAAAAAAATCTTACCTAATCAGAGACCGTGGAAAAGCGAAAGCATAAAATGAAACCTCTTGCATCCTCCACTCTATGAATAGATGATGTCTTCTCTCAACACTAATAAATGGGTGCATTTTTTGCTTACTACCATAAATTATGGTGTATACTCATCATACACATAATCATCTAACACGTGTCATTTCACTTAACTTTAATTAATTTTTTTTTTAAATATTTAATGTTAAAGTTAACTACAGTTAAGTAAAATAATACGTGCCAGATGATTAGTTGTATGATAAACATACACTATAATTATGGCGGTGAGCAAAAATGCTCCCCTAAAAAATTTACATGCTCATATTGTGCAAAAGATGGCACAAATATTTATTTTGTCAGAAAAGCCTACACATATTGTAGAATTATCAGAGAGACGAGCCATACGGCTCACTTCCAACAACACCGATATTGTCCCTAACTTGGTAATTACCACATGCACAATCTGTCAGGTGTGGGGTTTTATCACAAAAGACCTCGGTATTAGTTAGAGTGGGCTTAAGATATTTAAACTCTTCTTTTCTCATTGATACGGTCGATGTGGGACATTTCTACACGTCCCCTCATGTGGGAGCCAATTAGTGGGTCACATGTGGGAGATCCACACATCGACAACCACATGAAGCGATGGGGTCTCACCCTACACGCAGGGCCAAGGGACCCACCATCATCGCGCGGGGCTAAGGGGACCCACCCATCACGTGACAGTACAGTACGAGCCCACTCCCTGGCTTTAATACCATGTAGAATTATCAGAGAGACGGGCTGGCCACTTCCAACAATACCAATACTGTCTCCAACTTGGTAATTACCACATGCACAATCCGTCAGATATGGGGTTTTATCACAAAAGATCTCGGTGTTAATTGGAGTGAGGTTAAGATATTTAGGAGGGTGTAGTCAAACTAAGATTTTAAAGGATTTTAAAAGTGATAGATTTGATGGGATTAAAGAGGATTAAAGACTCCTACAAAATTCATATGGATTTGAATGGATAGTTTGTATATTTTAGTGGATTGTGGTGGAAGGATTTGAAATCGTAAGAGGTGAGGTTGGATTCTTTTTAGCCTTGATTACATATATTTTTTGCTCTCAAATCCCACAAAATCCACAACCTATAAAAATCCTCCAAAATTTGAATACACTTAGATTTGGATGGATTTTAAAATCCTTTAAAATCTTTTAATTGACTATACCTGAATTCTAAAATCCTTTAAAATCTTTTAATTGTCCGCTAGAATTTTAAAGTCTTTTAAAATCCTCTCAAATCCAAGTTTGACTACACCCTCTTAAACTCTTATTTTCTCATTGATACGGTCGATGTGAGACATTTCCACATATATGACGTCTCTTTCTTTCTCATTAGAGAATTCAAAGGCAATTGTTGATAAATGTTTAGATTCCGCTAAATTGGAAATCTACTTTATGCATCCAAATTTGACGAAAAGAATTATAACCAGTTTGTGTACGAAACTGCACATTTTGAGAATATTTTTATCATCTAGTGTTTGCATCATCATCCCCTCCGATTCACAACTCATCCTCTTTTTTGTTCTTCTTGCCTCCCTTGCCTCCCTTCTCAGTTGGTTGAACGTGGAATCTCTTTGAAAGTTTTGCAGGAGTGCGTGTTTTCCGGTTAAAAGCTCGGACACAGATAAAACCTGAAAGGAAAAAGTTCAAGATAATTTAGTACTATTGTTAAATTTCATATCGTAACATGAGATGGCTATATGCTTGCAGGCCAGATCAGATCGCTTTTTGTATTTTCTTCCTTATAAATTTTCTTAATAAAGTAGTTTGTTGTAAGATGCACATAGATGCAACTAAATTACAAAGATAATTTCATGTTTGCAACTTCAGTTTTCAAGTTATACCATTAAGACAATAGTTCACATTCGACAACAATAGTATTAAATAGTTCCTACTATATCATACTTAATCGCTCGTTTTTGCCCTCCAATTATCAAGATGTGTGAAGATTACAAATAAGACTGTTTCATCAAACATGCACAATTTGAAATATGTTATTTGGTTATTCTCGTTACTCTCTTTAATTTTTCTATGACAATTTGTATGATCAAGGTTAGTTCTATTCCACAGTTTGAACCCATAAATCTTTTAGTTATTTCTTTCATTGCTACTTCTATGAAAAACGATGGATTTCTCATACCAAATCGATGATGAATATTTAGTAGTAGCAGGGGCAGAAGTTACAAACCTTTCACAAAGCAGTCCTTAATTTCGTTCAATGGTAACCCTGCAATAAGAAGACATTATTGAGATGCTTGTTTCACTCTCTATATATAAAGAGTTTGACCTTCACCACGACACGATTCGCCATATCAACCGTGTCATTCGATGATCTAGCAGCATAACATGCCAAACTGAAGGCGACTGAAGGTTTGTTTACCTTTAAGGATTGAAGATGTTGAGGTCCCACAGTATACAGTTAACCTAGCTAGACTCCATAAGCTTGATCTGGGAACTTCAATCGGGCGTATGCTGGTTTCATAGTCAGCAAATATCTGCAAGGAGATGATATATACATGTGTTCTAGTATAGTAGCTTGATCTAAAATACCTGACAGTATATTCTGACAAAAAAAAATATTATTGGAGAAATTTTGAGTAAACTCACCTCATTCACTTGAAAGTATGTCCCGTTGAGTGGAAAGCTCCCCCTTGTTGCAGTTCGACACGGTATCTGTTTATGCATCATTTTATATTATGTCATTCTCCGTAATTGTCTAACGTACTTACTGCAAGTTGGGACTTTAAAAGAATGTAGAAGTGTTTGTGGACCCTGAGTGTTACTCACCAAAAGTGTTCCACGAACCATTTGTGAAGCTGCTTGTGAATGATTATTAAGTGAAAAACATGGCTCCACAATGTTGCTCAATTCTCTGGATTCCTGAGGATCGCATCGTTTTTCATCTGATAATCACATTTCCACATAATTTGATTAGCACATATTCCAACATTGAATCTTATTTTCAAGTTGGGACGCTCTAACTTTTAGACCTCACAGTCCTTGGACTTTTGAAAACACGAATCTTTCACATATAAACACATTGCAGTTATATAAATTGTTTGCTCCAGTCATGTAGTACCTGATGGCCATACAGCAAGAAGGTATTGGCATGGATCATCCGGATCTCTGTTTTCTAGCTGTGACATTAAAATTATGAGAGGTTTACATACCACTATGCAGCTGAAAACACTTTTGCACAGGAAAAGAATAGTAAATGACTTACAGTCTGCAATAGAGGATGATAATCTGGAAGAACATAGCTGCATGATAATTAAAATAAGTTACGATGCAATGAAAATATCATAGCACAGCATTTTGGGGATTTATCTGAAAAATTCCCACAAGGATTATGTCATATGTCAAAACACAGACAATAGTTAACCTTTTATTAATTATTTAATTCAACCTTACCCTCTATATCCACCAATTATCTCTCTTAAAACAAAGATTTGGCATCATTTTTCTCTCATTGAAGCTCATGCTCATCATTAATCACAAATTTTCAACCTTCTGCTAATGGTTTTTCTCTTGCCTTATTTCAAATACATCTTATGTCTACGATAAAAACAAACATAAAAAGAATATGTCTGATATCTCATATGTATAGCAGCATGAAAAGGACGAAATGAATGATTATACTAAGAAATAAGACAGAAAAATTGATTTGTCTAGAAAAAGACCTAATCATGTGAGTTTATATGAGAAAGAGAACCACAAGAGAGAAATGTGTCATGACAACTAACATGCAAGGAGCCGGAGTTTCCATTGAGGGATTTCTTTGAGAAATTAATTTGTATAAGAGAGAATTCGTGGACATTAATGGTTAAGGTTAAAAATTAAATTACTAAGTTGTCTTTTATTTCACGAAAAATAAATAAATGCAAAGGTTACTCTTTATTTTTCACATGAATTTATAACTTTCTAAAGAAATGAAAAAGGCAAACCCAACTTACACTAGGTGCTTCGTGCATAAGCGGAAAGCATCCTTCGATTTGGGAGCTTCAAAATTTGCATATTGGGAAGGAACTAATCCTGTTGCCATATTGTTTTCTTGAAATACACCCGTGTACGGCTCTAATGTTGTTGAAAATCTTTCATCTCTCATTTTAATTGTTGGCATGTCATTAGGGTCATCAAGAAAAAGATCTTCAATGTCTCTTAATGATGATTCTGTATATTCAGGCTGCGGTGATGATGGTTCCTCAATGATAGGTTCACAACTTTTGCTTTGGTATTTTGAGTCAAGGCTGACCTCAAGAGAGGAGACAGTTGGTGGATTGAGTGCCTGAAGAGCCATCATCAAGGGATCGGTAGAACTACCGTTCTTTGTTGAACCTGGCTTCTTTTCTGGCCCTGGTAAGGCAAGCCTGGCGCTGTATCAAACATGTACATTAGACACATATCATACACCAAGAGATTCAAAGTTACAATGCATCTGAAAAGGTCTGTAATGTAATGGACATAAAAGCAAGAAACTATCAAGATAATAAACTAATAGAAGACTAAGTGTAAAATATTTAATACTGTATTGTTGCTATCCTTTTTTTCAATAGCGAACATTGCAATATCTAAAATTTCATTTACAAAGACTCAGCACAAAGATATATCCTAAATCCCATCACGTGCCGTTAAATTACAATTTTTTAAATTTTTTTATCTTTTTGCAGTAAATACTTTCTCATTTTCTACATTTAAAAAAAATTTCACTGTATATTTAAGTGATATAGAGCTCAAATTAAAAATTTAAACCTTGCAAATGCACTAGCGTAATGTCTGCACTCTCCCTTCATTGGACAAGAATTGCAATTTGGCTTTTGCTTTGTACAAAAGACCTGCATAAATATAGAAACACACCCATTATGTATAAATATATTTAACGAATTTTAAAATCACATTGCTGCTTCAAATGATTACTCTGCAAAAATGTATTACCTTTCCAAAGGTTATCATTTGGTAATGTAGTTCGTACCTGTTAAAAAATATACTAACATGAGTACAAGTTTTACTTTATAAAAGATGATTTTTTGTAAAAATAATCCTAACGGATGTTGAAAATTACAATGTTTTTGGATCCAAGGTTTTTAGCCGTGGCCAAAGATACTTCTGAATGGTATCCAACAGTGGCATCCTACACATACAAAATTTAGATACTGTCAACAGATATACATGTAATATCTCTTGTTAGTATAGTACTATATACTTACTGTTTTAATATATGTAGTTGAACTTGTTCAGGCAATGGTTCAAGGGGAACCCACCCTAGACGAATCGCTATCCGGCCAACATTGACATCCACCTAATGGAAGACAAGAAGAATGCATCTTTGAATTTATGAAAGCACAGTTCGCATTTAGTCGTTGAACAATAATCATTTAAATTATACCGGGAAAGCTACATGTTGGAGTGCCAAAAGTCTCACACACTCCAGGCTTTTCAATCCAATGCCGACAATTTCGCTTAGGTACTTCCTACAATTATAAATGGTTGAATGATTAAATTTTCACAAATCAATATATAACTAGGATTAAATAATAGGAACATTTTATCAATCTTATACTGTAAATGCATACTTACGTTACTAACTTAGGCGGGGCATTTCTTAACCACTCGAGGTCTATTTGTTTATGATCCTCATGTACTTGGTTAAGAAATTTCTGTAACATTGAGTAAAAGTAGTTGTTAGAATTTGTGAAGAGAAAAAAAATTGTGCAACATCAAATAAAAGTACTTGACTGTTAATATGATGTTTCATGTAAAGAAAATATTATGAAAGTCATTTTGTCCAAAATTCCCAAATATGAGAATAAGAATAAATTTGTTTTACCTTGACTCGTCCTGCAATCATATTGTGTTGGCCACGCACTTTAATAGCCGCAGCAATCTGACCAACTTCTGCAATTCTAACTGCATCCCAGTCTGCTGAATCCATGTGATTCCTATTTCTTTCTCTACTGGTTGAAAATATACTTTTACACCACCCCCAACTAAGATTAGTCTTCACTATAGCCTTCTCCTTTTTTCTTCTTCGAGGAGCTTTCGTCGTCTTATCAAATTTCATGTCTGATTGTTGCTCATTTAAATCCGGTTTCTCTCCTTTCTGATTTACCTGGTTGAAGTTGTTGGCCTCATTAGGTGGTTCCACAAGATTTTGGATTATAGTATCAACTGCGCTCTCAGGCTTATCCACCAGCATATTCTGAGAACAAAGATGACTCTCATCGTTTGGTTCTACGATCACATCTTTTGTTTGGGAACACAGCAGTGGCAGACTAGACATTTCTACAGATGTATGAAACTCAACTTTTTCGGAGATTACCTGAACTCCACAGTTATCTGACACAACATTATCTTCCGAGACTCTAAGATGATTTACCTTTTCACTGAAACCAATTTGGGAAACCTCAGGAGGGTTGTGGAAATCACACAGAGGCGTTGACGCCCTTTCAAGGTCATTGGGTTTGTCAGAGCTTGACTCTTTGTGTCTATAGTCCATTGAGAGTGCCACTTCACCTGTGTGTAACTCCTCCTCAGATTTTGGCATGATAGCAAGAATATTACTTCCAACTGATTCTTGGGTGCCAACCATGTTTATGTATTCACAATCTGTTTCGTTGGAATGGGACTGACAAGGGAATCTGGCAGCAAGTGACATGAAGGCGTTGCTGTAGAAAAGAATAATCTGTTAATAGTCTCATTAGGAACCTCAAACAGAAGAAATATAATTGAGAAAATCTACTATAGCAGATTTTGAGTTACCTTGAAAGATGATCCGACACATTTTGAGTTAGGAAAACTCCAACTATTGAGTCCACCACAGAACCTTTCCATGGTGAAAATTTCCTATCTCCTGTTCAGAATATAGTTTTACTGTTAGGAATTTAGCATATAATTTTCTGTAACATTTTCAACAAGTAGCTGGAATCACATTGTTAGTAAGGTTGTACCTTGGATTGTGTTCATCCGGGATATAAGTAGATTAATCCGTCCATGTAAGACTTCTCTTTCATTCTTCCACCATTCCTCTTCACTTTCTTTCTCTTGACCCTCATTAACCTTTGCTTGTAATTGAAGTTTCCATGACTTAACTCGTTCAAGGTCTGTCGGAGAAAGCTCTGGACGCCTTTTACTGTGCTTTTCCTTGTATGGAACTAGAATGCCATGGTCATTGCTGGGAACATGTGCATCTTTGTCATGGTTAACTCCATGGCTGATATTTGGACATTTCTGTACAAACAGACTGATATTATCTTCCTGTGAATCTGCACCAAATGCAAAAGAGACTCTTACAAAATGATTTACAGTGGCATTTGCTTAAATTTGCTTCCGATAGCGTACGCTCAATGAAAGAAAAATAATCTCTACCAAAGTAACTATTAATTTGTATGTCAGCCCCAATATCTCATTTTTCAGTAGGCTTCTGTCACTTTTATGGTTATGAAACTCTAAATTAATACGGGAGGGTACAATGTCCCAAATTATGCAAAATATAGATACCTCTTATGTTGGTGGAGCAAAGGCCCTCATGCTTAGATGGATGTCCTTCACATTCACCATTGTGAAGCTCTAAATTAAGGGAATGCCCCATGTTAGTCCATTTCTCTGTCACCAACCCTCCATTCCATCCCCGAGTATGTCCCTTTGATCTTTTCTTCCTTGTCGCAATTAGTGGCTGCAGTGCACCAATTAGATCTGTGGTTTCTGTCTTTTGGAATGAAACCCGTCCCTGATTTTTGTCACCAAGCCCTTTGTGAAGGTTTCTTTCTCTCTCAAGAAAATATCTAGCTATTGCCGACCAACTACCTTCTTCCCGCCTCCTCCTCGCCAACCTTTGTTTCCTGCATGTAGCTGGAATGTTCAGTCCTAAATTTTTTCTACAACTGAGATTCATAAGTGTTCCATGATTAGCTCTAACTTTTTGTGGAGGAGTCGCCAGAATGATGGCATTCTCCGTGTTTGATTTAATTTTCAAGTCACCATCTAGATTTGCTCTGTCTGATACAGAAAATGCAACTTTATCCAAGGTGACTTCTATGGGGACCGAGTGTTTGGGGCTGCTTGAAGACTTCTCGGCTGACATATTTTGCTCGGAAGAAACATGCATTTTAGTTGTAGGCTTTGGTGTCTTTGGTTTTGAAGCAGGACGCTTTGGTGTTGCCTTCTTTGGGGTCTTAGGCTCTATAGGCCTTGGTCTTCCTATACATACCACTTTCGGCCTATATACTTTCTTCTTCGGTTTCTTTTGTGGCCCTTCGTTCAAGTCTATACTACCATCTGGGCTTCTTTTCAAGTTTTTCTTTTTCTGTGATGGGCTCGAAGTGCTAGGAAATTTGGAGCCTCCCATAAAATCTGCCGCATTGGACGTCCGATTCTTGTTTTCTGCCCGATGGATGACATCCTCCTGCTTAACACTTTCTTGATTTTGTCGATCACCTGCAGCCAATTACACAATCTCAGAATATTGAACGCAACCAGTAATATCAGCAAGAACTGAAAGTATATAAGCGTGTGATGCCATCTGGAATTACAGTAGACATTACTTTGATACAGGTTGAATGGATGCTCTCCAATTCTCACAAGTAAGCCAAAACCAGTAACTTGGGGTTGTAAAATTCATATTAATATTATAAAATCCTGTTCCTCAAGTTCAACAATTGATTTACTTTGTCTTAATATGCAAATTTACAATCCGTAAACAGTAACACAAAGGAAGAGGATCCTCTCCTTCTTTATCTCTTTTGCTCTCATTTTTCGTCCCTCGTCAAAATTGAAATCTCAACACTTCAATAAACTCAATCCTGTTGTGCTGGAGCTTCAGTTATGAGGCCAATATGTAACAAGGCAAAATATGATAAATACAGTTATGAGGAATTATACTGGTCCGGCGTAAGCCTACGTTCAGTTTGGAGATCCCGAGGAAAATTTCACTAATATCAAATGGAGACTACAAAAGTGTTTAAAGGCTCTCACAACCCAAATCACTCTCACACACAGATGAGCCAAGAACAAATCTCAGATTCTTGATCAAAAAGATACAGACGTACACAGAAGCATGTAGCGCACCAAATACAAAAGAGCCACTGAGACAGAAATTTATCAGATGAGCAGTAGCTCACAAGACCAAAGAAACGTTTCCTTCTTGCTCCAAATGGTGCGACAATCTTTAGTAACAAAGAAGAGATGACCGGTCTCTTACACTAACAATTAACGGAGACTTCCGTAACTTTAATTTTGGACTTAAATCCTAATGGACAGGTTTAAATTTTTTAGTTTATACCACATAGGTTTTCTTTCGACTACCGGGACTTGTAATCCAATTAAGCCCAAAAACAATAAGTAAACAGATAAATCAACTTCAACAGAATCCTTACCGGATTTGCATTGCGACATACAATCTGGAATGGCAGACCCCCGCTGCGGCTTTTCTTCATTGATACGAGTTTCCGCAACTGGAATGAAACAACCGTTTATCTTTTCAAATAAACCCCTTTTAGTTGCATTTGTTGATGACTGAGAAATTGGAGGTTTTACAACTATCCCCTGCAACACCAGCTCCTCCCCAACTGTCAAAATTTCATCATCATTCGCCGCAACCTCTTCTGCTGCCACTAATCCCTCTAAACAACCTTGGCTTGCATCCTCGGCACCCCCATAAGAAAAACTCACACAACCCTCATCACATTCCAACACAATCTTATTCAAATCGAACAACCCAACAGAACTCAAATTTGTGCTTCCAATTCCACCCAAATTCTGTACCTTTTCCTCCTCTCTAGGACATTCCTCGATTGGGTCGATCAGGCAAGTGTTTTCCTCTGAAGAAGTTGCAGCAGCAGAAAACACAGAAACCCCATCAGAACGCTCCAACTCCACTTGGGAATCACTGATCACTATGCTATTATTTTGCCCCGAATTGCTCTTGAATCGTCTTCTGAAATATGATTTTTGTGTCCTCCCTGTAGCAGGCTTTGCAGGGGTTTGTGGCACCCACAAACCCTCCTTCCGATTCTCAACTACCTCCTCTTTCTCTTCTTCTTCCATGGCATTGTCTCTGGAAACAGGTTCTCTCCTCTGGTAAACTTTCAGTTCGGCCATGCCGAATTCAAGTTACCAAACAACTGAGAAACCAGTTATCAAAAAAACAACTGAGAAATCAATAAAACGAAAACAGAGACTGTAAATTGATCACAACTAGTAGTATAAACAGTAAGGGCACACAATCACAGCACAAAAAAATGTCAATTACTTCAGCCATGCACGGCCGGCTGAGGGAAAGGAGAGCACGAGTTTTGGAGAAACGGGAATTTACCTGATAACAAACCAAGCTAGCAAAATCTGCCGTAATTTTTTACTTGGGTTTAGTTAGTTTAAAAGGGTTAGAGGATCAATGTCGAGAATCTATCTGCTACTTTGAATGATAATAACGGTGAGTTAGAGTTCTTTATGGAACCAAATACGTTATTTTAGTTTAGGGAAGTAATTAAGAGTTTTGACTCGGTTCAACTTTAACCTGAGTCTCAAGGAAGCGAGAAATTTTTCAATATGACTGTAATACTACGAGAAAAAAGAGAAATTTTCCAGTAGACTGTAATACGACGATACATGCTCATATGGTATTATGAAGTCGCATGTTAAATTGTTTTAATTTTTTAATTTTGTGTAGAGGGTAAATTAAATTAAATTTATTTAACTGCAATATTTTGTTATTAGTGGTTGCAACCAATTTTTTTTTTTTTTTTTGGCGTGGTTGCAACCGGAAAGAGATCTTGTCCGGATCTCTTCTACCAAAGCTTGCAGATCAAGTGATCTAGACCCTTAAATTTGATCTAACGGCTAAAATTATTATAACTTTTAAAATGGACCTCTGTTTGTAGCCGTTGAATCAAATTTCAAGGTCCCGAATCACTTGATCCGCGAGCTTTGGTGGAAGATCTCTTCCCGTTGCAACCAATTAGTAGTTAGACAAACTCATATCAATTTTTTTTTTTTTTAAATTTCGTTAGTGCTGGAAAATTTTCTAGTTACCGATCTCAAGTCACTATTCAACATTGACATGAAAATATAAAAAGAGATGCAACTTTTCATATCAATTACTTTTTTGTTGTGTGAGTTTATCATTGTTTCAGAAATCATTAATTTATTATTAGAAAAATTAATAAAAATTGCTTGAAAATTTTGAGTTTCAACAAAAATGACAAAAAGGTGTTGTAAGTGAATAGTATCAGGATTGACTTTTTAGAGTAAAAATATGGTTTTTCATTAAAGTGAACAATACCGGAAGCGTTTCGTTAAAGTTCTCCTTATTATTTCACTCGAACTCTCTTAAGTGTTCTATCTACAAGAAAGTTATTTTGGACTTTTGACCTCATTTTTCACAAGTATATCATTTGTTATTTTTATACAAAGATATATGTATACTGGGGTGGGCAATAAATTGACTTTCAACTTTTGACTTCTTTTTTACAAGTTACCTACTTATCTTTTAGTACGAAAAGAAAAACATGTCACGTTCGTTTCATAAACTTACAGTAAACTACTAAAATGTACATTAGACTCACTAACATGAAGTTTAACTAATTACACGATTTGAGAATTCGTTTATCAATCATGTTCATTAAACAAAAGAGTTGAAATGTCCAAAATAACTTTGAAGGCAATCGGGGTGAGGAGTTGAAATGTTTGAAATAACCTTGAAAATAAGTCATGTGCTTGCATTATTTTGGATGAAAAACTTAACAGAATTAGAGTGAGATGACAAATTAATTATTTTCGATTGTTGATATCACAAATCGCTTAAAATTTTAATTTTATATGATAAATTAAAAAAGAGTATAAATTCTTATGACATATAAAAAATATTTCTAATCTTAAAAACTGGACTAAAGTTAGCTTTTGAAAACCATTAAGGTTTTTTCTTTTTTTTTTGCAAGGAACCATAAATTAAAAAGAAAACTAATGAAAAGTCCCAAAAAAACTTCTCTTTTAACGAAAAGTCTTTTTTTACCTTTAACTGACACTATTCACTATACCTTTAAAAAGGACTTTTCATTAAAAGTGAACAGTACCGGGACCTTTTTATTAAACCTCCCTAAATTAAAAAGCAAAATCACAAGGCAGTCAGAATACAGATTATTAAAAGGGAGAGCTTGCGTGGTGCAAGCGGCAAAACCATTAAGGAGAGAGGAGATTTTCCAATGTAGGAAAATTAATGAAAATGGTTTGAAAACTTTGAGTTTTAACGAAAATGACAAAATAAAGGGTAAAGTGAATGGTAGCAGAATTGACTTTTTAGTGTAAAAATATGGTTTTTCGTTAAAGTGAACAGTATCGGGAGTTTTTTTTTAAAGTCCCCATAAATAATTCAAATTATTATGTTTTAAAAATATGATTATATTTTACAGAAGGGAGACGGGTGAGGGAGCACTAGTAGGAAAAACACTTTGCGCGACGTAGGTACCGTCGTCGTGCAAAGTCCGTGACAGTAGGGTTTGTGCGACGCTAAAGGTGTCTGCCTCACGCAAAGAGGGTTTGCGCGACGTAGGCACCTTTGGCATCGCGCACTGTCCGTCGCGCAAACACGCTTTGCGCGACATATGCTGTGTCGCGCAAACCTTTTTTTTTTTTTTTTTTTTTGCCAAAGACTTTTTTTATTTAATTTTTAATAAATATTGTAATTAAATTATAAACAATAATTAATAAACCAAGAAAAAGGTTTTAATTATAAAATATATGAAAATGTACTAATGCAAGATGTCCTAACAAAAAAGAAAAAACTACAAGTCTTCTAGGTTCAATACATCATGCTACTGGGTATCAGTTGGGTTCTGGGAAGTCGAAGGTGGAGCAAGATCAGGTGCTTCCATCGAGATTTGGAGGCCGGACCTCATTAAGGACTCTACAAGCTTACGCATCCTCTCGTCCTGGGCCCTAATGTGCTCGCCATAGGCCACAAGCTGGCCTTTTAGGGTTATCACTTCCTCCTTCAGGGCAGTGACCTCTGCTGTGGATGATTTGGAAGAGGAGGCACCCGTCTCACGAACCCCCGCCTTCCCCATACACCGAACAGCCTTGCCATGACGACAACCCAACTTCTGATTCAGGACCTCATTCACGATCTGAACATCTACATCCTCAGGTACAATGACGTCTTTGATCGGGGTCTCCGGGGGAAGCTGCGATGTTGCTTCTTGAAGAACAGTAGAGCTCTTTTCCATCATATCACCCTGTAATAATAAAGAAAAAAAATATAATGTTTAATAACAAAATATAAATAATATTTGAAGGATTCATAATAATAAGAATTACATATACTTACATAAAGCTGCTCAGCGATCTCATCGCCGGGTCGAACGTAAACGTCCTTGAACATGTCAATATGTGGGAACTTAGAACCCTCCTGAATAAAAAAAAAAACATTAAGAAAATTTTATTAATCAATAATAATAAATAAATTGTATAAAATTTCAAAGTTAATATACTTTTACCTGACATCGTGACTCAAGCCTATACGAAAAAGGCATCGAACCAGAATGGTGGAGAAGTGTCGTTGCCTCCCGAGCTTTCTGGCCAGCAACAGATTTCTTCTGTTAAACACACAATATACATGTTAGTGCAACTATTTGAAATAAATTAACAAAATAAGCTTAAAAAATAACCAAAACAATAATAAAATATTATTAAAATATTATGTACATACAACAAACTTTGGGTTCGTGAAATGTTTGCAGAGCCACTGCCAATCCTCTGGCCGGTCCTTCAACTCGCCCGGAACATGTAGGCTAGCAATCTCCGGATCATCCCATCGCTTAAAATACGTGTGAAAATTGTTCTTCCAATGTTTGTACCGGGTTGCTAAGGTCGCCTCTATGTAGGCCATGGCCTCGGGGGATATGTTCGTAAGATCATAAAAGACCTACGAATATGAAAAATAATAAAATAATAGTAAGAAATTTAATAATATTTGTAAACAAAATTAAAAAAAAATGATAAAGGGTAAAAGTTAATATACTAACCGACAGTGCTTCTCGCACCAGTTTCTTCGTATCCTCCAGAATTAATGCCCAAGAGTCCCACTGAAAAGGAAAATGGTCTAGAATAATAGTACCACAACTAGTAGCGATGCCGCTATGCTGCTTTGAGGTAGGCGCTCCACAATGTCGCGGGTCATACGCAATCTTGATCTTGGAATTAGTCTGACGTATAGTTTCCTGTTGCTTCAACATTCAACTAGGCCCCCTTGTGTTTTTTTTAGCTGGCAACACATTTCACAATCCAACAAATTTTCACCATCATAACTGCAATAGTTTTATAATGGAAAAAAAATACAACGTAATGAGAATTAGAAAGAAAAAAAACCCACCTGGACAGGAGGCCTCACCCTCGACTCTGGATGCCGAGGAAGTGTTATCAGAAGGCTCCGGCTCGCGGTGACGCCGATGAGCCCGCCGTGCACTGAGCGGCTCAACTGACACTGATGATGTCGATGAGACGGGCACCTGGGACGCCGTATCAGTAGCCTCAGCAAGGGGTGTTGGCTCCCCAATCATTGGAGCACTCACGGCTGGAGCAGTAGGTGCTGATAATGTGGGAGGTGCATTCGTCACACTTCGAAGATGAGTGATCAAGTGCGACATCTATACATTTTTTGAACCATAAAAATATAACATTAGACACTAAATATAACATTGCTTTCGAGCGGATAAAAATAATGGCAAGAATATAAAGAGACAATAACAAGTGGATAGCCAACCCTAGATGATCTGTTGTTTAGGAAATTATATAGCCTAAGATTTTGAACAAACAGGGTAAGTCTTATTTATAAATGGTACATGATCAGTAGTGCTACATGACTCACACTAATTACGTTTGTTCTTACATGTGTAGGCAGCATTTTCTTAATAGTATTCTTATAAACAAGTTGGACGTGTTTAATTTTGTGTTTGCAAACAAATTAAATTTCAAAGTAAAAATATTATAAACACCACTCTTAATTTGCTTCCTAATTTGTTTTATATAGGCTGGTCTATCAAAAGTACTGTGAAGCAATGAATGTTTTGGCTCTTCTAATAATGGAACTGCTTGCAATCAGCTTAGGAGTGAATCGGATGCATTACAGAGAATTCTTTGAAGATGCTCACTCTATCATGAGGTGCAACTTCTACCCGACTTGCCAAGAGCCAAGTATTTCTCTCGGAACCGGACCTCATTGTGATCCAACATCCTTGACCATACTCAATCAAGATCAAGTTGGAGGGCTTGATGTGTTTGTCAACAACAAGTGGCATTCCGTTTGACCTATCCAAGGTGCTCTGGTGATCAACATTGGTGATACCTTCGTGGTACGCATACATGCCCTTATAATTTAAATCAACATGCACACTCAATGCAAGATCTTTTCCGTATCTAAATTAAACAAAAGCGTACCAAACTAAATCACATCACAAAATACATACAAAAGCTATTAATCTACTAATTAAATCATGAATTTCTATCACACACCACCACAAAGTATGAAAGAATCATCTGAAGCTATTTAATTTATGTACTGGGTCCCAAATAATTTTTTTTATTACCACGAAGCCTCGGCGAAAACCGAGAGTAGTGCGTTCTAGATTCATACAGCCGACTCCGGACTCCATTGTATTAAAAGGAACTAAATAATGAACAAATGATATCAGAGAGAGAGAGAGAGTTACCTGCAGGCAGAGGCAGAGGCAGGAGCAGAGAGAGGAGAATACTGAATACCCAAGAGACTCGAGACGACGGAGGAGCAGATGAAATACGGTAGTTCCAGGGGTATTGCTGTAATTAAACCATGAATATATATTATCCCTGCTCTAAAATGAATAATACAAATTAAGTAGAAGAGTAACGCATGTGAGAGCAAAGCAAAAGCCTAAGAAAAGCTCCTAATAATACTTATTACATACACTCACATGCTTCCTCATTCCAAATCTTTTCAAATTTTTATTTTCACATCCGAGTGAGAATCCAAGTCTTTGGAGAGATGCAGCGTTCCAAAGCACTAATACGAAACTATTTATAATATTTTTCACATAGCCTTGTATCAATGGTTGAAAACATTAAGTAGGACAAAAATTCAACAGCCTTAAGTAGGACAGAAATTGATAGGATGATTTCAGATTGAAATGGGGTTTGTGAAAATCTTTTCCAAGATAAAATTACAATGAAGTTCACATAAATAAAAGAGAAGTTACCAAGGGCATCAGCCAGCTCAAGAAAAAGCTCGTTAAACTGCTCATGCTTCCGTCTCTCCCTCTCAGCCTTATGGATTCTCTTAGGAATTTTCCCCTGTTTCTTTATTCCAGGACAAGCCTTGCACATCAAACAGCCTCTTAAACATGTAACCAAGAAATCTGAGTGTTTTTTCATCCAGATAAATAGTCATGCTATATTCACAACTCTAAGAACCTCACACAAATTGACACAACTCTAAGAAAAACTTGTGAGGGGGCACCGTGACCGCGACTCACCAATTTTTAACAGACCATCAATTTCAATGAAATAATAAGCCACATGATTGTTCATGAACAATAAAGATCTATCACAGTTTGCAGGTTTATTTTTCATTTTCTATTTAAAATCCTTTACTTGCTTGCTATCTTCCCAAGATTAAAGGGCTCATTTACCAGCCTTCCAATTCGCTTCAGTGCCCACCTTGTCTTGAGTAATATCCTATTGTACTGTTTTCTAAAATTAATCCAATTCCATTTCTCATTAAAAGGATTTACAATAAACAGTATGAAGACCCCAAAGAAGGAAAAGGAACATGAAACATTTCGAAACACCAAGAAAGAGATTAATGATCTGAGCTAACACTCTGTATCCCAAAAAACTGCTAAGCTGCAACCAATCTTCCTCCTTTCTGTCTTGTTTTTATCGATTTAGTTAACAGAAACAGCGAACAAATTCGGTTGATACGAAGAATTTATCTAACACTGAATTTGAATAATTATTGAATTCAGTTACCATTAAGCATGACATAATCTTTGTTTTTAACCCCAATCAAAAGTAAAGGACTAAGACTCAATCATGTGACAAAATTGCAATTGCCCATTTCACATTTCGGAATTCCAAAACAAATCCATCATAATTCACCTGAGATGAAGATTGAATTTCCAACAAATCCATCATAATTCACCTGAGATGAAGATTGAATTTCCAATCTCTCTCTCGAAAACCTCCGCAACCAAACAAAAATGTCCACATTCATCCATAAGTCAACAAACAGATAATTCAATCAATGGGGTAAACTGAGAACAAATTAATAAAATGAGTTCATATTTTGACATAAAAATGAGGGGAAGAGACCATCAATTTCAATTTCTAACAGGCCATCAATTTCTAACAGACCGCAAAAAAAAAAAGCAAATTAAATTACAAACCTCGACGAAATTTGTGAACTTGGGATCTCTGTTGACCACCAAACGATGAACCTGCAAATACCATCGAATTCAAAAACCCTAGAAATTTTGAAACTTGAAGCAGAAATTACAATTAAAAAATTAATATCAATTGAAATAAAGGGGAATTAGGTGTGGATCATACCTCGTATTCGACCTTGTGCTAAATTTCACAAATCGTAATCTCGAAGTCCAACCCTAAATTAATTTGGGGAGAATCTGTGCACAGTGAGGTCGAAAGAGAAATCGGCGATGTGGGAGGAAGTGAGGGATGAGAGTCACTTGTCTGATGTGGGAGGAGGAGAGAAATCGGCGAGGAGGGTGAGGTCGAGAGAGAGAGAGTGACTGAGTGAGGTCGAGAGAGAGAGAGAGTATGGTGAGGGTGTGAGGGTTTGAGATTAACGAGAGAGAGAGAGAGAGTGAGGTTCCGTTGGAAAGAAAACTTGGAAATCTGAAAAAACAAAAAAAAAACCGCCTATTTTTTACTATTGGACCGCCAAAATTATCAAAACTAACGCGACGTAGGTATACAATTTGACGTCGCGCAAAGTGTTTTTGCACGACGACCACATTAAGCGTCGCGCAAGGTATTTTTTTTTAAAAAAAATTATTCTAAAAATTACTGAAATGTGACTTTCTTCCTTTGAAATTCAAATATTTTTTCCATAAACCCCACAATAATATATTTTTCTAACAAAAACCCAAAATAATTTTTTTTAGATATATATATATATATATATATATATATATTATTCAATTTCTTAAGTGTTATAAGTACAAAATAAATAAATTAAATTCTACTTAGTAATTAATGTTTTGATGGGATACGCATTGTACGAAACTAGTTTCAACGATCCAACCGTCAAATTTGTTTGTATATGCCTTGAGATCGCATACGCCAAAAATTGAAAAAAAAAAACATTCAGAGATCAAGTAACGGGACAAAACGTTTCGACGGCTACCAACGAAAAATCACCAAATTAACGGTTATTTTAACTCCGATTTTGATGATTTTTTACAGATACACTCTTTAACCCTGTATGAATACAATGAACCAATTCGATCGTAAATTTAAAACATTTACATAAGTGGATACCACAAAATCTTATGTTATACTCAATGAAAGTATAAATAAACTTCCAAGTGTTGGTGAATCTAATGTTTTGATGGGATACGCATTGTCCGAAACTAGTTTCAACGATCCAATCGTCAAATTTGTTTGTATATGCCTTGAGATCGCATACGCCAAAAATTGAAAAAAACAAACATTCAGAGATCAAGTAACGGGACAAAACGTTTCGACGGCTATAAAAGAAAAATCACCAAATTAACGGTTATTTTAACTCTGATTTTGATGATTTTTTACAGATACACTCTTTAACCTTGTATGAATACAATGAACCAATTCGATCATAAATTTAAAACATTTACATAAGTGGATACCACAAAATCTTATGTTATACTCAATGAAAGTATAAATAAACTTCCAAGTGTTGGTGAATCTAATGTTTTGATGGGATACGCATTGTACGAAACTAGTTTCAACGATCCAACCGTCAAATTTGTTTGTATATGCCTTGAGATCGCATACGCCAAAAATCAAAAAAAACAAACATTCAGAGATCAAGTAACGGGACAAAACGTTTCGATGACTATAAACGAAAAATCACCAAATTAACGGTTATTTTAACTCCGATTTTGATGATTTTTTACAGATACACTCTTTAACCCTATATGAATACAATGAACCAATTTGATCATAAATTTAAAACATTTACATAAGTGGATACCACAAAATCTTATGTTATACTCAATGAAAGTATAAATAAACTTCCAAGTGTTGGTGAATCTAATGTTTTGATGGGATACGCATTGTACGAAACTAGTTTCAACGATCCAACCGTCAAATTTGTTTGTATATGTCTTGAGATCGCATACGCCAAAAATCGAAAAAAACAAACATTCAGAGATCAAGTAACGGGACAAAATGTTTCGACGGCTATAAACGAAAAATCACCAAATTAACGGTTATTTTAACTCCGATTTTGATGATTTTTTACAGATACACTCTTTAACCCTGTATGAATACAATGAACCAATTCGATCGTAAATTTAAAACATTTACATAAGTGGATACCACAAAATCTTATGTTATACTCAATGAAAGTATAAATAAACTTCCAAGTGTTGGTGAATCTAATGTTTTGATGGGATACGCATTGTATGAAACTAGTTTCAACGATCCAATCGTCAAATTTGTTTGTATATGCCTTGAGATCGCATACACCAAAAATCGAAAAAAACAAACATTCAGAGATCAAGTAACGGGACAAAACGTTTCGACGGCTATAAACGAAAAATCACCAAATTAACGGTTATTTTAACTCTGATTTTGATGATTTTTTACAGATACACTCTTTAACCCTATATGAATACAATGAACCAATTCGATCGTAAATTTAACACATTTACATAAGTGGATACCACAAATGAAAAAGGTAATGCAAGAACCCCAAAAGAAAACCAAAATAAGAGAAGGGAAAAAAAAAAAATACTTTGAGCGACGCAGGTTCTCTTACGTCGCGCAAAACAGCTTTGCGCGACCTAGGAGCACCTGCGTCGCGCAAAGTAATTTTTTTTTTTTTATTTTATTTTATTTTTTTTAATCTTATGGTTTAGGAAATAAATAAATGTAAAGCTTCAACGAATAACAAGCATTCTCTCATCAAATTCAACTGATTCTATACCGTTATACAATAAACATTCAAAACAAATGATTGAAACTTTATATATATAAGCCATCTTCAGTATTCAATTCACGTTTCTAAAGAAGAAAAAAATAGGGTAAATTACCAAAAACTACCTCGACTATTGGGTCATTAACAGTTTCATACCTCGTTTTTAAAAAGTTTCAATGTTATACCTTATCTTCGAATTTGTTGCAATGTCATACCTCCCGTCAGTTGTCTGTCAATTATTCTGTTAAAATGCTGACGTGGCATGCCACGTGGCACATTTTATATTAAAAAATTATTAAAAACTAAAAAAAATTAATTAAATATAAAAAAATTAATTAAATATTAAAAAAATTAATTAAATATTAAAAAATTAATTTTTTTTCCTTCTCTTCTTCTTCTTCTTTTCTCTTCTTCTTCTTCTTCTTCTTCTGGTTCTGGGCACGTTCGGCCCTTTTTTTTTTTTTTTTTTTTTTTCTCTTCTTCTCTTTCCTTCTTCTTCTGGGCACGTTCGGCCCCTTTTTTTTTTTTTATTTTTTTTTTTCTCTTCTTCATCTCTTTCTCTTCTTCTTCTCTCTCCTTCTCTCTCCTTCTTCTTCTTCTCTTCTTCTTCTTCTTCTTCTTCTTCTTCTCTGGGCACGGGTTCGGCCCTTTTTTTTTTTTTTTTTTTTCTTTTTCTCTTCTTCTTCTCTCTTCTTCTTCTTCTTCTTCTTCTTCTTCTTCCTCTTCCTCCTTCTTCTTCTTTCTGGGTTTGCAGGGGATTGGGATGGGGGGGACGGACGAAGAAGAAGAAGCAGCTGGGATGGTGATCGGACGAAGAAGCAGCGGGCGGAGAAGGAGGAGGAGGAGGAGAGAGAAGAAGAGAAAAAAAAAAAAAAGAGAGAGAGAAGGAAAAATAATAATTTTTAATTAATTTTTTAATATTTAATTTTTTTTTTTAGTTTTTAATAATTTTTTATTAATTTTTTAATATAAAAATATGCCACGTGGCATGCCACATCAGCAATAACGGATGAATTGACAGAAGGCTGACGGAAGGTATGACATTGCAACAAATTCGAAGATAAGGTATAACATTGAAATTTTTTAAAGACGATGTATGAAAATGTTCAGACCTAATAGTCGAGGTAGTTTTTGGTAATTTACCCAAAAAAATATTGAATTCTCAACAACTAATTTTTTTTACATATATATCATTCAATTTCTTAAGTGTTATAAGTACAAAATAAATAAATTAAAATCTACTTAGTAAATATATGTACCATTGAAGTTGATGGGATACACATTGTACGAAGCTAATTTCAACGATCTAACCGTCAAACTTGTTTGTATACACTTCGAGATCGCATACGCAAAAATTCACAAAAAATAAACAAGTACATGGTATGATTTCCGGATGGTAATTCAAAAACTGATTTCAACATATTCCTTTACGAGTTTATATTAATCCTCATCCGAACTACAATAATAACTCTCGCTATCCTCACTACTATCATTTCCGGATTCCCATTCGTCTTCATCTTCGTTTGCCTGTTCCCGTGCGTTGTATTGAGGCAGATCACCAAGGTCAATTGATATTTCGAATTCGGGAACTCCAGGTACATCAAACGGTTCTTGGACAATATTAGCATCCCAAAGTGTTTCTTCACCAATTTCTATCGAAGATGATAACTGTTGGTCAGCAACGTTGTCGTCGTCATCATCATGATCTTCTGGAATATCATATAGCCCTCGTCGATCAATCTTCTGAACAACTTTCCAACCATTGCCGGCTTTAGGGTCGTCTAGATAGAATATTTGTTTCACCATAGTTGCCAAAATGTATGGGTCTTCATCGTACCAATGTCTCGTAGTGTTTACTGATAGTAAACCATGGTCTCGCTTAACACTCGTTCGGTTATGTGGGTTTGTATCAAACCAAAGACACTTAAACAGTATCACTTGACACCTGTCTTTGTAAAGCAATTGTACTACACTAGTTAGTTTTCCATAAAAATCAATGTCTTCACTGTCGCCCGCACCCGAGACATGGACACCACTATTTTGAGTAGACAACTTGTCATCACGCGTTGCCCCCAAGAACTTGATCCCATTGACGTGACAACCTGAGAACAATTCAACTTGAAGCGGTCCTCTCGCCAAGTTATATAATTCTTCATCGTAATAGGGTGAATTCAATTCCTTCAATTTGTTCATCTAATATGACATATACAAAAAGTTAACCTGTTAGTGTAACCAATTTTAAAGACGGGCTTGAACAAGTTGGAAAATATGCTCAATTCAAACCACATACAACTTACATGTGCGTGAAACCACGAAGGAAACAAGTCACGATGCTTCTTGGCATACACTTGTGAAGGATGTTCCCGCTTCATCAACTATTCATGCTCTTCATGGTATGGCAAAGCCTCGTCACAATTGTTGAGTATGAACCAATGCGCTACCTCTATGTCCTTTTTGGTAAACGATTTGCCTTTTACAGCAACACCGAATGGTCGCGCAATTTGGGCAAAAACAGACAGTTTCTCTTTTCTGACACCACCGTCATTATTGCGTTGAGGCCGATTGAAAGTTGTCTCAACATCTTGAAGATACATTGCACAAAAAGTAAGTGACTCATATGCGACCCATGCCTCCACAAGTGATCCTTCGGGCTTTGCCCTGTTTCGGACACACTTTTTCAACTCACCAAGATATCTGCACAAATAAAAGGCATGCTACAAATTATTCAAAGCGTTTGTTGTATGTGTGTATATATATATATATATATATATATATATATATATATATGCTTAATTAAATACCTTTATATTGGATACATCCATCGACAGTTCACTGGTCCGGCAAGCAATGCCTCATCTGGCAAGTGAATCATACTTGTAAAGAAAGCTGGGGGAAATATTTGTTCGAACTTGCATAAGACGTTCACAATGTCTTCCTGCAATTGTTTAACATCCGACTTCCGCAAACACCTTGCAGTTAACTGCGAAAAAAATCTCGACAACAACACGATTGGTTTCACCACATCAAGAGGCAATAAATGTCGAATACCAACCGAAAGAAGGCGTTGAAGTATCACATGACAATCATGACTCTTCATGTTTGAAAATTTACACTCCTTCACGTTCACGCAACGTGGGATATTGGAAGCATACCCATCTGGAAACTTTACAGAAGAAATAAAGTTGAAAAACTTTTTCTTCCCATTCGGCTTAACTGTAAAAAAAGGATGACCTTTCTTTAATGTACCACTGACTTTCTTCATCCACAAGGATGACCTAATGCCCATTCGTTCCAAATCGAGCCGAGCTTCGATCGTGTCCTTTGTTTTTCCTTCAATGTCTAGAATTGTCCCGACCAAAGTATCAAACACATTTTTCTCAATATGCATAACATCGAGGTTGTGTCTCAATTTTAACTTTGACCAATACGGGAGCTCAAAGAACATACTCTTGTGCGTCCAGTTCAGATGTGTAGTTGGCTTGGGCTTACTGACCCCTTTGCCGAAATGACCAAATTCCAAATGGTTTAACTGATCCAAAATCTCATCTCCAGACCATTCTCTTGGTCTTGGCTGAGTCTCTTTTATGCCGTGGAAGGCTCTATCGTTCTGACGCCACTCATTGTCCCAAGGGAGCCATCTACGATGACCAAGATAACATACTTTTCTTGCATATTGGACATGCCAAATAACCTTTAGTCATCCACCCAGAAACCATTGCATACGCGGAAAAATCGTTAACTGTCCACATCACTGCCGCTCGCATGGTGAACATTTGCCCAGTATACTTATCGTATGTACGAACACCGTTTTCCCATAAATCTTTTAGCTCATCAACCAACGGCCGCAAATAAACATCAATGGACTTTCTTGGATCTTCGGTAATTAATAGAGTCAACATCATGTATTCTTTTTTCATGCACTTCCAAGGCGGCAGATTATAAGGAAACACGATGACCGGCCAAATGCTGTGGATTTGGTTTAAAGCCCCAAACGGATTAAATTCGTCAGTGGCAAGTCCCAATCTGACATTGCGCGGGTCAGCTGCAAAATCAGGGTACATTCGATCGAATTCTTTCCATGCCTATCCATCTGCAGGATGCCTCATAACATCATCATTTACCCGTCCTTCTTTATGCCATTTCATGTCGCTTGCGGTATGCATCAACATGTACAATCGCTGCAACCTAGGCTTCAATGGAAGATAACACATTACTTTTTGTGGAATCTTGGTCTTTCTTTTCTTTGATGTTATTTTAAACCTCGGCTCATTGCAGACAGGGCATTTATCCAACTGTTTGTTCTCATTACAGAACAATATACAATTATTTACACATGCGTGAATTTTTTCATACCCCAGTCCGAGACCCTGCAACATTTTTTTGGCACTTTTATGATCTTCAGGTAAACAATTCTCCTTTGGAAGCATCCTCTTGATAACTCCCAAAAAGTAATCAAAACACTTGTTTGACAAACGAAACTTGATCTTGCCATGCATCAACTCCACCATTGCTGTGAGCACCGAAAAGTTCTCGCAACCCGGATATAATTCTTGCTTGGCATTTTTCAATAGTTTTTCATAGTTTTTTAATGCCTCACTGTCCATGGTTGGACGACTGTCATCTCCCCCTTTCTGATTGGTGTTGCTCGAGGCGTATGGATAAACGTCATTTACAATATTCAAAACTTGTTCATTAGGCTCCACATTAGATTCAACGGTATCCACTTGTGTCACGTATGAAGAAGCTTGGTCTAATCGTTCTCCATGATGATACCAAGTAGTATAGGTCTCAACCATCCTATTTCTTACTAAATGAAATCGAATATTCTCGAATGTCTCCCACATTGACTTGTTACACCTCCTACACGGACATCGGATATGAGTTGAACCTACCTTGTGTCTAGTTGCAAATTCAATGAACTCATCTATTC
Organism: Cotoneaster glaucophyllus; assembly: GCA_036320875.1. Taxonomy (NCBI): domain Eukaryota; kingdom Viridiplantae; phylum Streptophyta; class Magnoliopsida; order Rosales; family Rosaceae; genus Cotoneaster; species Cotoneaster glaucophyllus. The sequence goes on along the minus strand of CM070058.1, from coordinate 14,560,367 downwards.
CATCCAAGTACTCAACAACACATCTATTATGATTATGTATCCACTGTCTGTCCATTTTGTCTGCAATCCCTATAAAAGTACAAGAATTAGAACAAATTCAACTATTGTCTTGTCACCTTATTCCTCCGGTAAGGGCCCTATCCCATTCAGGAATGCATAGTTATGTGCCGTAATTTACGATTCCAATGGATTAAATTTTGACGTGGGCTAATTTCGGCAGCATCTCCTTACAGTTCTTCAAGTGCACGACGTAGATACATAATATCCACCGTGCACTCGAAGAACATCAGGAAATGTTACCAAAATTTCCACTATCGAAACCTAATCCGTGAACCGCAAACTACAACATAACTATGCATTCCCAAACTGTCCAAAAAATGGGACAATTCAAGAATTAATTGGACCACAGTCATGCTTTCGCATCCATGCACGAAATCCAACTAATTCTCAAATGGGAAACTAAGCTTTTATTGAACAAAAAAAAAATGTAGGAAGTTAAGTAATATTAACTTCGTGCAACACAAAATAATTTTGTACATGATGTACAAACATATGTGCATACAAATAAACTAAATCACAATAATCACTAAAACTAAATCACAATAATCAAAATAATTATGTGTGTGTGAGTCTGTGTGTGTGTGTGTGTGTGTGTGTGTATGTGTGTATGTGTGTATGTGTAATCAAAATAATTATGTGTGTGTGTGTGTGTGTATGTGTAATCGAAATAATTATGTGTGTATGTGTATGTGTAATCAAAATAATTATGTGTGTGTGTGTGTATGTGTAATCAAAATAATTATGTGTGTGTGTGTGTGTGTATCCCTTATTTTCTTGGCAAACAAACAGATCTTAGAAATAGGATCAATCTAAAAATCTAAAAACAAGGTAAAATTAAATTAAAAAAGGGTGAAATTTGACTCACTCTGATATCCAAGGGATTTATGGAGACGGCGTGAACGCGAGAAGGACCTCACGGAGCTTGAGATCAGGGATTGGAGAAGGTTTTGAAGAGAGATGGAGGATGGAGGTAGCTACTGCAACTGGGTTTGCAGTTTCTGCCTCCCAATCTGATTAAGTGGAGCAGAAAAAATTGTCGCTCAAAGTATGTTTGCGCGACGTTTGCTGTTTTGGGTCGCGCAAACCATGTTTGCGCGACAAAATTTTGTCCGTCGCGCAAACAGGTTTTTCTACTAGTGGAGGGTGGGAGAGAGAATGGTGGAAATACGCAAGTACTGCGTATAAGTTTGGAAAAATATTTAGGGGTGGGAGAGTGGGTTAAGCCCTCACATTGGGTTAGCACTAATGAGGTTCAAATTCGTCTTTGGCAAGAACGAACTTAGGACCTCTCACTTATAAATGAAAAAGAATACTACTAGACCGTAATAGGCGAGAATCGAACTTAGGACCTCTTATTTATAAATGAAGAGGAATACTACTAGACCGTAATACTAAGTGGGCAGATTATTGGCCTGTTAATGATTCAGGTTTGATTTAGTTTTCTCCTATAAATAAGAGACTTGTTTTCGTTATTCTACAAGTCTAGTAAAATGTAGTCTTACGGGGTTATATAGCCGTCTTGACAAAAAAATATTATTCGTAGTTTTATATTATATATATGTTTGTCACGTAATATAACTTTCAACTAAATTGACTAATCATATCAAAGAAAATCCTATATATATGGCAACTTAAAAAATAAAAATAAAAGGTAAATTCAAACATGGTTAACTTTTACAATCTTTATTCATTAATAAAATCATATACATGAATAGGATTCTTGTGTAGACTACAAACAGATAGATTTATACAATAACAACAGCTCATAGCTAAAACCAAATACAGTTTGCAATATCATTACATATATTCATACGATCGTTGATCATCCACTAATTATATTTAAGGGCTTACGACGTTGTCACTTGGATTTATTGTGAGGAAAAAGTTTTATTGGAAGTCCCTTGGTCGGACGAAGCACAGGTGTCCATATGAATTTCTCATCAGGAAAAACCTTGTCCCACTTGTATTTGGTGACCACGTTGTGCATGAACACCAGTATTTTGAGTCGAGCGAATTCTTTGCCGGGACACATTCGAGGTCCTCCTCCGAAAGGAACAAATGCGAAAGGAGGTGGTCCTTGTCCCTCAAACCTCGATGGATCAAACTTTTCTGGATTTGGGAAGCATTCTGGGTTTTTGTGTGTCGAATGCGGATGCCAATGCAACTGCATATCCATCCATGCATACATATACATATGTAATTAAGTTTAAATTAAGTTCAGTTAATTATATATATTGAATTAAAAGACTCATTTATATCATGTCCAGTACGCTAATATATATTCCCCATAACTTAAGACGGTTGCCTTTTTAATATTTACCAGAAAGGAATCAAAAGTAGATCCATGAAACAATTATGTTGATTTTCATGGATCAACCTTACCAAGGAAATCAATGAAATCGGAAACCATAGTCATCTAACTGTATAATAATGTTGTTGAGAAAAACGGAATGTTCATGGTGATGGTCATTTAGTCAAACAATTTCCAATTTTAGTATTATCATACACAAATAATTTTTAGTATTATCATGCACAAATAATTCTCAAATGTTCACGATGAACCACATTGCAGAGTGACTCTATCAATGACCCCCTATTCATTAAAAGTCCCTCTTAATTAAGTAGGAGACTAGTGCACGTATGGGATTTGCTTTCGTACCTTGATTAGTCATTTAGTGTAATGATATTTCTCTTCAATTATAAATAAAAGGTCTTAGGTTTTAATGTTGTAAATAGCAAGTTTGATGCCAACTTATTATGATAAGCATGTGTGGCTTAACCCAAATTATTATAATAGAGTTCTGCTCTCCTAAGGTTCTCATTTTGAGGACTTGTGAGGAGCAAATGCATATTAGCAACAAGATTATATTAGTTTAGATCTAAAGGGTTTATTGAGCAGTAAAATATTTTAAGTATTTGGATGTATGGTTCTGTTGACCCTAAAAACTACAAAGCCTACGTGGCGCGCAAGCCGAGTAATCTATGAGCTAACTACGTCCTTCGGTTGAATGCGGGGCGTGCCAACTCGACGGCCGAGCTCGGCCGGTGAGTAAAATATGGATGTGGTGTTGTGTTGCGCGGCTGACTTCTTGATCTTGCGACTGCGGCCGAGGAAGGAACACGCCTCGGCCTTTGGGTCCTAGAGCCTGAAGACAAGGCTGCTAGTTCTGCGAAGTTCAATATCAAATTTCGGCTTTCAATGTGCCGAATGTAATAAACTGTACACCTCACTTCGCCGAGAAGGCTGGTGAGATGACCTCTGTCGAAAAGAATTCGAAAATCCTTCTCGGCCGAGACTTGGATAGATAACCAGTCGGCCCCGACGCAGTGCTGTTTATCCAAACTGAAGGTGCTCCGCGGTCGGCTGATTCTACGGCAACAGTGCTGTTTATCCAAACTGAAGATGTTTACCGGTTGCCTCCACAGTGCTGTTTATCCAAACTGAAGATGTGTTGGCGAAAAAGAAAATAAAAAAAAATCTCAAGGTTGAGAGGGTTTGCGCAGGGCAGATTTGTGTGTTGAATTGGAGAGGCTTAATGTTATGCTCCCTCTCCCTATTTATAGTAGCGCAGGGCCTCCGAATCCTCTTTGGACAGAAATCCCAATTCTAATCCAACTCCTCTTCGGCCGATACCAATCTAACCTTATCTCGGCCAATCCTACTCAAACTAGGATTCTGAATCTTCCCTTATCGCGAGCTCGATTCACTGTGCCCAGGGACTCCGTTTCCTAATAGGTCTCGGTCTCTATCGCGCGCTAAGGCCATCTTCAACCCGCGGTCCATAGGTATCCACCCACTTCTTCCGCCCAGCTCCTGGGCCGAGAATAATCTGAGCTCGGCCCAATGTCATTTTTTGGGCCTAAACAGTGCCCCCTCGCTTCTGAGGTCGTCGACCTAAAGTCTATGGTCGAGTCTCGGCCTTGAAGAAGCGACATGCCGTTACTCCTTTCGAGATGATCGATGAGTTTTCCAGACAATACGCCATACCCATTTATTACGAGTGATAATGACTCCCTCGAATGCTTCCCGAGCTTGCCACGCGTCAGTCTTCAGTCACCCCAACAGTCTGTAATCATGACTCTGGGCATATGCAGTCGCCGAAACGTCTCGTTGCCTTAACTTTCGCCATCGCACGCAATCGTGCGTCCTCAAACCACGCGATACGCTGTCAGTTCTACGAGATTCTCGGTCCTTTCACCTGGATTTTCTGAAACAAATCATGGCGCGCAGTCTTTCTGAGTGGGCGATTTCAAATTTCAAAATCAGACCTATTGATCTTCTAACCAAACGCCTATAAATACCCCCTTCTATTTATTTCAATTTCACGCTTTCCAGATTTCTCAAACTCTTTTGCTCTCGAATTTCCAGAAATCCAGAATCCTTCTTTAGCACCCTCACTTCCAGAAATTCATCTTCAACCTTTCTTCATCAGCAATGGCTTCGTTTATCTCTAAGCTCACTGAGGAATGCAACACATGCGAGGAAATCATAGACCACTGCGCTCTCAAGGCCATGCGTTTTACTGATTCCAGTGCGTCTCACCAGATTCTTGGGCCTTTATTCAGAAAACCAATGCCCACTTCCATTACTGACCTCCTGAAGGATCACTGCCTCGCCCCTCTGCATCAGGGGTTCGAGTGGTCGAAGTGGGAAACATCGAAGCCACAGGAGCCTGGCCTTCGACTACTACGACCTGGACAGCTTGGGTTGACCGAATGGAGAAGTTCTTCGGCCAAGAATGGAAGGCTCTCGGGATCTACGACGCCATTAGGCTCTTGATGGTGGAGATAGCTATGGATCGCGAGCTTCTCCTGGCAGCCCTGAGCTTTTGGTGTTCGGCCACAAACACCATGGTTTTCCCCCTTGGGCCGATTGGCCCTACTATTCTTGACATCACCGCCATCCTTGGGACGTCTCCTTCTGGCATCCCAGTTAACGCCTCCCTCTTCGAATGTTCATCGAACGTCGATCTCAAAGCGTTGTTCGAGTCCTGGGCTGTCGAAACTCTGAGCAGGGATGGCCAAGAGCCCTCGAAGGAAGAAGTTCAGAAATTGCACAAGAACTTCTTCAACTACAGCACCTTGATCGTCCACTTTGCCGGTCGAGGGGAAGCAGGTCTCCGCAAGGGGGAGCATGCAACTTTCCTATTCTATTGGTACAACAAGTTCATCTGTTGTACCAAATCGAACAAATGTTTGGTCGAGAACATGCCGGTGGCCGAAGCACTGGCTAGCGGCCTTACTTTGGCGCTCAGCCCGGCCATTCTCGCTAACCTGCTACGATGTCTGGCCGAAGCAACTCTTCACAAGGTTGATCCTCACCAGAATGGGCCCCTTTGGGTCTTCCAACTTTGATTGCAGACGTACTTCACGACCCTTCGGCCAGAGATTTCTGCCTTCTCCTCTGCTGAATCGCTCAGCCTTCAACTAGCTCCTCGTCCTCTTCCCCCTCATCGAGCCGAAGAAGTTTTTAGATACTTCTTCGGCCTTGAAGAATTCTCTGATGACGAATTCCTGGTATGTCGTCATCGAGAATATCCCTCGTCCATCTAGCTGCCAAGCTCTACCTGGGACAATGGCGAGGATGCTACCCTTCGTCAGGCTTGGGGCTCGTTCGTACTGACCCGCGACCTTCCCCTCGGCTGTGACGCTCGCCGGGCAAGTTGGGAAGTTTATCACCCACACTTCCTGTCTAGGCAGCTTGGGTTCCTTCAAGGTTGCCCATTGCCCTTGCTCGCCTCTCTCTCTCTTCTCAGTCGAGGACGACTTAATCGGCTCCTCGGAGAAGGAATGACAAACCGCCGAAAAGGGGTTCCAAGAGCAGTGCAAGAAACTACGACTTCGGCCTACCGTTCCTGAAACCCTCAGTACTGATACCTTCGGTGACTGGTGGGAGGCATACACCCAGGACTTCTTTGGGACCCCAGTGGCCGATGTCGTTGCCGCAATCTTTGGCGACCGCCCTAAGAAAGCTGCCGTTCCTCCCCCCAAGGAAAAGACTCAAGGTATCCGATCATTTTTTTAGTTTTATGGTTCAAACGGCCATGTGACTCCAACCTAACTTCTTAATTGCTTGGTCTTAACATATTTTCCTTTCACAGGTGGTCGAGCACTTAAGCAGGCGGTCGTAATTGCCGCGGCCGCGGCTAAGAAAAAGACGGCACTCCTTAAGAAGGCCGATGCTGTTGTGCCCAGTCCGCCGAGCAAAAGGCCGCGTCAAGAAGCCGAGCTGGTCGATGAAGCCCCCCGATCTCAAAAGCGTGTCAAGACGCTAGCGAAGAAGGGGAAACGGGAGGTTCACAAGGTCGCTAGTCACACGACCGGCGCGGCTACATCTGGCGACGTCCATCCAGCTGAAGTTGCTCGGGGGCGACGTCCCTCCGAAGCTTCCCCTGCTCTGGGAGCGGCCGAGCCAGTTACTACTCCAGCCATCCCTGAGGTAGTCGAGTCACCCGCTGCTGCACCGATCGGGGAATCTGCTGTCCCAGTTCGACCTGCCGTGGCTGTCCCAGAGTTAGTAGCTGAGAGGCAATCTCCGCATCGCCCGAAACGAGTGGCAGTCGTTTTGGAAGAGGTATGAAGATTCCAAAATAAATCCAAGTATTTCATCCCGCTAATGCTAAAACTATCATTTTGTAATTGCAGGATGATGCCAGCGAGGAGATTCCACTAGCTCGTCGCCCTCGCCAATCTCGGCCATCAAAAGCTGCGGTTATTCTTTCCCAACCGTCGAGGAAGGTCACCCCACCGTCCGGCCCTGCCGAGACCGAGGTAGTCGTGCCCCCTCCGGCCGTGGCCGATGTACCTCCAGTTGCTGCCCCAGCCGAGGCAGGAACTGCTGCCCCGGCTGAGGATAACGACACAGCTCCGGCCGGGGTGGGAACTATTACTCCGGCAGAGGCTCCTCCTGTCGAGCCCGAGGCGACACCGGAGACTCCGATACATCCGCAGGATGTCGACCTCGGCATCCCTCCTTAGGAAGTCTCGTCCACTTATGTAAGGGTCCCAACTTTCCTTAATTCTTAGCTATGTCTTCTTTGTAGAGTTCTGAATTGAGGATGTACTAACTGATAGGTGCCCCCTAATTCATTTCATCAGAAGTTCTACGCGCCGAGGGGCGTTGTTTATATTTCTTGGCCTCCCCAGTGGCCATCAAATGTAGATAGCCTCCATCGGCCGCATGAACTGAGGGACAGCCTCAAATATTGGGCTCGGCCTCTCAGTTCCTTGGGTTCGAGCAGCGACCCAGGAGATATGGCCGAGGTTTCGTAGCGTCAGGTCTATCATCTTCCTTTGCTTTTCTCTTTTTGGTTTAATTCGCGCTAACACTTGTTCCTTCATGTAGCCTTCCTGGGAAGCTGAGTTTGACGCCCTCGTCTCTGGCATGGCGAAGAGAACTGCCAGACCCTCGACTGCAGCAGCGCATGACCCGGCCGACTCGGACGCGTTCGCCAGACTGCACGAATTGTTACCGCTTTCGGCTTCTTAGATCTTGGAGCGCAAGGGCCTTGATTCCGTTGGGGCGTGTCTAAACGATCTTGCTGCTGATGGTCGTTTAGACAACGCTGCCGTTACGCGGGCGTCTTCCCTTCTGGACCGAGCTCGGGATCACTTCGGAATCTTCGCAAGGGCTATCCGAGCTGAGGATGAATGGAAGGCTGTCTCGGCCGCGGAAGAGACTCTTCGCCCACAAGTCGAGGAGCTGATAGCCCAAAAGGAGCAACTGGCCGAACTTCAAACTCGGCGATCGGCATTCGCTGCTAAACTTTCGCAGGCGTTCGAGTTGAACAAGTCTTGCCTGACCGAATATGCTGCTAATGCGAAGCGTGCCGAGCAACTGAAGATGAACGAAGGGATTCGGCAGGCAGAGGTCATTATGGGTGAAGTGTGGTGGCTGGAGCTGAAAGCTTTCCTCAAGACTATTCTTTCATCTTCCCTTTAGGGCTTCTATTTTGTAATCACTTGTACTTCCTTCGGCAAACAATAATGAGAATTTTATGAACGATTACTGTTTTGATCCGACTTCGCCAATCTCTTATTCAAGAAACTGTTTACTATTCTCGCATTTCCCAAGTAACCGGATAATATTTCTTTAAGAATTTCCCATTAATTGGCAATTTATGAATTAAGCCCGTTCGGTCCTTGAGACGATATGCCCCCTTGCCGAGGATTTTGTGAACAACGAACGGCCCCTCCCAATTCGACGACCATTTGCCGAACCTAGGGTCCTTAGTTCCAACTGGTAATATAGTCTGCCAAACCAGATCACCCTCGCCGAATGTCTTCTGTTTAACCCTTTGATTGTAAGCTCGTTCGGCGATCTTCTTTTGTGCTATTAATAAATTACAGGCATCGAGTCGAGCTTCTTCCAAATCTTCTAACTCTTGCCTCATGGCTTGGCCGTATTCGGCGCTGAACAAACTACTCTGTTCGATTATTCGCAACGAATTTACGCTCAACTCGACCGGCAGCATCGCATCGTGCCCATATGTCAAGGCGTACGGCGTTGTTCCAGTCGCCGATCGCGGTGAGGTCCGATAAGCCCACAAAGCTTCATTTAGCTTTAGATGCCACATACCAGGTCTTTCCTTTACTATTTTTTCGAGAATACCGATTAAAACCTTATTACTCGCCTCGGCTTGTCCGTTCGCCTGTGGGTAGTATGGTGTAGACTGCTCAAGTCGGATGTTCAATCCACTCGTGTATTCCTTAAACCTGTCGGATGTGAAAATTATGCCGTTGTCTGTTATGATCATCTCCGGCACGCCGAATCTTGTCACGATGTTTTCTTCCACGAAGTTACACACTTCTCTGGATGTCAAATCGGCATACGACTTTGCCTCGACCCATTTAGTGAAGTAGTCCGTTGCTACTAATATCCAGGCATGTTTTGCTGCCCCCGAGGACGGCGTGATCTTTCCGATCACGTCTATGGCCCAACCTCTGAACGGCCACGGTTTAGTCACTGAATGTAGTGTCTCGGCTGGTACTCTTTGTATAGGGCCGTGGATCTGGCATTGTAGGCATCCTCGGCCGAATTCGATGCAATCTTTTAGCATGCTCGGCCAAAAATAACCGTGGCGGCGTAATAGCCATCGCATCTTTCGGCCTGACTGATGGGCTCCGCATATCCCTTCGTGCACTTCTGCGATTGCTTGGGTGGCTTCCTGTGGTCCAAGGCATAACAGTAAAAGACCGTCTTCACCTTTTTGGTATAGCCTATCCTGATATACGACATAGTTCGTGGCATGCACCTTTGTCTTTCGATCATGCTTGCCGTTCGGATTGTCGAGGTATTGCATAAGTGGTCTTCTCCAATCGTCTGGTAATGCCTCGACCGCACCAACAACCGCTGATTCTTCCCGTTCCAATAACGAAGGTAAAGACATTACTCGTGTTCGAATCACTTGGTCGCGGTGGAGGACTTGTTGATTGACCAAGGCCGGATATAGCTGGTGTAATGTGGGTATCATCCGGCCTACTTCGCCCCCCAAGAGTTGTGCTCGAGAGGCTAGTTGGGCGAGTTCATTGGCGACGGTGTTTCGATCTCGAGACACGTGGCTAAATGTAATACCGTCGAATGACTCGGCCAGGTAGCTGGCAAACATGTGATATGGCGCCAGAGTACAACTCGTGCAACGAAAAATGCCATTTAGCTGGTTAATGACAAGTTCAGAATCGCCGAGAACAAAGACGCGGGGTGCTCGTAATTCGTGAAGAATGCTGAGGCCGATGACAAGAGCCTCATATTCGGCCTGATTATTGGTGCATTCAAAGTCGAGTTTAAGCGAGAAACACCAACGATGCCGGTGTGGCGATTGAATGACGATGCCAACGCCGGCTGATGTAGAGGTGTTGGAACCATCGAAATACATCGTCCAGAAGTTGTCGCGTGCTTCTATCATGCCGATCTCGACACTGTCTTCCCCGAAATCGTATGGGGAAGGATGTTGAGCAAGAAAATCGGCGAGAGCTTGCCCCTTGACTGTTTTCTGAGGGACATACTGCAGGCTGAATTCAGATAACGCCATCGTCCACTTCCCAATGCGACCTTTAACTATGGGCCGAGTGAGCATGTATCGGATAACATCTGTTTGGGCGATAACATGAGTGACCGTTGGTAACATGTAGTGCCGGAGTTTGGATGCGGCGAAAAATAGGGCCAAGCAAAGCTTCTCGACTGGGGAATAATTGACTTCTGGTGAATTGAGCCTCCGGCTGAGATAGAAAACGGCTTGCTCACGACCGGCGTCATTGTCCTGAGCGAGGAGACAGCCTATGGATTCCTCGGCTGCGGATATGTAAAGTTTTAGAGGCTTATCGCGCCGAGGAGGAACAAGGACGGGTGGTTTCGTGAGGGAAACTTTGATTTGCGTGAAAGCCGCCTGGTGTTCTTCACGCCACTCGAATTTGTCGGAATCCTTGAGTTTCAGGAGCGTGGAGAATGCCTTCATTTTTCCTGCCGAATTTGCTATGAATCGGCGAAGGAAATTTATTTGGCCGAGCAACGACTGGAGTTGCTTTTTGGTGGTCGGCGGTGGGGCGTTCAAGATTGCTCGAGCCTTGTTCTCGTCGACCTCAATGCCACGATGATGGACAAGGAAGCCCAAAAAATTACCGGCGGACACACCGAAGGCGCATTTCGCCGGGTTCATCTTGAGATGATGTCGGCGTATACGAAGAAAAGCTTGCCGAAGATTATCCAGATGGGTTTGGCGGCCGTGTTCATGGCACGTTGATACGTGGCGCCGGCGTTTTTAAGGCCGAACGGCATGACTACCCGTTCATAAGTGCCGAGTGCCCCCGGGCAACGAAAGGCTGTTTTGTGGACATCGTCTTCGGCAATGAAGATCTGATTATAACCGGCATAGCCATCCATAAACGATAAGACGGCATGATTGGCCGCGGCGTCAATAAGTAAGTCCAAGAGTGGCATCGTATACTCGTCCTTGGGTGTGGCTAAATTCAGATTACGAAAATCGATGCATATGCGGAGGGTACCGTTCTTCTTGAACACGGGGACAATATTGGCAAGCCATTTGCGTATCGAGCTGTCCAAATGAACCCGGCGTTCAGAAGACGAACGAGTTCATCTTTAATGCTGAGTTGGACTTCGGTCGAGAATCGGCGGGGTGGTTGCCGAAAAGGTTTGCAACCAGGATTGATACGCAGTTCGTGCTCAACGAGTGTGCGATCGAGACTCGGCATCTCATGATAGCTCCATGCGAAACAATCTTTAAATTCATGCAGCAATTTGCAAAGCTCTTCTTTCATGGATGGGGGAAGCAGAGCACTGATGAACAAAGGCCGAGGATCGTCGGCCGTTCCAACATTCACCTCTTCCAATGGGTCTTTAACTTGGGGTCGAGTGTCTTCAAGGTCGGCTGGAGCTGCTGGAATATTGTCATAAGAGATTACGGGACCGCTATCATCCTCGGCCAAGAATTCCACAAGATTAATGTCTGAATGAGATTGCTTGGATATAATACACCAATGAGCCAGCAGTCGTTCCATAATCGATGAAACCGCGGCTCGGCGTCGGGTCGAAGTGGCGTCAGACATCAGGATCGATGATAAGGTTAGCCAGTCCGAGTCTCGCCGAATCCTGATAGACAGTTTCGGCGCCAACTTCGACGGCTTTCTGAACAGAAATGCGGGTGGGTCGTCCTTCTTCGTTGAGTCCCTGTAAAGTAATGTAGCCAACATGATCGTCATAGTATCTTGCTTGGACCATGTTGGCCTCGAAGGGCCGATAGTCGGCCGAATGTACGACGACCAATTTACCATCCCAAAAGACAAGGACTTGGTATAACGAAGACGGGATACAACTGGTTTGATGAATCCAGTCTCGACCGAGCAAGGCATTGTACTCGGTCTTCGAATTAACTATGAAGAAGGCGGTCATGTGGTTGCGATTAGCGATGCTTACTTCTAAGGGTAGTACCCCTTTAGTCCGAGATTTATCCCCAACGAAGCTGCTCATGGTGATGCCTGATGGTATGAGTTCGTCGTGGGAACGGTGCAAAGCCTGCATGATAGATACCGGCATGATATTGACCGTGGCCCCACAATCGACGAAGATTTTCGAGACGGGATATCCTTCGATGTGAGCCGTCACGTACAAAGGTTTGAGGTGACGAAGGTCAGCGGCCGAAGAGCGAGGGAACAATTCGGCCAAAGCTACCTTGAGATGATCATCCTTCGTTGCTAGCTCGGGGTTGGTGAGGGAAACAAAATCCACTTGTGTAGCTTCTTCGGCCACGACATCGCCGTCTAAGAAACTTGGTTGAGTTGGTGTTGACTGAAAATCGGCAGATAATACGTGGACCATGCTAATTTCCATGTTATCGAGGATTGAGGGGCCCATCGAATTGGGATCTTTCGCTTGCGGCGGTTCTTCTTCATCGAGGGTTTCGTCCTCCGGAATTCCTTCCTCGTCTTTTAGGGTCTCGTCTTCGCCCTCAAAGTTTGCATCTTCATCCGCAAAGACCACATCCTCGAGGTTTCCGTCCTCATTCCCGAGGTTTTCCTCTGCGTCGCCGAGAGTCTCGTCGTTATCCCCAAGGTCCTTTTCCTGGGTCACCTCCTTGTCGTCGAGAATCGTTGGTACTGGTGCAAGTTCCGAGACTCGCGCCGTGGCCTGGATTTGCTCTTGGTATGCTATCCGGGCATTTCTCGTATCCAGGTAGGCGTCCAAGCGTTCGACGCGACGCATCTCATCGGTCGTAAGGCCGAAAAGAGAGACGGCCGAAAATACCTCGAAGTGGTATCGTAAGTATTGAAGATCTTCCAAGGAAAAAGGAAGTTCACTTGAGTCGATGTCCGTGTATGGATCGACACTGAAACCAAGAACTCGGGCCTCCCGTATGTGTTGGAACCTCGCTTTCAACCCAGGATCGGAATTTGTTTGGATGATTCGCTCGGCATCTGGACAGGTTAGAACTAGGTCGATTGTGTCCTGACACGCTTTCGGCAAACCATATAAATCATTGGCCGAGTGAGTTTTGTGAAACTCCTGCATGTACTGCAAGGCTTCGCCGACGAATGGTGGATGCAAATTTCGCCGAACTTTGATCAATGGTTCTTTTGTAGGCAATGTAGGAAGTTTATCTTCGGCCTCTTTCTTAAAATGCTCCAGTCGAGCTTTCATTTCGCCAGGCCGAATAAGAAGTTTGATTCGTTTTTCGGCCTCCTCAAATGTGGTCATCAGGGCCTGGTCAACCTGCTACTTACCTTGTGCTAATTCTCTCATAATGGTAGGGGTTTGCTGGGTATCGTCATCAGCATCCTTTTCCTTCGGCTGCCATTTACGGCTTGATGCAGCCGAAGCTTCTTGTGCTGCCTGCCGGCGGGCCATGCAATCGATTCTTTGGCGCCGGCGTTTCTGTGACTTGGACAGCGCGGTGTACACACCCTTAGACGAATGATAGGTATACCATCGTTGGTCCTTAGGTTCAGGAGGTTTAAAGGTTCCTCGGCTTGCGGAGGAGCTCGAGCTGCCAAAATTGCGGGAGTAATACTCTTCATTGTAGAATGGAGTATCAAAGTTGAGTCGTCTCCTGACCGAGGATGATTTGACCTCTTGTGGGCCTAGCCTGTTAAAGACGGTATTGCGCGGATTCGAACTCGACGTTTTTTTAGGCGTTGCTGGTTCTGAGCACAAACGTGACCTTTCTCCCTGTCGTGGCTGTGCCTGGGGTCTAACTGGACCATCGGCTTTGCGCTGTGTACGCAGAGTTGCCGATTCATCGGTCTTGGCAGCACCAGAGCTTGGCCTTGATTTGGCAATGGCCGGCTTGACTGAATCTCGAGGGGGTGAATTCGAGAACAAATCGATTTTGAGTCGAGGCTGGCCACCCTTTGTTAGGTAGCGCCGAGCAGGGATGATCTCGACCTTTGAACTTGACATAGGTTCAACAATGGCTGGCCCGGTTGAGTCTCGAGGTGGGGAATTCGAGAACAAATCGATTTTAAGTCGAGGTTGGCCACCTGTTGTTAAGTAGCGTCGAGCAGGGACGATCTCGACCTTTGAACTCGACATAGGTTCAACGATTGCTGGCCCGGTCGAATCTCCAGGTGGTGGATTCGAGGACAAATCGACCTGAAGCCTTGGCTTGGTCCCTTTTCTGGGAATATATCGTGCCGAGACGGTTTCGGCTTTTCTTTTTCCCTTGTCTTGAGGCAAATGAGCATCGACCATACCCACCGTTGTTGTAGGGAAAGGATCAGTATCAACCGTCATTTTCTTCTCTGGGAACTTAAGCTTCCCAACGTCGATCCACTTCTGAATAGTATCGCGAAATACGACGTAGTTGTTCGTCGTGTGTTTGCTCGAGTCATGATACTTGCAATATATTCGCCCTTTCAGCTCTTCGGCCTTGGGGATGTTATGTCCCGGCCGAAGTTTTATAATCTTTGCGAGTAGCAATTGATCGAAAATTGCGTCGGCTTTAGTAATGTCGAATGTGTATACCTTAGTAATGTCGGCTTTCTTCTGCTATCGGCCGAACTTTGACATCCTTAGGATTGACATGGGTCAACGCCTTGCAAATATAAGGTTTGTCAATCACTATCTCGGCCGCATCTATGCTAGCGTATTCTTCAGAGTCGGCCGATGCATAACTGACCGAGGGGTTTTTATATATGGTTCCTCGAGATGGGGATCTCAAGGCTTTCTCTTCGCGGAGCAGATAGTCGTATTGTTCGACGTGCTGAGCTAACTCGTACATATTGCGAAAATTCGCCCCCAGGAATTTCTTCTTATATTCAACATTTAGACCGTTCAACGCAAGTCGAACAAACTCGACCTTTGGTAAGGGCACTCGGCACCAGTTCCTGGTCGATTTAAACCTCGTAAGGTAATCCATCGGCGATTCGTCGACGTCTTGCGCCATCCTGGCCAACGAAGAGACTGACATTTCCATCCCCGGCTGATAGAACTGCTCATGAAACCTCTCGACCAAATCTTCCCAACTTTGAATGGAATTGGGTGGGAGGTTGATGTACCACGCGAACGCCGAGCCCGTGAGTGAGAAGTTAAACAGCCGCAACTTATAGAGGTCATTATTGACATCTTCGCACTGCGCGGTGAAGCGGGCGACGTGCTCCAAGGAGGACAAAGACGTTTCCCCAGCAAAAAGGCTAAAATCCGGGATTTTGAAACCTTTAGGATATTCAAATTTCTCCACGTAAGCTGGATACGGATGGATAAATTTGGGGAACTTCGGCCCTTTCTTCAAAGCCGAAATCATTCTCTGAACTTCGACTGCATCGACAGATGTTTCCACCCTTGAATCGAAGTCCTCCGTTCGACTGGTTGACGCATTCTTGTTGTCTAGCTCGTCCATTCTGAGTCGAGCATGTCCTGCCTCGGCCGGTATTACTGGTGCAAAATTTGTTTTCGGAATAGACTGCCTAGAACGATCTGAATATCCAATCTGCTGGGTATTGTTAACCACAACCTCGAGCAATTTCGTGTGCATAGCGTTTTGACTATGAATCTCCTCGAGTATCCCTCTGAGTCCTTGTCTGAACGTGCTTTCGAATAGCCGGGTCTGTTCCTCGAGTCTTCGACGAAAAAACGATCTAGTCGGCGGGTCGGACCCCTCACCACTGTCTTCGTCACAATCCTCTACTAAGCCTTCAATCACAGCTCCCTGCGTTACATTTACAAAGGGTTCTCGAGGTAGTTCGCCAACGTTCGTCTCTGGTTGTGTCCCTTTCGATGCTTCAGGTGTTCCAGCAACAGAAGGTTGTGCATGTAACGAACCTTCGGCCCCAGGGTTCTGACTCGAGTGGGCAGCGACTGGTTTTCCCATTTTCTTCGACCGTGTTTCAATGGTCATGAACTTCGAAGGTTCAGCACTTGGTCCCACTGGGCGTGCCAAAATGTTGACCCTAAAAACTACAAAGCCTACGTGGCGCGCAGGCCGAGTAATCTATGAGCTAACTACGTCCTTCGGTTGAATACGGGGCGTGCCAACTAGACGGCCGAGCTCGGCCGGTGAGTAAAATATGGATGTGGTGTTGTGTTGCCGGGCTGACTTCTTGATCTTGCGACTGCGGCCGAGGAAGGAACACGCCTCGGCCTCTGGGTCCTAGAGCCTGAAGACAAGGCTGCTAGTTCTGCGAAGTTCAATATCAAATTTCGGCTTTCAATGTGCCGAATGTAATAAACTGTAACACCTCACTTCGCCGAGAAGGCTGGTGAGATGACCTCTGTCGAAAAGAATTCGAAAATCCTTCTCGACCGAGACTTGGATAGATAACCAGTCGGCCCCGACGCAGTGCTGTTTATCCAAACTGAAGGTGCTCCGCGGTCGGCTGATTCTACGGCAACAGTGCTGTTTATCCAAACTGAAGATGTTTACCGGTTGCCTCCACAGTGCTGTTTATCCAAACTGAAGATGTGTTGGCGAAAAAGAAAATAAAAAAAAAATCTCAAGGTTGAGAGGGTTTGCGCAGGGCAGATTTGTGTGTTGAATTGGAGAGGCTTAATGTTATGCTCCCTCTCCCTATTTATAGTAGCGCAGGGCCTCCGAATCCTCTTTGGACAGAAATCCCAATTCTAATCCAACTCCTCTTCGGCCAATACCAATCTAACCTTATCTCGGCCAATCCTACTCAAACTAGGATTCTGAATCTTCCCTTATCGCGAGCTCGATTCACTGTGCCCAGGGACTCCGTTTCCTAATAGGTCTCGGTCTCTATCGCGAGCTAAGGCCATCTTCAACCCGCGGTCCATAGGTATCGACCCACTTCTTCCGCCCAGCTCCTGGGCCGAGAATAATCTGAGCTCGGCCCAATGTCATTTTTTGGGCCTAAACAGGTTCTTACAGATCCTCAAAATGAGGACCTTATGAGAGCAGGGCTGATTATAACAACCTATAAATGGATTTTTTTTAATACTTTTAATTTATTAATAATTAGTGAAGTAAAAAAATTATTGAAGTAAGATTTATTTAATTTATAATTATCTCCATTCCAATAATAATAATAATAATTTACCTTCATTCCTTTTGGTATTAGATGTCCTTCATAAACGAAGTCGGTCGTGGCCTCTCTAAAAGTCCCAAGACTTGGTGGCAACAATCTCATTGTTTCACATGCCACGCTCCATGAATATTTCATCTTTTGTACGTCCCCCCAGTTCAGAAGCTCTCCTGCTGCTTTTGAGTTTGCAATCTCCATTTGTTCTGTTCAAGTTTAATTTTGGCCACCGAATTAATTAGTTAGGGTTTAATTAATACTCCTAACTTTGTTCAAAGGAAAAAATATATTTAAATGCTCTTAATAGAGACAAGATTTGATGACATGTAGGTGAGCAAAGAAAAGAAAATTTGTGTGAAATTACTTTAGTACCCATATATATTTTTCCTGAATATGCATAAAAAATAATATATTCTTTGTTTTTGGTTGATAGGTAGTACAGTAAGTAAGCAACATATTCTTATATTAGTTGAATAAAGTGAGATTATGTATATGCATATTACTAATTGATTAGCAAGTTAATATGGCACTACTTAAAGTCATTTTCGTCCACTCCACACGTCATTTCATGATATTGACCATTTATTTTCTAAATCCTTAGTTAAAGATAATTATTTTTACCCAAAAAAAATGTGAAGATACATCCTAGTAAAAATAAACTGTAAAACCTAATTAATATGTGCATACAAAATTCACAGAATTGACCTCGATCACTACTTCTCTTAATTAACATGGCCACTTGACAAGCAGGTTCTTAAAAGACTAATTTATTGATGTGCCATATTAATCCCTCAATTTCCTGAATCACGTAGGATGAGAAGATTATGATGGTTGATTTTCTAAATTTCAAATAGAGAAGTTTGTTTCTACTTAGCTAGAGCTAGAGAACACAAATTAGTTAGGATAATACTTGTATTTCTTTCTTGGAGAAAATGTGCCTATTCCTCCTTACAAATAACGTGTCTTGATCATAAGATTTCATAATCAGAACCACACAATCTCTTAATCTTTATTTGAAGATCCTTACAAAAAAAACCATTCGAATCGGAGCATGTTTAGTCATCCAAAATTATCACAATAAATCAACGATATAGGTACTAAATAGCATATTCATAATGAACTATTAATTTGTTTGATACATTTGAATGACTAAATGATCTCGAATTTGAATAATTTTTTTTATAGATGATCTTCAAATGAATATTAAGAATTTATTCTGATTATAAAGTTTTAACTGTGAAGATACATTATTTATAAGCGGAGAATAACCGATCATTCCCACACACGGAATTGCAAGCATTATCCAATTCGTTATTGCAGCTTGAGTAGACACCAGTCTAGGGTTGTTATAATTTATATAATATTTCAATTTGACTACGACGAGGAATGATTCTAACTGAGGAAATTCATGATAAATCCATGAAAATGTAGCTTAATTACCTTTAAGCACGGCATCATAGACTTGAGGAAGCTCCGCCAGATACATCATAATGGTAGCCAACGCACTGCTTATACTGTCGTGGCCAGCAACTATAACACCGTACAACTTGTCGGCAATCTCCGATTCGGTTATCTGCTTCCCGTCACTATATGTCTCCATCAATAACCTCGACAACATAACTCCGTGATCACCATCCTCGTCGACCATACTATTGGCACTAGCAGTGGAAAGCTTTATCCTCTTCTCAACCACAATCTTCTCAATTTCTTCCCTGAGTTGCCTCGATCCTCGAATGGCTCGGTGAAATGTTGTGCCCGGAAGATGGATTGGCAATGCCGTGAACCCAGAAGACAAATCCTTCAATAGCCTTTGTAGTTTGTCCAATAGTTGTGGATCCTCCGTATCTAACATGAGTTTACATGCCAACGTAAACGCATATTTCTTTGCATGTTGGTGAACCTTCACTTGATCTTTATGGTCCCAATAGGTAACCAAATATTTTTTGGTGACCGAATCCATGGTTCCTATATACTTTTGGAGGCCGGCAGGCTTCAGATACGGAGCGAGAATCATGCGAAATCGATTGGACTCCTCAGTAATATTGAGTGTTTTTTCTGAGTTACCAACGATAAGCTTATCCAAGTAAGCAGGCCACCACGACTTGACCAGTTTTTCCTCGTTCGAAAAGAGGAACTTGTTTCCTTCCGCAGTGCACAGCACTGCCATGTCTTGAAGCAACAGCGATGTCTTGAAAACCTTGCAAGAATTGCCGGCGGATGACAAGTACTTGTTTATCCTGTCTAACACGAAAATTTCCGGGACACCCTTTTTAGCCGTGCTTAGGTACTCTAGGGTTTCACCGATGATTGGCCATCCTGTGCTTCCAGGTGGGAGCGGATGACGATCGAGTTTTACTTTTTTCATGCCGCCGGCGATATGGATATTGTTAAAAACATAGTAGAGAGAAACACAGGCAAGCACAGAACTAATTAAGATCATGTACAAAAGCTCCATTACGCTCGATCTACTTATAATTTAAGTATTGAACCCTTAATCCTTGAAGCAAGCTATGAATCGATCCTATATATATATAAAGAATGGAAGGATCAATGAAGTAAAAGAAAATAGCTGAGTTAGCTCTAAGCAACAAACTCTAGTCTCCACACCAACCTCTATAATATTATTTTAATTTTTTGACTTAGATTAATTTTATATGCCCAGCCGTCTTTGTTTACCGTTTCCTTCTTCCAGATGACGTAAAAAATACTTTAAGTCATTATCTAAATGTTTGAACCTGATTTTACGCCATTGGCCTTGAGACCGTTGATGAGCATATTTCTAAACAATTGGATGACAGAGTTGTTAAAATATTTTTTTTATTTTGAAGGACAATATTATAATTTGGAAAAGGATCCGTAGGGATCCTTGAATCTCAACCGTTCATCGTATATCGTGCGATAAGTTTTCGTTAGGTACTATTCATATTTAATTTTAAATTTTGAAATGATTTCTGACCGCACGATATACGATGCACGGTTGAGATTCAAGGATCCTAGGATCCTCAGGAAAAGAATCCGGCGAGGATCCTTTTCCTTATAATTTTAGTTATAATAATTATCTCTTAATAATATATTCAGTTATTTTGACTTAATATTATCTAGATCCTAGCTAGTTTGAATAATGGTGGAATAGTGTGGATATACATTCAATTCAAGCACGATTGTGTTTATTATAGATATGATTTTCAAAACACGAGAGATGGGATGATTATCACATGAAGACAAATGGTATATTCTTTTTATTATTCACAAGCTTACGAAAAACATATGCATTACTACATGTTCCCAAGAAGTGCACGCATTAATCATTTTTATATCGGCATATGATTCGCTTCTAATGAGCATTGTGACTCTCGCATCATATGCCCTCCATTAAAAGGTAGATCTTAAGTTCCATCATAAAACCAATTAACAATTATAGAGAGTAGTTCAAGACCATATAAGCACATAGCAAACTTTGTCCCTCACCGATGTGGGACAACTCTCAACACACCCCGGCACGAGTGACCGATTTTCAAGTCTACACGTGGACAACAGTTGAGTGATGTGGAGCGCATGTGACCGTTTGACTTCACACGAGGACAACCCACTATAATACCATGATGAAATTGAGATTCTACTATAAAACCAATTGGTAATATGGGGACCATATAAGCACATAACAAACTTTGTCCCTTACCGATGTGGGATAACTCTCATCACATCTACCACACATATGGACAATGTCAACATACTATTACATTTTTCCATGAGAGTATAATTCTAAACAAATTGCAATGAGCTACCTGAACCACTTTCCTAAAGTATGTTTTCTTCGCCCGTTTAGAAGTGGATTCAAACCACTGACAAGGATTTTCAGTCCTCTACTATGCCAAAACAGCTATCTAAACTGCTTTCCTTATGCCCAGCTCCCCATTCCTATTGCCAGATATTAATACTATTGTAACCAAACTCTTAACTGTTAACCACCTTAACTAAAAACCCTAAAGGGCTCGTAAAATTAAGGCCTACCAGAATCAGAATGCATTCGGAAAGCAAACACTAAGTACAAATGCACCAACCTATAACATAAAATCGAATGGAGTAATCATTTCAGTAAACGTAGTCATTTTTCTATGCAATTGATAAAAATTAGAAGAAAGATGAGCGCTTTTGGTGTTGGATTGCAAAAGGGAACAATCCAATCACTAAGTACAAACCGATCAGTAAAGTGAAATCGTCACAATGCCATGAAATGCCTGGCCAATCACTTTTTTTTTTTTTTTTGTTTTTTTTGCAAATTCGGTATTTTACAGCATTGAATAGACTAGGGGTGGAAAAAATTCCCAAACCAAACCAAAAAAATACCGATACCAAACCAAAAATGTCCCAAACCGATTTTCCCAAAATTTCGGTATTCCCAAACCGAAAAAATACCGAAATTTTGGTATGGGAATCGGGATTGCCTTTCCAATATTTCGGTATTCCCATACCGAACCGAAAATATATATTTTTAATTATTATATATATATATTTTTAATTATAATTATAATTAATTTGAACCGTTGGATTGTTTCAAATTAATCTATGACGTCCATCTATTTCTTGTATATATTCTCGTTTAAGCTTACCATCAAGAACTTGAAGGGTAAAATGCATAGTTTATCGCCCCTTTTGAATTTAGTTAAGACGATTGGTTGAATGCATTTTTAAGCGGGAACAAATCAAAGTTTAAGCAAGCTATTTCTAGACGAGCCACGTATAGATATGTTATGTCAGTTCATGTTTTCTTTTATACTTTTGCAGGCTATTTCTAGACGAGCCACATATAGATATAGTATAATTCTTTATATATACTTGCCACTCCATTACCTGCTTGAATTGAAGCTTAAGGAGATCGGTTTGAATTGAGGCTTTTCAAGGTTAGTACTATATCTTCATTTTGCATTCAGATGTTTGTGTTGTTTATGTCGTATGAACATTAGTTAGATATGAATAAATATGAATTCTTTTTATAAATTAATATGACTCTTTAATTGTGTTTCCTCTTTATGAATAAATACGAATTCTCTTTAATTCTGTTTAATTGTTTCCTCTTACTTTGCACATATTGAATATATTAATGTTATTGCACTTGAATTGGATCCTCTTATTTTAGTCCAAAAGCCCAAAAGCCCAAAAGCGTTTCGGGATTCCTAATTTGTCCCGAAATCCCGAAACTATTTCGGGATTCCCGAAACTTTGGTTTGGGATCAGTATTGAAATTGGCATTCCCGGAAATTTCGGTTTGGGAATCGGGACAAGGGTTTCGGTATGGGATCCCATACCGAACCACCCCTAGAATTAGGGGTGGGCACTTAGAACCGAAAACCGAAACCGAAACACGAACCAAATCGAACCACACCGAACGGTTTGGTTTTGCGGTTTTGAAACGGTTTGGTTTCAGTTTTGACTTTTGAAAACCGTACCGAAACCAAACCGCACCGCAAATATTAATAAACATTTAATTAAATGTCCATATTAGATTTCATGTTTCAGTTGGTTGTTTGTTAGAATCCATACACTTAGTATGGACTCAACCACACTAGAATATCATCATTTATCACTTTCTTTCGTTCATTAACTTGAAGGACCTTTGTTATTTTTATACTATCACACACACACATATGAAAGGGTGGACTAATCTTGCTTTCAAGAGTTGAACAATGATCTAATGAAGTCCATTCATTTGAAGCATGATATCACATATTCTAGTATGAAAGTTTTGCTTACATTTAATGAATTCAAAGTTATACCTTGTACGGGACACCCTTTTGTTGCACAAACATATTTTAACATCACAAATGCATGCAACATGCTAATTGTTTACATAACAAATGTCTTTTTCCTATTGATACTCGGAAATGCTTATTAATATGTTAAATTGCAAATTGTACATGTTTTCTTAAAAACCAAACCGAAACTGTTTGAAACCGCACCGAACTGAACCAAACGGTTTGGTTTCATTTCGGTTTTGGCTTCAAAACCGCACCGAACCAAACTGCAAAAAAATTCGGTTTCGGTTGCGATTTCACTCAAAATCGCACCAAACCAAACCGTGCCCACCCCTGCCTAGAATAGACCTTAACCCAGATGGGACATACAACTGTTCCCTCATATTCTACATTAGAAAGTGAAAACTAGATCAAAAAGTTACAAATTCAGGTTATGTATGAAAAATCATAATTACACTCAAAAGTATTGATTAATTTGGAATGGGCAATTCTCAATGGTCGAATAAATGGGTAAATGACGGAGGAAGAAGAAGAAGAAACCTTTTCAGTGCGGGATTGGTAAAGAGACTCGACTTTGGACTGGGGAGTGATGCTCTCGATCGATGGAAAGTCATCGTCTTCTTTGCTGCTCTCCATTTTCGACTGATCTCTGCGTTTGCCTTTCTCTCTCTGTCGGCTTCACCCTCACTTTACTGAAGCAGATGTTAGAGAGAGCTTGTAGGGGATAGAGACGGACATCGGGAGAGAAAAGAGAGGCAGTAGATGGATGGTAAACTGTTTTTTTTTTTTTAACATTGCATGAAAAGTAGGTTAGTATTCATATTGTCTTAATTTCTTTAAAGGTTGTTTAGATATAGATTTTTTCAATTCTTATTTCATAGATAAAAATCCACCTAATTCTAAACATTCACATAAAATTCAAATTTGAAAAACATTATCAAGTAGAAAAGTAATTGACCTATTATTACAAAATATTTATAACTTGTACTACAATATTCAAATCAAATCAATAAATGTTATTACTCACCTTAATTATAATGAACTAAAAATTATTGCACATACTATTACCCCTAACATATATATATACACACACACATACACATACACATGTCAAAAGTATATGGTACTACTATAAGTTCAATATATATATATATATACACATATGTAATTTGACACACCTCGACCGAGATCGAGGCATGCTGGCCGTCACGTGGAGGTGACGTAACCATGTGCACAGTGCGGAAGCATTAACAATAAAAGAAATATGAACAAATTAAAAACAATTTCGAGAAGTGTTCAACACAATCAGAGCATCATTTGTCTAGGTGCAGTCGAACATAATGAGTACTTAAATAAAACACCCTAAAAGGGGTCCTACATGAGTGAAGGTCTGTCAAAATCACTGCAGCTGCCTCGGATGCCACCAACAACGCTACCTAATACCTGGAGGGGCGCAAAACAAAAGCGTGAGTGGGCAAAAACAAATCTTTTCAAAAACCATTTAAAAAACAATCTTTATAACCCCTCGCCGTAAAACATGTATACTTTCCCAGAAAATAGTATATAAACATATACCAAACTCATCTGAAACATCATCATACTAATATGCCAATAAATCATGAATATGCCATAATATGCCATGCCATAATAATCAACTCATCAGTTAAGTATATCAAATGCTATAACCACTACAACATCTCGTCAACTGATTTCTAGCTCATAAATCATGCATGCACACGAGTCAAACCCACTTATAGTGGTCTATACGACAGGACTGGGTGTATACAATACGCTCTAGTGCTACAATCACGTGAAGACTGTGCGAATAATCACGGGTCACCTACGAGTCGAACCCACTGAAAGTGGTCTATACGACAGGACTGTGCACCTAACTTGGATCCAAGATGAGCGTGTGGTGCGGGAGGTGAATATCACGTGAAAGACTGGTCCCTAACTCTGGGCGGGAGCACTAACACCGGGGTGCAGGTTAATGAGCTCTCAATGCATCACATCATACTCTTCTTAACTCAACTTGTATTTAACCACACCTAATCTTACCTGATACTTACCTGAGCGTCCACAGCACCAACAATCATGCGCATACAAATTCATGATGCATAACCATTCCATGATGCATAACCATGTCATGATGCATAACCATTTCATTATGCATAATCAGACGTATATAGGTATTGGCATGACATTTCATTTATAAAAGCATTTAAAATGCACTTTCTGGGAAAAACACGTAGTATATAGGTATATACGGAAAACAAAAGCCCACTCACTGGTATGTAGAAGGATCGTAGCCCTCGTGCCTAGCCTGGCTACGCTCGTCCTCCGGATAGGTCTCGCATATGTGAGAAACAACTATAAAAATGTTATTTTAAGCACATAGACAAAACTAGCTAATAACTTCTCATACAATGCTCAAATGAGGTGTGCGAATATACCAAAATGATCTACACAACCTCAGGATCATCCCCATATTTTTAGAATAATTTTCTGATCACCCACGCGCCCTCACGCGCCGGCCAAGGCACGGCCATACGCGCCTCCCACACGCGGCACGTGCCTGGCACACGGTACTGGGACTGTGACGCCGTTAGGAATATTCTGTCTAATCCTAACAGAAACCGTCTAAACTGACTGACGGCGTCAAAATATTCCGTCAAAACTGACGGAATATTCCTTGTCTTCAACCTCCAGCTCCGGCGACCGTTGCCCGCCGGAAACTGGGTAAATTTTCTAAGTTCTTATTCTCGCTCGTTTCTTCACCATTTCTTATGCAATTTTCATCAAAATGAAGCTTATGAGGTAAAGAATCACGTTATACCTCTTTTAGACTTTGAATCACGTGAAATCACGTCGGAGAAGTCCTCGAACTCCGACTACCTCTGCAAAACTTCGTATTCGAGCTTCCCGTGAACCAAAATCTTACCAACGATTCACTCCGAGCATCGTGAGGACCTCCTTAAGCTCGCTGTGATCCTAGAATTCACAAAAACTTAAGGGTTTAAAAGTTGATGAATAGTGCTAAGATCGGAGATTCGATAAACTAGGGTTTCTTTTGTTCAAAACCTTTTTTTTCTTCTCCGAGCTTCATAAGAGTGTTCTCAAGCCCTCTATGAACTTAAAATCCCCTGAAACACCCAATAATGTGACCATATGAACAGTGACACGATCGGGGTCAAGGTTTCTCGAGGAAACTAGGGTTACAAAACTTAAAACTGGTGCCATTTCTTCCCATTCAAATTACTTTCTACCTTTCTTTTACATGTTGTTCAGGACCTTAAGCCATAATCATGTATTGTAAATCCTCCATATATAGTGCAATAGAAATAAAAACCCCATCTCAGTGGACGTAGCCGAATTGGTGAACCACTTAAATTCGGTGTGAGATTGTCTTAGTACGAGATTTATACCATTCTCCACATATTCTCTCATGGCAAAAGCTGCCAAAAATATATGATCAATTCACCCATAGTTACCTTGTGCAAGCAGATTAATCATGCATGAATCAGAAGGAGAAGAAAGCTGTTAGATGGTCCTTACATGATGTACATATACATATGCATTACATATGCATTGCAAAGCAAGAAAAAGAGTTGTGTTGAGTTTGTAAAGTGTTTGCGTTGTGAGGATATTCAAGGGTTGAAGTTTGCCTTGAATATAAAATAATAAACCTTGTATATGTCAGGCGTAGGGTGCAGGGCTTGAGTATACAATTGGTTAATTATTAAAATAATGAATCTTGTATACGTCAGGCATAGGGTGCAGGGCTTGAATATACAATTGGGCGTTGGGGGAAGTGCCTGTTTAATAAAGTGGAAACTGAGAGTTTAATTACAAAAAATTGGGTTTAAGGGATGACCGGGAGTTAACTCATACTCTAACGTATCCGGAGCCAAGTGGTATAAGCATGGTATGGGACGTGCAGGCTTGGGTGTCTTAGGTATGTGTTAACGGGATTAAAAGGGAGTGAGTACATTCATGCATCTCATTGCATACATTGTATGTATTTGTAAGAGCTACTCATTTTAATTATCATTTTAGTTGGTACTTTTATTATGAATTAATTTTGTATAATAATATTTTATTTCCACTGCGTATTCAATAAATTTGTATTATTTTATTTTATTTTCCACCATATCTTGGTTGTAGAATTTATTTCTATAACTAAGATATGGCTCACACCCTAGCTCGTGAATAGTCTTTATTCGCGGGTCGAGGCGTGACAGTTAGTGACCAATCAAATTAAAGGAGTGTTGAACCAATCAGAATTTGTGAAAGAAAGCAGCAGCCAATCAGGAAAAAAGAGGGATTTCTCCCCTCAATTCCCTTCAGCCTTTCAAAATCGTGACCCAGTTCAACCTCCCATTTTCCAATGCCGATTCCGGCCAACTCCGGTGGAGTTTTTCGACCCCACCACCACCATATTGAAGCTCTCATTCCCCTCTACAAAATCCAACTAAGAACCACCTTGATTAACCACGGTATGTGGCGGTTTAAGGCCACGAAAGTCGACGAAAATCAACATTGCTCCAACCACTCTTTTTAATTTTTCGGCGAATCGGCAAAGCGATGGCCGATGCCACAACTTGGGCTTTGTAGCCCATTATCTCAGGAGCAAATTCTGACCAACCTTGACCCTGTTGGACCACCGTAGATGACGAATCGACGCTGGGAAGCTTGCACCCGCCAGCTTTGTGGGCAAAATTGACCATCTTCCGTCCACTTTTGGACTTCGTGGCAGGTATGGAAGTTGTTCCTCTCATTGAGATCTTCATTTCTATGAAATTTGAGAATTTTTAGAAATAGTGGAATTTTTTGGCGAACCGTGACCGCCAGACACTACGCACGGCTGCGCGTGGGTCGAGACCCAACCTGACATTCCTAGGATAATTTGGATGCCCCAATTCCATATATGACATCCGTTTAGTGAAATTACAATGTTTTCATGTAGTTTTGTAGTTGATCACCTACTTGGCCGTCACGGGGTCCTTGCATGATTTGATGATCCGACCGTTGGATCGTTACCAAACCTTAGTACTTTATAGTACGTAATATTTGAGGATCATAGGAACTTACGGATCTGGAATCTGACTTACGGATATTTCCGAATTAGATTTGTAAGTTCGTAAATTAAAACGTCGACCGCCACTTAATTTTAGCAATTGACGGGGATCCGACCGTTGGATCATTCTAAAACTTTAGTATGATATTCTAGAAGCTTATTAAAACTCTTGGGAAGTTACAAATAAAAAATTTGAGGTGCGGATCTTCTGGATCAAGTTACGTTGGGTTGTGGACCCTATCGTCGACCTTTGACCGACGGTTGGCTTTTAGTCAATGAGTTTCAAATCATTCTAGAACGTCCTTGGAGATGTGTTATATGTCAGTTGCGCGTTCTGTCGACAAGAATCTTGAGTTGTGATTTGATATTTATTCTAGGTGACGATCGTTCTTGACGCCTTGATATTCGTGCTAGGGAGTTGTAGCGCAGACTCCAGGTGAGTGGGCAGTTTATTTTATACCTATACATATTTATAGTTTTCCTAAATGCGTAGTTACTTCACTTTTACGCTTATATTGCCAAGTATTTGTTATTGTGATATAAATTATGATAAATGCTGTTATATGGTTGGGATATTACTGTCGTGACATTTATACATATCTATACATGTTCATCTTGCTGCACCAGTGTTAGTATTTGCCCCAGGGCCAAGGCCAGTCCTTCACGTGTATGTTCACATCGCACTGTTCGCTCGTCTTGGATCCAAGTTAGGTGTCAGTCATGTCGGGCATATTGCATTAGGCAATCCGACTTACATGTGACCGTGCTTCTGCATCAGCCTTCACGTGATCGTAGTACTAAAGCGTATGATTACACCCAGTCTTGTTCGTGTTAGAGATTATCTGTTCGAACTCGTGTGTCAGCTTAGATGGATGAGCACTTAGTTATACTTGATTATCACATGATTATATTACTGTAGCATTTGATATATCATCACTTGGCATATTTATGATTATATTGTTGTTGTACTGTTGTTTACATACTTACGTAGTATGTTTTACGGAAACTATACTTGTTTTACAACAAGGGGTTAATAAGTTCGAAAATAAAGGTTTTCTTACAAACGTTGTTTTGTTGACCCACTTAACTTTGTTTTTCGCCCCTTCAGGTTTAGTAGCTGGGCTTACGTGTAAACAAGGGTTCTGGCAAATCTTAGGAGATGGTTATATTCAGTGGTATAACCCTCACTCTAATTACTGTACTGTTCTTATGTTCTACCACCACGTGTGAAATGAGTGCAATCCTACTCATCCGCGCACTCTTTTGTTTAGGCACTTTTAAGTTTAAATTTATTCACATTCTTTTTCCACTACACTACACTTTATGGCTTTGTCACCCTTCAGGTGCCGGCCAGCACAACTTGATTCGGAGTTCAAGTGGACTTTTCGATCGGGATGTGTCAAGAAGGGCACGTAAATAATAAAATGAGAAAAAAATTAATTATAATAATAAAAAAAACAGCACAAAAAAATGTGATGAAAATACCTGCCCCTTGTGTATTAAAAGCAGCACGGTAATTATATAAATGAAAAAAAAAAAAGAAAAAAAAGCAACACAAAAGAATTAATTATTAAAAAAACATTGTTAAAATGACGAAAATACCTCTTATTTGATTCATTATTTTGGGATGTCTTCGAAGTTTTTTGTCTTTTGGAGCATTTTTATCCAAATTATTTTGTTGAAGCTTGGTGACACAAAAAATAGTATTCACCTTTTATGTTCTCTTTATATATAGATTTGTGATGTTGCTTTGGCCACCTTGGAGATTTTGACTCCTGATGTAATGGTCTGGTGATGAGAATTGATTAGATTGAATGGAGATAAAGTCTGACATATGGTATTTGAAAGGAGATGGCATTTCAAAGCTGCATGTGGTCTTCTATTTGGATAAATATCAAAATGATTATTGTCATGCAAAAATGGGTGGAAAGGATTGTTATTGTTGTAAAATCGGCCATGTGTGTGCAGTAGAATAATTGAAACAAGACATAATATTTACGAGGTTCTTTTACCGTTAGTGTGACTGAAGTACATCCTCAAAGCAAAAGTTGTGCTTTCAATTATAATCTAGAATAATAAGAATATAAAAGTAACTCTCTCTATTATCTCATTTATTTTTCCTCTCCTTTCTTTCCGCTTCCTTCCTCTCTCTTTGTCGAGTGACTTATATGTATTTTTTGTCTTCCATAAGCCTTGTATGTATAGGAAATGTAGGAGCCTAATTTTCCACCTAACTTTCCACTCAAAGGAATCATGCTTTAATGGATTAGTGGCCAGCCATCAGCCACCTTTACAATAGTCATGATATATATATATATATATATATATATATATATATCTATCCTAGAGTTCAATTGGATAAAAAGATTAAGATGCATGAGCACGTGGTCTTCATTAACAAATGGGGAAGATGATACTCTTTGGATCCACTTTATGAGGATTTTAGGGATTCTCACATCCTAGTCGTTCATCGTACATTGTGTGACCAATTTTCGTCAGGTATTATTTGCGTTTAATTTTAAATTAAAAAGTCAAATGATTTATGACCACACGATGGACGATGAATATCTAAGATGTGAGGATCTCTAGGATCCCCACAATTTGGATCCAGATAGAATCCAAATTCAGCAAATAGTGGCTGATTAAGAGTCAGAGTGTGGTAGTGTCGCTGCACTATTAGCATGTGGTGGTTGTATTAGAGCAAGTCCACCCATGGTGGTTGCTCGGGGGACAGGCAAGAGGAAAGGGCCCGAGGCCCGGTGGATAGGCCTCCAGCGTTGGACAGCCCGAGTGAGGGTGGGAGCCCCAGGGCCAGGCCCGTGGGGGATTGCCAGCCCTGCAGCCCGAGTGGTGTGACTCCAGGCCTGGCGTCTGTTTTTTTATTTATTTTTTTTTGTGTTAGGCGCGTGCCACTCACTCGCGAGTGGGGGCGCGTCAGCCTACCAGATTTCAGGGCACGGGCCCGCGCTCCAGTTTCAGCAGGTGACCGTTGGGAAGCCACGTGGCTTCCCACGGTTCGTTCGATCCCAACGGCTCTTTAATACGAGCCATCTGATTTGCAACGGTAATAAAAAAAAAGGTGATTTAATATCAACTGTTCGATCTGAGATCAACGGTTGATATTAATCTGGTTTATAAATAAAAAAAATAGTTTTAAAATTAAGAAAAGTTACCGTTGTGACACGTGGCACAATCTGGAGTGTTGGAATTCAAATTTTTTTAAATCCAACGGCAGAGATTAATTAGTTGAATAAAAAATAAAAAAAAAATTGTAAAAAATCTGAAAATTTTTGTAAAAAATTGTTTTTACTTTTCTATAAATACCACTTCTTCTCCATCTACCTTATACCACAATTTCATATTTTCTCAACTACTTTCAATCAAATTCCTATCTTTGTCTCAAAGTTTCAATCCAATTTTTTTCCACAAAATGACTACTGATGCAGGTACGAATTGGTCGCTTCTTGAAGATGTTGCGTTGTCCACTAGCTGGGTTGATGTTACTCATAGTTCGGTTACGGGTAATAAGATGCAGTTGCGAGAAATGTGGAGTTTAATTCATACCAAATTTCTTGAGAAAATGGGTGGGACAAGAACCAAAGAATCGGTGTCCAGTCGTTGAAAATTACTTAGCCATTCCTTTAGTACGTGGAGAGACGCCTTGACACAAGCTAGAAGTAATCTTCGAAGTGGGGAAAATTACGCGGATGACGTAAGAATATATTATAATTATTTGTTTGTATTATTATTTTGTTACCTAATTTGATTATAATTATTTGTTTGTATTATTTATTTGTTACCTAATTTCATTATTATTATTTTTTTGTATTATTTATTTGTTAACTAATTTGATTATTATTATTTGTTTGTATTATTATTTTGTTACCTAATTTGATTATAATTATTTGTTTGTATTATTTATTTGTTACCTAATTTCATTATTATTATTTGTTTGTATTATTTATTTGTTACCTAATTTCATTATACCTAATTTCATTATAATTATTTGTTTGTATTATTTATTTGTTACCTAATTTCATTATTATTATTTGTTTGTATTATTTATTTGTTACCTAATTTCATTATTATTCATTTGTAGCAACTTCAAGCACAAGCATGGTATGGTGCCAAAATCAAATCAATAAACAAATCATTCAACCGGTGGGAATGTTGGAATGTTGTTAAAGATTGTCCTAAATTCAAAGTTGTGCCTGTTGGTCCAGAAGTTTGCATGAACATCACCCCTCTACACAGCATCCGTTTACACTCTACACCCGATCATGGCTCGCATGTTCATGAAGAAGATGGAGAAGAAGTGCCTGAAACGCCCATCCCTGAACAAGCGTCGGGGTCGACCCGTTATCCAATTAGGCCTCAAGGTAAGAAGGCTTCAAAGAGAAATGGGAGTGCTTCCAAGAATGTTTATGCAAAGTACATGGAAGAACTTGCTCGCCAAGGTGAATTGACTTTGGCGCGAGAAATGGCGAAATTTGAGGCTGATAAGGCTAGAGATGAGGCAAAAGCTGCAGTTGTTGAGAGAGAATTGCAAGCTAATGAGAGGGAAAGAGAGCTACTTAGGCAAGAAAGGGAGTTGGTTAGAGAAGAAAGAATGGCTCAACGAGATCGTGACATTATGAACACGCCTTTAGAAGGGAAGCCTCCAAATTCTAAATATTTTTGGTAGTCGGAGAAAGCGGATGTGGTGCGAAGGAGGCGTGGAAGAGGAGATGGTCCTAGCACGACAAGAGAAGATCATCCTAGCACCACAAATTGGTTAAGTGATGATGAATAGGGTACTTTTTGTAATCGGAGCCCATAGTTTTCCAATCACTTTGGGTTGTAATTTATTATTTATGTTGTTTCCAATTTATTGAATTTAGTACTTTATTTAAAGTGAGAGTACATTTATTTAATTTCGTAATATATTTATACTAATAATAGAATCTTTATTCATCAAATAAAATTACATAATGAAATTATAAAACACACCAAATAAAACTAAAACACTCACCAAATGGAATTACATAAACACACCAAATAAAATTACATAAACATACCAAATAAATAGCAAAACACACCAAATTCTATACATAACTAAAAGAGTAAATACACTAAAACACTGTTCATAAGCACAGTGGATTTCCGATTTTGCCCTCGCATGTTTGTCTATATACATACCTTACCCTTATTGCTTTGCTGTCAAATGCTTTACAATTTAGCGACGCGTGGAAGTTTTTTTTTCCCTCACCACATAGTTTTTCATCTGTTGCCAATCCATGAACCACAATTTTACTCCGTTATTCATCTATTTTCAAGTGCTTTATGATTTTGCACTCACTTTTTTTCCCCTCACCGCATAGTTTTTCATCTGTTGTCAAATGCTTTACGATTTTGCACTCACTTTTTTTTTCCTCTCGCCGATTGTTGACGCCAGTTTTTCTTGCCCAAAATCTCGTGCGCTCTTGCGAAATTCTTATTGAAAGCCTCCAACCCTTCAAGTTTCTGCCATTATAGAATTCGATCGGAATCCATTTTTTTCTTGCATAACCTGACGTTTCCTGGTGAGTTTTCCGTCTTTCTCAATGTGTTTTTTTTTTAATTGTTTTTTTTAATTTTTTGTGGTTTGTGTGTGGCTGCCTGATTTGATTTGGTTTTTGCTTTCAGGAAAAGATGGAGTTCGAATTTTCGGGTTTTTGCATGCAAGCTTGGAATCAAGGTATTTAATTTTTGTTTTTCCTATTATATCTTTTGGCGAACAAAATATAAATATTTTTTTTTGGATTGTGATCCATTTGCAAATCAAGAAATCAAGATTCAAAGATAATATGCCACCAATCACAGGACTCTGAATTCCATTTCTTGAACTCTGTTTCTGCACTGAATCATCATAATTTGGTAAGTAGATTTTTATTTTTTGGTTCTCTGTGCTTTGCAATTTTGTGTACAGATTTAGTTGAACATGGGGAAATCACCAGCTGCTGTTCCTGGAAAAGTTGATGCGCAGTAAGCTTCCGTTTTTATTTTCTGTTTTGCCGTGAATCCCATACTTAAGTTGTTTTATTTCAACATTTTTCAACTTATTGAAATCCTGTTATTAGTTTTTTCCCCTGAAAACTTTGTGATCAATTTAATCCTGTGAGATATCACATTGTTCGAGGAACCCTAGATGCTGTCGGAGTAAAGGATCGTCAACAAGGGCGTTCAAGTGCGTTGTAGATTCTTATCCAAGACTTGTATCATTTGATGATGCCATGTGAATCGCTAGAAACATGTAAAGTGTATGGCTAACCCAATAACGAAAGTTTCGTAAATATGTAATATTTCTTTGTGCAACATAGATAAATTTTGGTTAGTTGGTGGGGCATTTTGAATGCTTATCAGTTATTTACTAAAGGTAGTATTAAGGAACAACTTAAATTTCTTGGGATGCCTGTTTTAAAAGCAAAAAGAGAGAGAGAGAGATTGAAGCACTCTGTGCCCAGTTAAATGGCGACAATCATGTAGATGTTTGCATTACATTTGACAGTGATGCGTACCCCTTAGAGGCTAAATGCGTAATAAAAAATTTTCGATCTAATTCCAAAGTAAGTATTAATGTCTTAGTAAGCTTAACTGTCCTCGACTTGAGCAATTGTTTCTGCTTTTTCATATTTAATTTTTATTCTTTTGAACTCATATCTCTTCTCTTGCCAGTTCTCAGGGCTTATTATATTTTTAGGCACTAAGAGAATCTCATCGATATGCAGGAACCATTTGAATGGTACTATATGTCAGATATCAAAGCTGGTCTTGGTTTGAAGAGGAACCACTTGATTGCTCCCTCTCTTTTGGCTGAAAATGACCATGATTTGAATGGGGTTCAAGGCATTGGGCTTGATACAACTCTTTATTTTGGTCAAACGTTTAGTGAAGATGAGATAAATAGGTATGATACTAACTGGTTTTACACATGGTTTCTTTTTTGCTTAAAATGTTTTTTGAAAAAAAAAAATTAAAAATCACATTTCAATGCAGGTTAGGTGAATAGGCAGCCGCAAAAGAGCTCATTTCATTTCAAGTCTTCCTGTGGATTCTTTAGCAATGCAGTTGGTGACGGCTGCATAAAAGTCAGAGAGGTTCAAATGCATTTGCTCTTCATGTTATATGGTACATTGATCAAATCACTCAAATCCCCTTATTTTATATATAGTCGTTGTTAGCACTAACATCATATTCAAATTTTTGTGTTATTTGCTGCCTTTTTAATCTCAATATCCCCTTTTTTGTCTTTCTTTTGTTTATATGTTTTGATTTTTTGCTGAATTATTGCTCTTTGAATTGTTTTGAGGGAGTCCAAATTTTTTCAGTGAGCTGTTATGTGCATTTTTTGTTTGGTTCTTATTTGAAATGAACTTTGTAAGAAGTATCTTGGCATAACCCAAGTTTTACATGAATCTAAGCTTTTCAAGAATAGCAAAGGAGAGAAAGGAGTCTGTTGTGTTTGGTGTAAAATTAATTTTTTTGTATTCCAATTATCTAGATGATAAATTGGGTTTTTTTTTTTTTTGCTATCAGTGTGTATTTTTGTGATTAGCGGTTATGCATAATACTATTTACAATATGTGCATTTTTAGTATTGATAGTATATGTTATAAATAATTAGATGGCACGAATGTTGTATGAATCTTGATATATTTTACAAATAATTTGTATTTAAATTATCTAGATGAGGTTGAATAGCGGAAGGCAAAATGTACACTTCACTGGAAGAAATATTGTGTGACATAGATCCACGTTGCGAATTTGTATGCTCATGTGGAAGAATGCTTTGTTGGTCGGACGACATTGACTTAACTAATGGACATGGACAGAAGACATGGTACTGTAAGTATAGTAAATCTTTTGTTCGTGTTATTATGCAGTTGTAGGTTCTTTTCCTGGTCCTAGACATACCATCCTATCATTATCTGTCTTAAAATAATAACAAAGTTTCCATTGCACTATAAATAATGACCTTTATGGGATTTTCGAAACTATCCTTAGAACAATAGTTTAGGATATCCGATGTACTACTAATGCAAATATGAAGTACAACATTTTTCTTACGTATTAGACCGAATTGGTTGGAGCATGATGCAAGTGTCAGTACAGCTGGATATTCATTTTCTCACACAATAATTATGTGCATACCTTCATGTTGTTTTATACAGAAATGATTGGATTTATTAATCCTGAATTCACTGTTGTTGTTAATAATTGTACCTACATGATTTGTCTCTGAATTTTGTTAAATGTGTTGCATGTAAAGATTGGATACTTTGAGGAGTCGCTCTTCGGTATCTGGTGAAGATGAATTACAATAACGCATGAAAGTGGCCATGACGTTTAAGGAAAAATTTATACTTCTGCCACAAGCCTGGTGCTTATTTAAAACATATATAGT
Organism: Cotoneaster glaucophyllus; assembly: GCA_036320875.1. Classification (NCBI taxonomy): domain Eukaryota; kingdom Viridiplantae; phylum Streptophyta; class Magnoliopsida; order Rosales; family Rosaceae; genus Cotoneaster; species Cotoneaster glaucophyllus. The sequence continues at coordinate 14,524,066 of CM070058.1, read as the reverse complement.
TACATAAGTTGATTGTCTCTATTTCAACTTAGCGTTGTTCTTAATGTTCAACTACCTGGAAAGGGTTCTTGAAGTTGTATTTTGAAATTAGTGTTCTTGATTCAGAAAAAAGGTCAATAATTACCTGCCTACACTCCATATGTATGTAAATAGTATTGCTTATCATATATATTTTTACATTATACGGTTTTGATAAGAATTACCCTATAACCTTCCCCCCGATCCTAAGCCTATGCTTATGTGGTTATACATATTTGAAGGCACTAAATTCAAACATGCAAGATTGTGAGATTAGACCCCAAGAAAAGAGCTAGAGCAGGGATCCAGACAACAAAAGGGCCAAGGCAGAGTCATGAGAGCCCCCGGGAAGCAACTTTGAGGAAAGTGTCGATCAAAACTTTTGTATAGAACAATTTTCCAAATGTATTCAGTGTAAATAGTAATGTTTTGAAACACAATCTTTTATATCTTGCAAACATAATCGTTCATGCAATTTTCAATTGCAAATATAATTTTTCATACAATTTTGAATCCCGCAGCAATGCGCGGGCAAAATTTTCTAGTGAAATTACATAAACACACCAAATAAAATTACATAAACATACCAAATAAATTAAGTATCTTCAGCTTGTTTCAATGCCCACTGGTGCTCTATCAAGTCAATTTGTCGAGCATTGTGCATAGATGGCCTTTGAAATGCAGTATAACGTTGAATGACCCTTTCATTGTAACGTCCATCCCTTTGTAATGGCTCGTATTGCACGGGTTCTTCGGTGGCATCATGCGCACAATATATCCGTGTTCTTGAATTGTTCATCGTGTCTGGCTCATATTCATCAACCGCATCATAATCGAACTCATCTTCCATAATCATGTTGTGAAGAATGACGCACATCATCATGATGGATCGAAGTGACTCTAAATCGAACATTCTGGCAGCACCCCTAATGATCGCCCAACGAGCTTGGAGGATACCAAAACAACGCTCCACATCCTTCCTGCACCCCTCTTGACAGCTTGCAAAGTGTTTTTCCTTTGCACTTCGCGGACGTGGCACTGTTTTGACAAATGTTTCCCACCTTGGGTAAATGCCGTCAGCTAGGTAGTATGGCCCGTCGTACCTACGTCCGTTGACGACGTACGTGACTTTTGGTGCCTTTCCTTGCATGACGTCGTTGAACACTAGGGATTGGGCAAGGACGTTGAGATCATTTTGAGCCCCCGGAACCCCGAAAAAGGCGTGCCATATCCATGTATCAAAAGATGCCACCGCCTCCAAAATGATAGATTTTGCTCATTTTCTGTCCCCATATGCACCTTGCCATGCACTTGGACAGTTTTTCCACGTCCAGTGCATACAATCGATGCTTCCTATCATCCCAAGAAAACCTCGCATCTCGCCCTTCTTCAGAAGCCTTTGCAAGTCCATGTGAGTAGGTCTTCGGAGGTACTCTGCGGTGTACAAAGATTCGACTGCTCTGCAAAACCTCATCAGGGACTCAAGAATGGTTGATTTCCCCATCCTCGTTATCTCATCCACTTGGTCTGCAGATGCTTCATACGCAAGTATCCGCAACGCAGCAGTGATTTTTTCTCAGGCATGAGACCCATAGCACCACAAGCATCCTTCTTTTGCACAAAGTAAGAATCATGGTTGCAAACATTAGTCATGATTCTGTTAAACAAATGTCGTTCCATTCTAAAACGACGTCTGAAGTACGTATCAGGAAATGCACTGTTCTGGACAAAGTAATCGTCCAACAGCTCTTCACCCCGTCGTTGCCTGCTTCTATCAAGGTTTCTGGAACGGCTGGGCCTGCATATCTGAGCAACAGTTTGGATGTCTCGACGGGAATGTGAGGCTCTGGCCATTCTTGCTTCGTCATCTCTCCTTGTACGCTCCTTATCCTCTTCCATCTCATTTTGGGCTATTTGAAGATTGAACATTCCTTCAGATTGGTTAAACAATTCTTCCTCTTGCTGATCGATTTCCCACATTATCCTTGATGAAGAAGAAGACATTGTAAAACGGAAGCAGAAACTATGAATAATGATAAAGATTTTGGTGATGAAGGAAGCAGAAACTATGAATAATGATAGAGATCTTGAGAAAATTGGTGTGCGATTTGTGAGGATGGATGGTGGATTGTATGGACGATTCAGAAAGGATTGGCTTGTAGATAGGGCCACGTGGCATGCCGTCATTCGTTAAAAATCTGATCAAAATCTATCCTCAAAGATTCTGAAAAGATAACGACACGTGACACGATGACATTGGATAAAAATCTTATCGAAATCGATCTCCAATAATTTTCTTTTCGGATAATGACACGTGGCGCAACGAGAACGATTTAAAATCTGATCGAAATCTATCCTCAAAGATTCTGAAAAGATAACGACACGTGGTACGATGACATTGGATAAAAATCTTATCAAAATCAATCACTAAAATAATTGTTTTTTTGGATAAAATGACACGTGGCGCAACGAGAACGATTTGAAAATTCTTATCCGAAATTACAAATAATTTTATTTTGTATTATTTAAACAAACAAAAAAACTAATATTTTAGTGCCTATTGCCAGGGGAAGGGCTCCAAGGGTGGAGATGCAAATGGCAGGTACTGTTCATTAAGGGCAGTTACTGTTCACAGGGTGGATTGAATAGTGGATTGCCTGGGGGGAGGACTCCAAGGGTGGAGTGCTCTTAGAGTTGTAAATGGACTCTACATGAGTGCTAGGCCGCGTCGAGCAAGAGTATCACTATAACTATGAGGTGATTTGCAGATCTTCAAATCAACATACAGACGCTCTGCGCAAACTCTTGCTTGGATAAACAGTATTGTGGAGGCAATCGACGACACTTTCAGTTTGGCTAAATAGCACTGTAGCCGTAGAGTCAGGTAATCAAGCCTTGAGTTTGGATAAATAGCACTGCTTTGGATTTGGTTGGCTACCTATCCAAGTCTCTATCAATAAGGAATTTCTAAGTCCTTGTTGAAAGAGGTCATCCCATTAGTCTCTTGGCGAGTGAGGTGTTACCAAGGTACATTGTTCAACACATTAAAAGTTGAACCCATTTTATGATTGGATATTTACAAGTGCATTTTAGAGTTTGTCATTCCGACAACCGAACCACATTTACAATCAATACACTTATTTCTTTTGAGTATTTGTGTCCATACAGCCTGGTACTAATTCGGCAAACTTTGATTTTCACGAATATAATTGAAGTAGCCGATAAGGTTTAACATAGGTTTAAATATTTTATTTCTTATTTTTATGTCTATTTTGCCCCTAGGCTAATAAGAACAACAAAATAAACTCTTGAATTCCATGCATCCTTTTTATTCTTAAATTTGAATTTTATATATTTGATTGTACAAATTAAATTAAAGAACTGAAAGCTTAGCGCATTCACCAAGGTCCAGGCAATCAATTTAATTGCGCTTTATGATCGCTTTGCGAGGCTGTTTTGGAGTGAACATAGGGAATTCAATGTTTGATTTCAAACCCAAAAGACATGCTATACTTATAAATAAAATCTTCGATATAAACTCTCCGACATTATCCAGTCTTCTAGACTTTATGGGATAATCCAGGTGGTGTGCCCTTAAAGTAAAATTGACCCAGAGTTTAGTAGCAATGTGTGTGGACCAACATATGACTAGTGTGCCAATACATCAACCAAAACCATAAGTATTTACATGGTCCACATTTTGATTAAATTAGTCCACAATTATTCCCTTGAATCCACTGTGAAAAGAGGGTCATGTAGTATCTTTGCTAGGGATGATATATAAATCCAATTTCCTTAACGAGTAGACTTGGCAAAGTGTGCTTGTAGGTGCTTACTAAACCCAAGTGCAGGTGTTGCGTAGCAATATAAACTCGAAGTTCGGGTGTAGTATTCCTCAACGATAATGCACTTTCTGATGTAGGCTTTTTGGGCAGAATTCACATGCAACATTCTACAAATGTTTCTTCACTAAAAGTACACTTTAATCGAGCCATTAGCCATGCGATTAGCGGAAAATTAGTTATTATTTTTTAATTATAGTTTTTTTTTTTGGATAATTCTATTAACACCCCCACAATCTTATGAATACACCTCATACTTTTATTTTTTTCAGTTAAATTTCCGCTTTTACCCTGACGAATTAAGTTCTGAAGTCCAAAATAAATCTCATCCACCCCCTTATGCCGGCTACCAACCACCAGTGTCTGGGCAAAAAATAACCTTTTTTTTTTTTGCAGTGGCGTATTTGGAGAACAATAGCGAAGGGATGACAGTTTTCGGGTTCACAGGGGATTGAATGTGGCTTGAGTCCATTTTTGCAATCCAAATGGCGCTTCTGCTATGGCTGCTAAACAAGACGATATCAAGATTTTGATTTGAGGTCGTCATATATTTTCAAAATTGGGATTCAGTCAATTAGCAGTTACGTTGTTTGTTAGCGAAATAAGCCTAAACATGGGGATGGGGTGGCTTCAGAAAAGTGGAGGACAAAGTTGGAATTTTAGAGGCACATTTTAGATGTGAGGTGTATTCATAAAGATGTGGGGTGTTAATAAAACAATCTTTTTTTAGATCCACGATTAGAATGCTTTTGCCTATTGGGGATTAAGGTTTGGTTTAGTTTTCTCCTATAAATAGGAGTCTTGTATTTATTATTTACAATAAGTCTAGTAAGATCACTGTTCTAAAAATCCCCGCCTAGCGCCGCCTAGGCCCCGCCTAGGCGCTAGGCGGCTGGTCACCGCCTCAATTAATGTCTAGGCGTTTGAAAAATAGAAAGGGCGCCTAGACCAGCTGAGACCCCCGCCTAGACCGCCTAGGCACCCGCCTAGCCCGCCCAAACCCGCCTAGGCACCTGCTTAGGTTGCGACTCACTTAGACAGAAAATAAATAACTTTCAATTTGCATTTAATTTTTTTAATAAATTGTAAGAGACTTGTTGAATACTTAAATGAGCCCATACTATCTGCTTGTTCCCCATGTTTTCATTATGTTCCAATACTTCATAATACATATGTCATTCTATTTTGTAGTTTATGATGAAATTATATATATTTTAAGTATAAACAGACACTTATTTACACGAAATATAATGTATTTACTTAAATCCGCCTAGTCCGCCTAGGCGCCCGCCTAGACCCCGCCTAGGCGCCTAGGCGCTAGGCCCCAGCCCGCCGCCCGACTAGCGCCTAGCGTCTTTTAGAACCTTGAGTAAGATGCAGTCTTATGAGTTATTTAACTGTCTCCGTAAAAATTATTAGTGTTTTATTTCGTTTCAATTAATAAAGTATTATTGGCCACGGATAGGGTGAAATTCCCTTTTTGAGAAAAAAAAAATAATAAAGTACTATTCGTAATTTTGTATTATATATCTTTGTTTGTTGCGTACTCTGATTTTTAACTAAGTTGACTAACCGTATCAAAGAAAATTTCTATATATGACAACTTAAAAAGAAAAAGGGAAATTCAAGCATGATTAACTTTTACAATCTTTATTCCATTAATAAAATCGCGTGTAGACTACAAACAGATAGATTCATACAATAACAATAGCTCATAGCTTAAACTAAATACTGTTTCCAATAGCATTACATATATTCATAGCATCGTTGATCATCCATTAATTCTATTTAAGGGCTTACGACGTTGTTAATTGGATTTATTGTGAGGAAAAAGCTTAATTGGAAGTCCTTCGGTAGGACGAAGCACAGGTGCCCATATGAATTTCTCATCAGGAAAAACCTTGTCCCACTTGTATTTGGTGACCACGTTGTGCATGAACACCAGTATTTTGAGTCGAGAGTATTCTTTGCCGGGACACATTCGAGGTCCTCCTCCGAAAGGAACAAATGCAAAAGGAGGTGGTCCTTTTCCCACAAACCTCGACGGATCAAACTTTTCTGGATTCGGGAAGCATTCTGGGTTCTTATGTGTCGAATGCACATTCCAATGCAACTGCATATTCATCCATGCATGCATATACATATGTAATCAAAGTTTAACTAAACTCATTTATACATATTGTACTAAAAAATATCATATATATCACGTCCAGTATGCTCATATATATACATTACCCATAACTTAAGAGGGTTCCCTCTTTAATCAATCTTCACCAAAAAGGGATATCACAAGTAGATCCACGACACAATTAAGTTGATTTTCAAGGATCAATCTCACAAGGAAATCAATGAAATCGGAAACCTTACTCATCTAACTATATAACATGACAAATACACGGACACAATGTTCCCGATAAAAACGAAATACTCAGGGCAATGACCATATGGTTAATTTCATATACAAATAATTCTCAAATGTTCATGATGGACCACATTGCAGAGTGACTCTAACAATGATCCCCCTATTCATTAAAAGTTCCTCTTAATTATGTAGGAGACTAGTGAATGTCTGCAATTGGTTTTCGTAGGTTGATTAGTCATTTGGTGTAGTGATAATTCTTTTTACAAGGTTTTAGATTCTAATGCTGTCAATAATGAGTTTGATATTAAATTATTATGAAAAGCCTTATGTGTGGCTTAACCCAAATTATTATAACAACCTATAAATGTTTTTTTTGAATACTTTTAAATTACTAATAATGAGTGAAGTAAGATTTATTTGATATTAAAATAGTGTTCAATAATGTTAAACTAGTTCTACATGTTTTTGATATTAAAATAGTGTTCACTAATGTTTAATAGAACGGTCGCCAAACCAATGCTTATTACAATAAGAGCACTCGCAGCTTTCTAACTAGGTTTGGTGATGTTTAGAAATCTTAAGAAATTTATGAAATAAGTTTATACAGATTTGTAGAAATTTATATTAGAAATCAATATAAATCTGTCAAAATCTATACAAAATTGTAAAGTCTATTAAAATGTCAATAAAAATCTTCTGAAATCTGTTACTTAAAAATGTCCATTAAAATCTAAATTGACTACACCCCTAAGATTTTATTTAATTTATAATTACCTTCATTCCACTAACAATGATAATCTACCTATTAATTACAAAACGTTCTTTGTTAATTAAAACAAAGTGAAAAGACAATTTAATCTTCAATCACAACACAAAATCATGGACACCAATGTAATTTCGCAAGAACTAAATTTTTTTTTTTTAAGTCTCACTCACATATGATCCTAATTTATCTCTAAAAATAATAATAGTTATAAATAATTTACCTTCATTCCTTTTGGTAGTAGATGTCCTTCATAAACGAATTCGGTGGTGGCCTCTCTAAAAGTCCCAAGATTTGGGGGCAACAATCTCATCACTTCACATGACACGCTCCATGAATATTTCATCTTTTGAACGTCCCCCCAGTTCAGCAGCTCTCCTACTGCTTTTGAGTTTGCAATCTCCATTTGTTCTGTTCAAGTTTAATTTTGGCCACCAAATTAATTAGTTAGGTTTAGTTAATATTCTTAATAGAGATGTGTTTTGATGATATGTGGGTGAAAAAAAAAATGTACCAAAGTTTTTTTTTTTGTTGCAAAGTACTTTAAGTGGGCATAATTTTTCCTTCCTGATATTTTCTTTCAATTAAGCATGGAAAGGTATAATAGTATTTTCCTTGTTTTTTGTTTGACAAAATGTGTTTTACTAATAGATAATTGACAGTATCTTAGTTTTTGGCTTACAAAAAGTGGTCCATTAAAAATTGGCACTCATGACTATGCTTTGAATAATACAACATTTTTTTTAAAGCATAGTAGATCTTGCTTATGTTTTTCTATGCTTTTGTACTGTCATTGACAACAATTTTTTATAAAAAACATTTTTTTTTTATTTTACCAAACTCATTTGATATTCCAAATTGTTTTTATAAGCTGTTTTTTTTTTTTTTTTCTAAACACCAATATCTCATACCAGATATTCGTAATAAATGCAGCTTAATTACCTTTAAGGACGGCATCATAGACCTGAGGAAACTCCGCCAGATACATGATAATGGTAGCCAACACACTGCTTAGATTGTCGTAGCCAGCAACTATAACACCGTACAGCTTGTCCGCAATCTCCGATTCGCTTATCTTTTGCCCGTCGCTATATGTCTCCATCAGTAAGCTCGACAACATATCTCCGTGATCACCATCCTCGTCCACCATACTATTGGCACTAGCAGTGGAAAGCTTTATCCTCCTCTCAACCACAATCTTCTCAATTTCTTCCCTGAGTTGCCTCGATCCTCGAATGGCTCGGTTAAATGTTGTGCCCGGAAGATCGATTGGCAATGCCGTGAACCCAGAAGACAAATCCTTCAATAGCCCTTCTAGTTTGTCCAATACTTGTGGACCCTCCGCATCTAACATGAGTTTACATGCAACGTAAACACATATTTCTTTGCATGTTGGTGAACCTTCACTTGATCTTTATGGTCCCAATAGGTAACCAAAAACTTTTTGGTGACCGAATCCATGGTTCCTACATACTTTTGGAGGCCGGCAGGCTTGAGATACGGAGCGAGAATCATACGAAATCGATTGGACTCCTCAGTGATATTGAGTGTTTTTTCTGAGTTGCCAACGATAATCTTATCCAAGTGAGCCGGCCACCACGACTTGACCAGTTTTTCCTCGTTCGAAAAGAGGAACTTGTTTCCGCCCGGAGTGCATAGCACTGCCATGTCTTGAAGCAACAACGATGTCTTAACAACTTTGCAAGAGTTGCCAGCGGATGACAAGTACTTGTTAATCCTGTCTAACATGAAATTTTCCGGGACACCCTTTTTGGCCGTAGGTACTCTAGGGTTTCACCGATGATTGGCCATCCTGTGCTTCCTGGTGGGAGCGGATGACGATCAAGTTTTTCCTTTTTCATGCCGCCGGAGACACAAACATTGTTAAAAACATAGCAGAGAGAAACACAGGCAAGCACAAAACTAATTAAGATCATGTACAAAAGCTCCATTATGCTCGAAGCAAGCTATAAAATCGATCCTCTCTATATATTAACAATGGAAGGATCAATGAAATAAAAGAAAATAGCCGAGATAGCAGTCCCTTTATAATATTATTTTAATAAATTTTTTCAATTCATAGATTTGTTAGATTAGATGTTAGATTAGGAAGCCGACAAGGTTTGAATCCACATCGTGATGCGTGGGCAACACTCATCCCCACCAATGTGGTAGATGATCACTTGCAATATTATTTTAATATTAAAATATTACCTAGAAGAAGCAAACGGTAAACAAAGACGGCCATATAAAATTAAGCTATGTTAAGTATTAAAATGTTATTATTAAAAATATTTTAATATTTAACATAGTTTAATTTTATATGGCCGTCTTTGTTTACCGTTTGCTTCTTCCAGGTAATATTTTAATATTTAACATACCTTAATTTTATATGGAATTGGATCTCAACTGGATCAACTTTGTGGGGATCCGTTCATTGTATATTGTACAGTCAGAAATTTTAATTTTTTTTACTTAAAATTAAACACAAATAATATCTGACGAAAACTGACCGTACGATGTAGGATGAGCGGCTAGGATCCCCACAAAATAAATCCAAAGAAGATCCTTTTCCATTTTATAGGTACGATGAAAATACATGATTCATATAAAGTCATGCACAAGGAATTCAAACTAAAGGTGCTGGTCCTTTTTCTGCATGAAAATCCCCTTTGAAATACTATTCACAGTGTAAAGTCCTTAATTATATTCAAATATACATTTGGATTTTATGATTGATTGATTTAGACCCGTCACTTATACAAATTATTGTTGATTGTGCGGTTAAGTTCACATTTTTTTTTAATACAAATAATATCGTTTATTAAAAAAACAATACAAATTATAGGAAAAGCCCACTTATCCACTTCAGCAACTTGATGGCACTTAATATAGGTTTAAATATTTTAGTTCTTATTTTTATGTCTATTTTGTTCCTTAGAGGCTAATAAGAAGAACAAAATAAATTCCCTAATTTTATGCATTTTTTTTAAGTAGTATGATATTTCATTAGTAATGAGGGAATAAGTACAATGCTAAGACTAGGGTGTATGTTAAGGGCCTCGATAAAAATTTTGTCGGAAATTTAACATGATCTAAAGGAAAAAGAACGTCTCACACCATATTACAAAATAAAATTTCTATCCTTAAATAGAGAATATTAAATCAAATATGATGGTTCTTCAAACCACATCAAACAATCGATTTTTTTATTCATCCTTTACTCTTAAAATTTAAAAATTTTAATCCTATATATTTGATTGTACTAAAATAAAAAACTAATTTAATGCATCCTTTTATTCTTAAATTTGAATCTTGAATCTTATATACTTATTAAAATAAAAACTAAAAAATTTGGAATTTACCAAATTAAGAGGTGAGAGGTTAGGGGTGGGCACGGTTTGGTTCGGTGCGGTTTTGAGTGAAACCGAAACCGAAACCAAAACTTTTTTCGGTGCGGTTTTGAAGCCAAAGTCGAAATGAAACCAAACCGTTTGGTTCAGTTCGGTGCGGTTTCAAATGGTTTCGGTTCGATTTAAAAAAAGAATAATGTATAGTTTAAAATTTACACCTATCTACGCATAAGATGGTCTTCTTTTTACATAATACATTAATTACTGCAGAATACTTGCACCGAACTACAGTATGAATATAAGAAGAACAACTTCAATTTTTTAAGATTATACGAAGTTGTTATAAGAAAAGAGAAGACCTTTAAAAGTAGCAATGACCTAATATTCATTTTTAACGTGATTGTTCTATCTCTCTCTCCCTCTCTCCCTCTCTCCTTCTCTCTCCCTTTCTTAATAAACGAATCAGCAATGTATTGACACTGATATAATTAAGCAATTTGTACCAATACAAACTTAGACAAACTGAGGTTCCCACCTCCTTTTACTGTATAAATACATTATACAAACCCTCTCTCTGTCTCTCCAGAAAGCTGATGTATTGATAATAGTTGCATTTTGTATCCTAGGGGTGGAAAGGGATGGCATTTTAGTGTGGTTGAGTCCATACTAAATGTATAGACTCTAACAAACAACCAATTAAAACATGACATTTAATTTGAGGGGCGGTTTTGGTTTCAGTGCGGTTTTCAAAAGACAAAACTGAAACCAAACTGTTTCATTACATTGCGGTTTAGTTTCCAAACGCAACCGTTTCAAAACTGCAAAATCGAACCATTCAGTGAGATCCGATTTAGTTCATGTTTCGATTTCGGTTTACAGTTCCGAAGTGCCCACCCCAGGTAGAGATTACCAAAGAATTGTGTATCTATACAATAGGTACAAATTGATATGACGAAGACTATGGCTGGTATCAGTTCAATAACCGAAACGAAAATCACAAACTGAGCCGAATCGAACTGTTTTGGTTTGGTACCCGATGTTTTTTTAAGCTGGGGAATGCAAATTGGATTTTTTATTGTCTTTGCAGCCAAACTCGAGAACCACGAACCCAATCCGAGTTTGTCCTATCCGAAGAGTTCCCGTTGCATGCGATGTTGTGGCTTGGTTATGTTAGAACCCAAATCTCAACCCTAGCTCAACCTTAACTATTGCACATAGAAGAGAGGGAATGAGGAAGATAGAAGGAGCAGAGCTTCGATATTTTGTATTGATTTCTTTTGTAAAATTATGATCTATTTACAAACCAAAACGCAGGTGCTCTTATACACGAAGTGTGACTAATGCCAACTGGCATTTCTAACAAATTCCCCTAATAACAAGTGAAACCCTCAATTACACTCTTAATACAAATTGGGTACATAACAATACTTCCCCCTTGAAAATTAGCCTTGTCTTCAAGGCTTAAAAAAGAACTTGTGGAAACTTGTTTGAACACAACAGCACTCTCCTTCAGCTCCAGAAGCACCTCAGTTCCAGAAATGCCCATTGCAATCCTAATATCAGCAAGTTTCAAAGTAGATGCATCATTCACTCCTTCAACAGTCATAGCAACAACCCTACCATCCTCTTTGAGCAACCTCACAATGTGCTTTGGTTCGACCCTTGAAAACAGAAGGCCATCACCTTGTCTCAGATTGGCTTTTGGATCACGTATAGTACTCATAAACTATTTTCCTCTAAGGCTTCTTAAATGTATGTCTTCATCAGTACTAAACACGCATACTTCACGGCATATTGCTTCCGCAATATTCTGGTTATCTCCTGTGTTTACCATAATAAGAGTTCCAGCTGCTCGGCCGTCTTCCACTACTTTAAACATCCTTGAAAACTTCTGGTTAGTGATCGGAACTCCAGCATTCTCAAATTCAAACAATTTCTCAGGGTTTGTAGCAAATTGAGGGAAGATATAGCCTTTGTCAATCTTCAATCCTTCCACCCTGACGATAGTCTCAAATGAGAAGGGTCACTCAATAGACAGGACACCAACAAGGACCACGACAAACGCGTACCCAGGAACATTATTTTTAATTGCTGCAATATGGACTGATTCCAAAACTTTTTCAGCTTTTGATCCATCAATGCCCTTGTCTCTTAAATTCATCAACACTAAACGGTTATGTATTCCACCAGAAACAATATCATAGCCCTTCTTGAACAAGCTCTCTGGAAGTTTTGAGAAATTACTAGGTGACTTGTGGGTTGTGGTTTTAACCCTATTTGCATATTCAAAAGGAGAAATGTCCCTTGTATACAGAGTATTGAAGTGGAAACACGCAGCAGAGTCTTCGCCATCACAATGCTTTCCTGAATTATTGTGATTGTTAGCATCTCGAGAAGTGACTTCCAAGAAATTAAGGGTTTGTGCAATTAGTGACTTCCTCTGATTAAGTGGCAAGGCATCTGACAAATTGGCATCATCAACACAATATGGTTTCATCTCTGCCAAACGCACCACCTCCTTGAAAAGCATTCCATGAATTAATAGAAATAAGATTGAAGTAGTTGGTAGTGTTATCCATTTGACCCCCCACATTCTCAATTGCCTTCTCAACATGATAGAACTCCACATTTTGAAATTGGGAAAGCTCATTCCATTTGTATTTAGAATTTGGGGTTGGCTTTCAGGGAATAGCAAAGGCAATTGGTGGTATACTTGTATCATATTGGTGAAAAGTAGCAGAGCTTCCATGTAATTTACTTATGAAATGCTCAACAACAAGTGTCGTCCAAATGAATCCCTTCAAGGAATGGTCTAGCCTACTCAGAAATGGACCAAGAGTCGGAGGAAGAATGGTAATTTGAAAGATACTCCCACATGAATATATATCAGGAAAGTGATGGTCAACCCAACTTAGAAACTTATCGCTGCTAACAACTTGGATATAGCCTATAGGGGTTGATTCATCCCTAAGCCGAACAATGTTCCACAAAGGTTTGAGCATCTGCAATAAAGTGGCAGTCTGAAACTCAAAGTTTCCATGAATAGTCAAGTCCAAGAACTTAGACAACATACGTTCTGCATAATCTTCTCCTAATTGCATCATATGTGGTTGCTCTTCCTATAAGAGTTCTCTGCCCAAATTATCACATGGTCGTCCTCTATGGGTTTGCAACTCATCCATGAACTGCGAGACCATAACTGTTCCATCACCCTACCTCAACTTTGCAAGTTGGGACATATACTCCTTATGAGCATAATGGGATGACCCCACCACCGTAATAGAAGAACCTACAGCAAGCCCACAAGGAAAATACATCAACTTATCTTTTGTTGCCAATACTTCCCCACTCATTGCTAACCATGAAGGACATGACTCTGGGTTTCCCTCAATTATAAAACTATCTCCAATCTTCTTCAACTTAGCCACATCTTTATCATCTTTATAGCTTCACATTGGAAAGATTTCTTTCCACGAACCCAGTATGAATGTCAAGACCTAGGTAAACCCATTCATTGCAATCTCTAATCTAATGAGTTTAGTGAACTTATTCAAGGCTGGTGGCTTCAAAGAAGCAGGCTCGCTCTTTGGAATTTGATTTCTCATTGTAATATTATTGTATTCATAAGCAATTGCAACATCCTCCACAATATCTTAAGCATCCCAGTTGCTACTCAAAGACATATTATCTGTATTCAGTCTCTTAGACATTTCCTCAAACAGTTCCAAGGCATAAAAATCTTTCTTAACAAATTTTCCCACAAAATACCAATTAACCCAGCCATACTTAGCATTCAAGAAAGCATGATAGACGAACGCACTATGACCAATATAGCATCCAATTACACCAAACAAAAGCAATACCTCAGATCCAGTTTTTGTGGTATCGAGGAACGAATGCGTAAGGATTAGCCACTGAGCAATGATCATCGTAGAAGCATGAATCACTGTCTTTGATGTCGGAAGCGAAAATGTGGTTGCAACAGAATCGTTCGACTGTGGCTCGACGACCAAAGTTGCCAGTGCTCGCAACAACGGTGAAGATGAGAACAGCGGTGGAGCTTGGATTGCCGCCAGAATAAGTTGCGATTGGATTCCTCCAGCACAAATTGGGCTCCGAGGTAGTTGGATAGGCTCAATCGCAGGAGAAACATGATGATCGATGGCAAGAAGGGCATAGATGCTTTTCCCCGGTGTTTCGAAAGTGCAGCTCTTTACGAAATTTGTCGAAATAGGCAAGAAACTTGGTTGCAAAGGCCTTGTCGATAGCAGTGTCAATGAGAGAAGGTAACGAGGCCATCGTAGCCTTTAAGGAAGCAACACGATCTTCCAAGGAAGATAAACGTGGGGCAGCGGTTTGGCCGACGTGTACAGAAGGGAATCCAGGAATCGATATGAGGCATACCATTGTTAGAACCCAAATCTCAACCTTAGCTCAACCTTAACTATTGCACATAAAAGAGAGGGAACGAGGAAGATAGAAGGAGCAGAGCTCCAATATTTTTGTATTGATTTCTTTTGTAAAATTCTGATCTGTTTACAAACCAAAGAGCCGGTGCTCTTATACATGAAGTGTGACTACTGTCAGCTAGCATTTCTAACAAATTCCCCTAATAACAAGTAAAGCCCTCAATTACACTCTTAATTAGAGCATAAACCTCAATTACAAATTAGGTACATAACGGGTTAAGGAACCTAGGGTTCTGGTTGTGCGCGGCCAACGTTGACGAGAGTTGGGGCGGGGGTATGAGAGATTAATTGGAAGTGGAGGATCGTACGGTGAAGAATTTTGTGAGAAAGAGTGTTTGGTGGTTGTTGGTGCTGTTCATGGTGGCAAGGGTGGGGGATCGAGGTAAAGGTAAGAGAGAGAGAGAGAGAGGTGGCTGATATGCCGATTCATGGTGGTTTATGTTGGGTGTTGGCTAGGGTGCTTTCGACGGTGGTGGGATTTCACACTTTCTTTTTTCTTTTAAATTCTTCTTTATTTGTTAGCTTTTATTACTATTTTTTTATTAATCCAAAACATTTTTATAAAAAAAATTAACAGTAATTTGGATGGAAATGACTAAAGAAGGTAATTTTGTATTATGAAGCTACAATCACAATGTAGTTTGAAAAAATGTGCAACAGTGATAAGATTTGGATGAGATATTGGATGTCAATAGCGTAACTGAAATGTCCAAGCTACCATTTTGATTAGGGGTATAATATCCACATACCATTTTTTACTTCTCTCACACCTTTTTAGTTTTCGACCTTCAGATTGGATGAATTGAAGAAGATCAACGGACATAAATTAATAAGAGATATATGAGAAGTAAAAAGGGGTGTGTGGATAGCACACCCCTTTTGATTAACATGAATGTAAGTTGTTAGTAGTAACCATCAAGAAGAAGAATTTCTAGTCAAATTTTGACTTTTATCCAAGGTTCTAAAAAACGCTAGGCGCTAATCGGACGGTAGACTGGAGCCTAGCGCCTAGGCGGCTAGGGCAGGATTAGGCGAGAGTCTAGGTTAAGTAAATTTGTATAAATTAATTAAATTTTACTGCATAAAATATAATAACATCAAATAAAATGCGCACACACACACACATATATATAAATACAGGCCCTTTATGCAAAAGGATTCCTATTTTTTCCTATTATTATATATATATATATATATATATATATATATATATATATATATATATATATATATATATATATATATATAAAGAATGGAAGGATCAATGAAGTAAAAGAAAATAGTTGAGTTAGCTCTAAGCAACAAACTCTAGTCTCCACACTTGCTAGTCTCCACACCAACCTCTATAATATTATTTTAATTTTTGACTTAGATTAATTTTATATGCCCAGCCGTCTTTGTTTACCATTTCCTTCTTCCAGATGACGTAAAAAATACTTTAAGTCATTATCTAAATGTTTGAACCTGATTTTACGCCATTGGCCTCGAGATCGTCGATGAGCATATTTCTAAACAATTGGATGACAGAGTTGTTAAAATAATTTTTATTTTGAAGGATAATATTATAATTTTAGTTATAATAATTATCTCTTAATAATATATTCAGTTATTTTGACTTAATATTATCTAGATCCTAGCTAGTTTGAATAATGGTGGAATAGTGTGGATATATATTCAATTCAAGCACGATTGTGTTTATTATAGATATGATTTTCAAAGCAAGAGAGATGGGATGATTATCACATGAAGACAAATGGTATATTCTTTTTATTATTCACAAGCTTACGAAAAACATATGCATTACTACATGTTCCCAAGAAGTGCACACATTAATCATTTTTATATCGGCATATGATTCGCTTCTAATGAGCATTGTGACTCTCGCATCATATGCCCTCCATTAAAAGGTAGATCTTAAGTTCCATCGTAAAACCATATAACAATTATGGAGAGTAGTTCAAGACCATATAAGTACATAGCATACTCTGTCCCTCACCGATGTGGGACAACTCTCAACACGCCCCCGCACGAGTGACTGCTTTTCAAGTCTACACGTGGACAACAGTTGAGTGATGTGGAGCGCATGTGACCGTTTGGCTTCACACGAGGACAACCCACTCTAATACCATGATGAAATTGAGGTTCCACCATAAAACCAATTGGCAATATAGGGACCATATAAGCACATAACAAACTTTGACCCAAATGTTAATTTGGGTATCTAAAACTTTCAACAATGTTAGCTATTTTAGCTTAAGTTAAAATATAAATATTACTTTTTCCTAATTAAACAACCTAAACTCTTTTTCTTCTCTTGAAGCCCACAAACAATGCAAATTTATAGTTTTTAATGTTTAGTAAAAGTTTGACTCTCTCTCTTCCTAGCTAAATTTAGCTAGTTACAGTTTACAAAATTAAGATAGTTAGTCATTTAGCTAGACTGTTAAAGTTTGATTTTTCTGCACTTGTTTTTGTTAAAGTAGCCAAATAACCTCATTTAGCTTGGTTGTTGGAGATGCTCTTATAGCACAGTCACCAACTTGTCCAAGAGTCATATTTTAGTCCCTCGATTGGAATAAAATTAAAAGATAATTAGATATAAGACTAAGTACGTTAGTCAGTTATTAGATTTAATCTTGAAGTTTCGCTTATCAATTTAGGTTCATTGACTTATAATCCAACTAAACAATATTCCTATTTTACGATGATGACTCAGCATATTTTTAAGGATGTATTTTGACAATTTTTTCGAATACCATTTTGCACCATTATTTGATTGGTGCATCCTTGATTATTTTAGCTTTGTTTCAGTTGCCCCATTACATCTTTTGCACCGTTATCTTATTTTATGCATTTTAATAGGAAATCGTTATTAACACTCAAAAAATCTCATTTTTCATTCCAAATTTTCTATAATTAGAAAGAAAAATACACTTATAAGGAGTGTAGAATGAAATTTTTGAAGTGTTAATAACAGCTCCCTTTTAATATTGTATTTTGTTTTCTTTGTTATACTACTTTGAACATTTGTATCATCGTGTCATTAATCACCGAACAATTTACAATTGCTGTTCAAGTACTATCACCATACTACACCAAGTAGGATGATAACTTGGGATAGCATAAAACTACCCAATAAAGTATCATGAAAAAAGGTAGATGCAAGGCAATGTGCTTGCCTCTTTGCATGTTTATCCGATCTCTCACCTCACACATTAGAGCAGTTTAGATTGGCAACCAGAGGAGTTCTAGTTTTGCGCCTTTGCGTTTGTCAAGCATGGATCCATGTGAAAATGTTTAGTTTATTTGGTCTTTAATTGAGTAACAGTTTGGGCCCAAAATAGTATTGGGTCGAACTGGGATCACCTTCGGCCTAGTGTCTTTCCAGAGGCGCTGTGGGCCGGTACCATGGGCCGAGGGGATCAAGGCGACCGAATATTAGTTGGAGTGGGGATGATGTGGATAAGTCCAAGGACGAGTTAGAGGCCAAGTCCTGTTAGGAAAATGAGTCTCAGATAAGCCATGATACAGAAGTGAATCGAGCCCACGGTTAGAGGCAGAATCAGAGTCCTAGTTGGATTAGGATCGGCCGAGATAGGGTTGGATTAGCATCGGCCGATGCAGAGTTGGACTAGGATAAGGGTTCCTATTCAAGAATAATTTGGATTCAATCAGGAGTATTTGCACTACTATAAATAGAGGGATGAGCATAACATTCAGCTCTTTCCAACTCAACACACAAACTGCCCTGCGCAAACTCTCGCTCTACGCGAAACCTCTCAAACACTTTGAGATTTTATTTTCTTTTCGCCAACACATCTTCAGTTTGGATAAACAGCACTGTGAAGGCAACCGGTGATATCTTCAGTTTGGATAAACAGCACTATTACCGTAGAACCAGCCGATCGCGGAGTACCTTCAATTTGGATAAACAGCACTGCATCGAGGCCGACTGGTTACCTATCCAAGTCTCGGTCGAGAAGGACTTTCGAGTTCTTATCGGTAGAGGTCATCTCATCGGCCTCCTCGACGAAGTGAGGTGTTACAAATTATTGGGCTCAGCACATTGAACGTCGAGTTATTTTATGATTGGATACTCACGAGTTAGTTTCAGAGTTTGACATTCTGACGGCCGGACCACTTTCACCATCAAGAAGTATATCTGTTTTGAGTATCTGTGCCCCTATACTTTGGTGTCGATTCGGCGTGCTTATGCCCTTACAAATATAAACACTGTGACTGAATCCGGTGCCGACGATTTGTGAACTTCGTAAGATTGGCAGCCTTGTCTTCAGGCTCTAGAACCCAGAGGCCGAGACGTGTTCCTTCCTCGGCCGTTGTCGCAAGATCGAGAAGTCAACCACGCATACAACGCAACATCAGCATTTTACTCATCGGCCTAACTCGGCCGACGAGTTGGCACGCCCCGCATTCAACCGAATGACGTAGTTAGCTCATTAGTTACTCGGCCTGCGCGCCACGTAGGCTAGGTAGTTTTTAGGGTCAACATTTTGGCACGCCCAGTGGGACCTAGTGCTAAACCTACAAAGTTCATGACCATTGAAACACGGTCAGTAACGAAGAAATCAACCATGGGAAAATCTATCGCTACCCATTTGAGTCAGAACCCCGGGTCTGAAGGTCCGTCACGGGCACAGACTGCTGCTGCCGTGACACTTGAGGCGTCAAAAGGGACACGACAAGAAAGAGAAGCGAGCGTCGGCGAGCTGCCTCGGGATACAGTGGTCTTCGCAAAGATAATAAAATGAACCGTGATCGAAGGCATGGTAGAGGATTGTGATGAAGACGGTGGTGATGCGTCCGACCTACCAACCAGATAGTTTTTTCACCGACGGCTTGAAGAACAATCTCGGCAGTTTGAACAGACGTTCAGTCAAGGGATGAGAGGGACACTTGAAGAAATACATAGTAAAAACGCCATGCACACGAGATTGCTCGAAGTTGTGGTTAACAATACCTAGAATATTGGCTATTCCGATCAATTCAAACAACCTATTCCAAAGAATAATTCTGTATCAGTGTCAATGGCCGAGGCAGGACCCGCTTGGCTCAAAATGATCGATCTAGACAAAATGGGTGGTTCAAGCAGCCGGATAAACAACTTTGATCCAAGTATGGAAACGACGTCCGTGGACGTGGTTGAAGTTCAGAGAATGATTGATTCGGCTATGAAGAAAGGGCCGAAATTCCCAAAGTTTATCCACCCATACCCAGCTTATGTAGAAAAGTTTGAATATCCTAAAGGCTTTAAAATCCCAGATTTCAGCCTTTTTGCTGGGGAATCATCTCTATCCTCATTAGAACATGTCGCCCGCTTCACTGCACAAAGTGGAGATGTTAGTAGTGACTTCTATAAGCTACGATTGTTTAACTTCTCACTCACAGGTTCGACATTTGCGTGGTACATCAACCTCCCACCTAATTCCATTCAAAGTTGGGAAGAGCTGGTCGAGAAATTCCACGAGCAGTTCTATCGGCCGGGGATGGAAATGTCAGCCTCTTCGTTGGCCAGAATGGCACAAGAATCTGACGAATCGCCGATGGATTATCTCACCAGGTTCAAATCGGCCAGGAATTGGTGCCGAGTACCCTTACCTGAAGTTGAGTTTGTTCGACTCGCGCTGAACGGTTTAGACGTGGAATATAAGAAGAAATTCCTGGGGGTGAATTTCCGTGACATGTACGAATTAGCTCAACACGTCGAGCAATACGACTATTTGCTCCGCGAGGAGAAAGTCTCGAAATCCCCATCCCGATGGACCATCTATAAAAATCCCACGGTTAGCTATGCATCAGCAGAACCTGAGGAATATGCCAGCATAGACGCAGTCGAAATAGTGATTGACAAACCATATATATGCAAAGCGTTGGCCTACGTCAATCCTAAGGATCTCAAAGTTCGGCCAACATCCGAAGCAACTGCCATACAGACATTGAAAATATACACGTTTGATATTACCAAGGCCGACGCCATCTTCGACCAATATCATAATTCGAGCAAACACGCGACAAACAGCTGTGTCGTGTTTCGGGACGCCATTCAAAGTTGGATTGACAATGGGAAGCTAAAGTTTCCAGAAAAAAGAATGGGTGTTGAAACTGATCCTTTCCCGACGACGACTGTAGGTATGGTAGATGCTCATTTACCTAGAGACAAAGGAAAAGGAAATATCGAGTTCTTAAAAAAGGGCTCCCAACCACGGCTCAAAATTGATTTGTTCTCAAATGCACCACCACAAGATTCAGTCGGACCAGCCATCGTCGAATCCATGTCAAGTTCTAGCGCCGAAGAAACCAATGAATCTACAACCCTGTGTACACGGTGCAAAACGAACGTTCCGATCAAGCCGAGAGCACGGTCGCGACAAGCAGAAACGCCACATGGGCGCTCAGTTACGATAACGCCCCAAAAAATGCCCAGCTCGAGTCCGCGCAACACCGTTTTTAACAAGCTCGGCTCGCAGGATGTCAAACCATCTTCGGCGAGGCGACGGCTCGACTTTGATGCACCATTCTACAATGAAGAATATTATGCCCGCAATTCCAGCAGTTCGAGCTCTTCCGCAAATCGGAGAACCTTCAAACCCCCTGAACCACAAGATCAGCGGTGGTATACCTATCACTCACCCAAAGGCGTATACACGGCACTATCTAAGTCACAGAAGCGTCGGTGCCAAAGAATAGACTGCTTGGCTCGCCGACGAGCAACATAAGAGACTTCGGCTACCTCGACCCCCAAGTGGCAGCCGAAAGAGAAAATTGGCAACGACGACGACCGGCAAATCCCGACAATTATGACAGAGTTAGTACAAGGAAAACAGTCGGTTGATCATGTCCTAGAAACCACATTTGAAGAGGCCGAAAAACGGATCAAACTTCTTATTCGACCCGGGGAAATGAAGGCGCGTTTTGAACATTTTAGGAAAGAAGCCGAGGGCAAACTTCCTCCATTACCCGTACGGGAACCTTTCATCAAGGTCCACCGCAACTTACATCCACCATTCCTTGGAGAAGCTTTGCAGTACATACGCGAGTTTCATAAAAAGCATTCGACTAACGACCTATATGGTTTGCCGAAAGCATGTCAAGATACGATTGACCTCGTACGGACCGATCCAGACGCTGAACGAATTATTCAGAAGAATTCAGATCTAGGTTTAAAAGCTAGATTTCAACACATACGTGAAGCTCGATTCCTCGGCTTTGAGGTCGACCCATATACCGATGTCGGCCTCACTGAACTTCCTTTTTCTCTTGAAGGTCTCCAGTACTTACGTTACCATTTTGAGGTATTTTTAGCCGTTTCGCTCTTCGGCCTCACAGCTGACGAGACAGCGCTCGTCGCGCGATTAGACGCATATTTGGACATCAGAGACGCCCGAATCACGTATCAGGAACAAGCTCGTCTCACGACTCAAGCCCTCAACCCAACTCCTGTGGCAGAGGAACAAAAGAACTATGAACAAGAAAATAGATTCCTGGTAGGCGCGCCAAAAAATGTTTTGGTGCTAGTCAAAACGGTCAGCGCAGACACACCCCGCACGAGTCCAGAGGAAGAAAATCCAGAGGACGAGGGTCTAGAAGCAGAAGAACTGACGAAGGAAGAGGGTCACGACTTGATGGGCCCTTCGATCCTCGACGACATGGAGGTCAGTATGGTCCACATCTTGCCTGCCGATTTTCAATCAACTACGTCCCAACCAAGCTTCCTCGACGGCGACGTAGTGGCCGAGGAAACTACTCAAGTCGACTTTATCCCTACCACTGAGGTCGAGCCAACAGCTAAGGACGACAACCTCATAGCAGCTTTGGCCGAATTATTTCCTCATTCTTCGACAGCCAACCTTCATCACCTCAAACCATTGTATGTCACAGCCCATATCGAAGGATATCCGGTCTTGAAAATTTTCATCGACTGTGGGGCTATTGTCAATGTTATGCCCGTAACCATCATGAAGGCCTTGCATCGCTCTAACGACGAACTTATCCCATCAAGAATCACCATGAGCAGCTTCGTCGAGGATAAGTCTCAAACAAAAGGAGTACTCCCGTTGGAGGTGAGCATCGCAGGTCGCAACCATATGACGGCTTTCTTCATAGTCGACTCGAATACCGAGTACAATGCATTGCTCAGTCAAGATTGGATTCATCAAACAAGTTGTATTCATTCTTCGCTATATCAGGTCCTCGTCTTTTGGGACGGTAAATCAATCGTCGTACACCTCGTCGACAATTAACCCTTTAAAGCCAACATGATTCAAGCACGGTACTACGACGACTACATTGGCTACATTACTCTATAAGGGATCAATGAGGATGGGAGACCAACTCGAATTTCGGTTCAAAAAGCCGTCGAGGTTGGCGCCGAAATTGTTCATCAGGATTCGGCGAGACTCGGGTTGGCTAACTTTATCACCGATCCCAATGTTTGACACCAGTCAAGCCAGTCGCCAAGCCGCGGTTTCATCGATTATGGAACGACTGCTGGCTCATTGGTATGCCATTTCCAAACAGTCACATTCAGGCATCAATCTCGTGGAATTCCTGGCCGAAGGCGATAGCGGCCATGTGCTCTCCTTCGATATAATTCAAGCCGCTCCGGCCGACCTCGAAGACACACGGCCTCAGGTTAAAGACCCATTGGAGGAAGTGAATGTTGGAACGGCCGAGGATCCTCGGCCATTATTTATTAGCGCTTTGCTACCCCAATCTGTCAAATCGGAACCCTGCAAGCTACTTCATGAATTTAAAGACTGTTTTGCTTGGAGCTATCATGAGATGCCCGGTCTTGATCGAGCACTCGTCGGGCACGAATTGCTTATCAAACCTAGTTGCAAGCGCTTTCGTCAACCACCCCGACGATTCTCGATCGAGGTCCAACTCGGCATAAAAGATGAACTCGTTTGTCTTTTAAACGCCGGGTTTATTCGAACTGCTCGATACGTCGAATGGTTGGCTAATATCGTGCCAGTACTCAAGAAAAACAACGCCCTCCGCATCTGCATCGACTTTCGCAATCTGAATTTGGCAACACCCAAGGACGAGTATCCAATGCCAATCTCAGACTTACTAATTGACGTCGCGGCCAATCATGCCATGTTATCCTTCATGGACGGCCACGCTGGTTACAACCAGATCTTCATTGCCGAAGCCGATGTCCATAAAACTGCTTTTCGTTGCCCGGGGGCACTCGGCACCTATGAATGGGTAGTCATGCCATTCGGCCTTAAAAACGCAGGTGCCACATATCAACGCGCCATGAATGCCATCTTTCATGACCTCATCGGCAAAATCGTCGAAGTATACATCAATGATGTGGTGGTAAAATCCAAGAGCTGTCGAACACATCTTGATGATCTTCGACAGACTTTCCTTCGTATGCGTCGACACTATCTCAAGATGAACCCGGCAAAATGTGCCTTCAGTGTGTCGGCCGGCAACTTCTTGGGTTTTCTTGTCCATCATCGCAGCATTGAAATAGACGAGAACAAGGCTCGAGCAATCGTGAACGCTCCACCTCCAACAACCAAAAAACAACTTCAATTTTTCCTCGGCCAAATAAATTTTCTCCGTCGTTTCATAGCAAATTCGGCGGGAAAAATAAAGGCGTTCTCCACACTTCTGAAACTAAAGGATTCGACCAAGTTTGAATGGCGTGAAGAACACCAAGCAGTTTTCACGCAAATCAAAGTCTCTCTTACAAAACCACCATTTCTCGTTCCCCCTCGACGCGATAAACCTCTAAAACTTTACATCTTCGCGGCCGAGGAATCCATCGGCTGCCTCCTCGCACAAGACAATGACGCCGGACGAGAACAGGCCGTTTTCTATCTCAGCCGGAGTCTCAACTCACTAGAGATCAACTACTCCCCAGTCAAGAAACTTTGCTTGGCCCTATTTTTCACCGCATCCAAACTCCGGCACTACATGCTACTGTCTGTCACTCAAGTCATTGCTCAGACAGATGTTATCCGATATATGCTCACTCGGCCAATAGTCAAAGGCCGAATTGGGAAATGGACGATGGCATTATCCGAATTTAGCTTACAATATGTGCCCCAGAAAGCAGTCAAAGGACAAGCTCTCGCCGATTTCCTTGCTCAACACCCATCCTCATATGGTTCGAGGAAACCAACGTCGAGATCGGCATGGTGGAATCACGTGACAATTATTGGACGCTTTATTTTGATGGCTCTAGTACCTCAACGTCGGTCGGTGTGGGAGTCGTCATCCAATCTCCACACCAACACCGATGGTATTTCTCTCTCAAACTTGATTTTGAATCAGGCCGAATACGAAGCTCTTGTCATCGGCCTTGGCATCCTTCATGAGTTACGAGCGTCTCGTGTGCTCGTCCTCGGCGATTCCAAACTCGTGATTAACCAACTCAATGGCACTTTTCGTTGCATGAGTTACGCTCTGGCACCCTATCACATGGTTGCCAACTACTTGGCCGAGTCCTTCGATGGTGTTACATTCAGTCATATTTCTCGCAATCAAAACACTGTCGTCGATGAACTCGCTTAACTGGCCTCCGGAGCATAACTCTTGGGGGGCGAATTAGGCCGGATGGTACCCACGTTACACTGATCATATCCGGCCTCAGTTAATCAACAAGTTTTCCATCGCGACCATGTGATCGGAACGCGCGTGATGTCCTTACCTTCATTATTAGAACGAGAAGAGTCGTTGGATGTTTGCGCGGTCGAGGCATTACCAGACGATTGGAGGAAACCAATTATGCAATATCTTGATAACCCAAGTGGCAAACATGATCGCAAGGCAATGGTGCATGCCACGAATTACGTCATGTACCAAAATGGATTATACTGAAAGGGTGAAGACGGTCTATTGCTGTTGTGCCTCGGACCACAAGAGGCCGCTCAAGCAGTCGCGGAAGTACATGAAGGGATCTGCGGAGCCCATCAATCCGGATGAAAGATGCGATGGCTGCTTTGTCGCCACGGGTATTTTTGGCCGAGCGTTTTGAAGGATTGTATCGAGTTCGCCCGAGAATGTGTGCAGTGCCAAATCCATGGCCCCATACAAAAGGTCCCAGCCGAGACACTACACTCAGTTACTAAACATTTGCCGTTTAGAGGACGATCCATGGATGTAATCGGCAAAATCACACCATCCTCTGGAGCGGTAAAACATGCATGGATACTGGTGGCGACATACTACTTCACTAAATGGGTCGAAGCAAAATCATACGCCGAGTTAACGTCCAGAGAGGTCTCTAATTTCGTGGAAGAGAACATCGTGACAAGATTCTGTGTGCCAGAGACAATCATAACAGATAATGGTACGATTTTCACATCTGACAGGTTGAAGGAATATACGAGTAGATTGAATATTCGACTGGAACAGTCTACGCCGTATTACCCACAGGTGAATAGACAAGCCGAGGCAAGTAACAAGGTTCTGATCGGTATTCTTGAGAAAATGGTAAAGGAAAGGCCTAGCATGTGGCATCTAAAGCTAAACGAAGCATTATGGGCTTATTGAAACTCACCACGATCTGCCATTGGAACGACGCCGTATGCCCTGACCTATGGACATGATGCGATGTTGCCAGTTGAACTAAGTGTAAACTCGCTGCGAATAATGGAACAGAGCAGTTTGTTCAGTGTCGAGTACAGCCAGGCTATGAGACAAGAGTTAGAAGATTTAGAAGAAGCTCGGCTCGACGCTTGCAACCTATTAGTAGCACAGAAGAAGATTACCGAGCGAGCTTATAATCAACGGGTTCAACAGAAAACGTTCGACGAGGGAGAGTTAGTGTGGCAGACCGTATTACCTGTCGGAATGAAGGATCCTAGATTCGGAAAATGGTTGCCGAATTGGGAATGGCCATTCATCGTTCACAAGGGTCTCGGCAAGGGGGGATACCGTCTCAAGGACCGAACCGGTTTAATTCACAAGTTACCAATTAATGGGAAGTTCTTAAAGAAATACTATCCGGTTACTTGGGAAATGCGAGAATAACAAGTTTTCATTAATATTCGCAAAAGGTGTACAAATTAAGATTACAATGAAGGCCCTAAGGCGAAGAAGGGAGAACAGATCCAAGGAAAGCCTTCAACTCCAGCCACCTCACCTCGCCCATTGTCACCTCAGATTGCCGAATCTTGTGGTCTAGTTTTAGCTGCTCGACCCGCTTTCCATTGGTCGCATATTCGATCAGGCAGGATTTACCCGATTCGAATTCCTTTGCAAGTTCAGAGGCAAATGCCGACCGTCGACTCTAGAGTTCGGCAATTTGGAGGTCGAGGTCGGCCAGTTGTTCCTTCTTCGCTATAAGCACTTCCACCTTCGGACGAAGGGTTTCTTGCACAGCCGTCGCAGCCTTCCAATCATCCTCGGCTCGAAGAGCTCTTTCAAAAATACCGAAGTATTCCCGACTTCGTTTTAGCATTGACGATGCTCGAGTAACAGCGGCATTATCCAAGCGACCGTTGGCAGCAAGATCATTCAAACAGGCCCCGACGGAATCAAGACCTTTACCTTCGAGGATTTGAGAGGCCAAGAGGGAAAAGAGCTCTTGCAGCTTGGCGACAGAATCTGTGTCGGCTGGGTCCCATGAAGCAGAGGTTGAAGGCCCTGCCGTCCTCTGCGACGTGCTGGCCAGAAGAGCGTCGAACTCGGCTTCCCAAGAAGGCTGCATGAAGAGACAACATCAGAACAAGTCAAGTCAAAAGGAAATAAAAACAAAAAGGGAATAGTAGACCTGACGAGACGAGACCTCGGCCATGTTCCCTGGGTCATTGCTCGAGCCTAGAGAGCTTAAAGGTCGAGCCCAATGTTTGAGACTGCTTCTCAATTCACGCGGCCGATGAAGGTTGTCCTATTCGATGGCCATTGTGGTGGCTAAGAAATATAGACAACGCCCATTGGCACATAGAATTTTCGATGAAAGGAATTGGGGGGGCACCTAGCATGTGGTACATCTTCGATTCAGAACTCAAAAAAGGAAAAACATAGCTAAATAAACGACGCATGAATCCTTACATAAGCCGACGTAACCTCCTGAAGTGGAATGTTGAGGTCGACGTCTGCGGATGCATCGGAGTCTCCGCCGTCGCTTCTGGCTCGGCAGGAGAGACCATCTCCGGGCCAGTACCTCCCGCCTCGATTGGAGCAGGAGTGTTTACTTCGGCTGGTACAGTAGTTGTTACCTCGGCCGAGGCAGTTACCGGAGTGGCAACATCGGCTGCGGCCGGGGCAGCCACGCCCGTCTCGACCACAGCAGGGCCAGATTGTTGGGTGACTTGCAGTGGTGGTTGGGAAGCAGGGACCAAGAGCTTGGCTGGACGAGCTCGACGAGGGCGATGCGCCAGTGGAATCTCCTCGCTTACATCATCCTGAAACAATATAGATGGTATTAGAACCATGCAAAATTTGACACCGTACTTATATTTAGTCCAAAATTGTTCATACCTCCTCCAACGCGATTGCCGTTCGTTTTGGATGTTGTGGGGATGGCCTCTCGACCAAGGGAGTCACAGCTTCCAAAACGGGTGCAACAATTGGCACCAGAGTTGCAGTTGCCTCACCCGGCGAAGCGATAGATGTTTCAACCACCTAGACGATGGTTGAGGCAGCAATTGGTTCGACCGTCTCCAAAGCATGTAGCACTTGAGACGCTAAGCCAATGGGAGTCGGCCATTGCTCCGGCAGATCCTGGGCGACAGGAACAACAAAAGGGGCATCAGGAGTGGTCGCCTCAGTAGTCTGACTGGAGATAACGTGAATCTCCCGTTCTCCCTTCTGCGTCAATTTCTTAACACGTTTCGGGGGGTGGGGAGCTTCACGAACCGGCTCGGTCTCTTGGCGAGGTCGTTTGCTCAGCGCAGTCAGTACGGAAGTATCAGCTTTCTTGGAAAGAGCCGACCTCTTCTTTGCCACAGCTGCAGCGATCACGGTCGCCTGCTTTAATACTCGACCACCTGAGAAAGGAAAGTAAAGTTAAGATCGAGTCGTTGGGAAATAAAGTTAAAGTCGAGTAGTTTAAAAAATAGAAGTACAGATGGCCGGATACCTTAAGGTTTGTCCTTAGATGGAAGGGCGGTAGCCTTTTGGGGACGGTTGCCGAAGATTTTGGTGATAACATCGTCGATTGACCCCCCAAAGAAGTCTTGAGTATATGCCTCCCACCAATCACCAAAGGTGTCGGTACTCAGAGATTCGGGAACAGCCGGCCGAAGATGGAACTGCTTACACCACTCCTGGAATTCATCCTCGGTGTCTCGACATTCTCTCTCTGAAGCCCCGGAAAGTCGTCCTCGGCTAAGGAAGGAGCGAGAGAGAAGTAGAGGCACTAGACAGCCCTGAAGGTAGCCAAGTTGTCTGGCTGTAAACTGTGGATGGTAGACCTCCCAGCTTGCCCAACGGGCATCGCAGTCGAGAGGGAGGTCGCGCGACAACACAAACGATCCCCATGGCGGAAGGGAACGTCCTCATTTTCACTCCAGGCCGCAAATGGAAGCTTGATGGAGGAAGGATAGTCTCGGGGATGACATATAAGAAACTCGTCGTCAGAGAAGTCTTCAAGGCCGAATAAGTATTTGAAGACTTCTTCAGCCCGATGCGGATGTACCGGTTTGAAAGCCAGCTGAAGGCTCAGCGCTTCGGTAGAAGAGAAGTTGAGGACCTTTTGCTGGAGTGTAGTGAAGTAGGTTTGCAACCAGAGTTGGAACACCCATAGAGGCCCATTCTGGTGGGGGTCGATCTTGTGGATGGTTGTTTCGGCCAAACAGCGCAACAAGTTGGCGAGAATGGCTGGACTGAGCGCCAAGGTAAGACACCTGGCCAGAACTTTAGCCACATGCATATTCTCGACCAAGCATTTGTTTGATTTAGTACAACAAATGAATTTGTTGTACCAATAGAACAGAAAGGCTTCATGTTCCCCTTTGCGAAGGCTCGCCTCTCCTCGACTGGCAAAGTGGGCAACAAGGGTGTTGTAGTTGAAGAAGTTCTTGTGCAGCTTTTGAACTTCATCTTTCGAGGGTTCGTGACCGTCTCGGCTCAATGATTCGACGGCCCGAGCATCAAACAGTGCCTTGAGGTCCAGGTTTGACGAGCATCTATAGAGGGCGGCATCGATCGGAATACCAGAATGAGAAGTCCCGAGAATAGCAGAAATATCGAGGATGGTGGGGCCGATGGGACCGAGGGGGAAAACCATTGTATTAGTGGCCGAGCACCAGAAAATCAGGGCCGCCATAAGAAGCTCTCGGTCCATACCAATTTCCACCGTCGAGAGTCTGATGGTGTCGTAAATCCCGAGAGCCTTCCACTCCTGGCCGAAGAATTTTTCCATACGGTCGACCCAAGCTACCCAAGTCGCAGTAGTCGAAGGCCAGGCTCCTTGGGGCTTCGACGTATCCCACTTCGCCCATTCAAACCTTTGTCGCAAGGGCGCTAGGCAGTGACCCTTCATAAGACCGATTATGGGCAGGGGAACGGGTTTCTTGAATAAAGGTCCGAGAATCTGATAGGTGGTGGTTGAATCACTTTCGAAGCGCAGATTCTTGACAGCAAAATGATCGATGATGTCCTTACACTTGTTGCATTCCTTAGAGAGCTGGGAAATGAAACAGGCCATTAAAGGAAAGTAAGTTTTAAGATGAAGTTTTCTGGGTTGGAAGCTCTTCGCTCGGAAGAACGTGCTGGTCTCTCTGGAAATGGAGAAGGCAAAGGATTTTGGAAATCTGAAGCGGAAAGGTTCGAGAGAGAAGCAAAAGGATTTCTGAGATTTGGAAGCGTGAAATTGGAATGAAAGAAGAAAGGTTATTTATAGGCGCCCAGCAAGAAGGTCAATCATTTGGTTTCGAAATTTGAAATGAACTAATCAATGTGACTGCGCGCCATGATGAGAATCTAGAAAATCCAGGTGAAATGACCTAAGATCTCGCGGATTGAGGGCATATCTTGCAGTCTGAGGACGCACGATTGCGTGTGACGGTGGATTTAATGCAGATAGACGTTTTGACAGTTACATGCGCCAGGAGCATGATTACAGACTGTTGGGGTGATCGAGGATCGACTCGTGGCAAGGCTGGGAAGAATTCGAGAGGAGAATCATGTCTCATAAATGGGCATGGTATCATTTGCCTGGGGTAGACCACTAATTATGGTGGAAGAAAAGGAATGTCGTTTTGCTTCTTCGAGGCCGAAGCTCGACCAAGAGTTATAGGTCGACGACCTCAGAAGCGAGGGGGCAATGTTTAGGCCCAAAATAGTATTGGGTCAAACTGGGATCACCTTCGGCCCAGTGTCTTCTCAGAGGCGCTGTGGGCCGGTACTATGGGCCTATCAAGGCGACCGAATATTAGTTGGAGTGAGGATGATGCGGATAAGTCCAAGGACGAGTTAGAGGCCAAGTCCTGTTAGGAAAATGAGTCTCAGATAAGCCATGATACAGAAGTGAATCGAGCCCACGGTTAGAGGCAGAATCAGAGTCCTAGTTGGATTAGGATCGGCCGAGATAGGGTTGGATTAGCATCGGCCAAGGCAGAGTTGGACTAGGATGAGGGTTCCTATCCAATAACAATTTGGATTCAATCAGGAGTATTTGCACTACTATAAATAGAGGGATGAGCATAACATTTAACTCTCTCCAACTCAACACACAAACTGCCCTGCGCAAACTCTCGCTATAAGCGAAACCTCTCAAACACTTTGAGATTTTATTTTCTTTTCGCCAACACATCTTCAGTTTGGATAAATAGCACTATGAAGGCAACCGGTGATATCTTCAGTTTGGATAAACATCACTATTGCCGTAGAACCAGCCGATCGCGGAGTACCTTCAGTTTGGATAAACAGCACTGCATTGAGGCCGATTGGTTACCTATCCAAGTCTCGGTCGAGAAGGACTTTCGAATTCTTATCGGCAGAGGTCATCTCATCAGCCTCCTCGGTGAAGTGAGGTGTTACGAATTATTGGGTTCGGCACATTGAACGCCGAGTTATTTTATGATTGGATACTCACGAGTTAGTTTCAGAGTTCGGCATTCTGACGGCCGAACCACTTTCACCATCAAGACGTATATCTGTTTTGAGTATCTGTGCCCCTATACTTTGGTGTCGATTCGGCGTGCTTATACCCTTAAAAATTTAATCACTGTGACCGAATCCGGTGCCGACGATTTGTGAACTTCGCAAGATTGGCAGCCTTGTCTTCAGGCTCTAGAACCCAGAGGCCGAGACGTGTTCCTTCCTCGGCCGTAGTCGCAAGATCGAGAAGTCAACCGCGCATACAACGCAACATCAGCATTTTACTCATTGGCCGAACTCGGCCGACGAGTTGGCACGCCCCACATTCAACCGAGGGACGTAGTTAGCTCATTAGTTACTCGGCCTGCGCGCCACGTAGGCTAGGTAGTTTTTAGGGTCAACAGTAACCCAGGCCCAAATTCAAGACATGGGCTAAGATTTAAACCTCAACAAAGAAACTAGGCCACATAACTTGTGTTTAAAAAATTTTCGATCGATGAAAATACCCAAAAAATTATACAAAAATATGGAAATTGGGAGTGAAGTCTAAACTTCACCTTATATCAGAGAAACTCTTAAGTTTGGGTTAAAATCGACAAAGATCGTTAATATTTCTTACACATATTTAAATACGTCCAAACCAGCGTTTGACAATTCCTAAAGTTTCATTTTAAATTTTCATCAAAAGCAAACAATATCGATATGCGATATACCCGTTACTATTTTCACAAATTTTCATATCGGTATTTCTACCGATACCAATATTTTAAATACTTCACATAACATACAAACCAATTTTACTTTATTTTGAATTTTCTATTTTTATATATTTGAATTTTATAGTGTAAAGAAGACCAAACGGCAAAACCCTCTCTGCTTGTCCCTCTCTGTAGCTACTTCTCTACTTATTCGACCATTTCGCCTTAGCTAGCTAGCTTCTTCTTCTTCTTCTCCAAAAACCCACCACAATGCCAGACCAAGACTCGCCCAAACCCACTGAATCCCAACTCAAGGACCAAGAACCCGACCCGAATTTCGACTCAGATGAGGAAAAAGCAAATTTTTCCTCCTCTGACGACTCAGAGTCCGAGTACGACTCCGACGAGTCGTCCGAGTACGAAGCAGATGGTGTTGGTGGCGGCGAAGATGGCGCTGAAACGGATGATTCACTCAAGTACATCCGACCCGGTGAAGATATTCCCGAGGCCGACAACACACCCGAGGTGAGCGTGAAGCTTTTCTCTCAGGTCTTCCAGGGGAAGAGAGTGAGGAGAAGGCAGGAGGAAGAGGACAAAAGCTATGTCTTTTACGAGGACCGCTTTGACTTTCCCGAGGACCAGGAGAATTAGAGGGAGGAGGACTTGAATGAGTTGTGGGGGGACGCTCCGTTGGAGATGACTAAACCCGAGTGGGACCCGGTTTGGGCTGATGAGGAGGAGTGGGACATTGTCCGGGAGGAGATTAAGGCCGGCAGGGACCCGCCAGTCGCCCTATGAATCGATCCTATATATATATATATATATATATATATATATATAATGGAAGGATCAATGAAGTAAAAGAAAATAGCTGAGTTAGCTCTAAGCAACAAACTCTAGTCTCCACACCAACCTCTATAATATTATTTTAATTTTTGACTTAGATTAATTTTATATGCCCAGCTGTCTTTGTTTACCGTTTCCTTCTTCCAGATGACGTAAAAAAATACTTTAAGTCATTATCTAAATGTTTGAACCTGATTTTACGCCATTGGCCTTGAGATCGTCGATGAGCATATTTCTAAACAATTGGATGACAGAGTTGTTAAAATAATTTTTATTTTGAAGGATAATATTATAATTTTAGTTATAATAATTATCTCTTAATAATATATTCAGTTATTTTGACTTAATATTATCTAGATCCTAGCTAGTTTGAATAATGGTGGAATAGAGTGGATATACATTTAATTCAAGCACGATTGTGTTTATTATAGATATGAATTTCAAAGCAAGAGAGATGGGATGATTATCACATGAAGACAAATGGTATATTCTTTTTATTATTCACAAGCTTACGAAAAACATATGCATTACTACATGTTCCCAAGAAGTGCACACATTAATCATTTTTATATCGGCATATGATTCGCTTCTAATGAGCATTGTGACTCTCGCATCATATGCCCTCCATTAAAAGGTAGATCTTAAGTTCCATCGTAAAACCAATTAACAATTATGGAGAGTAGTTCAAGATCATATAAGTACATAGCAAACTCTGTCCCTCACTGATGTGGGACAACTCTCAACACGCCCCCACACGAGTGGCTGATTTTCAAGTCTACACGTGGACAACAGTTGAGTGATGTGGAGTGCATGTGACCGTTTGGCTGCACACGAGGACAACCCACTCTAATACCATGATGAAATTGAGGTTCCACCATAAAACCAAGGGAGTTTTAACGAAAAGCCCGCGGTACTGTTCACTTTAACGAAAAACCACATTTTTACACTAAAAAATCAAACCTAGTACTATTCACTTTACCCTTTATTTTGTCCTTATCGTTAAAACTCAAAGTTTTCAAGCCCTTTTCATTAGTTTTCCTTAAAAGGAATTGGCAATATGGGGACCATATAAGCACATAACAAACTTTGACCCAAATGTTAATTTGGGTATCTAAAACTTTCAACAATGTTAGCTATTTTAGCTTAAGTTAAAATATAAATATTACTTTTTTCCTAATTAAACAACCTAAACTATTTTTCTTCTCTTGAAGCCCACAAACAATGCAAATTTATAGTTTTTAATGTTTAGTAAAAGTTTGACTCTCTCTCTTCCTAGCTAAATTTAGCTAGTTACAGTTTACAAAATTAAGATAGTTAGTCATTTAGCTAGACTGTTAAAGTTTGATTTTTCTGCACTTGTTTTTGTTAAAGTAGCCAAATAACCTCATTTAGCTTGGTTGTTGGAGATGCTCTTTTAGCACAGTCACTAACTTGTCCAAGAGTCATATTTTAGTCCCTCGATTGGAATAAAATTAAAATATAATTAGATATAAGACTAAGTACGTTAGTCAGTTATTAGATTTAATCTTGAAGTTTCGCTTATCAATTTAGGTTCATTGACTTATAATCCAACTAAACAATATTCCTATTTTACGATGATGACTCAACATATTTTTAAGGATGTATTTTGACAATTTTTTCGAATACCATTTTGCACCATTATTTGATTGGTGCATCCTTGATTATTACATCTTTTGCACCGTTATCTTATTTTATGCATTTTAATAGGAAATCGTTATTAACACTCAAAAAATCTCATTTTCCATTCAAAATTTTCTATAATTAGAAAGAAAAATACACTTATGAGGAGTGTAGAATAAAATTTTTGAAGTGTTAATAACAGCTCCCTTTTAATATTGTCATTGTTCTAAAAATCCCCGCCCAGGCGCTAGGCGGTTGGCCACCGCCCCGATTAACGCCTAGGCGTTTGAAAATTAAGAAAGGGCGCCTAGACCTGCTGAGGCGCCCGCCTAGACCGCCCAAACCCGCCTAGGTTGCGACTCACTTAGGTAGAAAATAGATAACTTTCATTTTGCATTTTATTTTTCCCAATAAATTGTAAGAGACTTGTTGAATACTTAAATGAATACACATTATATGCATGTTCTCCATATTTTCATTATGTTCCAATACCTCCTAATATATATGTCATTCTATTTTGTAGTTTATAATGAAATTATATATATTTTAAGTATAAATAGATACTTATTTACACAAAATATAATAGATTTACTTAAATCCGCCTAGTCCGCCTAGGCGCCTGCCTAGTCCCCGTCTAGCCGCCTAGGCGCTAGGCCCCAACTCGCTGCCCGACTAGCGCCTAGCGTCTTTTAGAACCTTGAATATTGTATTTTGTTTTCTTTGTTATACTACTTTGAACATTTGTATCATCGTGTCATTAATCACCGAACAATTTACAATTGCAGTTCAAGTACTATCACCATACTACACCAAGTAGGATGATAACTTGGGATAGCATAAAACCACCCAATAAAGTATCATGAAAAAGGTAGATGCAAGGCAATGTGCTTGCCTCTTTGCACGTTTATCCGATCTCTCGCCTCACACATTAGAGCAGTTTAGATTGGCAACCAGAGGAGTTCTAGTTTTGTGCCTTTGCGTTTGTCAAACATGGATCCATGTGAAAATGTTCAGTTTATTAGGTCTTCAATTGAGTAACCCAGGCCCAAATTCAAGACATGGGCTAAGATTTAAGAGTAAATTATAGCAATGGTCCCTCAACTTTAATCAAATTGGAGCAATGATCCCTCAACTAGAAATCTATTACCATTGGTCCCTCAACTTATCAAAATGTGTAGCTATAGTCATTTTCATCAATTTAGTCAAAATAAGTTATATTGGAATAACCATTTATATAATTAGGGTCCCTCAACTCATCAAATTGTGTAATTATGATCTTTTTCGTCAACTACATCAAAAAATTTGTCAAAACGAGTTATGTTGGAAGGACCATTGCTACAATTGGGTTAAAGTTAAGGGACTATTTCTCCAGTTGAATTAAAGTTGAGGGACCAATGGTAATAGATTTTTGGGTAAATTACAAAAAATTACCTCAATTATTGGGGTCACGACAGTTTCATACCTCATCTTTTAAAATTGACAATGTCATACCACATCTTACGAATTTGTGACAATGTTATACCTCTGTCAATTTTTCTGTTAGTTTTTTGTTAAGTGCTGACGTGGCTTGATTCGGAGCCCATTTTCTATTAAAAAAATTAATAAAATATTATTAAAAACTAAAAAAAAAAAAATTAATATTTTTTAAATATTAAAATAATAAATAAAAGTAAAAATAAAAAAAAAAAAAAAAAAAAACCCTCAGTTGTCCCTTCCTCCCCTTCTCTCTCTTCCCCATCTTCATCTTCTTCCCTACTAACACAAAAAAAAAAAAAAAAAGGAAACTGCAACCCAGAAAAAAAAAACCCAGAAGAAGGAAGAAGAAGGAGAAGAAGAAGAAGGAGAAGAAGAAGAAGGAGAAGAGGAAGAAGAAAATGAGGGAAAAAGAAAAAAAAAACCCAAACTGCAACCCAGAAGAAGGAAGAAGAAGGAAGAAGAAGAAAAAAAATTAAAAACCCCCTTCATGCAGAAGAAGAAGAAGATGAAGGAGACAAGAAAAAAAAATTAAACCCCCCCTTTTCCCTTTACCTGCAACCCAGAAACAAAAAAAAAATGGAACTCGGTTTCGATCGAAGAAGAGAGAAGAAGAAGAAGAAAAGTGACTTTCGGAAAGGGGATGCCGCACCCCTAGGAATTTTTTTGTTTGTTTTTTTATTCTTAATTTTTTAATATTTAATTATTAAAAATATATTTTATTATTTTTTAATCCAGCTGGATTAGTGAGTGGTTCCCGTCTCTAGCCACGTCAGCACTTAACAGAAAAATTGACGGATGTATGACATTGTCACAAATTTGTAAGATGCGGTATGACATTGTCAATTTTAAAAGATGAGGTATGAAACTGTCGTGACCCCAATAGTTGAGGTAGTTTTGTGTAATTTACCCTAGATTTTTAGTTGAGGGACCATAGCTGCACGTTTTGATGAGTTGAGGGACCCATGGTAATGAATTTTTAGTTGAGGGACTATTGCTCCAATTGAGTTAAAGTTCATGGACCATGGTTACAATTTACTCCATATTTAAACCTCAACAAAGAAACTAGGCCACATAACTAGTGTTTAAAAATTTTTCGATCAATGAAAATACCCAAAAAATTATAAAAAGATATGGAAATTCGGAGTGAAGTCTAAACTTCACCTTATATAGTAGAAACTCTTAAGTTTAGGTTAAAATCAACAAAGATCGTCAATATTTCTTACACATCTTTAAGTACGTCCAAACCAGCGTTTGACAATCCCTAAAGTTTCATTTTAAATTTTCATCAAAAGCAACCAATATCGATATTCGATATACCCGTTACTATTTTCACAAATTTTCATATCTGTATTTCTACCGATACCGATATTTTAAACACTTCACATAACATACAAACCAATTTTACTTTATTTTTAATTTTCTATTTTTATATATTTGAATTTTATAGTGTAAAGAAGACCATACGGCAAAACCCTCTGCTTGTCCCTCTCTGTAGCTGCTTCTCTACTCATTCGACCATTTCGCCTTA
Organism: Cotoneaster glaucophyllus; assembly: GCA_036320875.1. Taxonomy (NCBI): domain Eukaryota; kingdom Viridiplantae; phylum Streptophyta; class Magnoliopsida; order Rosales; family Rosaceae; genus Cotoneaster; species Cotoneaster glaucophyllus. Next base: position 14,486,045 of record CM070058.1, on the reverse strand, counting down.
GCTAGCTTATCTTCTTCTTCTTCTCCTCCAAAAACCCACCACAATGCCGGACCAAGATTCGCCCAAACCCACTGAATCCCAACTCTAGGACCAAGAACCCGACCCGAATTCCGACCCAGATGAGGAAAAAGCAAATCTTTCCTCCTCTGACGACTCAGAGTCCGAGTACGACTCCGACGAGTCGTCCGAGTACGAAGCAGATGGTGTTGGTGGCGGCGAAGATGGCGCTGAAGCGGATGATTCACTCAAGTACATCCGACCCGGTGAAGATATTCCCGAGGCCGACAACACACCCGAGGTGAACATGAAGCTCTTCTCTCAGGTCTTCCAGGGGAAGAGAGTGAGGAGAAGGCAGGAGGAAGAGGACAAAAGCTATGTCTTTTACGAGGACCTCTTTGACTTTCCCGAGGACCCGGAGAATTGGATGGAGGAGGACTTGAAGGAGTTGTGGGGGGACGCTCCGTTGGAGATGACTAAACCCGGGTGGGACCCGGTTTGGGCTGATGAGGAGGAGTGGGACATTGTCCGGGAGGAGATTAAGGCCGGCAGGGACCCGCCAGTCGCCCCATTTTATGTCCCCTACCGGAAGCCTTTCCCGGCTATACCGGATGACCAACATGACATTTCCAATCCCAAGGCTGTGATTGAGGAAATGGATAGGATTGAGGAGTTTCTCAAATTGGTTAGCTATGTTTTCGAAGATGGAAGCACGTATGTTTCTGTTTCTTTCTTTACTGCATTCGAATTTCGTTTCTTTTATGATGAAACGAATGTTCATTCTCTACATTCCTGCAAGATTGTATTTTTACACTTTTTATGTTAAAAAGTTGTTTCTTTTCAGTGTTTTAACTTGTCATGTTTCTTATCACATTATGTTATTATGGTCTTTGTTGAAGGTATGAGGGCACTGTGTGGGATGACTTGGCTCATGGGAAAGGAGTCTATGTTGCCGAGCAGGGACTTGTCAGGTTTGTATAGAATTTATAAATTGCAGTTGTGACCGTACTCTTATATATCAATGACTATCTTGCACATCTTTAACATTGCTAGAAGAGAACGTTGAAAAGAAAAAGAAATGTGAAAGAAAGGCAGGCTGAGCAAATGTATCTTTTTTTATTTTGTTTGTTGGGGCATATGACGGGATAGTGAGTATTTTGACATTGGCGTCCTAGGGTGCTGTGGACAAAGCTTGTATCAAAAAGATTTCATGCAGGAGATATAGTCTGCTTCATCACTATCCGTGAGGTTGGAGTAGTTTTCAAGTTCAATATACTAGCTAAAAAATAAATTGGCATTGTTACTTTGCCTTGTCTGAGGCCCCCACCCTGTTTATCTTTATCTAAGTTTATTTAATTCGGTTAGCTTGCAATTAGTTAATTCTGTTTTATGTGAGAAATGTAATTTCATTTCCCTTCTATAGGTATGAAGGTGAATGGCTTCAAAATAACATGGAGGGTTATGGGGTTGTTGAAGTTGATATACCTGATATAGAGCCTATTCCAGGTTCCAAGTAAGTTTATTATCCCTATGTACATTTGCCCTGCTATTTCTTAGCAGTTGGTGCTTTAAGAGTTCTTTCTGTCCAGTATAAACTAATTGTGTTACTCGTTACCCTCTTGTAAGGCTTGAAGCGCAAATGCGTGCTGAAGGGCACATAATATCAAGAGATTATATGACCCCTGAAGACAAGGAATGGCTGGAGATGGATATTAAAGACAGCATTCTTCAAGCATGAGGGCAGACTGAAGTACCCTTTTATGAAAGAGATGAGTGGATCAGACAATTTGGGAGGAAACCGTAAGTTAAAGTTTTTTATGTTACATCAGTTGTAATGAGGATAGTTTTTTTGATGAATTTTATTTAATATTGAAAATTTGATTTATTTAAGATTGGAAGAGGAAGTTAGCTTTTTAATATGTTATCTTGATATGGCTATTTGTATGGATTATCAAGTAAAATCAAGCAAGATAATTGGTCAATGGGCTTGAGTTCCTAAAGTGGCGTCATCTTGAATAAGATATCACTCCCCCTTCTTTAGTAGCCAACCCTTAGGATCTTATTTTGACGGTGTCAAGAATGTCAGAACAAGCCTCCAGCAAATATCTGGTGCTGAATAGTCCCATAGACAGTCTAGATGTGAGTATAGAGTAGCTAGCTTTTGGCATCTCTTCCCTTCTTACCAATCAGAAGAGGTGAAATGGGCATGAGGGCTTTTAATTTACAATTTTCATATACCATTTATCAAGCCATTTGCAAGTTTTACTGTACAACTGTACAAGACATAAATGTATATTCTTTTTCTGGTTTTGTGATTTTATTTAAGGGTTTATATCACAAATGGTCCCTGAAATTGACCCCATCAATCATGATGGTCCTGAAATTGAAAATCGATCAATGTAGTCCCTGAATTTTAACTCGCGAATCAATGTGGTCCTTCTGTTAGTGTTCCGTCCAAATTAACACTAAAAAAAGGTTAGAGAACCAATTTTTCATGGTAAAATGACCAAAAAAAGGTTAGAGAACCACTTTTTTTTGTTTTTATTTTAGTTTTAGCACCAAATCCATGAAAAAATGGAGAGAAAAGTGAAGATGGAAAAAAGAAAAGAGAGGTAGTAAGTAAAATTATAAGTAACATGGTTATTTTTGATCATTTTACCATGAAAAATTGGTTCTCTAACCTTTTTTTAAAGTTAATTTGGACGGAACACTAACAAAAGGACCACATTGATTCGCGAGTTAAAATTCAGGGACTACATTGATCGATTTTCAATTTCAGGGACCATCATGATTGATGGGGTCAATTTCAGGGACCATTTGTGATATAAACCCTTTATTTAATGATCTTTCTTTGTCAGGGAGAAAGGTCGGTATCGTTATGCTGGTCAGTGGAAGCATGCATGAATGCGGGGTATATGAAGTCAATGAGCGTACCATTTATGTAGGTGCATGAAATATAAGCCATTTCTTTTCATAAATTCACTAAACATGTGGAGTCAACATTAAGATACGGAAGACGTCAAAAGAGTAGAGAAATATTGCCTCTTATCAAGTACAAGTGGAGATTTTTTCCTGTTGTTTGTCACAATAAAATACACGAAGCAACATCTTTGAAATTAGATTGAACCATGTAGATTGAGTGACCACAGTATATGGGGTAGTAAGACATACAAAGTGAAAGTTGTATAATATTCAGCAGAAAGAGGGCTGTTTAGATTCAAGACATGGCTAGTTGATTTGGAAAAATAACTTTAATACCAAAACTGATGTACCGGTATAAATTCTTTGCTTTATTTTATGAAGTTTATTATTGTAAGTTTTAAGTGGTGCATCATTAGTTAGTTTTATATTCTCCAAGTTTCATTTTCAGTTTTTATATTTTAAAGAATATCTATAGCTTTCCTTGACCTATAACGATACTGATATATCTATTCATATTCCTGTGAATTGAGACCACCAATGTTTCCATAAAACATTGATACTTTTTCTTTTTGTTTTCTGCTACTTCTAATCCTAATATGATGTAGAACCTGTCTTCCAATCTACGAGTAATAAACCAAGTTGTAAACTACCCTAGGGCTTCATAAGAACTTAATAACATCTCTTAACTCAAAATTAGATCCCTAGGTTACAACGACAGCCTCTTTCTAATAAATGTGGGACAGTGGGAAATCCCAGTATACTCTCGAGCAATACAAGATGCTTGTAGGGGATGCTAGTGAAAAAATTTACAGTGGAAAGTAATGAAATAACATGTAGGGCATCAAATAATGTGAAAGTTCTGCCCCTGTTTGTAACAGCTTCATACTATATTATGGTTATTGAGTTAAGGTACTTTATCTTCTCTTTGCATGCAGGGTAGGTTCTATTTTGGGTAGTTAGTGGAGGATGATACTGGTTGTGATGAGGATGTATCAGTGGTAAAAATATATGTTCCTTCCTTGATGTATTATACTTACATTACAAGTACAGAGGCGAAAGTTACCATCTGTGCGAAGATTTCACTAATGTGTTGGTTGCTTTTCAGCTGCATGCGGGTATTGCAGAAGTGGCTGCTGCTAAGGCTCGGATGTTTGTCAACAAGCCTGATGGAAGTATGTTTTTTAATACTGATGATTGCCTTCCATGGATGTTAAGTTGCAAATTGTTGTATCTTGTAGAAACTGAAATTTGAACTCAACTTGTATGGTTGGAAGTTTCTGGCCAGAGGTTAACTAAATATGCACTAAAACATATACCGTTGTTGTCAGGAATATGACTTGCAACATGACTTGCATATTGTTAGTATTTATTCACGGATAAAATTGTCCATATAAATAGCATTTGAGGACATTGACCAAAAAGAAACGATAGCATTTTGCAGACTATGGAATGTACGCATTATTTTTACTGAAGAGATACCAATAGTTCTTGAACACCCCTTATACGTTTGCATATGTTTAGTTGAGCGCTTTTTGGGGCCTTGCTCCATTTATTATTAATATTTTTCTGATAATCTGGCCCTCAGAAAATGCAGATTTTGTTGATTTTGTAAATTTGTGTACACAGGAACTTTGAATTACTATTGTAATTCTTGCATCATGTAGATCTGGTTTATACCATAAGATCCGTTCAGCTTCTGTGTACTCTGTGATCTCTCCTTGGTTCATGACAATGGAATTTCTTTTCTTTTAAAGTGGTTAGGGAAGAAAGGGGACCTTATGGTGATCCTCAACATCCCTACTTTTATGAAGATGATGATGTTTGGATGGCACCAGGCTTCTTAAACTAATTTTATGAAGTAAGTTATCATCAATTGTTTATGGCTGATAAAAATTCACATAAAACAAATGAAAGTAAATCAATATACTTAATCAGTAAGGAAATTGATTAGTTAGGTTTAAGAAGTTGAGTATGTAATGTCTCTTTTCTCATAGAAAAGTATTTATACTTCTTTGTCAGGTACCTGATTATTTGAAAACATATGTGCATGAGGTCGATGAAGAAAGGGAAATGTGGTTGAACTCTTTCTATAAAGCTCCACCGAGGATACCCATGCCTGCTGAGCTTGAATACTAGTGGTCAAAGGGTATTAATTTCATCATCCATAGACATACCCCCTCTCCCCCATCTCGTATCCATTTAAAAAAAATTTGCTGTGCACATCCACCCATTTTTTCGGAGTGCAGAATGTTAGAGATCTTCCCAACATACAAAAAACTCAATTTTATGAACCCTTTTATCTTTCCATTGTAAAATTAAGAGGTGTTACCTGGTCACATAAGCCAGTGGCTTCTTCATAGTTAAGTTGCCTACTAAATATATGTTACAGTTGCTTGATCAGATGAAACTCCAGAATTTGTTCTTGTTAACAAGGAACCAGAGCCTGATCCTGAAGACCCATCGAAGCTTGTATATACTGAAGATCCCATAATCCTACACACATGAACTGGACAGTTAATCAACTATATTAATGATGGAAAATATGGGGTGCGCTTATTTTGGCAGCCGCTTCTGAAAGATGGGGAAGAGGTGGACCCAAAAAAGGTGGAGTTCCTTCCCCTGGGTTTTGATGAGTTCTATGGAAGAAATGTTGATGCAAAGAAGAAAAATTTATGGATTCGTGTAGTATCAGCAGTGGAAAATGCATGCAAGCCCATTTTTGAAAAAGTAGAGAAATGGACTGAAGAGAAGAGGAAAGCCGGTGAGGTGAAGTTGAAGTTGATTGAAAAAGAACTTGAACTTGTAGAGGCTGAGTTGTGCCTAGAAGAGGTAATTGAGGATATGGATAAGGAGTTAAAAAGGAGAGAGAAGGAGGAGGAGGTCGAAATGGGTGTGCAGGAGGAAGAAGATACTTCTGCTGCATTGGCTAAGCAAGATGAGAAACCCTTAGTTGAAGAGGATGAAGATGAAGATGACAATGATGTTGTGCCATCAAGTTTTGGTTCTGCAACTGCAGATCAAGATGCAACTAAAAATGGCCGGAAGGGAAACAAACCTGGGAAATCACCATTTTCTTCGTCTACATTGGCATTTGCTTCAAGTAGCCTCGTCTCTGGAGTGAGTTCTGAACTTTTCTTTTACAACATATTTCTTGGAATTTCATTTCATAAAGTTGTTGTGATAAGTCAGCGTTTATGAATAGAATATCTTGTGGTGTTAAGACATATATGCTATCCAGGGCCTTAGATTACCAAAAATGAAAACCGTAGCCAGTCAATATAATTGCTAAGGCAGTAGGAAAGTTTATATTGTGGTAGTCCAAATGATGTCATGGTTTTGGATCAAATCAGCATCTTTTCCTTTCCTCATAGCCAAGCAACTTCATAAAGAACTTGTCTATAATTTTTGGATTAGAAATCATAGACTTATATTGCTGCACCAGGTTTATATTCATATTATTTAATAAAGATTTGGTACGGGTAAAAAGCTAGTGCGTAGTGTCCTCTTAATGAGTAGTTGTGCTGTCTGATTAGCTGTTTACTGGTTGATGGATGAGTCGTGACGATTAGAGTTCTGAATCCACTTTTGTAGAGGCTTTGATTGATCTTTTAACGTTGATGATGACAGTTTATATTTGCATTAAGGATTTAAACTGTTGAACTTGATTGCTTTCATGATTGAAACAAGAACTCTTCTTGTCTTTATGAACTACACACTTCGTCATCTTTCCATATGTAAAAATGCTCGTACGAAATTTATCACTATGCCTCGCCAGGAAGAATTTTGATAGAATACGCAAGTCACATATAAATTGGTAGAATGAGTTAATTAGTCTGTCTACAAAGTATGTAATTGGAGCATAGGTTATATTTACAAATGAAATAATGGATCAGTTTTCTTGTGAATTAAGAGTTTAAAAAATTTAAATTTGTCCGACTACCATAAATCTGGGCTGTGCATCTATCGATGTGCAGTTGGGGACATTATTATGGTAGCTCAGTTTTAAGATTCACTTAACCAAATGATTTTTGAGTTATGGGAGCTTATCTATATATCCCTCAAGCAGTTACAACTTATGGTAGTAGTGTCCTTCAGAAGTTAGACTGTGTCTAATGGATTGATCATAAACGTTGTCACTTTCTAACCATCTTGTTTGTCTGAAATATGTTGAAGATTGAGGGCACTCTAAATAATGCCATCAGCCTTTATTTTATATTCCGTTGCATTAGTTAATAATCAGTATTTGAAAGTAGAGGCTGGTGATCGACGCATAAAATATGAAGACTTTTAATCGGTATATCAGCTGGTGTTTTCAATTTGACCGTACCCTGTAGTAAGAGAACGCAGTTTGAGTGATGCCTGTCAATTTGAACTGGTTCTTACGACTTTTATTTTTTGGCTGTGCAGGTTCCATCCAGGTTACAACAATCATTCTCGACTTGGAAAAAGAGTAGAGCAATGCCGAACGCAACTATTCTCTCGTGCAATGACGACTCTAGTTGCCTCTTGGCTGTTTCAGTCAGTTTCCCTCCGGTGGTTGGTCCAAAAGTAAACTTGAAAGCCACTAGTCGAAGACAGTTGAACTTCGAAGCCAAAAACTTCTCAAATGGGAGGTTATGTCGGATACGGCCCACATCTCAATTATGCTCACCTCATTCAACATCTATGGATACCAGAATAAGCTCAAAAGAGATGATTTCAAGAAACCATAGTTGGCCGCATGTAGCACAAGGGACGGAATCATATGGCGTTTTGTCTCTCCACACCCCGGTGTATTGTTTGAACTCTTATGAAGAAACTATACATGGCAAACCGCAACTATCTTCCAAGTTAACATAACACTGGTACGCTATGGTGGTGAAAGAGGGTCAGTTTTGTAAGCGCCACATTTTGGCTTAAATTTCATATACACACTCGAGGTTCTCCCTCCAAACCCAACCAAGACGGAAATGAAGATGATGATGATTTGAGTTTGAATGTCTTTTGAGGTGTCGTGAAGAGGGCCTATGTAGCGACATTGTCACTGTTATTGTATTCTTGTAATTCTCAATATCGCTGTATGTATGCGTTTTAGGTTAATAATAATATGGAGGATGTTAAGTGTAACTCTTATTCCTCCGGGGCCTCCAAAATTTGCATTTCTTTGGATCGTCTCATACTTATGAATCGTAGACAGCTTTCGGTAGATTGCAAATGATTTCGAGGTTAAAGATTTACGAGTATTGCTATTATCTGTGTTTGCAACCAGACAATACCAGCTTCAAAGTTATGGTGATGGAGATGTTGCTTAGATTGCAAGTTTAGTTGGGAAGTCAGTGTCAGTAGTCGGATAGCAATGCCTACTCGTCGATAAGAATAGCATGTTAGGCCATCTTCAACCGAAGGATCTAAGGGTCAGAGGTCGAAAATAGTCCGAAAATCGTCTCCATCCGAGGGTTGGGCCAAAAGGCTCGTGGGTCCCACGAGACAAAAAAAGACCAAAGGGCTAACCGGCTGGCCCAACCTAGCCAGCCAGCTAGCCCTGAGCCGGGCCATAATTTCAAACATAACGGCTAGCTGACGTCAGTTACCGTTGAATTTGAATTTTTTTTTCTTCTTATTTTTCCTATAAATACTTAAGTCATTCCTACACCATTTGTCACATAATTTTCACCATTCCTACACCATTTCAATTCTCATATTTTCTTACTGCTTCCAATATTCCTTCAATTTTTTCATTAACTTTCAAATGGCCTCATCTGCAATCAAAGGTAGGGCTTGGACCCAAAAAGAAGATGAAGCTCTTTGTAGGGCTTATAGATGGGTCTGAGAAGATAGTGTGGGGGTGACTTCTCAAACAAGTGAAGGTGTTTGGACTCGTGTGTCCAAAAAATACTATGAGTTCTACGAAGGCACCACTCTACCGAATACCCAAAACCACGAAAGTTGTTCTTCAAGATGGAAGAAACATCTTCATCCAAGTTTGAATAAATGGCATCAAGCACTGTTAGCAGCTGCAAGTAGACATGAAAGCGACGCCAATTACTACGACGAAGTAAGTGTTTTCACAATTTATTTTAAATATTTAATTATATTACAATTAATTTCCTTTCATTTTCGTAATTATATTTTATAGGTACGCCAAGTTAAGGAATTGTATATGGAGGGTAGCTCGAAACCCGTTCAGTTTCACAGTTGTTAGGAAATTTGTAAGGGGTGGGTGTTATTTGAAGATCCCCCTCAACATATAGTAGGTCCTACCCCGGTGTTCGGAACTCCTACCATTCAAGAAACAAGGGTAGAAAATCCATCTTCGGGTGAAAATTCCATACCTAGGGCTATGGGACGAAACAAAGCCCGAAGATTGAAGGAAAAGGGCAAGAAAAAGGATGATTACGCCACTGAATAGGAAGTGGCGACCTCATTGTTATTAATGGCGGAACAAAATGCCTTTACCGCAGAAGAAATGAACTATATGCATGAAGAACGGGCCAAACAAATACAAGAAGAGATAGATGATAGGAATATGCAAAGGAAAATGTCAGATTCCACTCCAATGAGTAAGGCCTATTTTGATAGGAAAAAGAGGGAAATTATGGCCCCGTGGCAATTGTTTACCTCCTACTATACTCCTACAATGGCGGATGATGAAGATGATGTTGATTATGGACTTTAAATTTAAGTTGTTGTAGTTTTTAAATTTAAGTTGTTGTAGCTTTTAAATTTAAATAATAAATTGTGTTTGGTCCTATAGCCCTTTGATCCTCGGTTGGAGATGGTTTGCTGTCACAGGGCTATGTTTGGCCCTTTGGCCATTTGGGCCTCGGTTGGAGATGGTAAGAAATATGACCCTGCACTGTTCATTAAAATATTAATTTCTTGGAGGGCCAGAGGGCTAAAACGAGCTCTCTGGCCCTCCTTCGGTTGGAGATGGCCTTAGTTGGATACAGTTCCTAAGGCCATCTCCAACCGAAGGAAGGCCAGAGGGCCCTTATAGCCTCCAAGAAATTAATATTTTAATGAATAGTTCATGACTATATTTCTTACCATCTCCAACCGAGGGGCTAGAGGACCATCGGCCAAACATAGTCGTGTGACAAAAAACAATCCCCACCCGAGGGGCCAAAGGGCCTTATGACCAAACATAATTGATTATTTAAATTTAAAAACTACAACAACTTAAATTTATAGGAAAAAATGAGAATGAAAAAAAAATTAGGGCCAAAAGAAGTATGGAGTAGGCGTTTAAGTTTTATGTTGTTAAATGTCAAAAATGTTGTTTAAGTTTCATGTTGTTAAATATTTTTTGTATTGTTTAATGTTATTTAATGTTGTTTAATATTGTTTAATGTTACTTAATGTTATTTAATGTTGTTTAATGGCTTAGGAAGTTATGGGAAAAAAATAGATGTTTTTATTTTTTTTAAAAAAATTTGTAAAAAAAAAAATTCAAATAGCTGACGTCAGCATGTTACCGTTGCATTCAAAATCCGACCCGACCCGAGGTTGGTTGGTTGGCCGAGTTGGGCCAGCCGGTTGGTCCTTTGGTCATTTTTTGTCCCGTGGGACCCACAAGCCCTTTGGCCTAGCCCTCGATTGGAGACGGTTTTCAGGTTATTTTCGACCCTCTGGACCCTTCGGTTAGAGATGGCCTAAGTTCTTTGGTTTGTCCATCCCAAGAAAAAAGAGTAGTGCACAAAGCAATTTGGGTGAAAAGTATAAAATAAGTTGAAATGCCTAATTAATGTTAGTCTCTCCCTAACAATTGATAATATTAGTGAGAAGCAATCAAATTGTAGAAGGAAAAACCCTCCTCACTTGTAGTGCAATAATAGTCGGGTGCAGTTAAAGTTGGAATTTTTTTTTGTTGAGTATATCTATAATTTTACATTAGGGGAGAGAGTTCGGCTAAACCACATAATGGGCAGCCTAACTTGGTATCGAATTTGCTATCCACAAGATTCGAATCTAAGTGGTATCGAATTTGCTATCCACAAGATTCGAATCTAATACCTCTCACTTCTAAGAGCAGTTCCACCGTGACCTTTTGCCTGGTGGATTGGCGATGGAACAGGGCCAGATAGCCCAAGTGACTTGCCCCAGTGTGTGCCAGCCCGAGGGAAAGGCCCGGCCAGAGGGAGATGCCTGACACGAGTTACCAGCCCGAGAGCCCGAAGGCAACGTGACGCAAAGTTGACGTTGCCCATACGTCAGCCACTTTTTTATTGCCGGAAAATGGCCTGCAAGGGCTGGGTTTCTTCCCCGGATTCTGAAAATGGGTTAAACCTCTGGTTTCAAATTGGAAAAACACCACAAATCTTGTCCCAAGCAACATTAAGACATAATAAAACAAGATTTACATAGAGAACCTCACCTGGGTTCGAGTTTCAGATCTTGAAGCTCTCGGCTTCAATGGTGGTTTATACTATGATGGTCCAATGATGCCTGCAACGGTATAGCTAGGATCCTTTAGTCCCAGAGATTAAGGTTTCATGGTTTTGGAGTTTGATTTGTTTAATTTTCGAAGAGAAAAGTGGGTGAGAGCTCTCGGAGCTCTAGAGAGAGTGAAAGTGTCGAGAGCTTAGAGAGAGAGAGAGAGGAACTTCAGAAAAATGGAGAGAAGTGAGAAAGATGAGTGGAAAGAGAGGGAGTGACGTGAAGGAGTGGAGAGTCCACGGGAAATTCCAAGCAAGTTGTAAAAAATACTATTATTTTATTTACCTATTGCCAGGGCTTTTCAAGTGTAGGGGTGGAGAAGCAAAAGACAATTACTGTTCATTAAGGGCAATTACTGTTCACTGGGTGGATTAAATAGTGGATAGCCCTGGGGGGCTTTCCCAAGTTGGAATTGCTCTAAGCGAAAAGGAATACCACCAAATCGTAGTACTGAGTGACAAACAATTACACTTGGATTTAATGGGTAAATATCTACAAAATTTTTCTTTTAATGAAACGTTATTCACTTGGATTTAAGGGGTTCGAATGCCACTGAGTAGGGGTGGGCAAACGGGTCCAGGAACCGCGGGTCAGGGCGGGTAATGGAGGTTCGGGGCGGGTACGGGCCGGTTCCTACTTAAAAAAAAAAGAAACGGGGCGGGCCTTTGTGAATTTCGGTACGGGCCGGTTCCTACTTAAAAAAAAAAGAAACGGGGCGGGCCTTTGTGAATTTCGGTTCGGGCCGGTTCCTGAAGTATAGGAACCGCGGGTACCCGGACCGGCCCGTTTGTAATTGGAATGGACGGACCAGATTGATGAATAAGCTACCATATCTAATCTGAACCGTTAGTTTTAGTTTTACCTAGGTTCTCTATCTCTCTCAGTCTCACTCTCAGACTCGACTACAGTTCCCTCCCTCGACTCGACTCCAATCGTCTTCCCCCTCCCTCCCTCACCAACCGTTGATTCTCCTCGGCGAACAATGGCACCACACCACCCATCATCCTCCTCGACAACATCCCATAGAACCCAGGCCATCACCCCTGCCGTTGATTCTCTATTCTTCGACAGCAACCCCCGCCGTCGTGACCGCCATCACCCCATCACCGTCGTCCAAGACACTGGTACCAAATCATCCCTCTAAAATTTAGGTAATTTTGAGTTAGGGTTTTGTTATTAATTTGAATTTTGCGTGTAGGGATTTTAGGGTTTTTAAATTGGAATTTGGGATTTTAGAGTTTTCGAACTAGGTTATTATAGTTAATTTTGCAGTAGATTGATGATTGAATTGATAATTTTGCAGTAAATTGGCAAGCTTTGATGCCTTCTAACTTCTAAGTTGTTAAGGAAATTAGATACTAGATTAGTAGATAGTGTGAGTCTATACATTTCTTGTTCCTTTTGAGTTGAATTGGATGCAAAAACTAGTGTGAGGTGTGAGGCAGACCCACCTCTATGAAACTAGGACTTATATATGAACGGATTTCTGAATTCTGAGGTAGCAGCCACACTTTTGTCGTCTAGAGCCAAATCTACAATATTTTTTATCATCCGTTATTCATGGCCAAATCTACAATATTTTTTGTTCCCTAATGATCTTTGGTTTAATGCACTCATTTGCTATGGCCAAATCTTCATGATGTATGCTTCATACATTTTTATTTTGATCATTGCTTATATTCATTCTCTGTCTTTCTCTTAGGATACAGTATTGCGGAAGCTAGGCAACCATACCACTGAGTTTCTGTGGTTAGGCTCTCCTTGGGCATGCAGAAAAAAACAGAGGCATTATCAATCATTTAGCCGGAACGGTGTTGTAGTTTCGGACCAAACTCATATCTGCTTTCTAATGAGAGGGGAGTTGATATAATCAACCAAAATAAGGAGGGTTTTTTTTAGCATATTTGGTAAGTGCTTGAGCTTGAATATTTTTCATGCTTATTCGATCTTCTGAATAATTTGGACTCTCTGTCAAGTTCAAAGCACAAATTTCTTTATACACCAATAAAAAAAGATGGGATCCATTTATTTAGTCAAGATGTTAATGTTCACGAATCTCATGACTGAGTTTGCTTAACGAATATTCATTTTTTGTTCTGATCATAACTGATATAGGTTGGATCATGCTGTAAGAGATATAAGCTTCCCTTTCCATAATGATGTATCATACCAAGTAATTGCACCAAAGAAAACATCACACACGTGAATTTGGATGTCTTGGACTTTCGGATATTTTGTATGTTGATTTGACTTTTAGATGTTGGACGATGTATTATTGTTATTTTGGATGTATTGTTAATCTATGAACTTGGATGTTGGACTTTGTATTTAGATTGGATGTGAATAATGGTGAATTTGTGCAAAATCTGCATAAATGCAGTGACTCTGTGCAGTTGCAATCTGTGCAGTTTGCAATCTGTGCAATTTGCAATCTGTGCAAATTTTTTTTTTCAAACAAACAAAAAAAAAAGAAAAAAAAGAGGACACGTGGACCCGGACCGAACCGGCCCGGCCCGTGCCCACCCCCACCATTGAGACTGCCTCTGGATCTGATAGTCCATGGAGCTGACTATGAATGTGTTTATCTACGTTGACCAAACCTACCTTAATGAAACGTTATTCACATGATTAAGTTTGTCGTTATGCACTCTTTCTATGAGTACTGTAAATAATAATTATTTTTTTAATTTTTATTTTTTATAAATATGAGACAACTGGTAGCAAAGAAAGTATATTAAAAGTCATAAGATAAGTAAGACATTTTACATTGTTTAAACTGCAAACAGTCTTGGAGAATACTCTTTGTGCCTCTTTCTTGTCATGTCACACCTCACATTATCTCAAATGAGAAGAGAGATGGGTACAATGGTATATACACCATGTTACACCAATGTCACTCTCGCATTCCTGGGGATTGAGATGACACATCTGCTAAGTGCTAATATTTGTTGCTAATAATATTGAAGATAAGAATGGATATCAAATCTCACACCGTTTCAAATCCATCATTTACTCAAAAAATTAAATTGATATATGAAAGGTACTTTAGAGGTCAAAATTTTTTTTTTTTTTTTTTTTTTTTGAGAAAAGTACGATATTCATTAAGCAAATCCGAATACATACATATTGAGGATAGTGTGCATAATTGGCCTCGATAAAAACCCTGCCGGGGATTTCAACCCGGTCGAAGAAAAAGAGTGTCCTGCACAACAGAACCTATCCTCAAATGGACAATGAAAGAAATTACAAGGACTCCTCCACTATAATATCACTAATTAAGTCCGGCGGGTCCTCAAACCACACTACCTCCATTGAACTTGTAATCCCCATCTGAGCAAGCCGGTGTGCAACTGAATTACCTTCTCGCGGCATATGACTAATTAGAACAGTGGCACACTCTCGAAGATAATGCTGCAAATCGTTAATTACAGGACCAAGCACAGAACAATCATCTCCTTGTCCCTTCATGGCTGTGAGTACCAAGCTAGCATCTCCTTCAAAATGCATCTTCATCCCCACCACATCCAACCTCTTCATCAACAAGATCGCTGACCGAGCTGCAACAAATTCTACATGCAAAGCCGAACTAGCAGGATGCACTGGGCTTGCAGCCGCCACAACAAAGTGCCCCAAATGGTTACGAATCACCACTCCAAAACCTCCCCGATTGCCGTTATGACTCCATGCTCCATCGAAATTGCACTTCAACCATCCCTCGGCTAGCCTCCCCCAACGCTGATTTTCTCGGTACACCTTCTGAGATCCAGGTTTGTGCCAATGGAGATACTCCTTCAACCAACCCTTAGCTTGGAGCACTATATCAATCGGAGACACAATCGTACCGTTCCACATATAGTTATTCCTTTGCTTCCAAATGTTCCAAATTAGCATCAAAGAAAGATCAAAACCTGGTTTAGTACCTTTCGAATATAACCTCGCTAACCAATCCATGATTGACATCCGTTGGTCTACATCCACCCTTAAACCCAAACTTCGAAACCACACCGCTCTTGCCACATTACAATCACGCACCACATGTTCGATTGATTCTACATGACC
Source organism: Cotoneaster glaucophyllus (assembly GCA_036320875.1). Taxonomy (NCBI): domain Eukaryota; kingdom Viridiplantae; phylum Streptophyta; class Magnoliopsida; order Rosales; family Rosaceae; genus Cotoneaster; species Cotoneaster glaucophyllus. The sequence goes on along the minus strand of CM070058.1, from coordinate 14,470,652 downwards.
ACCACATACTACACAGGAATCATCGTTCAACACTTTACGTTTGCAAAGATTTAATCTGGAAGGCAGCGAGTCCAAACAAGCACGCCAAACACATATTTTCACCTTTCTTGGAACATTGGCTTTCCATAATGTCTTCCAAAATTGTCCACCCACCTCATTCGAATTAGAAGAGGATCCAACTGCACCCTCTCCACTCTGACCGAGTAAAACCCTAGCAACATGATAGGCACTACGCACAGTAAACTTCCCATGCCGGTTATAATGCCAAACTCGTCGATCTATGGAATCCCTTAAGCTTAGTGGTATACGACTAATTAAGTCCACTTCCTCCGGGTAGAAAAGATCCCTCAATAATGGAGTATTCCATTACTTCGAGTCCTCCCAAACTAACTTGTCCACCGTTTCTTCGCCGTCCCAATGGACCGGAGGAGGGGTCAATATCCGGAAACAAGCCTCCATTCGCACCCACTCATCATGCCAAATTCTAATCAACCTCCCATTTCCCACTTGCCACCGTAGACCCTTCTGAATGACCGAATTCGATGCAACAATACTTCGCCAGACATAGGAGCTATTAGATGTCACCTTCGCTTGCAAAAAATCAACCTTGGGGAAATAGCGGGCTTTAAAAACACGGAATACCAGAGATTCAGAGTCCTGAAGGAACCGCCAAGCTTGTTTTGCCAACAATGCAAGGTTAAAAGCATACAGATCTCTAAACCCCAGCCCTCCTTCATGCTTCAGTTTGCATAAGGTCCTCCAATTAAGCCAATGAATTTTCCTCTTACCTGGATCCCCACTCCACCAGAATTTAGCTATCAACAAGTTCAACTCTTCACAAAGCGATTTAGGGAGAAGAAAACATTGCATAGAATACAAAGGTAACGCTTGAGCCACTGTTTTAACTAATAACTCCTGTCCCGCGCTACTCAGAAGCCCACCTCGCCAACTTTGAAGCTTCTTCCAAACCTTGTCTTTAACATAAGCAAAAGTTTCCTTCTTTGACTTTCTAATTAACACCGGCAATCCCAGATATTTATCATGAAACTCCACTCCTCTCATCCGTAGGCAATCTGCCAGTAACTGCTTATCACATATAGCCATATTGGGGCTAAAGGAAACACAACTCTTCTCAAAATTTACCGCTTGACCAGAAGCCATTTCATACATTCTCAACACTTGTTTAATCTTTGTGCACTCACTTAGTGTACCTCGAGCAAAAAGAAAACTGTCATCCGCGAAGAATAAGTGGTGGATACTAGGAGCCGCCCTACATACCTTAATCCCCTGAAAATCTCCATCCAACTCAGCTTTGGACAATAATGTCGATAGACCCTCTGCACACATAACAAATAGATATGGGGATAAGGGATTCCCTTGTCTTATACCTCGCTCAGGGCACACATAACCCACCGAGACCCCATTCAACTTAAAAGAGTACGTCATCGTGGTAATACACAACATAATTGTACGAACCCACTTATCAGAGAAACCCATACGAACAATCATAGCCTCAAGGAACTTCCATTCCACACGATCATACGCCTTACACTTATCAGAGAAACCCATACGAACAATCAGAGAAACCCTTACGAACAATCATAGCCTCAAGGACCGTTTGTGCATATAATGAGCCACTTCAGCAGCCACCAAATAATTATCTGAAATTAATCGTCCAGGGACAAACGCACTTTGTGTAGGGGAGATAACACGTGGAAGAATAGTCTTCAACCTGTTCGTCAAGACTTTCGCCACAATTTTATACAAAACATTACACAAACTAATGGGACGAAGTTGTGTCATCAAAGTAGCATCCTTAACCTTAGGAGTGAGGGTAACATGAGTATAATTGATTTTCCGTAGAATATTACCTTAAGAGAGCATAGACCGGATCCCATGACACACATCATTACCTATCACCCCACAATGCTTTTGATAGAAACCAGGGGACATCCCGTCAGAGCCTGGAGCTTTCGTAGGATGCATCTGAAACACAGCCATCATAATCTCCTCGTCCGTGAACGGACTATCGAGGTAACTCGTCATCTCCTCCGTCACTGAAGGCCTTATATGACATAGTATATCATCAAAATTCGCCACCCCACTAGAGCTAAAAAGTTTTTGGAAATATGTAACCACAATCTCCTCCATGCCGTGACGATCCTCATGCCAAACCCTATTATCACCTAATAACCCCTGCAGAAAATTGCACTTCTGTCTCCGATTAGCTCTTTGGTGGAAGTATCTGGTATTACGATCACCCATTTTAATCCAATTCTCCCTCGACCGTTGTCTCCAAAATTGCTCCTCTTGCTCAAGCAGCCTATTCAACTTTCTAATTAGTTCATTCTTCTGTGCAATGGATTCCTCCGTGAACGGTTGACCCAGCAAACTCGTAAGGTTATCCTCCACTTCCCTAATCTGTGTCGACCCTGACCTGGCAGTATTCCATGCCCAGTTATTTAACGTTATTCTTGTCAACTTAATCTTCTCAGTAACCTGAAACATTGGCGAGGCTTCCACATCCTGATTCCATCCCTCTTGGACCGCTTCATGACACCCCTTCTGCGTGTGCCACGCTTCCTCATAACGGAACTGCTTCTGACCTCGGATTGGTACTCTTCCCAACCAATTATGTAAAACCGGTACATGATCCGAAGAAGATTTATTCAAATGCTTCACATGGAACCTCGGAAATAACTTCATCTATAGTTGATTACCCAATGCACGATCCAACCTCACCTTTATACCTTCCCCTCGTGTCGTGAACCACATAAATTTATTACTTTCAAAACCAAGGTCCATCAATTGACAATGGTCGATCGCATTTCTGAAACCCTTAATTTGACTCGTCTGTCTTACGTTACCTTCTTCATGTTCATTAGCTTGTAGGATTTCATTAAAATCCCCAATGCAGACCCACGGTGTAGGCTCATTCCCTGCCAGTGTCTCTAATAATCTCCAAGATTTAACTCTATCACAAAGAGCCGGAAACCCATAGAAAAAAGTAATCCTCCAATACAATCTATCACCTGGATCACCCACATCAAAATCGATATGGTTCTGCGAATAAGAACGTAAACGAAGTTTTATTTCCTCTTTCCAAAACACACATAAGCCCCCTGAACTACCTCCACTGTCAACAGTAAAACTACGATCAAAATTCAATCTTAACCGCATACAGTCCATGTAACGAGAATTACTTTTTGTCTCACACAAGAACACTATAGTGGGATCTTGACTAGATATTAAACGTTGTAACGCGTGAACTGCCTGGGGGTTCCCAAGCCCCCGGCAGTTCCAACTTAAACAATTCATTGCATGCAGCGGGGTTGACCACTGCCAACCTCCGCCGATGAATTGAACGCCACAAAGTTGTCAACCAATCTTCTTTGACCACCACGCTGATCCTCCATCACCTCATCTTCTCGAATTACACGCTTCCCAAGAACATTCACTTGTGACCCCACAGAGTCCGGTGTAGAAGTCCGGGGACTCATCCCCTCATGTCGCTCTGTATGTCTTCTTATCTTCCTTTTCTTTGCTCTCTGGTTATATTCGATAATAGGCATAAGGTTGAACGGATCCGAACCTAATCCCGAGTCTTCACCACGTGATCCACCCACGTCCCCAGCAACCTGTCCCACACTCGCAATCTGCCTCGCCAGTTCCACTTGCCGACTGCCCAGGAGTTCAACTCCAGCCTCAAAACGAACACCATTTCCCCCAGTCTCGACGACCTCAGTACCCATGCTTTCCACTATGGTAGAGGAGGGGCCCTCAATACTTTCCCCGTGCACTCCTGACTCTAAAATCAGGTTTATACCAAATAAAGTCAGCCCCACGGAACGTGCATGGAAGGCAATAATGGCCTGTTATCCGTCACCATATCCTTCTGCTCCGCAGCGACATTTAAGTCAGGAATAACCCTATCCCCGTTGTTACCAACCTCATCCCTAGTCACCCCAACAACCTCGCTGCTTGATTGCCCCTCCGCAACCATCATCGGAATGCCCTCCATGTCACCTAGTCCCTCCACCGCAGGGCTTTCCACGTTCTCCCCATCCTCCACATGTAGCGGTGCTATCATGGACCAACCCTGCGAACTGTCTAGCCCAAACCTTCTACCTTGTGATCTTCAATAGTTGTCGCTCAACACATCATTCTGAAACCATCGTCCATACGGTTTCGAACGATCATCCTCATTCTTCCCTGCATACTGTTCGCACCGTTCTTCCATGTGGCCGATAATCCCACATAAAAAACAGGTTATGGGAATCTTTTCATAACGCATATCAATTCCCACCTTCGTACCTTGGAAGGACAACAGAAGGCTTCGTCGAAGAGGCTTTGTGATATCAATCTCAACTCGGATACATAGAATACTTTCAAACATATCACCTTTTCGACTCTGATCAGTTAGAATATGCACGCCAATATGGTTCCCAATAAATTGTCCCATATGACGCGTCAGATATGCAAGGGGTAAACCCTTCACTTGAATCCAGAACTCTTGCTTATTCAGGGGAATCCTCGCAGGATTCGCCAAATTATCCGCCTCTTCCAGAACCAACAAAGCGCCATCATACAGCCAAGGCCCTCCCTTTTGCACCAAAGAACGTTCCCGTACACTATCAAACCCAAACGAGAACAACCCATCTTCAAGCGCTACAATCGTAACCCTTGCCTTGGGACGCCACAGGATCTGTATCTGTCGTTTGAACCTCTCAAAATTAAGCACCTTCCGTGAAAGCATTCGCCCAACCAAAAACACCTTGTCGGCTCGAAGCAAAGCACTCTCCTTATCATCAATCACGACAACCTTTTGCTCCTCAGCCGTGAGATCTAATCTGTTGGCGAAGTTCATCATCATCTCGTCCATTAGGCGCTGTACCGACTTCAGCAAATACCCAGGATACTCACAGAATATTGCCCCCAACGAACTTAAAAACTCTTTAATCATCCAAATCGAAGTCAAAAACCCTCTTCCGCTCGTGAACTCCACTAAGCGTCTGGTCTACACACCATAAAAATACGGCCGTTGCCGTAAATTCAGATCCGCCGCTCTCCTAGAATAACCCTAGAGAGAAACCCTAAAGAGAAATTTTATTCTTCTTGATCGAGGTCTTCTTAGAGGTCAAATTAAGTCTCTTCATAATGGTTTAGGTAAATGTGATGTCTATATATAAGAAATTAAGCACTGTAACTTTGATTCGCATTATGTGTGATCCATCTGCTTTTCTTTTTCTTCATTTTATGACTGGTTACCTATTTTCTCTCTCTTATCAATACATTAACGTCAAATATAAAAATCATTCTCATAGCACTCAATTTTTCAGGCCATTACGGCCTAAGATGTAAATATTTTCATCCTAACTTGATGTGTATGTACACTTTAATTCTGAAATGAATTGGACATGGACAGTATCGATATATATTCACTCACCTAAACTTTGGGAGAACGCCGAAATCTCACAAGCCAGCTAGCTACCTACAATTACTTGTTCTTGACTATTAAAAATGGCGGCAGCATGAGCATTCTAACATGGCTGCGCTTTGTTTTTAATCGAAATTAATTACAAATGTAAGTTAGAATCAAATTAAAAGTGGTCCAAAAGATGGTGAGTGAAGTTTTTAAGTCCACATTCTTCAGCATAAAGATAACAATGTTTTATTAGTATAGTCACTTAATATTACGGTCTAGTGGTATTCTTCTCCACTTGTAAGTGAAAGGTCTTAGGTTCGATTCTCGCCAAAGGTGAATTTGAACCACATTATTATGACTGTGACCCATTATGAGACTTGGCTCACTCTCTCACCCCTAAGTGTAGATAATATTGTTTATTCAAAAGAAAAAAATCTTTATTAGTATAGTTTGTATTGAAAAATCTTTATTAGTATAATTTAGTTTTTCAAGAGAGATGCTTTGGACTATTTCTTCAATTATGTGGTCAATGAATTATCGGTTGGTGTTTTTGGTGGAAACAATGACACCACTAATTGAGATTATTTTTTAATATGAACGATATTAGAGAAAGAGGAAAAACCTAACATAGGACCTTCCTCGAGTTTGCACTTAACAATTTGATCACTAACAACTCTCTTGTAATGAGATTCTTCTTTGTTATTTATTAGATGTGAGGATCCAATTCTAAAATTAATTGGTAATAGGAGGAATAAACTCAAGAGTATTTAAACTCTAAGTAGTCTTCGCTTCCTAAATATGGCGTCATTTGAACCTAACACAAGAAAAAAGGGCAATATAAAAAGATTAGTTTTTTTCTTTTCTTTCTAGTACTTAAATATAGCTTTCGTCGAACAGAATACATAGATTGTTTATATAATATATTGAGGATACCCATAACACTAGTTTCTTAAATTGTAACTCCTAATATCTTACCTTTGTAATTATGATTCAAAGAAAAAAATTGAGCAAAATCTCAAGTCACATTTCAATTTTAATGAAATAAATTTGTTACAATATTACCTTGAGCGTGATACTTGAATATTGTCACATGATACTCATGTGTTAACACGCTTTATTTATTAATAATATACCACAAATTATAAACTTGATTGATCATACACCAGTACCATAATAGGTATTAATTATATGTTTCTGTGCCACTCAATAATTTTTCGTCATTTTAAATGTAATACGGATATAAAGTGGCTTGTCAAATACTTGGAGTTTCTTTGTTATTACTTCTTCTTATACTTATGTATATCAACTGACGTTTTCATGAAGTTACAATTGTCCCATGCTCTTATTTAGCCAAGTGTTATTTATAGGGTACTTGCTATTTACATACTTTCAATAGAAACAAGTTCGCATCCAAAATATTAGAGCTTTCAACATTAGAAGCAAACTTTCCCGTTTATGAAACTAAAGAAAAGCCTATCCAGGCACGGCACCATGACCAATTATATATCTGTACCAATATCCCGCCAAACAAAACCAAATACATAACAAGTAGTAGAAAATTAAGCCATGTCCACAAGAAATAGAAGTTTGAATATTTCCAAGTAGTGGACACAAACGGGTCGGCATTCATGCATGCGCGGTTGTGCATGAGAGTGACTGATGTCAAGATATACGAGAAGAACTTGCATGTCACGCGTACACCGTTAGATGGAGTTCCATGCTAATGAAATAAAAACATGCATAAGTTTCTATTCAAATATCTTTGTGATTTTAGCACAGACGCCACGTTAAGTGTATCCGTACTATGTAAATTGTTCTCGAGATAGAGTAGAGAATTATTATGTCAGCAGCCAATGATAGAGCCCAAGCTGATCCATATGGACTTGTCGTATGCATTGTTTGTCCCCTAGAATTGTAAGACGGTTTGGGAATCGAATAATGAGCGAGTCCAAGTGCATGGACCTAGACTCTTGCATTGCAATTTGCATGAATTTATGCCGATCGAGACTGTGACTTTGGCCCTTTCTGCTCACATATTTTGTTTGCTTAGCTTAGGTTATATGCTAGCTGTCTTGCTAGACCAACCTGCACTAGTGATGCCTCCTTTTATTTATTGTCTTCTTTCATCAATCAATTTGGTAGATGTCACCTACCTTAGATAGACGATCATGTGGTTATTGAAAGAACTATATATGTGTTCTGTGTGTGTATATATATATATATATATATATATATGTATATATATATATATGTATATGAATTTATATGGCACCAACTTATCCGAAGCCGTCTCTGACATTTCAGAGGTTCTGTGCAAATTTATAATAGAGCACTTCTTAAGTAATTTTTCTCCAATAGTCCGGATTACTCAGAATACAGGAAATGAACAGTCGTGATTGAATTAAGAAAATACCATTTTTATTTACCTGCAATCTAATGGATATAAAGTTAAACTACCCCGCAATCGGGACTGTTGAAGACTTGCTGCTTCTTAAGATAGTATTTGAAATTTTTTTGGACAATGTATTCAATCCAAATTCAACAAACAATCAAAATTTCTACTTAATATTTTCATATGAAATATAAGAGGATGACAATCTTGGGGGTGGGGTGCCTAAAATTGGGAGCTTTGTGCCGCTGAACCGCTTACACGGCTCAACAACGTCTCTGAATCTATCTTTTATATTGAGTTTGTCACATTATTCATGAGGATAATTAATCAATAATTGAAATCTAATGAAACCAATTATATATTTACCAATATAAAAATTTACTACCAAATGTATAAATCATGTGAGTCATCATAAATTATACTAGAATAAAGGTAAAGAATATATTTGGGTTAGTCGTAAAATGGATTGGATAAGATGGCATGATCTTATCCCTTCGAAGATGTAAGTTCATAAGAAAAGCCAAAAAGAAAAGTTGCTTATGAATTCGATTGATCCCCCACATGATATCGAAGGGAGAAAACAAAAAGATTATTGTAGGCATTATTTACTGAACAATTATAGAGGTTATATAGAGAGAGAATGTGCGGCATAGAGAGAAGAAGAGAGAGAGATGTGTAATTGTGAGGTGTGTTCTATTCCACCCCATTGTGCCTTTATTTATAGTAGTAGGATAGGTAAAATCCTTACCCTTTTAGGATTACAACTCTTAATAGGTAATCAACTCCTAATAGGAATATAAAAGATATTCCTAGATTCACTAGGATTTACACAATCACATTCCTAATCTAATAGGTCTGCAACACTCCCCATTGAGTGTGTAAATACTCAAGTAAATGGCACATCAGGTCTTCAGTGATGAAGCAAGTACATTTGATGAAGTCGTTGGCACAATGAGCAAATGCGAGTCTCAAATCAACGGAAGAATGCATAAAAAATAAAACTCACAAAACCTCGCTATGGTAAAACCCAAGGTGGGAGAAAACTCATAGACTAAGGAGAAAAGTGAGAAGTTGCATTAAGTCAAAACTATACGTCTTTTGGATCCAAGTAGAAGAGCTCACAAGGGTATGATCAGCCCAAGATGGGTGCCTCGTTAAAACCTAGTTAGGTAGCAAAAACCCAATGGGAAAAATGCTCTTAATCAAAAGGAAAAAAAGTACATTAAGATCAAGTGAGTATACTTCTGGATACTCCCCCTGAGTTTGACATAACTTCCAAATGAGAACTACAAGCATTACATATGATAGTTTGGCATACCAATTCCTCGGACAAGCTTTTGGAAGGTTGACTTCGGCAGTGACATCATGTAGAGGTCGGCAAGGTTGTCTGGGATCGGCTTGCATGACTTCAATCTCCTGATGCTTTGCTGATGTAGATGTTGACGCAATACGTCTTGGTGTTAACTTCGTTGATGTACCATGGCTTGGTCAGGTTGATACATACGGCATAGTCTTCATGGATCATCGTTGGGACTCAAAAATGGATGAAAACAGCAATTACTTCGAATATGCTCAACAAGAAATCCTAACCATGTCTCATTTGTGGCGTAGTGAAGTAAGATAAGTTTTGGAATGATTCAAAGATTTCGTAACTACGGTCATCTCGTGGACCTCCAAGATATTGCGATATCCCTTAATGGTAAAGACATAACCATTTGGGGATTTTGCCTTGTGCGGGTTTGATAAACAACCTGCGTCAGCACAACAAACAAGGCAAGCATCATTTCGAGGATTAGAGGGTTGGATCCGCTCGACATACATGTAACTCTCCGTATCAATATTCTCATGGAGAAATACTAACCACATTTCATAATGCCACTATTAATCACATGACGTTTTGAGAGAAACCTTGCACCATAAGGCGTGCATCATATCACAGTATTTCATTCATCTCATTACGCTTCCTTTCCCATTTGTAACAAAACAGGGTTACCTTGGGCAGTGTAGGAACGACAACTCCAATACACACTTTGGTAAGGAATTTGACCTAGATTGTAACGTCTGTTGTCCAATCAGTTCTACGTTGTCACTTAATCAACGGAACATGGTTCAATATTGTCACTTTTCATTTATGTCGGTGGCTATTATATAAGTGAAAACATCATCGATGGTAATCTCATTTCAATTCCATTTAGCTTACCCAAACTAGTATACTGGACCAAGAACTTCAAGTCTCAGGAGTAATCCGGATTAATCTCATGAGATGGAAATGATTAGAGACAGCAATCAAATATAGATTTATTGTTATGACATGTCTTCCTCTTCTAAGGAAGTGAATCCTACGAACTGAGTGATCTGTCGTGCTCCAGGCCAAGACATATTGATTGGCTATCCGCAGGTGTACCAGACCGTCCAACAGAGGCGTCCAAACTGTCCAACAGGGGCGACACACCCTCCAGGGATGTGAACTCGACGCCCGTTAAGTACGTCTATCCTTGCAGGTATGTTTGCAGCTGGTATATGAACTCGTCACTTTAACTAGATCAGAGGAATACGTATGGAGCAACATTCTGAAAGCTAGAATTCATCGCACTTGCTTATCACACTTATGCGGTATAAGGATCGAGATGAGACATAGTGGGCAACATCCACGCAACTTTGCGCCGTTCTCCAAGAACGTTGACGTTCTTATCTCCCCCTAACGACGGGAAGACTGTCTCATTAAAGTGACAACCCGTAAAGGAGCAGTAAAGAGATCGCATGTAAGGGCTCTAAGAGAGTGAAGGTGAAGGAGAATCATAATCGGCAAACATTCACATCCTTCTTTGAGGACCCATATTGGTATGATGTGGCGGCGCAACTTGGCACATGGAATGCACACCCAAATGCGTAAATACGAAAATCATCAAGTTCGTACCCAGTAACCAACTGTAACGTCATATAGGTTGGGTGACAATGGGCCTCAAGGCGGACCAACATAGCTATGTACAAGATTGCATAGCCCTAGGCAAAAACTGAAAACTTGGTATGTTTACCAAAATTCGGGCGATCATGTAAATTGCGCTTTATGATCGCTAGGTGAGGCTATTTGAGGTGAACATGGGAATTCGATGTTCAATTATAAACCCAAAATACATGCAATACTTTATCAAAAAATGGTCGATATAAACTCTCCGGTGTTATCCAGTCTCTTGGACTTTATGGGATAAGTAGGGTAGTGAACCCTTAATCGGTCGGCCAGGAGGTTTAGCAGTAATGTGTGTGGATAAACATGTGACCAATTTGTCGATTCAACAACCAAAACCATAAGTATTTATATGGTTTGCATTTTGGTTAGATTAGTCCACATATATTCCCCTGAATCCACTGTGAAAAATGGTGATTTTATATCTTTGCGAGGAATGATATAGAAAATCAATTTCCCTAATGAGCAAGCTTGGCAAAATGTGCTTGTAGGCACAAGATCCTTACTTCGGGTAAGGAGATGCGTCGTAGCATCATTGTTCGACCTAAATGTCCCAAAAGGTCGTGCCAAAACAAGTAAACTGCTAAATCACCAGGCTTCAGGCCAGCCACATGTGGTGTATTCCCAGTTGGGAGACAACTTATTGGCCCCAAATCAAAGCTTCAGGCTCATTTTTGGAGGTGGTGCAAAGATATTTCACTCTATTTTCTTCAGTGGTTTCATTTATGATCATTGTTCTCTCAAATATCCTTAAAAACTCAACGACATGGAGAATTTAAGGTCCCTTAAATGGTAATTCAGTACCATTAATACAACGAGGAGCATACCAATGCTCTTAATCAGGTTGGATAGACCTGAAGTCGTTGTTAGAGATGTGATTTAGGTGTAAAGTTAGTGTGTGTAGTATCGCATTCATCCAGACAACTAACTTTCCCACATTCATACCTAATCACGTGTTTAATTGAATCGGTCACATGTATTAAGAAACATGATTCAATTAACTCATATTCGAGGACAATGTCAATAAGATTATCCATAAGTAAAACAATCACCAAACATGAATCCAAGAACATGGAAAAATGTTCACAAAGTATATGGTTTACTAAGGGGATTCGGCCAACAAGGCCATCCATGTCAAAATTCTGCTCTTCCAACGATGTTTAGTGGAGCAAAATTAGTCTCACAGATTGGCTACGAGAATGGTACTCCTCAACTACATTGGCAGGGGCACGAACAGATGCATAACCAATGATCTATTCCATCAAGACGGAAGAAGATTCTGGAGGGTTAAGGTTTAGGAATATTATCCCTTATTCTTGAAGTTTTGGGTCTTAGGTGCCAAGGGCCACACCTTGGCATGCCCTGATTCTACCATACGTTGTAAAAACAAACTCGAAATTGGATCGTGAGAGAGACAGACCCCGAATTGGATTCGGTATGCTCCAGCCAAAGCTGGAAGGGTCTGTTCGGTAAATCTCTGGCGAAGCAGAGCAGCACCGTTCGGTAGGCTATGACCGAACTGGGTCGAGCCATTCGGTAGACTCCAGCCGAACCGAGTCTATGTCATTCTCTTATGTTTGTCGTAGTAGTCAGATTCGAGAATTCGGTAAACTTTCACTTTCTACATTTGTTGCTTCAGGAGCGAGTTAGAAACAAGGAAGGACGAGAAAAGTATTCTCTAGTCAAAATTCAATCGGATTTATAAACTTGAGAATTGTACTCATTCATAGACGTAATCATGGTGTGCTTCGGGTAATATCTTTCATGATTAGACGGTTTATAGAAGCGAGCCAAAGAGCCATCGAATCCTCGTTCATGTGGTACTTCCGTTGGTAATGCTTCAGGCAGAAGTCTTCAAATGAAGATCATGGCGGAGACTTGTTCAGCTCTTCCTTGCCATTGTTGGCTTCAATGGTTTCTCTGTTACTTGATAGTCAAGTGGAGATTCACGTTTTGTACCCCACATGAAGTGGTTTTTATTAGAAACATCCAAATTAGGAAAAATCAAACTTGTGACAGTTCGACAATCCACTGAATTGGAGGGAACAAGATTGTGATTGGTGCTATAGGAATGAATCATCCATAAGCATCAAAGTTAGAGCATTTGAGTTCTAAGACATGGTTTTCATGAAAAACGTCGGATTTTCATGGGTGCATTGTTTTATGAAAATTTCGGGTTTCAAAGGCACTAAATTTGAAACTACAGGTTCAATTTAGTTTATGAACGTTTAGTTTATAAAAGAAAGGTTCATGCAAGAACATAGAATGCAATATGCTAATTTAAGTGTAGTGGGATTTGAGTTGCTTCAGGAACTCAAGTGTGAGTGCTTCGGGACTACGAAAGTGAGTCAACGGTTCAAAGAAAAGAAATAAATTATTAAATCGTTAATGTCCAAAAGTGATCTTCAAGTCAATAATTTTGGATTCATTATCAGATTAATGGATTGCATGTCACTTTTAATTAATTCAAGAGATCGGGACCATTCGAAGTCGATCGTAGAAGCTAAATAATGCTAAAATAATAGTGTTGGGTTAAAAATACCATAGCCCAAAAATTGGGCTAGGTGCCTTGTGCAATAGGCTCGGGTGTGGCTGCAATAGCAGCCCACGGGCCTAGGGTTTTGAAGCCCAGCAACAAGTGTTGGCTTAATAGGGTAGATTGCTAGCCTTGGGTTCGCGTGGGAAGGCTAGCCCAGCGAGGCTGGCTGGCAAGCTTTTGGGTCACACAAGGCCCAGCCCCAGGCTAGGGCCTAGTTATTGGGCTATGGCACAAGCCCAACAACCAAAAAGGTTGTGGCATGCAGGTCGGGGCGAGGCAAGGGCCCAACAACAAGCGAGCTGTCACATCCCGGGCCCGCTCCACTACCGTAGCACGATATTGTCCCCTTTGGGCCCCGACTATGCCCTCACGGTTTTGTTTCTGGGAACTGACACGAGAACTTCCCAGTGGGTCACCCATCATGGGAGTGCTCCCGCGCGCTACTCGCTTAACTTCGGCGTTCCTACGGAACCCGAAGCCAGTGAGCTCCCAAAAGGCCTCGCGCTAGGTAGGGATGGGAATATACATATAAGGATCACTTCCCTGGGCGATGTGGGATCTCACAATCCACCCCCCTTAGGGGCCCGACGTCCTCGTCGGCACACCACGGCCAGGGTTAGGCTCTGATACCAAATTGTCACATCCCGGGCCCGCTCCACTACCGTAGCACGATATTGTCCGCTTTGGGCCCCGACTACGCCCTCACGGTTTTGTTTCTGGGAACTCACACGAGAACTTCCCAATGGGTCACCCATCATGGGAGTGCTCTCGCGCGCTACTCGCTTAACTTCGGCGTTCCTACGGAACCCAAAGCCAGTGAGCTCCCAAAAGGCCTCGCGCTAGGTAGGGATGGGAATATACATATAAGGATCACTTCCCTGGGCGATGTGGGATCTCACACGAGCCGTGGCAGAGAACCAGTCCAGCTAACCAGAAAACTGATGCAGACGGGCCAAGGCTTCAAGCCCGTGACAGTGACAAGCCCAGCATGGCTTCAGGCATGCGGGTTGTGGGTCGGGTTTTGGACTAGAGCTTTCAGGCCCGTGAGATAGTCATCCCAGGCCGAGGCCTAGTTAAATGTTGAGGGAAGGCAGTAAGCCCATAAGGCTACGCAACGGTCCAAATCGGGGTCCCAAGGTCTGTCACCACTGTGGTGCTAAAAATTACCCAATTTTTTTTCGAACCTAGGGTTTAAAACCCTAATTGCTTCTAATTTATGAATATACTTTGACTCACATATTCCACATAGCAAATATAATTGCGTAATGCATGAAACAAATATATATATATATATATATATATTGACAAATATATAAACATATACAATATATATATATATATATCGTAAGGAAAATATAAACATATAGGGGTTCATACATCATGGGGAATGTTTTCATGCTTCAAGGTTGTTTCAAATATCTTACTTTATTTTAAGCGTACCTGATTGGCAGAAAACAACAATTGAATTTGTAGAAGATTCTTCTCGGAAAGTCGGAATTGCATCTCCAATGCGTTGTATCACGTTCAACACAGAAAAATTAAATTGAATCAATAGCATGTAGATCATTTCAATAAAATAATAAATTAATCATGAAAATGATGATTAAAACGTAATACTCCCTTGATTGAAGAACAAACTCTCTTTAGCGTGCTGATAACGTGTTGTAGGCATAATTTACTGAACAATTTTGGAGGCCATATAGAGAGAGAAGGTGCGGCATAGAGAGAAGAAGAGAGAGATATGTGTAATTGTGAGGTGTGTTCTATTCCACCCCATTATGCCTTTATTTATAGTAATAGGATAAGTAAAATCCTTACTTTTTTAGGATTACAACTCTTAATAGGTGATCAATTCCTAATAGGAATATAAGAGATATTCTTAGATTCACTGGGATTTACACAATCACATTCTTAATCTAATAGGATTGTAACAAGGATATATTCATAAGAAGAAAGCGAAGATGTTACGTATCAGAAGTTAATTTATTAATGATAAGAACCTGGGATGGGATGGCAACCCATATCATCCTCTGCATATTTCTTCATGCAACGGTCATCACTCTGATGAATACTCGTATGGTGGCCCCTTTCATTCGCAATAAATAATATTTGATTTTTGGTTTTACCTATCAGAAACCCCCATTGACCTATACGGCTATATAGAAAACTTGATTAGATACGTATCGTGATTGGTGTTAAAAAGACTGATATGAAATTATATGATGATGAAAGATGTTTTGTACATTTCACTTATAATAAGTTGCATTGATAATTTGATATTGATAGGCACAAAAAATCATCATGTTAACTTCAATATACAATATAACTTTGTGATTATAATATCTAAACTACATATTAATATAATTTTCTTTGTCAATTAAAAGAGGGTGAAAATATCATTTAATTTTTTATTACAACAAAAGAGTTAAGGGTAGTAACGTAATTGTACAAAAAAAAAATTTGTTGTTTTTGGTTTAAGTCTAACCTACAAGTGATTTTAACATCTCTAATTTAAAAAAAATATAAAATAAAAAATAAGCCTCACTCCCTCTCTCCCTCTCTCCCCACTCTAATGTAGATCAATTGGTCAGTGCATTTATTGAATCATTGGGATAAAATGAAGGACTATAACCAATCAGAAGAACTTAATAACAACCATTAGTAGCTCCTAATAATAGCCAGGGCGTTTTGGACGTTTTTTGGCTGATTGGATTACTTTCTTTATGTAATTTTTAATTTTTTTTGTCATTTTAAGTTTATTGCTTTTTTAATTTATGAATGTATGTTACAAAATGATTATAAATACCACCTCCTCCTATAAGATGG
Organism: Cotoneaster glaucophyllus; assembly: GCA_036320875.1. NCBI lineage: Eukaryota > Viridiplantae > Streptophyta > Magnoliopsida > Rosales > Rosaceae > Cotoneaster > Cotoneaster glaucophyllus. Next base: position 14,454,505 of record CM070058.1, on the reverse strand, counting down.
AGGAGTTAGATGTTTTTGATTAATGAAAATACTCAGAGTGTTTCTCTATTTCAATTTTATGCCCTTCTCTTTGTGAGATTGTTCAGCTTTTGTTTCTAGTGTCTACGTCGTATGCTGGTACTAGAACTAAAGTTTATAAGGTTTTCAGGTCTCTCCTTGCACTATGAGATAGTGGACCCTAACAATCCATTCTATCTATAATTTTAATTCGTTTATGTCCGATGTGCCCTGCATCACACTCCCACATTCTCTCTCACTTCTTCCTCTCTCCTTCAATTTTAAAAACAAAATAAAAAGTTTCACACACACTTTGTGTGTGGGCATATACTAGTACTAGCTTAAGCCCGCATATTTTTTGTGTGAAGCAAGTTTTTTGTTATTTTTCTTTTGAATAATATATGGTTGAGAGATAAGTTGGAGAGAAGAGAAATGTTAAAGAGGGAGGGAGTGTGTGTGTGTGTGTGTGTGTGAGAGAGAGAGAGAGAGAGATTTATGATTATATCTTTTTAAATTAGATATATGCTAACATATGGGTGACGGAAGAAAAAAACTAAAAAATTTGATTTGTGCGAAATTACATTAATGCCTACGATTTTAGTTGTGATATAAGATCAGACTGTCTTTTCACCCTCTTTTGGTTGATAAAGAAAATTTTGTTGATAAGTATTTTAGATTAGATAACCATCAAAGTTTTTAACCATCTCATAGAGTAGTAATGTTACATATATCAAGCCTATTTATTGCATCACATATTTGCATGGCTATGATCCTCTTACTTGTACCAAATTTGGTTATCATATCTCTCACGGGCATAATTAACAAGTACAGAGATTTCTGATATGATATGCGACATGGCAATTGTTAAAGTGAAAAGGTTTACTGACTTGTTGAAGTGTCAATCAATAAGTGAGTACATAAACTCTACTTTTTCTTTGGAGGCTTATTAGAATTTTTTTTTTTAATCGCAGGAGGCTTATTAGAATTGGCTTACTTGACTTAAAACCTAATAGGAAATGTAATTTCTTTTTATTCAATCACTTACACACACAATTAGGAACAATGGAGAGTAAAGAGAGAAGAACATAAGCACATGTTCATGTGTATAAATTAATTAAAAGGAAAACTAATGAAAAAGACTTGAAATTTTTGAGTTTTAACGAAAATGGTAAAAAGGTGTTGCAAGTGAATAGTACCAGGATTGACCTTTTAAAGTTAAAATGTAGTTTTTCGTTAAAGTGAACAATACCATGAATTTTTCGTTAAAGTTCTCTTAATTAAATCCCAAATTTCGGTCATTCTTCATTCTTTATTTTACTTTTTTATTTTTTTTATGATACTCATTCTCCGATCAATCAAATCGTGCATTTTCCTCCTCTCCCCCAAAAAGTGAAAAGAACAAAAGTTCCCCCTCAAATCACGTGCCACACATGCATGATACACCACCAAGTGGATCCGCCCATTTGTTTCTCTTCTCTAACACCACCGACCACCACCATCACATAACTGTTGTCCAACAGTGAATGGTGAAACCATCTTGCCCTACCGGCCAAAATATTGTAGGTTGTGTGGTGTTCTTACCAATTACCATGTACCGACCCGAGACGATGCCATAAAGTAAGTGGGTGAGAAAGACAACGACATATGATGCCAAATAAATAAGCTGAATCCCATGCATTTTAACCTATATATTTTTAAGTCGGACCATGATATTGTCTATATTATTAATTTTCTGAAAATTTCAAAAATGCCCTTTATTTACAGGCAATTGAAAAATGAACAAACTAAAATAGTGAGGACTAACATAGTAAAATTATAAATTGGAAAAAATAGAAGAAATAAAACTGGTAACACGTGTTGCGACTTAGTCCTAAGGTTTAGTGGTATTCATTTTCACTTGTAAGTGAGAGGTCTTAGGTTCGATTCTTACTAAAGGCAAATTTGAACTATATTATTGTTAGCCCATTGTGAGGCCTAGCCCACTCCCCTTTAGTCGAGATAATATAATTTGTACAACATTATAATAAATATATTTAAATCCGCCTAGGTACTAGGCACCAACCCGTCGCCTTACTAGCTCTTAGCATCTTTTAAAATCATATGTTTATTTGTCTTCAAATACACAATCAGGTTTTTAGTAATTCTGCAATATAATCTATATTTGTATCTTGTATTTAAAAGTTTGTCTCTCTCATGAAAATATGAGATTTTTCCTATATTATAAGAGATAAATGTACAAATGTAAAAACAAAAATTAAAATTTTGTATAATCGTCCATAGGGCGTCATATTTATAAAAATATTTTCTGCATGTACAAATGTGAAAAGGGAAAGAGATGTGCAAAGGAAAGAAAAAAAATTGTGTACGTGCAAAAGCGCGAGAGCAAGAGCTTGCACGTGTGGAAAGGTAATATGATAACTTTCACCATCGTAATACACAATATGAGTTATTGCATTATTATATGGTTAATAACTGATATAACAGAAATGCCACATGACATTATTTTAGTGGTTAAGTTTGTTAATGTACTTAGAAGGGTATTATTGTAATTGGGATATATGACTATATAAGGGATTGTATAGCTATCATTTCCTTAAGTTCAGTTGTATGCATTTTCTCCAATCAATCAATACAATCTCTCTTGTTTCTCTCTATCATCTTCCTCTTCCTTTGTACCAATTCTTCATCTTTTGCAATGTAGTTAACATGGTATTAGAGCCACCAGGCACACGCCATGGATTCTGGTGGTTCCATTTTTTTTTTTCAATTAGATTTCATCATTTTCTAGTTTTACTTTCTATTCAGATTTTCAATTAAAATTTTGTCCAGCTATTCAGTGCTTCCGTGATCGTCCCATAACTTCTTGGTTGATTTTTTGTCTGGGATTCCGCAATCTGGGTTGTCAAAATTGTTTCTTCCGTTCTTGAAGTTTTTTGGTTCTTGAATTTGGGAATTTTTTTTCTTCAGATTTTCATCGAGTTCGTTACCTTCTGATACAAGGAAAGGAATGAGGTCTTTTCGATTATGAATCTAGGTTGGTCCATTTCTGAGAGAGAGGTAAGCGGGTCGAAATCGTTAACAATTCTGATTCTGATTGCTGCTCGATAAGCAAGTGAGGCAAGGGCGCAAATGGGGGATTCTTTACCCTAATTTGACCAGCAAGTATAAGGAGATTCAGTATTCTAGGTTCGATTGCAGAGGACTCTTTGATATCTTGATCTTGGCGGTTGGGCAATTCTTGGTGTTGGCACTACTTGCCTGGTAATGTTCCTTTTCCGATTCAGTTGCTTAATTTCATTACTAGGTAGCTCGATTTGTTGATTCTTTGAGGGTTCTTAGAGATGTTTGATCAGCATAGTGGACTGTGAATTGGGTTCAATTACTTGCTTTGATTAGTAGGTAACTAACACAGTTTTCGATTCATGGAGGTGGTGTTGCTAATTACTTAATTGGGTATATGAAGAAATAGTTTTTTATTACTTAATTGGTAATTTTAATTCTTGGAGATGGTCTTGGGGATTCAATTTGTTCAGTTGGATTGCTGCTCAAAGGAATTAATATTTTGTGTACTCTGTGATTAGGGTATTCTGTGATTAGCGTTTGTGTACTATGTGCTCTATATCTGCCACTTTGATCTATGTTCTGTTCTCTGTTGTGGAGAAAATTTCTTAACTTTGTACAGTCCACATGTTTGAAGAAATGCACAGCTCAAGTTGTTTTGTGAAGTTGGTGAAGACACATGATTCCTGTTCTATTCTCTGGTGTGGAATGATTTTGCCAATATGGGTTTATGTTGAAAATTGGGTGTTTTTTTTGTTTTTTTTTATGAATTGTCTAAGATAAACTACTGTTTCATTCAGTGATTTGGTTGGAGTACGAGATTTCAAGAAAGTGTCATTCTTTCTTGATGGTTAAGAATGTATCTTCTTTCTTTGATTCCATAGAATTTGCCAAGAGTATCATTCTCTTGTTGTCTTAGAATTTGTCAAGAGTATCATTCTCTTATTGCTTTAGAATTTGTCAAGAGTGTCATTCTCTTATTGCCTTAGCATTTGTGTCAAGAATGTCATTCTCTTGCTGCCTAGAAGAATTCATCTTTTTTTTTTCTTTTTTTTTTTCTTTTTTTTATTTCTGGATTGTACTTGTGTCTTTCATCATGGCTTCACCAACAGCTAAAGTTGTAGTCTTGTGTGATGATAATGGAATGAGAAGAGGTTTTGGTTTGTGTCTCAACTCTTCAAGAAGCTGCAGAAGCTCTCAGTAATCTTTTGGTCAACAGTTACAAAGGTGTCATGGCAGCCAAGCTGCTACGCAGTATATGTACATTGGGATGAAGTTTTGAGTGGGTAGACATGCCACCAGGTTTAACCGATTAGGTAGAAAAACCAATTGTAGGCATGAGCAGCCTTGAGAAATGATGTAGCATCCGAAGGAAAAACAATGTGTGCCCCAGCAGCAAGAGCTTTTGATATTGCCCATCCATATCCATGGTCATCAGCCACACTAGCTATGAATGCTCTCTTTCCTCTTAAATCAATAAGCAATCCTGGCAGTGGAAAGTTCTCAGCAGCTCCTGACATTGCTCTTGTGACAACCTTTATAGATTTCGAAGGCCCTGATTTCAGGCTCTGGGAGAATGGTTGTGTTGCTGAGATGTGAGAAGAACTCTTAAACCTTCTCCAAACTCCCACCTCGCTGTTTGTATCGAACTTTGCTGTGCATGACATATAAGTTATTTGAGAGCACGACCGGCAAGGCTTTACCATGCCATGTGTTATCCAGAAGCTGCAGTTGCGGCCATTTCAGATATTAATCACCAGAACCCGACACATAATTCTCTGACTTGCGCTGAGGTGTGTTGGGAGAGAATAGCAAGGTTTCGTTGGAGTGTTTATATGAAATGTGAGCATCTGTCTGCTTTTGTACAGGTGGGGTTTTGATGAAATCGAGGTTTTTGGTTTGTTGGATGGTTGGTGTTGCTGACTGTTGAGCGTTGTCTCTAAATTGGCATATATGAAGGTGTCGATGTGTACTCAACACCAATTTTTATTAGGGATGGGCTGCAAAGACTTCTTATTATTCTTGCCTTCCTAATGGTGAAGTGGGAACCCTCAAGACTACATTTCCTTTTCTTTTCCACCGCAAATGGAGGAGAGATCATTGAGCTGTGTTGAGGATTAAACTTTCATGGGCTCTTACCATACTATCAGCCTTTATGGGACTACAATTTAGCTTCAGCAGTAGTAAAATGCAGAGAGTTGCTTGTTGCATTTGTTCCAGCAAGCTTGCTGTCAGGTTAATCCAAAGTTGGTGTAGTTAAAAGTGCTACAATGTTATATCATCAACTTTATTCGAAATGGTTCATGTCAGCATCAAAAGTGGAACTTGTATCAAAGATGTGGGAGTGACCATCCAATTGTGGGTCACTTTATATTTTCGAGATAGCAGGGTTGTCCAAAAGTCAGCAATAGTGTACCAATGATGATTTGGCATAACACTCAAACTTCAGGCTTGGTTTCATCTTAGTCATCTTCTATCTTGAGAGCTACGTAGAACCTAATGTAGCCCATCTCTGCAATCTTGTACTCAGCCACAACTGGAAGTTCAGAAGACAAGCTGATTGTGACTCTGTTTGACAATGTGGTAGCCTTTGTGAACGAGTTCATATACCTCAGAGCAAATGTCAACAACTCCAGACTATCATACACTGCTCTAAACTTCAAGAGATAAGGGTTTGGGGTTTCTTGCAGTGTTAACCTTCATAACAGTAATTGCAGATGTATTTACAAAAGGATTGCACAATCCAATGTTCTTGAAGCATTGCAGACATCTTGGTCTTGTAGTTCCAGATCAGTCTCAAATACCTGGCTAGTTCAAACTTCACTTGGATACTCCAAGTTTAGTTTGAGGGGGGAGTAATAACTGATATAACAGAAATGCCACATGGCATTATTCTAGTGGTTAAGTTTGTTAATATAGTTAGAAGGGTATTATTGTAATTGGGATATATGACTATATAAGGGATTGTATAGCTATCATTTCATTAAGTTCAGTTGTATACATTTTCTCCAATCAATCAATACAATCTCTCTTGTTTCTCTCTATCATCTTCCTCTTCCTCTGTACCAGTTTTTCATCTTTTGCAATGTAGTTAACAATGGTAACTCTAATTCAATTTTTTTATGTTCATCAACTCATGAATCGACACGTGATGTAATTAGATAATATCTTTATATATAAAGTCAACAACTTTTTTTAGGGTCACAAGTTTTACCAAAAGAAGTAGACAAAAATGCTCCTCAAACAAAAAACTTCAAAAGCAGTCCAAAATAATGCATCAAATGTGTCAAAAGTATTTTCGGCATTTTAACAGTGTCTTTTAATAATTAATTTTTTTGTACTTATTTTTATTTTTTATTTTTTATAATTAGTACTTCATAATAGGCTAGTAATAGTGTGATTTAATCAGTTGTTCATTAAATATTATTTTCTCTAATTTTAAACACGTTCAAAACATCTTAAGATGCGTGTAATGCCGGTTATAAAAAAAAGTACTACTACAAAATTACCTATAATTGGCGATCTAAAAACCGACAAGAAAACATCATTTATGTTGGATATTTGTGCAAAAACTGACATAAACTCATGTAATGTTGGATAATAGAATCGACATCATTGCTAGCGTCACGAAAAGGCTTTTGATGTTGGTTAGTCCCCTTAATCCGCCACAAGGAAGGAAAGAAATATAAAATAAAAAATGATATTAGCGTCAGCTAAAAGTGACATCGAGTCTGATGTCGGATACAGACGACATTAAGTACTGACAAACAATGTCGAATGGAGCAGTCTGGTGTCGGTCCTAACCAACACCACCTAAGAATTCGATTAATAAAATAACCAAAATAGTGTCGCCAATAAGCGACACCAATAACTATTAATAATAAATAAATAAAAACCTTGTCTCGGTTTCTAACTGATAATAGTTAAAAAAAAAAATTTAAAAAGTTCATTAATTATACAATTTGTAAGAAACATATATTCATCTATATAAAAGTTCATTAATTATGTTTATAATCTTTTACTAATTATACAATTTGTAAGAAAAAGAAAAAATATACCTACATTCGACTTCCTTTTCATCTTCCTTACTCAAGCTCCAATCTTTCGTCAAAACAAAAAATATACAATTTGGGATTTCACAACTCCGAGTTCTCCGTTGAGGCATTGCTCCTTGTTAATAACAAAAAAACATTTGTGATGCATATATACAAAAACAAAACCTACATAAAAGCTCTAAACAAAGATCAATTTTCAATTTATGCATAATATTTGATAAGGTATCTCAAGTGAAGATTCAAAATACAAACTCGATTTAATAACATAATCAAAATTTAAAACACAAACTGAACGTAATACAAGTAATTTAAAACGTACTGGTTTTGGAATGTTGCTTCTCGAATTGTTCATCCATGGTGATTGAAGCGAGAAGGAGAAGGGGATAAGAGAGGGAGAAGGGAAGAAGGGGGACAGGTGAAGGAAAGAGGGAAGGGAGAAAGCAGCGGTGCAATGAAGGGAGGGAGGGGTTTTATTCTGGAAAATTTGTATTACCGTCAATTAAAACCGACATCAAGCTTTTAAAAAAACATATTAAACTATTACCGTCGGATATAACCGACGACACTAAGAATGACGGCAAAAATCCCCCCAAAATTCCCTCACAAAATTTTAAATCCCCCCTTCACCCCCCCCCCCCCAAAAAAAATTGTCACAATTTAAAAATTCTTTCAAAATTTTAAATTTCCCCCCAAAATTATAAATATTATTTATTTGCATTTTCTCATAACAATTCAAGTGACAAAATCAATTAATTTGACAAAATATTTATTAATTTAACATAAATACTAAAAATTTATCTAATTATTTAAATTAAAATTTTTAAATAAATAAATTTGTGTATTATACAATTTAAAAAATTAAGGAATTTAGTGATAGAAACCTGAATTATGGAAGAATTCCATCGTCGATCAATTCTTTATTTACTCAACCAGCTCATATAAAATCCCTACAAAAATAAATTGTAAACAAAAATTAAACATAAGAGGAGAAAATAAAAATACTAGAAGTGAGAAAAACTTACTTTTAAGAAGAAGGAATAAATGAAGTTGCAAAAGAACGAATAAGAAAGACGCGAGAGAGGAAGAAGAAGACATGGGGCAGGGCATATAAAGAACACCAACGTGTCGGCTACAACCGACACTGGGTTTTAAAATATGTAAAAATAATTATTAGTGTTGGCTACAACCGACACCAATTTTTAAAATATTTAAAAATAATTATTAGTGTCGGGTAGAAGCAACACAATTCTTTTATTAACTGACACTAACTTTATGTCAATTGAAAGCGGCACGATTTTCTTTTTATACCACACCATCATTGAAAAAGATTCAGTTATGTCGGTTATAAGTGACATTAACAGTTTATGTCGGTTATCAGCGACATAGACAGTTTATGTCGATTATACCCGATAGTAATTCCGACATCATGTAAAGAGGGTGTCGAAAATGTCTTATCGACCAGTATATTATATAAAACCAACACCAACCACCGACACAATAAGCCACTTTTGTAGTAGTGAAGGTTTATAATGTGATTAAATTAGTTGTCAAATGATTGTTTTTTTTTTTAACAAACGATATTATCTATACTAAGGACGAGGAGATGAGCTTAACCTCACAATAAACTAGTAATAATGTGATTAAAAGGAAAAGAGATGTGCAAAGTAAAAAAAAATTATGTACGTGCAAGAGCGAGAGAGCAAGAGCTTGCACGTGTATAAAGGTAATATGATAACTTTAACCATCGTAATAAACAATATCAATTATTGTATTATTATATGGTAACTCTAATTCAATTTTTTATGTTCATCAACTCATGAATCGACACGTGATGTAATTAGATGATATGTAATGCAAATAGATGACTCAAACACGATCCGATTGCCACTCTACTTGGTGTCCATTAAATAAGGTTAAATATACATTAATGGTTTATGTGGTAGTGCCAAAAATATCACAAATTTTTTAATCATCCATTTTCAGTTATCACTAAAGAAATATCATCCATTTTCAGTTATCACAAAAGAAATATCATCCATTCATTTTTTAAAAGGAAAATTAATGAAAATGGCTTGAAAAGTTTTAGTTTTAATAAAAAAACCATGTTATAAGTTTTGTTTAATAAAAAACCATGTTATAAGTTTTAGTTTTAATAAAAAAAACCATGTTATAAGTTTTGTTTAATCAAAAACCATGTTATAAGTTAAATCACTGTTTCTGGAATTTAAGTCACTGTTTCTGGATTTTAAGTAACACTGTTTCTGGAATCTAAGTCACTGTTTCTGGAATTTAAGTCATTGCACTGTTAGTTTATTTCCAGCGACAGTGTTATTTTTTCCAGCGACAGTGTTAGTTTTTCCAGCGACAGTGTTATTTTTCCAGCGACAGTGTTATTTTTCCAGCGACAGTGTTATGTTTTTCCAGCGACAGTCTTAGTTTTTCCAGCGACAGTGTTATTTTTCCAGCGACAGTGTTATGTTTTTCCAGCGACAGTGTTAATGTTCATTTTCTTTCCAGATACAGTGTTTGTTTGTGCATGGCGCAAAGGGCTTGGTGTGGTTGCTGCTCGCCGGAGCTAAACGGAAGGGAAGGCCGGATTTCGGCCGGAAAGTTGGACAACCTTTAAACGCTCATAACTTTGTCAATACTCAATGAAATCAAGTGATTCAAAAACGAAAATTGTAGTTCTCGCAGAGACGAAGAGAATGGTACCTTGCACGATAGCTAACTCGTTGTGGTTTGGCCGGAAAACGCCTCGAAAGCCTCGGAGGTCGCCGGAAACTGGGTTGGACAAACTTTAAACGCTCATAACTTTGTCAATACTCAACGAAATCGAGCGATTCAAAAACGAAAATCGTAGTTCTCGAAGAGACGAAGAGAATGGTACCTTGCACAATGGCTAACTCGTTGTGGTTTGGTCGGAAAATTCCTCGAAAGGCTCGGAGGTCGCCGGATACTGGGTAAGATTCAAATAGATATAACTTCTTCAATACTCAACGAAATAGGGTGATTCAAAAAGGAAAGTTGTAGTACTCAGCAAGACGAAGAGGAGGAGGAGGAGGATGAGGGCCAAAGGAGAGCCCATGAGTGACTGGCTGGTGGTCGAGCTGTCTGTTGGTTTTACCTTGTTCTGTGATGGTTTTTGGTTAAAAAAAGTTATAGGATGGTTTTTGGTTAAAATAAACTTAGTTCAAGCCCTTTTTATTAAAGCTCCCTTTTTTTAACCATGTTCGTTTTCCTAACTTAGCATCCAATTACGTAGTAGAGTAGGCAGCACTAAGGATTGACAAAATACTCGTTGTTATGGGTAACCGCGATACCTGAAAATTTAAACTTCACGATTACAGTTATAGATAAACGGTTATGGGTATAACTTTTTTTCCTTGAAATTTAAATAAGTGATTATGCGTATTAACCGCGGTTATAAACGGATAATTGTTTATCTGTTTATTTTATATATGTAAAATTAACACAAATCATGTTCTTTATCGGACAAAACTTAGATCAATGCTATTGACTATAGTGCATGGTTTCTCTAGCTAATTATAATATAATGTAGCTCATCAAATAACCCAAGAATATTATCTTCTAAACAGTTTTCGTAACCCAAGAATACTTAGCAAGTATTATATTACCTTCATTAGTAACAGTTAAAAATATTGTCCGTAAATTATTATTTCAATTATTGGAATGGTATAAGAACTTAAAAAATTAAAATACGAAAATGTATGATGAATGTACCTATAACGGTGTTTAATTGTCAAAAAAAAAATTATGACAATTTTTTTTTTTAATTTTCAAGTTGTTAAAAAACATGTAGACATGTGAAAAAGGGTTAATGGGAAAAAAGGATAAATGGGTTAAAAAAAAGGTAAATGAGTAAACGGGTATTAAACAGTTACGGTTAAATGGGTACACAATTATGAGTATTGTTAACTGTTTATAAACGGTTATGGGTATGAGTATAACCGTTTAGACAATTACTCAACGGGTAAATGGTCATGCGGGTATAACTTATACCCGACCCAAACCCAATAAACCCGACCCGTTTACAGGTCTAGGTATAAACATAAACGATTATGAGTAAATAATCATGGTTATCCGCTCGCCATAACCGTTGTCCATTCCTAAGCAGCACTATATATTATAAGTTCAAGTGCCAAAAATATCACAATTATTTTAACCTAAATTAGTTGCCTACCACTCCAAACTACCTTTGTATAATCTTAAAATCTGTGGTCCAAATAAAACTGGTCCCCTGCTAAATGTGTTATGTCCATTAATAATGCATCCAATCCATGGTGGGAATATTCTCATGACTTGTATATCGCTTAGAAGCATCCTATTGCCCCCTCTCACCTTATTGTATGAGAGCATGTTTGTTTACCACATGAATTAAGGTGTATGTTGATCGTACATCTAATTAGTTATCATATGTCTTTTTATTTAATTTTGATTATTTTTTATTCAAATTGAAAAAGTAACATTTAATATGAAAGTGAACTAGAATTAGTTGAAAAGACACGCAGCTAATGTTTAAGTGTACAATGAGCATACACCATAATTATATGCGGAGCTTAAAATCCTCCCTTATTATAGGGATGCAAAGCCTTATACTAATTCATGGATTTGAGGATTTCTTCCTCTTTTTCTTTTTCTATTAGACATATACTTGATTATCGATGTACTCAAAAAAAAAAAATGTCTATCCAATATTGACGTCTTAACTTGCATAAATATCTTTTTTTGTGAAAGCAATATTTATGCTAGACTATACTAGAAAAATGAAGATGGTTCAAATCCGACAGTTGATCAAGAAAAATATCCTAATGATTACTAGAACAATTCACCATTTGCAAATATCCTTAATCAAAAGAGTGGGTTCGGTTTCATTCGATTCGGTATTTTGCCAAAACCGAAACCGAACCAAAACTTTGGTTCGGTTCAATTTTCTTTCGGTTTTTTTTATTCGGTTTTCTTTCGGTTTGGTTTTGTTCGGTTCGATTTTGTAACAACATGTCCCTAATTTTACGAGTTTATTCATTTTAAAAGAGTGAATTTATGAAAGTGCCCCTAGAGGCGAGGTTATTGACTTTCGTAAACCTTTATTTCGTGACGCGTATGAGCTATTATTCTACCGTATTCTCGAACGGTACGAACGCGTAGGCACAAGCAAAATCGAATTCAGAGTTACAACGAAGATTTTACGGAACTACGAATCCGAAAAATACTTTCGTAAAAAATAATTACTATTTTATATTTTATATATTTATTCAAACTTTTATATTATTATATCATTATTTTAATACCTTTTTTTAAAAGGATATTTTATTATTTTAACTATATTTCTAACCATGGGGCCTACACATCATAACTCTCATTTCTCCTCTTACCAAGTGGCAATTCCTCTCCCACAATTTGAATCTCTCTCTTCTCCCTCACTTCTCCCTCATGTCTCTCCCAAGTCTCTCATTTGCATCACCGACAACACCATCACGTCGTCGGTGCTGCGGCGAACCTCACTGCACTGCACCCACGATACCACCTTCATTCTCCTTGCTCCACTCAAACTCTCTCTCTTTTCTTGATACTATGCTCGCTGCACAGATGCAGAAATGGCAACCACGGTTGCCATATTTCCCGACGAGATTTCACAATTTTCTGATCAAGGTAGGCCTCGGGAATCCCTCTCTCTTGTCCTTTATCATCGTTTGTGAAAGATCTTGAAGATATAGGTATATGTTTGTAGGATTTAAGGACTGAAACCACGCGAGGATACTTTCCCCAGTTTCCAACGAATGACCACGGAGCTGCAGGTTTTTTTTCGGCCACGGCGAGAGACTGTGATGGTATATTCTTGTTCCTTACGTCTTTAGCTTCATTTTTGTTTTTGAATCGTTGAAAATGATTAAGTTTCGAATGTTAGATCCCACATCAACCAACGGAGAGGGGGTGATATGCCTTATATGTACATGCTCCCCTCCATATAGCACGAGGCCTTTTGGGAACTCTAAACTTCGGATTCCATCGGAACTCCGAAGTTAAGCGAGTTCAGGCGAGAGCATTCCTAGGATGGGTGACCCATTGGGAAGTTCTTATGTGAGTTTCCATAAACAAAACCATGAGGGGGTGGCCCAAAGCTGACAATATCGTACTACGGCGGAGTCGGACTGGGATGTGACAGAATGGTATCAGAGCCACTATGCTGTTCAGTGCAGATATGCCGACGAGGACGTCGGGCCCCTAAAGGGGTCAATTGTTAGATCTCACACCGACCAACGGAGAGGGGTTGATGTGCCTTATATGTACATGATCCCCTCCATTTAGCACAAGGCCTTTTGGGAACTCACTGCCTTTGGATTCCATCGGAACTCCGCGAGTTTGGGCGAGAGCATTCCTAGGATGGGTGACCCACTAGGAAGTTCTTGTGTGAGTTCCCAAAAACAAAACTGTGAGAGCGTGGCCCAAAACGGACAATATTGTACTACGGCGAAGCCGGGCTAGGATGTGACAGAATGGTATCATAGCCAGATTCACCGTCCGTTTAAGTGTGCCGACGAGGACGTCGGACCCCTAAGAGGGGTGGATTATGAGATCCCACATTGGCGGGGTGAGGGTCGGTCCCTAGCCTTATATGTACATACTCAACTCCCATTACAAGACGCGTTTTGGGAATTCACTAGCTCTGGATCCCATAAGAACTCCGAAGTTAAGTGAGTTTGGGCGAGAGTGGTCCTAAGATGGGTGACATCTTGGGAAGTTCTTGTGTCGAAACCCAAGAACAAATATGTGAGGGCGTGGCCCAAAGCGGACAATATCTTGCTACGACGAATTGTTAGATCCCACATCTACCAACGGAGAGAGGGTGATGTGCCTTATATGTACATGCTCCCCTCCATATAGCACGAGGCATTTTGGGAACTCATTGGCTTAACATTCCATCAGAACTCCAAAGTTAAGCGAGTTCAGGCGATAGCATTCCTAGGATGGGTGACCCATTGGGAAGTTCTCGTGTGAGTTCCTAGAGAAAAAACCACGAGGGTGTGGCCCAAAGCGGACAATACGTGCTACGGCGGAGCTGGATTGGGATGTGACAAAATAATTATTAGATCCCACACCGACCAACGGAGAATAGGTGATGTGCCTTATATGTACATGCTCCCCTCCATTTAGCACAAAGCTTTTTGGGAACTCACTGGCTTCGAATTCCATTGGAACTCCGAAGTTAAGCGAGTTCGGACGAGAGCATTCTTAGGATAGGTGACCCACTGGGAAGTTCTCGTGTCAGTTCCCAGAAACAAAACCGTGAGGGTGTGGCCCAAAGCAGACAATATCGTGCTACGGCGGAGCCTGGTTGGGATGTGAGAGAATGGTATCAAAGCCACTCTGCCGTTCGATGAGGATGTGCCGACGAGGACGTTAGACCCCTAAGGGTGGTGGATTGTTAGATCCCACACCCGTCAACGGAGAGGGGGTGATGTGCCTTATATGTACATACTCTCCTCCATATAACATGAGGCCTTTTGGAAACTCACTGACTTTGGATTCCATCGAAACTCCGAAGTTAATCGAGTTTGGGCGAGAGCATTCCTAGGATGGGTGACCCACTAGGAAGTTCTCGTGTGAGTTCCCAGAAAAAAAAATCATGAGGGCGTGGCGCAAAGCGGACAATATCGTGTTACGACGGAGCCGGACTAAGATGTGACATCAAATCCAAATCGAAGCTTGTGAAGTTTCCCGGCCAAATCCTACAAATTCGACCTTCTTCGTCATTGGGTCTAGTGACCCATGAGCCAAACGGGCCAACCCGACCCGGTTGAGAAAAAAAAGGCTTCAGCCCAAACTGTTTCAGCTCAACCCATTTCCGAAATTGACGTATAATATTTTGAGAATACTCTTTGAAATATTTTTGGAATATTCCTTGTATTGACTTTTTTCGAAATTTTCTCGAAAATCCTTATAGGCTAATTTCGACGTCTCGAGTCTGTTTTTGGCATCCATTTAATTAAATTCCAAAGTTTTAACATAGTTGACCGTCTCGGCGACTTGGTTGACTTTTCAGGGTTGACCGTTGTTATTTTACAAAATTTCCCCGGGACCCTACTTAGCGTATTTCGACGCTCTGATTCCAAATTCGCACTCTGTTTTCCCAAATTTAGTCATTTTAGTTGAGTTTTACTAACGGACCCCAATGTTATGCTTAGGTGCGATTATTATCAGTGACTCCAGCTTTCCTAGTTCGAACGGTTGCAACCTCGCAAGTACTTGTGAGTGGGTCTTTTCTTTGATATAGTATATATATTTCATAAAGAATTTTCTACGATACGCCTAGATAGAAATTTTACAATTATGCTACGTCATACGGGATGCACAAGTATGTGTAATATTATTGAAGCCTTAATTATCTTTATGGCCGTGAATAGCATTATGGTGACCTGAATTATCGATTTACCGCTGTATGGTTTTATTTAAGTTATCTGCTCATCGTGTGCTACACTGGCGTTAGTACTCGCCCAGACCAGGCCAGGCTTCACGTGTATGTTCACATCACACCGTACACTCACTTTGGATATATTGTAGGTGTTAGTCCTGTCCTAGATTACTATAGGCAATTAGGACTCGTATATGATGCGCATAGCGCTAGTCTTCACGTGATTGTTGTACTAAAGTGTAAATAATTATTATACCCAGTTCTGTTTATGTCAGAACATCTCTGCATGAACTCGTGTGTCAGTATATGTCGATGAGCACTCAATATGATATGGTTGCTTATGTGAGATTATGTGATTTCCAGACGTTAGATGTTTATTTACGAAATGTCGTGACATATTGCATTATTGAGATATTGCTGATTACAGTAAGTATTTTCATACTATACGTAGTATGCATACTTTGGAAACTATACTTGTTTTACAACGAGAGGTTAGTATGTTTTCGAAAAGGTTTTACAAAACTTTATTTTTAGGCCCACTCACCCTTGTTTTTCGCCCCTCGTGGTTTTAGTACCAGATCTTTCATGTCGACAAGGATTCTTGGCAAATCTTGGTATAGATGGTTACCTTCGATGGTAAAATTCTCAATCTACTATACTGTACTTTACTTATGCTCTGACATCACGTGTGAAATTGGTTCATTTCTGCTCACAAGCGCACTCTTATATTTAGGCACTTTTAGGTTTAAATTTATTCACACTTTCCACCTCACTACACTTCATGGCTTTGTCACCTTCTGGGTGATGGCCAGCACATCTTGATTCAGAGTCCAAGTGGACATTCTGGGTCGAGGTGTGTCAGGTTTCAGGTTTTTATTTTTATTTTATAAAACTTGATCTTTTTTAATATGGAATTTAGAAAAGAGGCTTGCATTGGTAGACTCATAATGAGAAATGGGGAAAGTGGGAAGGTACTTGTACACATACAAGATCATATAAACCAATCATATTCTATCAACAACCTCAATTGCAAAGAAAAATATCACCATATTCATTCAAAAAGCAAACAAATAGAGGAGCTCTTCCAAGTTCCAAAGCCTTCCAAAACTTTCTTCTATAACCAATGAAATATCCTCCCTAATTGACCCAAGTATGCTCTTTGAAAAATCCCTAGGTTTAGTTTCAAACTTGGCAACAAAGTTTCACAAAAGAAACATTATGGACATACATTTATAAACTGTAAAGGGATTCGGTCGCTTCGATTCGGTTCAGTTCGGTTTCCGAACCTCCAAAATCGAAACCGAATCAATATAGTTCGGTTCAGTTCTATTTTTTCTTTTTCGGTTCGTTTTTTTTTTCGATTCTGTGTTCGGCCCCCTTTTTTCGGTTTTCGATTTTTTGAATTCACCCCTAGTTAATCATTTGATTATAAAATTTAACTAGTCTATTTATGGTGTAATATAGAGGCAATTTATACATGAGTCATTTTATTTTTTCATTGTTATATTAATCTTCCCGACGATTGATTTCTTTCCATATTTTTCTTTCTGTACCTTCTTTTAAATTTCATTTATTTGGAATAAAGCGCATTTATATTATTTTGACCGGAAGCATATGATCGCCCTTAAACGCAATAGGACTATTCTCTCGTAATTTAGAAAATCTTCTTGTGAAAAATGAAGAAAAAAAGGATACTAACTTTAATTTTTGTTTATATTTCTTTAAAGTTGGAGAATTGTTCATCGTTTACTTTACTTGATGTAACGCTTGAGAGGAACATTGCACCCATTGTTTGCGATTAACTCGTATGTGACAAAATACATAATTGCACCATCACCTCAAATGCCGTTTTCTGCATGACCCGTTTGGGCCACGTGGCATGCGCACGTGCCGCCAGCCCAATAGTCCATGCCGATTTTGCCACGCGGACGGTGGAAGTCTACACACGCTTCAATTCCCTAGAGGCTAGAGTCTCGAGGGCCTCTGTCCTCTGCTATCCTGCGTGCCTACTGAAGCTTTCTCAAACCACTAGCCCCAATCCACGAAGCCATTTACTTTTCACGCGTGACCACCGTAACCCTATCATCGCTCACCTCCACGTGCTAAGCACGTGACAAACTGGATACATATCCCAACAGCATAGCCGCCTTCTCCGACTGACCGATCTTACCACTAGACAGTTAAAACCGGTAACCCAAACCCACACCCACACGCAGCTTGACCGGTTGACCGTTAACTCGAGAATTACAGACGCATGTAACAAATAACTCAATTGTGTAAACATGCCAATAGTAACATTGTCATTTGTCCAATAATATTGTTGTTTTTTTTGTCAAACTATTGATTTGTTAAATTAGAGAAATAGAATTCGGACTCACGCCAATATGCTAGGGTCACTCTTCTCTACTACTGTGGTAGCGAGCTAATTGCTTAGTCCAATAATATGTTAGTACATATTTTATTGTTTTAAATAATTATATACAAACTAGGGTTTGAAATCCGCAAGTGGTGTGGAAGTCAAACTTGTGGTCAGTGAGAGATTGAAATGTCTTTGTGAGTCTTTTCGACTCTCGAAAAGAATGGATAACGGTGGTTTGCCATCAGTTGTCTCATTTAAAAAAAAAAATTATATACAAAATGTCCATTAATAAAAATCTAATATCTAGTTCAAGAAATAAAAATCTAATATTCAAACAACCAGTAAAATAATCTTCAACCCAAATAACAAATAGAAAAAAAAATCATAGTTATAGTATAAAATCTTTACTACATAAAACACCAAAACTACGTTAGGCCATCTCCAACCGAAGGGGCCAGAGGGCCAGAGGGCCGAAAATGGCCCTAAAACCGTCTCCAACCGAGGGCTAGGCCAGAGGGCTCTGGAATCTGGGAGGGCCCCACGGAATCGGAGAGGGCTGGAGGGCTGGCTGCTTTCGGCCAGCCAGCCAGCCTGGGGCTGGCTTTTTTTTTTTTTAATCTTTGTTATTTCTGTCGGTTATAACCGACAGAAATAACAATTTGAATTTGAAATTTCCAACGGCTAGCGAGCCACTAGCCGTTGCTTCACTTTTTTTTATTTTTTTTTTTATTTTTTATGAATTTAAACCTTATTTTTTTCTTTTTTTTTCTATAGCTTCAATTTAAACCTTATTTTTTTCTTTTTTTTTTTCTATAACTTCAATTTAAACCTTTTTTTTTTCTTTTTTTTTCTATAACTTCCTATAACTTCTATTTTACAAAATTTGTTTCAATTTTTTTTAATTCTATTTTTTTCCTATAACTTCCTAGGCCATTATACAACATTAAATTAAATTAAGTAATATGAAACAACATTAAACAATATGAAACAACATTAAATAACATTAACCAACATAAAAATTATACAACATAAAAAAAACATTTAACAACATGAAACTTAAACAATATTTTTAAAAACATTTAAAAACATAAAACGTAAACGCCTACTCGAGGCTTCTTTTGGCCCAAAGATGTGCAACAAGATCCTGTTGTAGATACTTGTTTGTGGCACGAGAACGTATCATTCTATAGCGCCTCATGTACTCATCTATAGAGATACTACCAGTTCTTGGATTGAAAGGCAAATTAGGCCCATCATATATTTTTGCACGAGCCCTTCTTGACCTATTTGGATCTTCTTCGTCGTCATCGGACTCTCCATCAATATACCCATCTCGCTCATCCTCCACTATCATATTGTGTAATATGATGCAAGACATCATGATGGAGTCCAAGTTTTCTCGACTTCACCCTCTTGCCGGTTCGCTGATGATCTTTCATCGTGCTTGTAGAATACCGAAAGCTCTCTCAACATCTTTCCTATATGCCTCTTGGTGTAAGGTAAACAACTTTTCCGCGTCATTCCTAGGGTTTGGAATTGCTTGGACAAGTGTCGCCCACTTTGGGTAGATGCCATCTGCCAAGTAATACCCCATATTGTATTGACGACCGTTGATGTCGTAGTCAAGTTGAGGTGCTTTACCTTCCGTCAGGCGATTGAAGAGGGGTGAACGCCCAAGAACTGTAATGTCATTTTGGGATCCAGGGACTCCAAAGAAAGCATGCCAAATCCATGTGTCATATGAGGCAACCGCCTCTAGCACAACAGTTGGCTTTCTCGACCTTCTGCTAAAGCCTCATTGCCTTCCGGTGGGACAGTTCTTCCAATCCCAATGCATGCAGTCTAATGACCCTATCATGCCCGGAAACCCACGGTCTTCAGTTTTGCGAAGGAGCCGATTCAGATCTTCTTGATTTGGCTCGCGGAGGTACTCGTCTTTGTAAACCTGAACAATTGTGACACAGAATTGTTCAAGAGTATCAAGGCATGTAGACTCAGACATACCATGGGTTTCATCCATCGAATCAGCTGGGGAGCCATAGGCCATCATTCGGAGTGCAACAGTAACCTTCTGATGAGGTGAGAAACCTTGGCGGCCTGCTCTGTCCCGCTTCTGTCGAAAGTATGGATTGACTTGCTGGACATCACGAAGTAAACGCTCGAAGACATGACGCCTCATCTGGAAACGACGTCTGAAATCCTCTTCTGTGTACACCGAGTTGGGGTTGAAGTAGTTGTTCATCAGATTGGCTTGCGTCATTGCTCTGTTTCGTGGTTTGTAAGATCGACCAGCAATAGAGCCACCCCATTGAGATTGTTCCTCAGTTGGCTGACACACCTTCGCCGCTGCCATGGCTGCTGCTCTGTTTTGTTTGTTGCCCCTTACTTGAACTTCTTCATCAGACTCCTCATCTTCTCGTCTCATTTGCGCCCATTTTTCTTCCAATTTGGAATTGGATGCGGACCCCCAATTGGAATTTGAAGAAGATCCAAAGTTGGAATTCATTGCAAACTTGAATTGAAAGAGATTGAATTGAAATAGATTGAAATCAAAGTTGTGTGAATTATAGCCCAATATCCACCCTATTTATAGCAAAAAAAAATTCAAATCCAACGGCTAGTTGACGTCAGCATGACGTCACTTAGCCGTTGGATTTGAATTTAAATTGTTGTAGTTTTTAAATTTAAATAATAAATTATGTTTGGCGCTCGGTTGGAGACGGTTTTTTGTGATAAGGCTAAAACGAGCCCTCTGGCCCTCTGGCCTTCGGTTGGAGACGGAGGCAAATATGGCCCTGTACTGTTCATTAAAATATTAATATCTTGGAGAATCTTGGAGGGCCAGAGGGCTCAAGGCCAGCCCTCGGTTGGAGATGGCCTTAATATAAAAATTAACTAAATTGCCAACATTGTTTTTTATACAAAAAGGGAAAGTAGTTAATAAAATGACCACAATCATAATAAGTTACGATAGATTGATCTTTTTGGCGCTATCCCAAACATAAAAATTATTAAAATGAAATCATGGACTAGTAATAGCATCCACCAAAAAAATACAATCGAAAAAAGCGACCATCCACTAGACGTCTTCAATAATTTAGATAAATTACGTCACAATACGATTGAAATCCTGAAATACTAATGGGAAAAGACCCTTCCTCGTCCCTCCCTCTATTGAACCGGAAATAGCCAGTACCCGGTCACCACCCTCAGAAAAGTCGTGTTAATTTCTAGGCTACCCCTTATCTTGTTGTGGGTATAAAATCCATACGAGGGCGGGGGCTGAATTAAGCTCTCTCCATCCTTCCATTATATTCTCGCTTTTGCCATCGTCGGATTCTGCTTATTACAGTTATACCAATCAGGTTATGATAGCTGTCGGCTACCGGAAATTTGGGAGCCGAAGCTCTTCCCCTGCTCTCGGCTTCCCTCGTCCCAGGTATTTCCGATACCGACGCTTGAGGTAACCGGTAGCTGCTCCACCCGCTCAAAAAGAAACGCCACAAAAAGTAGTTATTTCCGTTTTTGTCCTATAGATATTACTTTATTTGTTTACGGAGAATGCCGAGCCCCAAGAGTTCTGGCCGGAGGGGGCAGCCGGAAGAGAAGAACCGCAGGCCGAGACCGCTCTCCGACAGATCGTCGTCGTTCCACGGCCAGTTTCCCGAGGTGCCGACGCAGCAGCTTCGGAGGCCGAAAACGGTGCCGGACATGGCGTCGTTCAGGAACGCGGTGGGAACGATGGCGTCGTCGATGGAATTACGGCCGAAGCTGACGAAGCTGCTCCTCAACGTTACGATCCAGGGGAGCGTCGGGGCCATACAGGTCGTGATGTCGCCGGAACTGACGGTAGGAGATCTGGTCGCGGCGGCCGTGCGGCAATACGGGAAGGAAGGTCGCCGTCCGATCTTGCCTTCCGTCGAGCCGTCGTTGTTCGACCTCCATTACTCGCAGTTCAGCTTAGAAAGTAAGCGTTTATCGTCTTTTCGCCTTATAAAATCATCGTCCCCGATTTAATTTCGTATGCGATTGATTGACACGTGTCCGGCTTGTATTGATTGTGGTAATTATCTGTGGGACCAGGTTTGGATAGGGAGGAGAAGCTGATGGAGTTGGGATCCAGGAACTTTTTTCTGTGCCCTAACGCAAAAGCGGTGGGCGGTGGAGGTGGCGGTGGAGCGACGGCGTCGTCCGCGTCGTGTTCAAAAGAGGCGGAGAAAGTTTCAAGGAATGGGTTTGCGTGGCTAAAGTTCATGAATTTCATGTTGTAGTTGGGATTAATTAGTTTGGCCGCAATTAATTAAATGTTAATTATTTGAAAAATGCATGTGGCAGTGTATATATGTAGGTGTGCAGTAGAAGAAGGTTTTATAATTCAGGTTTTTATTAGCACAAGAAAATGGCTTAATAGTAAGCTTTAGAATTTTGGAGAGAGCTTTCTCTTGATTATTGTAATGATCCCTGAATTATATAATAAGCACTTGCAATTTGTACAGTTAAAATTTTGGTTAGATTTTACATCAATTATGCATCTTTAGCCATTCAAAAAAAAAAATGAAGGAAGTTTTTCCTGCATTTTCAAGTTTGCCCACTCATTTTAGCACTCTATATATCAGTTTTTTTTTTTTAACAAAAAGGGACAGGCACTTACTACTACTGTTTAACGGTATTCTTCACTTGTTGTGAGTACAAAAGGTAATGGAGATTAAATTTATAGACAAAATTACAAACTAAATGATATGTTACTAATAGAGATGAACACGTTTATCAACGTTTAAATTATAATTCAACCATCAAATTTCATGTCATTAATTTATAAAATTTGTCTATAAATTTAATGTTATCCAAGTACAAAAATGTCATTATAAATTAAAAATAGGAAGATGATTTAGGGTAAATCTCAAATATGTATAATAATTGATATATTATTGAGATGAGGAGTGTAGTTATAATATTTAATGCCGCCTCATTCCCTCCCATTGTCATTGATTAAAGAGTGTGAAACCCTCCTCCATTATTATTGTTTGATTAAAAAGGATGTGTACAATCACTAGCTAGATTATGGTAGGGCACGCGCAACCGCAAACTTGTAAGTGGTGGTTGGTCAGTATATTCATCCACTAGTATCATATATACGAGAAATTTTTTATTATGATTGGAATGTAGGTGGTCACGTATTTTTATATAAATCGTGAAAATTTTTATTTTTTAAGTTATTAATATTTTAACATAAATATCACACTATTTATATGGTGACACATGATGTAGTACTCCATATTTCGATTACACTGAAAAATCTCTCCATATATACTCATTTTCTAATTTGGCAAATAAAAAGATGATACGCAAGTGACCATTTGACACGTGTTAAACCAAATTAATATAAAAATCTCTTTATTAAGTTTAATCTAAAACTTGAAAAAAAAAATTACATAAAAAAAAAAATCCAAAAACAAAATAAACAAAAATTTTATTATCTCAAACTCACCTCATCCCTATCTCCCCTCTTCCCGTCCCCACAAACCCAAGCCATTCATTAAATCAATGATCAATTCCTGCCCAAAAATACATTTTCCTCAGTTCATCACAGTCCGTACCCAGATAAAAGGTTGGAATCAGTGACCAACTCATCAAACCCTTTTTCCGGGTATTGCTCGTTGATTTTTTGGGGGAAGATGGTTTGATGGGATTCCAAACCCTTCATTTAAATCAATGATCAACCCTTGCCAAAAAATACATCTTCCTCAATTCCTCAATTCGGAGTTTAGATGTCTCTATGTATATTTAATCAAAGGCTTTACCAATAAACCCTAAAATGATTAGACCAATAAAAGATTTTCTTTTTTTAGTACAATGATATTTTTTTTTTTAGAACATTCGATAATAATTTATACTAAGGAAGAGGATGTGGGCTTAACCTCACAATGGACTAGCAATAATGTGGTTCAAATTCGCTTTTGGTGAGAATCGAACATAAAACCTCTCACTTACAAGTGAAGGGGAATATCATTAGACTGTAGTACTAAGTGGCAGTACAACAATATATTTTACACTAAGGGGAGGGGAGAGTTCGGCTAAACTGCATAATGAGCAACTTAATTTGGTATCAAATTCGTCATCCACACAATAAAAGACCTTTTAAATAATGAAATGAAACCATTAGAGCAAGTCCACCCATGGACATTGCTCGGGGGACAGGGGAGAGGAAAGGGCCCGAGGCCCGGTGGACAGTGCTCCAGCCATGGAGAGCCCGAGTGAGGGTGGGAGCCCGAGCACAAGGCCCGTGGGGAATCCACCAGCCTGCAGCCCGAGGGCCAGGCATTTTTTTATTGTTTTTGTGTCAGCCCGAGGGCCTGCAGCCCAAGGCCATCATTATTTTTTTATTTTTTATTATTTAAACAAACAAAAAAAACTAATATTTTATAGTCTATTGCCAGGGGGAGGGTTCCAATGGTGGAGATGCAAATGGCAATTACTATTCATTAAGGGTAGTTACTATTCATTAAAGGCAGTTACTGTTCAATATGGTGGATTGAATAGTGGATTGCCAGGGGGGAGGGCTCTATGGGTGGAGTTGCTCTTAGTGAATGGGGAAAGACCAACTAAAGTCGCTGCAGAAGGAATAAAAAGAAAAGAAAAATTCAATTATGCATCCGAACTTTAGTTGAGGGATTCCGATGAACTGGGAAGCGGTGGATGGACTGGGCTGAGAGTTTGTTTTCAATTTCATCTTTTAGTTTTAAATAATCATTTTTAATTTTTGTATTCTAATATTTTGAAGCTTTTAAATAGAAATTTTATTTAATGTTTAACAAATGACAAGTTTTGAGTAGGTGGGAATGCCACTTAGCAAAGTCTAGTGGCAAGCTAAGTCTCACACAAGTTTTTCTTCCTTGCATGATGGCGTGGGTTCAAACCCCGTTGACACCTAAATATAACAAAATATATTGTTTGACAAAAAAAAAAAAGGATGATACGATCTTTTGTTTTTAAAAAGTCTAAAAAAAAAATTAAACAACATACTTACTATTATTTAAAACAATAAAACATGTATTAAAATATTATTCGGCCAAATCTAAAGTGCAAGTATACAAAGTATTCATTAGTGAGTATCTAAGTATTATCCAAAGTTATTTGAAGAGTGTGCCAATTTTTAAAGGGAGTTTTAACGAAAAGCCCACGGTACTGTTCACTTTAACGAAAAACTACATTTTTACACTAAAAAGTCAAACCTGGTACTATTCACTTTACCCTTTATTTTGTCCTTATCGTTAAAACTCAAAGTTTTCAAACCATTTTCATTAGTTTTCCTATTTTTAAAAGTAGTTACAGTGCAAATAAAATCACTCAATAGTTTAATAGATACAAGCCCTTTATTCAAAGGGATCACTATTTTTTTTTCCAAAAAAAAGGGATCACTATTTTTGGATAAAAACATGGACTAGTTGTAGGGCCTACTCCATGTTGAACTTCGACGATTCAAACCATCTATTTTGTAAGTCTCAATTCATAGATCATTCTTGCAAATATTCAATTTAATTTGAAAACCACACGATGCAATTTCATTGCTTCTTGTAAAACAAATTGTTCGTCAATTTCTTTAAACTCAAGTAGATGTCTCAAATATTTCCAACTTGGCTAATATTTTGCAAGGATGATCTACGAGTTCTAACTTAAAAAATAAACAGTTAGAATCGTTTAAGTTTGTTCAGTAGGCCACGTTAAACCTTCTTTTAAATAGGGTGAGTTCTATTTGTATTGGTCACCCTTATTTCTTTTTCAGACAAGTAGTATAATGTAATGTGATCTACTAAAATATATTTTTATATGCATGATGATATGATCAGACCGACCTGGCAATTCATCAACTTTTTATACGCGAAAATTTCAGCAACTTTCTTCCGGAACGTGGAGAATAGAGTGCCTCCTTAATGGTCAAGATTGTACCATTAGACAACATGATACGTGCCTTTCCGTATCCTTCAATCAGGTTGGATGGGCCTGAGAGAGTTGTCAAAGGAGCTTTCTTAGGTATCAAGTTAGTAAAATAGTGTCGTTCACGCAAGATGGTGTGCGTGGTTGCACTATCTGCCAGACAACTAACTTCACATGTATAATATAAGTCCATTCATTCAATTAAGCAATTCGAGAAAATAATATCCATGCCAATAACAATCCATAATTCAAAACAAACCAAAACCAAACAAATTATTCCAAACACTTAGGAAAATTGTTCAAAATTAAACCATAAACCTAACAAAATAGGGGTAGAGGCCGGCCACTCCTAGTGGGTTCGGCCACTAAGGGTACATGCCCTAGAAATATGTCTAATTTATTCGTCCATAGGTTCTGACGCCTCCTGGAAATCCGATATCTCCATTGATGTAGTTGCATCTTCCGGATGATCCACATGTGCAAAGTTAGACTCACGACGGGAATGATACTTGGCAATAACCTCAGGGGAAGCTCGGCATACGCGTGACCAATGATCCTTGGATCCACAACGATAGCACATGTCCAATTCAGTAGAAGCAGCCTGAATGGGAGCTTTGCCCTTCTTCTTGAAGTTTGGGACCTTAGGGGCGAGTGGTGGACGTTGCGGGGTCGCAATTCTGCCCTTAGGTGGGGCACTCTGTTGACCTTGGGCCCGTGGTTGGGCTTGTCTCCCATTTCCATGGCCATGACGAGTCTGTCGTCGTTTCTGGCTGCGATTATTAGTCGCATGCGCTTCAAGAGCGGCGTGCGAGCCAGTGGGTCGAGCTTGATGGTTTCTCATCAAGAGCTGGTTCTGCTTTTCAGCGAGAAGTAAAACAGAGATCAAATCCAAGAACTTGGTGAATTTCTGTGCCCTATATTGTTGCTGCAGGACAATATTGGTGACATGGAAGGTCGAATAGGTCTTCCCAGGAGATTTGATTCGGTTAGTTCCACTTTGCAGAATTTCAACAAAGAACGGATTCTACAAACTTCAGAGTTGTATTCATTCACAGACTTAAAGTCTTGGAAGCGAAGATGCTGCCAGTCGTGTCTTGCTTTAGGCAAGTATATGTCTTTCTGGTGATCGAAACGGTCAGCCAGAGCAAGCCAGAAGGTGCGTGGGTCCTCTTCAGCGAGATACTCGGTCTGCAATGCATCATGGATGTGTCTTCGAATGAAGATCATTGTAGTAGCCTTCTAAGCTTCGTCAATAGGTTTGTCGGCAATGGGAGTCTCGATGGTGGCTCTAATGCCCTTTGTAGTTAAATGGAGCTTCATGTCTTGAACCCACTTCAGATAGTTTCTTCCAGAGACTTCTAGAGCGGTGAAATCGAGCTTGTTCAAGTTCGACATGTCCCTAAAACGGAGGGGAAAACGTGAGTAGTCATATGGTAAGCCATAGACATATATCGTAGAACATACAGGTTCGTTAGACATGTATTGGTTTAATTTATGCATGAAAACTGCAGGTTTCATGTGGTATGTTTTGAATGAAAACTTCAGGTTTCAAAGGCACTAAATTTGAAACTACAGGTTCAATTTAGTATTTTTATGAACGATTAGTTCATAATGAGAAGTTCCTGCAAGAAACACATAATGCAATATACTAACAAAGTGTAATGGATTTGAGTTTCTTCGGGAACTCAAGTGTGAGAGCTTCGTTACTACGAAAGTATGTGACGGTTTCAAAGTATAAAGAGAAATTATTGAATTGTTAATGTCCAAAAGTGATCTTCACGTCAAGAATTTTGGATTCATTATCAGATTAATGGACTGCAGGTCACTTTTAATTAATTCAATAAATCGAGCCATACAGGGTCGATTGTATAAGCAAAATAATATTAACATAATATTATTGGATCGAAATTAGAGCCCCAAAATAATTTGGGCTTTGTGCCGTGGGTGTGAGTAGGGCTGGTTCGGGTCGAGATCCCTAACCGAAACCCTCTACCCGAATCCCAAACCAAAACATTTCGGGATGGGATTTAAATCCCAAAACCGAACCAAAACTATTCAATTCCCGAAATTCGGGATTCCCTAAACTGTTTCGGGATTTTCGGGTCACTTCGGGATTGGGCCTTGAAGCCCAAAATGTTGGGCTTTTTAAACTTTTTACAATTTTAAGCTCTTTAAACAGTAAGCCCACCCACTTTTCAGGAGGAAAAAAAAGAGTAACAATTGCAGGCTTGCAGCCCACTGCCTGCAGCCCACCTATTTCACAATCACATAAATTCAACTCAATCACATAAATTCAACTCAATCAAAGTTCACCACAATCTCATCTCATAATTTCAATTTTCATACCAAGCAAGCAACAACTAACTAGTTAAGCTTAGGTTCACAATTGTCTACCAAACTAGTTAATTAAAAATGCATGCAACCAAAATGAAATAAGTTAAGTTTTACAAACCAAACTTCCGAATGAATTTAGATTAAGTTACAAACCAAAAGCAAAACATAGTTTATAAGCAAAAAAGTGCATGCAACCAAAATGAAGCTTAAGTAAGTTCATTCCCTTTCGCCCCTTCGGCCCCTTCCCCTTGTTGATGAATCAACCACACTCTTGATTTTTCGCTTCTCTATAAAATACAATTTTAAAACCGCCGCCGCCACCTTGTACCTATTTGGAAGCTTGTACTTTGGATTCAAGTCATGGATCCAATTTCTAAAGTCCTCTTGATCAACAACCATAAAAGGCATATCCGCTTTTATTATCCACTTCACACATTTCATATCAAGTCTTTTTTGATTGAAAGTGTGAGCGGCAACTTGACCCCCCATCACCCTTTGTGACAACAATGGTTGTTTCGAATCCGGGGTCCTAGGTGTACTAGTAGATTGTGACTGGCTACCACTATCAAACTCGTCCATCCTGACAATGCACAATATATATCACAACCACAGTTCAACATATATATAATATTCATATATCTCATATACTAATCAAACACATAAAGTGATCAGACCCATAAATCACAGTTCAGCATATATATCACAACCACAATCCATCCTACAATTTCACTACCAGACAACAGATGTACTTCATGTTAAATTTAATTGCATTTATCCTATTTAATCTGGCCAACCAAAAAAATGCATCAAGACAAACTATTCTTCTTAGCTTTGCCACATAACAAATGCGAGAACACATATGGCAGAGATGGAATCCCACTCGGGACTAAAGAGAATGCACTCTTTGGAAGATTTGCAGGAAATTTAAATAGAGTTTCATTCAGTGTTATGTAACATGACAGAACTGATGCACCAATTTCTTTTGAAATGTTAGTCGAAGATGCATGCTGCTTGAAATAACAAGCAAATACTTCTGCAGCATCACTGCATCAAAGTAGTTGTGGCTTGCAGAGTGACAAAAATCGAGTTACGGAACTTCTACTCAGCCTAATCCGAGCCTAATCTGATGAACCCATAACTTCGTGCACCCGTGACCCACCCTCCCAAGAACCTGCAGGTCCTGCACTGCACCTACCCTAATCCAAAACCCCTTACAATTCGTGCAGTCCTATATTTATTTCCCCACCCCTTATAATTTTATTCTACAAATTCATGCACCCGCCCACCCTTCTAAAGGCATGCAGGTCCTGCACTGCACCCACCTTAATCCGAAACCCACAGTCCTCAAACCCTCACACATTCGACAAAATACTCAGAAATCGAAGTCAATCAACATGAAATTTAACCCTAAACACTAAAGAACAAAACCTAGTGAAAATCAGAAACCCTTACCTGGATTTTGGGACTCGATTGGTGTCAGATTTGTGTCTTCTTGCGTCTGCGTCTCTGTGTGTGTGGCCGGTTAGATGCGTGCCGTTGAAGTGGACGGAGGACGAAGGGAACGACGTGAGTCGATGGACGAGCAGAGCGGCGGGAGCACGAGCAGCTTCAGGAGATTGAGTGAGAGTGTGAGAGTGAGACTGTGAGAGAGAATGAACG
Source organism: Cotoneaster glaucophyllus (assembly GCA_036320875.1). Taxonomy (NCBI): domain Eukaryota; kingdom Viridiplantae; phylum Streptophyta; class Magnoliopsida; order Rosales; family Rosaceae; genus Cotoneaster; species Cotoneaster glaucophyllus. The sequence goes on along the minus strand of CM070058.1, from coordinate 14,424,675 downwards.
ACTGAGAGAACATAAATGACCTAACTAATGGACGGTTGGATTAGATTTTAACAAATCCAACGGTTCAAGTAATTTCTAATTAAAAATTAAAAATAAATAAATAAATATATATATAATAATCTGTTCGGTTCGGGATTACCGAAACCTTACTAAGCTGTGGCCGAATCCCAACCCGAAACTTTCGGGACGGGTTCGGTTTCGGGTACCTAATGTTTCGGGAAATTCGGTTTGGGAATTTTTCGGTCAAATATCGGGACTGGATCGGGACGGTTCGGGATTTTCAGGAAAAAATTCCACCCCTAGGTGTGAGAAGGCACGGGGTGCCTTGAGTAAAAGTCACACGGCCCAAAGAGAGCCTCGGGGTGGTCTGCAGGCCACGGAGAAGGTGCAGGTCCATCCAGCCGCAGCTGGGTTTGGGTTTGGACCAAGGGGGCACGGGGGAAAGGACCCAGCGAAAGCTGGCCTTGGGTTGTCACACGGGGGAGCCCAAAAAACATAGGGTCGTGCGTGTGGTGCGCTGGGAAAGGCTGCGGGCCTTGCGCAAAAAGCCCAGCCCGAGGGCTGGCGTGAAGGTTTTGGGCGAGGGCTGCAGGCCCTGCCGAGTTGGAGCCCAGGGATGGTGCATGCCGCACCAAATCCAATTCCCCTTTTTTTTTTCTTTTTTTTTTCAAATCCCTTAGGGTTTAGGAAACCCTAACTTGCTTCTAATTTGTTTTTATACTTTGACTCACAAATTCCACATAACAATTTAATTGTGTGATGCATGAAACAAATATATATATATATATATATATATATGAATATATATATCGGAAGAAAAATATAAACATAGGGGGTTCATGCATCATGGGGAATGTTTTCATGCTTCATGGGTCATTTCAAATATCTTACTTTATTTTAAGCGTACCTGAGTAGCAGAAAACAAATAAGCCTTTGAATGTAGTGGATGATAGTCTCCTCCTATGATGCGTCAATTCCTTAGCTTCTGGCAAGAGCGTGCTGATAACGTGTTGTAGGCCTATTTAATTGAGCGATCTAGGGAGAGAGTGAGAGAGAGGGGGCCGACCACTTTAGAGAGAAAAGAGATTGAGTTAATTGTGAGGTGTGTTTGATTCACCCCATTGTGCCTTTATTTATAGTAGTAGAAAAGGTAAATACCTTTCCCTTTAGGATTACAACATTTAATAGGTAATTTAGTCCTAATAGGAATATAAGATACTTTCCCATATTCTCTAGGATTTATACAATCACATTCCTATTCCAAATATGACTGCAACAACATGTATTAAAATATTATTCGGCCAAATCTAAAGTGCAAGTATACAAAGTATTCATTAGTGAGTATCTAAGTATTATCCAAAGTTATTTGAAGAGTGTGCCAATTTTTAAAAGTAGTTACAGTGCAAATAAAATCACTTAATAGTTTAATAGATACAAGCCCTTTATTCAAAGGGATCAGTATTTTTGGATAAAAACATGGACTAGTTGTAGGGCCTACTCCATGTTGAACTTCGACGATCCGAACCATCTATTTTGTAAGTCTCAATTCATAGATCATTCTTGCAAACATTCAATTTAATCTGAAAACCACACGATGCAATTTCATTGCTTCTTGTAAAACAAATTGTTCGTCAATTTCTTTAAACTCAAGTAGATGTCTCAAATATTTCTAACTTGGCTAATATTTTGTAAAGATGATCTACGAGTTCTAAATTAAAAAAAAAACAGTTAGAATCGTTTAAGTTTGTTCAGTAGGCCACGTTAAACCTTCTTTTAAATAGGGTGAGTTCTATTTGTATTGGTCACCCTTATTTCTTTTTCAGACAAGTAGTATAATGTAATGTGATCTACTAAAATGTATTTTTATATGCATGACGATATGATCAGACCGACCTGGCAATTCATCAACTTTTTATACGCGAAAATTTCAGCCCTGGACTTGGTCGTGAAAAGTATGGTCACTTCGTTGACTTGTAACTTGTAAGGTTAATAGGATCATATGCACTTTTACTAGAATCTGAGTTGTTGAAGTTTGGTTTTGAGGTGTTTGATTCACACAAATTTGAGCCAGTCACAGTATGAGAACAAATTGCCTTTTTTTTTTTTTTTTTTTTTTTTACGGTCAAAGAGAACAAATTGCTTTAATTATCTTCGTTATGGGCATCGAGCCTTTTATACAGAGACAAGAGTTTTCAATGCTTATGAATATGTTATTTAGGTGGATTATGACCACTGGCTGATCCAGGGAAAGGGGTCAACTGATCCAAAATTTCGGTGAATCTCCATGAATGACTTTGATGCTACCTTTTTAAAGGTTGGAGTTGTTCTACATATATGTTTTTCCAACCACTTGATAAAATGTCTTAAAGAAGAATTGTCATTCTTATTATTTTTTTTATACAAATATCGACTTGGGCATTATATTTTTGCTATGTGTTCAAGTAGTGAATTTTCTTAATTGAAAGGAATTGGTAGTCTTGCAAAAAAATGGTGGAGATGGGGAGGAACTTAGTATATAATCATGTGTATTTGCTAATTATGTTTCCTTTGATTTTACCAGTTGCTACTGTTTCAGCTGAGAGAGCCTTTTTCAGCTATTAATATTGGGAAATGAGAAATCAATGGTTGAGTGATAGCACGATGATCTATACTGAGAGCAATGTTTGTTTTTTTCCATTGATAACGAAGTTATAATGCACAATTTTCAAAATATGAAAACGTGTCATGGACAATTGTATATGAATGATGAAACTATGGTTTAATTTCTAAAGTTATTATATGTCTAAAAAATGTTTTTGAGCTTTTACATGTGGCCTCCGAATAATTTTTCTTGGATCCATGATTCAATGTAGACTTTACATTTGAAATACAGTTTTAATCGTATTAACAATGAAGAAGAACAACAAATATGCAATATTAAATACAAATGACACATGATAATACTTTTACGTGGTAAAACCCCGCACAGTGCACACAATAGAAGGCACACAACAAATCAAAGAATCCACTAAAGAGTAAGAATTTTACAAGACTCAACTTGACAAATTATCTATATAATAAAACTCGGTTCGACCGGCACTGTTTTTCATTGTTCGTGAACAGTGAAAGGGCGGAAATGCCCTCGGCTTCTCCTTGCTATGCCGTTATGTTGCCTTCTTTGTACAGTTAGTTCTCGATTTTACCTTCACTGGGCACACGTCCTTCATCGCTCGCATAACCTAGCGTTTCGTGGTGAGTTTTCCGTCTTTCTCATTGTGCTTGAATTTTTTTTTTTTTTTGGGTGGTTTGTGTCCTGATTTGATTTGATTTTTGCTTTCAGGAAAAGATGAGTTCGAACTTTCGGGTTTTTACATGCAAGCTTGGAAGCCCTTTCTGATCAAGGTATACAATTTTTGTTTTTCCTATTATATCTTTTGGTGAACAAAATTTAAAATATTTTTTGGGTTGTAATCCATTTGCAGATCAAGAAATCAAGATTCAAAGATAATATGCCACCAATCACAGAACTTTGAAGCTGAACTCCATTTCTGGAACTTTGCTGCTGATCATCATATTTTGGAAGTAGATTTTTATTTTTTGGTTCTTTGTGCTTTGCGGTTTTGTGTGCAGATTCTGTATATGATGAAGATGAATTACAATAACTCATGAAAGTGGCCATGGCGTTCAAGCAAAAATTTATACTTCTGCCACATGCCAGGTGCTTATCTAAAATATATACAATTTATCTAAAACATATATTATTACTTACATAAGTTGATTGTCTCTATTTCAACTTAGCGTCATTCTTAACGTTCAACTGCCTGGAAAGGGTTCTTGAAGTTGTATTTTGAGTCAGCTTATAGCAGTCGAGACGACTTGCAACCACCACCACCATCGGCTCATCGGCTCCACGCATTCTCAGGTATTCAAGTTCTTTTTACTTTTCTGGGTTTTTCTTTTTAGAGATTTTTTTTACCCTTTTTTTTCTGATGAGAATGCAAGTTTTGGATTTAGCATTAGATTTTTTCTTATGGAGTTTTGAATTTATTGTGTGGAAATTCGATTTGAAGTTGTATTTTTTTGGGTCAATTTTGAATTACAATTTGAAGTTAAGACTTTTTCTAGATTAATGTGAATAGGGACGATTAGCCTACAACTGCATTAGTTGCTTTACTCAATGGTACAATTAGTGGAGAGTAATTCATATGATAAATTTATATATCTAGATAATTGATGTTTCCTTTTTTAGTTGTAGTGTTGGTTTAATTTGTAATTTTTATGGTGCTTAAGAATTCATAGTTTATGAGGTTTGATTATTTTCTATCCTTGGATAAGCAATTTTGATGAAATTATGTTTTTGCTCCGCTTTTCGGTATTTTCAGGCAATTGAAGTTGAATATGGAGAAGGTTTTGACACATTTAGACTTGTTGGACTCTCAAGTCTGATGTGGTTATGAATTTAATGAGTTATGTGTATATTAGTTAAATTGTGTTTTATGTTCTGTCAAAGTTAATGTACTAATTATACTTTCTGCTGCTATAACTTACTACTGTTAATTTTACTTCGAGTAGGATTTTTTGAACGACAAACTGCAAGAAGGTTTTCTTAAACGAGAAACAATATGACATGAAGCCTGATGATCTAATTGCGCATTGAGTTTTATGGGTGAGGGATTTCAAGTTTTCCACCAAGTCTCTTATTTTTAGTTTTTGAGTTGCATGTAATACTTTATGGTCAATGTGATCCTATATCTATTTAATTAATTATATTCTTAGATCATGTTGGAAGACTAGCAAGTAGCAATGCTGCTGCTTTTAAAGTTGTTTATTCCTCTTATTTGGATTTGATGTGGGATATCCATGACTGGTTGTTCAACTCAAAATCTGGGATTGTGTTTTTATGGTTATAAAAGGTGAAGATTAGAAGAATCTGAAGCCAGTGAGCTCCCAAAAGGCCTCATACTAGGTAAAGATGAGAATATATACATATAAGCCTTACATGATCCACACCCCTGGACAATGTGGGATCTTACACATTGATTTGATTTGATACCAAAAGTCCATCTGGAGTTCCCTTCAAACCACTCCCGTCCTCCCCCTAAACTCCCCATTTTCCACCCACCACATCTCTCTCTCTCTCTCTCTCTCTCTCTCTCTCTCTATATATATATATATATATTTATATATAGTAAGTTTTTACTTTTAATAAAAAAACATATTTTTACCTTTCACTGGTACTATTCACTACACCTTTATTTGTCATTTTTCATTAAAATTAAAAAAAATTTTGGACTTTTCGTTAGTTTTCCTTTATATATATATATATATATATATATATTTGTTTGTTAAAAACCCAATTTTTGTTGTATCACTTTCTTCATCCTAACTCCAACTAATCAGATAATGAGATCAAGTTTTTGACAATATTAAGCCATATCTCTTTGCATACCCTTTTCTTTTTTCGAAGCATCACAGAATGCAGTGTGAAGGTGACTCTGCACATTAGACTGCTTATTGGCGATGAACGCCGTCAAGGTTGCAAGGAGTGTGTTGTTGTTACACCCGGAAAGCCTCAGGTGCTCAAAGTTTTGTTTCCAGTGAGGAACTGTATTTTTGTAGATTGGAATTTTTTATGTTACTAAATTTGGATATCTGGGTTATGTATGTGAGGTTTAGTTTAGTTTAATCTTTTTAGCATTATCAAATGAATTATTAGTGTTTCGAGATTGCATCGCGGTTTAATCCATGGATTTTTGGAATTTTGGGGTTGATTTGTTAGTCCCCTTCATCTGTTATGTGCATTGGTTCTACTTGTTTTACAAAGAGAGTAGAGAGACAAGGAAGGAGACACACGTCAATGTACATTTTTACCCTTGCATTTATCGGACATTTAATGAAAAAATCATCTTTGGACTAAATTTGCAAACGGATTACACCACGAGGGTTTAAATCCTAATTTTTTTTTACCACAATGGCTATTTTCCGATTACCTTACCACCACGAGGACCGTTTATCCGATTAGGCCTTAAAAAGAACCTAAAATAAAAAAATGTCATAAATTCCTATATTAACTAAATGATTTGATCTCACACTTTTAAAATCGTTAAGGCTCAAAATTGGAAGGTCAACAAAGACCAGTACGGTCAACCCTTGATGGACTAAGAATAAAGACTTTGAGTAATGGACAACAAGGTGTAAGTGGCTACGTCCACGGTTGTGCTCTATATACATATATTTTATATGTGGGTTGCAAGAAGTGTTCAGTAATATTGTAATCTTTCCTCTTCTCTCTTGCTCCGACCCCTTATAAGAGGTACTCGTCCTCTTATTAATGCTTCTAATGAGACCCAAAAGTCCTAGGCTTTCAAGTACTTCATCGCCCTAGCATTAAAAGAACTAGATGTGTAGCATTCCTCTAATAATACAACTGTTTCTAATTCTCCCATCAATTTGGGATGTTCTTGGCTTTTTTACTTTTATTTTTTTTATCTCTCGTACTGGGAGATACTCGCCACGAGATGTGCTTTTCAAATATGGCAGCATTATGTTAATGCTCAAAATTGAGAGGTCAAAAAATGACCAATCCAGTTAACCCTTGGACTTGGGACAAAGACTTTTAAGTAATTGACAACAAGGTCTAAGTAGTTCACCCTTAAAGCTGAGCTACACCTACTGTAGTGCTTTGTATATGAGTTACAAAGAAGTGCTAAGTAATAGTGTAATATTTCCTCTTCTTTCTTGGTCTGACCCCTTATAAGAGGAACTCGTCCATCTGATATAGGCCTCCAATGAGCCCCCAAAAGTCCTGGACTCTCAAGTATTTCACCGTTGTAGAGTTAAATGAACTAGATGTGTAGTCTTGCCTTGCTGGCTAGTCCTTCCTTACTCAGTCGACACGTGAAGACGAAGTGACACTTACTCAGGAGCAGTTGCAAACTTTTCTGGGCAAACGCATACTGAGCACTTTGCTCAGTCTTAAGGAGCTGAGGAGACATCGACCCGAGCGTTTTGTCTGACAACCTTTATGTCCCTTCATAGGCTTCTACTATCGTTGATGGCCAACACACGGCCCCGATTAGATGTCAGAGCAGGCCTGTCTCTAGAGCTTATGCTATAAAGTTGTTAATTTGCCAACTTTCTTTAAGCGGTCGGAAAGTAGTTTCTTAATAGCTGTTGGGCTTCTTTTCTAATAGTCAATCCAGACTGGTAAGCAGTCGCCTATAGCGGTCTAGCCTCCTTCCCTTGGTTCTAATGGCTGGCTTATAGGCCTAATGACTTGGTTTTCTTTTCCTTCTTTGGGCCTTCTCAGGCCTGTATTATTTTAGGGGTCTAAAAGGACCATGCGTTAACAAAAATAATTTAGTCATTAATTGTATTCCTAAATGAATGCACATGAATATTATTCATGCAGTCCACAAGATATTCTCATCAAGGTGTGTTAACTAAGTAATCAGAGATGAGATTTATAACTAAGGACTAAATGAAAATCAAGACGAACGATTACATACACATATTGAATACAATCTACTAAAGATGCTAACTAAAAAGGCTTGCACGTTGAACTTATTAATTAATTTTTTTCCTCAAAACATATTAATGAGTTACATTAGAGATTTTCAGTAATGTCCTCAAATGCACTCAAGTTCACCTTCCCTCCCAATATTTAAATAAATGAAATCTAGTTGAGTGGTCAGGGATCCCTTCATTAATGTGCGTCTTTAAACTGGATTTTGAAAATCTTATCTCCCTTGTGCAAAAATCTATCTCATGATCTAAAATATCCATAATATCCCGATATTTCCATCGAAATTTCCGTGTTTTTGGACTACCGATATTTCCGATATCATCGATATTTTAGACCTTGCTAAGTCACTCATGTATCTTACCATGCAATGTATAAAGTGTAAAATATTGTACTAATTCATTATATATAAATGATTATTGTGTGTTTAAACTTCTTTCATTAATTACTACATATTTTCTACACTCACAATGTTTGCCAGCTCGCTATATAATCAACTTAAAATCAGTTAAATATATCATGCAATGCATTTCCTTCCAATTTTTTGTGATAAACTAATAGATAATTGACTAAATAAACATCCTGCAAAGTTTCAATAAAAATTTCTACGTTTTTCTTACAATTTCCGTGGTTTTTATTCAATTTTTATCTATATCGATAATATCCCAATATTTCCATCGAAATTTCCGTGTATTTGAACTACCGATATTTCCGATATCATCGATATTTTAGACCTTGCTCCTTTGTAACATAATTCGGATTAATTTCCTATTAGAGCCACATAAGATCCTTTTCAAATCCGGCAACTCCGTAATTAGATTTTATTTAATTACTCTTTCTGACTTGGGCTTCGGCCCGCTTTAAATTAAAGCCCAGGCCCAAACTTCGACGACAAGAAGTCTTCAAGAAACCTACCATGAAACCTGGCGGCAATTCCCTTATAAAAAGCCCCTTAAACCCTCCCATCTTTCGCCTCTTCAATTGCGCTCTCTCAAAAACCCTAAACCCAAAACCCTAGCCTCCTTCTCTCTCACTCTCTCTCAGGTCTTCAATGGAGTTTTGGGGTGAGCCGACTCTTCCTGCATCTCTTTTATTCTTCGTTTCGTATGATTTCGGTGTCTAGGGTTACCTGCTGTTATGATTTGCGCGTCTGTTCTGAGGAGATTGTTGTTGTTGCTAAAATGTTTGTGTTCCTTGTATGGGTCTGAAGTTGTTTGTGTTGTTTCTGTTTAGAAGTCAGTGTAATCATTTTGCTAGTTTTTGAGTTTGATGATTTTCAACCAGTATTTCGGGTTTATGGTCTCTTAAAATGGCAGTCTGCACGGTTTCCTTTCCCGGGTTTTGTAGAAAAAATGTGGATTTAAAAGGACAATGGAGGTTATTCTGCTTTTTATGGGTCTGCAATCAAATGTGTCTGGATATTTTGGGTTTGCAGATGTTATGCTCTTAATTATTATTGTAATCTGAATAACGATCCTGTTTTCATTGGTTTAGGTGTTGAAGTTAAGGCTGGAGAGCCTCTAAAAGTAGTGCCAGAGGAAAGCTCTGTTATCCACTTGTCACAGGTTAATTGATTTGTCTACTAATTTTTCTTTGTAGTCACGGTACATGGCATGCGTTCGCAAGTTTATTAATAGTTTCTTGTTCTCTAGGCAACTCTGGGCGAGTTGAAAAAGGGAGGTGATCAGTGTGTTATCCATGTCAAGGTTGGGAACCAGAAGCTTGTTTTGGCAAATCTCTCATCTGATAAAATGCCTCAGATTCCCTTTGACTTGGTCTTTGAAAAAGAGTTCGAGCTCTCGCACAGCTTGAAAAGTGGGAGTGTCCACTTCTGTGGTTATCAAACTTGCCTCGCAGAATATCCTTTTAATTGCTTGTGTTTATGCTGACTTGATTGTTGGATCATGATATTTACACTTACTTTCTAAGTGCCTTAAACTTGTTAAGATAAGGTGGAGTCTCATTTTAAATGCTGTGTTCAGTTTTTTGTTTCTCTACTCCTATTTTTTTTTTATCTGTTGTTGCTTACCCTCTTAGGATAACCTTTAGTTGGGTCTTTGATTTTTTTCGTACCTCAGCGGGTGTAGTATTGTTGGACTGGGTTGGGTTGAGCACCCTAAATTGGGGAACAAGTTAATTGGCTTATAGTACCATATTGTTACATTGTTTTTCAAAATTAAGTTTATTGTAATTTTATCAAGTTTTTGTGTTGACTGTTGTATAGAGGTATTCAAAACTTTCGGCAGTTGTACCTATTGCTTTTGGGATGAAAAATGTACAAGTTCATATTTATGTTTTATCCTCCATGCTAGTTATCTTTCGAGGAAAACAAGTTTTTGTGAACTGGGGTTTTAAATTGCATGAAAACTAATATAATGCTGATTTTGTAATTTAGTGTTGATTAATATTGCAATATTTAGTGTTTCTCCATTGCTTCCTTGACTACTTGCTCTGTTCTGCTGCCACTGAATCGGATGAGGAGGACCAATCTGGTAAGTTCTATTATATTTTACCTTTCTGTTTTCTGTTTATCATGAATTTATTATTCAACCTTAGCTCATATGGTTACAATTTTCCATGTATGTGGTATTCACAGATTCAGAAGAGGATCTCCCACTGAATTTTACCGACAATGGTAAATTCTGCACCTGGACTTCTCTTAATTTTCCTGCAGGAATGTGTCTTATGTTGAATTCATTCTTACCAGTTTTTGGATTGTGCACAGGTAACGTTGTTGCAGCAAAGCCAGCTCCACCCAAAACTAATGCTGTCAAACCAGAATCTTCTGGAAAGCAGAAGGTTAATATTGTAGAGCCAATTAGGGATGAGGATGATTCTGATGACTCAGATGATATTGATGGTTCTGATGATGATGATGACGATGGAAGTTCTGATGAGGTAACCAAAAGGGTTTCATAAGAATATGGCTGTTCTTTTAATAATTATAATTGAAATATGTTCTGAATTGTCCCAAAAAGTAAAACAGATTATGAACTTTTGCACACTGACGATGTCTTTGACATCCCCTTGGCCTTTTTGTTTCATCCACAAGTTAACTTATTTCCTGTTGTGGTTTTAGCCAATGTCTAAAATTAGTTTGAGCTTTAGTTTTTTTCCTCTTTAGTTCTGAAAATTTGTTCTTGGGCTGTGTTTCAACTTGTTTGTTGTTGGAGGTTCTTGGGTCAAACATTAGTTTTGGATTTAGCTTTAAGATTACCAGTTTCTTGCTTGTATCTAATAAATAACTTTCAAAATTTGCGTTTCCTATTGTAGGACATGCTTGGAGCTGATGGCAGTGATGAAGATGATGACGACAGTGAGGAAGAAGAGGAGACCCCAACTCCTAAGAAGGTAATCAAATGAATTCATTTGGTTCCCGTTTGTTTGCTTTTTTGCATCCGGATTTTTAACTGCGAGTTCTAATTGTTCATAATTTGATAATTTATCTAGAACTCCAAGAAAAGGCCCAATGAATCTGATCCGAAAACTCCCGTCTCTGCTAAGAAGGCAAAGCAAGTTACTCCACAGAAGACTGGTAGTTTTCCTTTTCTCTCACACAGAAAAGCATTATTTAGTATAATATTTCCGCGAATGATTCTTCCTGTTTTCTAGCTTTAGTAATCAAATTAGGAATTTATCTTGCATGTCAACATGTGATGTAAATGTATAACGATTGGGGAAACTCAACATGCAAAATAAATTCCTAATTCTATAAATTTCTCTCATTTACTTAGCGCAATTGGTTGCTTCTGTTACAGATGGAAAGAAGGGTGCCCACACTGCTACACCGCACCCTGCAAAGAAGGGAGGAAAGACTCCTGCTACCTCTGACAAGTCCAAGCCACAAACACCCAAGTCTGCTGGCGGCGATCACTCTTGCAAGCCATGCAACAAGTATGTTGAAAAACAGTTTTTCTCTCTACTTTCTGGTGTCTGCTGTATTTTGTTGCTGGTTTTCATGTGCTGTGTTGCTGTTTGCAGGTCATTTAACTCCGATGGTGCTCTTTCGTCTCACAAGAAGGCCAAGCACAGCGCTAAGTAGAACGAGAGGGATGTATGGAAGCATGACATGTCTATGATATATAATATTTTTGATAATTGAGATTACAGAAGGGTTGGGGGTTGGGGCGTAGTGGTTGTCCTCGTGGTTTTTGAGATCGTCGGCATGTCCTCGTGGTTTTTGGTCCCTTTGTATTGCATATTGCTCATGAATCTGAAGTTAGGTGTAATATGTTTTGAATCTCCTAGTCTTTTAATTTTGATCGCACTATTATCTGATTACCAGTGACTTGCATTTTAATCGCTCTTGTTAAAGAGCATTTCAACGAATGGAATGCTACTTTTCTATCACTACACACTTGTGATGTTTGTTTTTTGTTTGATTTATTCAATTTGATAGTTAGAAGTTGATTTATTCCGTTCGACAATTAGAGTGGTTGGTTGGCGAAGAGTGTTTGGATATCATTTTTCTTATCTAAATAACGCTGTTTAAATCTTATTAGACCTGTGATAATGTCTCGTTGGGGGTAACAAATTGATGTTTTACCATAATATATTCACACAGCTTCAATCCTAACATAATCAAGACTGGCACGAACGTGGTGTAGAGAATGGTTAGCCGGAACACCGCAACTTGCCAACTACGGCGGCCGGATCTTTTGTTAACGTGACGGTTTGGTTCGTGAAATGGGTTCTTGGTAATGAACACCCTATATCCGAAGTTTATACTAACAGAGAGATATAAAAAGAGAAGTGCACGAATTGAACGGGGTTTAGAGTAAGAAATGCTGGCTACCTTTTCCACTGCTTGCTTACTTTGTTCATCTTATTAAAGTGTAGAAAAATATTGCGAGGATTAAATGGTATGGACTATAATATACTCTAAAAATTGGGTGAATGTAAGAGGGATGTGGACTTGACATTTATAGTGGAAATGAATATACATTAATCCCTTTGAATCCTTTCCCACGTAGCAAATGCAATGATTAAGTATGGATAATTACCTAATTACTAGGATTTAGGAATGATTTCAAATTGGTCTAAACCATTTGAAACATTCTAAGTACAGTAAAACCTCTATAAAGTCATAAAGTTAGGACTAACCAATTTTAACTTTAAAGAGGTTAGTACTTAATAAAACTGTTGTTAAAAATATATTATTTATTGACTTATTTTCTTTAATGAATGTTGTGTTTCCCAAATAGTATTCTTATGTCGTATGAAAATACTAAAAGTTGTATTTCCCAAATAGTATTCATATACGGAAATACTAAAAGTTTCTTGCCGAGAAGTTATAAACATGCTTGAGTTGGTAGAAACATTTTGGCTTCAATAAGATGGTGTCTATGTTGAAGAAGTATTACGTACTCACAATCTCAAAATGTGATATCCTCTAAAAACTAAAACATTGTCGCTATTTTAGATAAATATTTTTGCTCATCTTAAACTTATATATGTGACATTGCAAATTTTTGTATCATTGACAAATATTACCATATGAATGTGTATTTCTTTAATATGGAGTTTATTTCTATACAGAACTGGTCTCAAGTTAGGACCGAAATTATTTTACGAGTGATATTGCATATTTTTTGTATCATTGACAAATATTACTGTTTGAATGTGCATTTCTTTGATATGAAACCAAGAAATGTTATAATTCAATGTGGAGTTTATTTCTATATATAACTAGTCTCAAGTTAAGATCGAAATTATTTTATTACTTAGGTCATTACTGAGTTTTACTGTGACTCTAACTGCATAACAAAATTGGACGTCTGTTGATCTATCCATGGACCTTAGAATCCCCAAATTAACCCCTTTTAGCAAGCACATTGGGGATTAAATTTAGCTGATGGGATTAAGATTTCTTATTAAATGATGGAAAGAAAATGATCGGTTGCCTGCATGAATATTAACCAGGCAAGGTTATAAAGTGCGCCCCTAGGCCCTCGGATTAGTAGGGTCCTCCATCCACCATGGTAGCTAATATATACAATTTTTACGTTTATATTAATTTTTGTCATTTGATCATCTTCAATTCATTTAATAACAGATAAAAATTAAGAGAAGTGTGAAACCCAAAATGGGGTGTAGATAGCATCACACTGGACAAAAACTTAATGCTTTAAAATTCACCAAAATATATATACTAAATATATATGAAATGAGACGTAACGTTGGAGAAGCATAGTCTATCATTAAAACAGAGACACCATAATATGATCATGCCAACTAAAAACGTCAAATGATAATCCTTGAACATTCAAAAATGTAAACCAACTGGTTCAACAACATGAGAGATTTTGTTTGCCACATTCCACCTGCACCACAATTAGACTACTGCTTTAGACTACTACTACCAACAGCAATAACCTGCAACATTCGTTCTAGCGATGGAACACGAAGATACTTTCATACTCCTGAATCGAAACCTGAAACATCGAATAATCACTCTCCTGAATCCTGAAACACTGCACCAGCAAACCTGTACACAAATTCCATGGTAAGCTGCATTGAAAAGAAAAAGGCTTGGACCATAGAAGCAGGGAAACCTGAACCTGCAAAACTTGTCCAGAATGTAAGATCATGACTTTTTTCATTCCGTAAACTGAAACAGAAAAATAAATAAAGCTACAAAGGGAGAAGAAAACAAAACCCAAGACAGAACCATGACATTCGATCTTTCACTACTCTTGATTTGTGGTTGTCACAGAACCTGACTGTAAATTGTGAATGCATGAATACAAGCAAACATATTTCACACGTCTGTAATATATCAACTAGGGATTGGTTCACATGGAAATAAAAAAAATGCCTATTTGATTAAACTAAGTTAGATCAGCCCCTACTGCCCAGACAGAAGTTCTTTGTTCGGGAGCTAAGAACTAAAAGTTTTTTTTTTTTGTTTTTTTTGTTTCAACATATCCAGTTCAAATAGCTTTCTAGCATTCATACAGTTGAAGGGACAAGGCTTTGTTGTTATTGTTTTCAAAATTTCCGGAAGCTAAATAGAGAACTAGGGCAGTAGGGGAAAGATATATTCAGGTATATCATGCAGGAAGCACGCAGTCATACATATGAATTAGATTAAAAAAAATGCAGTCATATCAATTCCATATCACAGAAGTGTGAACCTGCACACCACCTGCACAGTGGAAAATGTGCTGTAAGCTATATTTATTGAACGAATGCTTACTGGTGAAACATAAATTTCTTTTGTGATTGAGCACGCATAATATATGTTGATATGTATGCATGTGTGTATGCATGAGAGAGAGAGAGAGAGAGAGAGAGAGAGGGAGAGAGAGGGAGAGAGAGTATCTCTATATGTGTGTGCGCGTCTACATATATGTATATTTACAGAGAGAGAGCGAGGAAAAACCAGACAAAAGCTTTATAATATCAGTAGTCATACCCTCATTTCTCTGGAAGTTGCTATTGCTGCTCTTACTCATGGCCATTCTGATTTTCCATATGTGCATGCCTGTCATTGTTGCTTCTGTCAGTGTTGACCTTACTAGCATTTTCATTCTGTTCTTTTTCCCTATTCCACTGCTCAATTTTGGCTCGTCTCTCCTCACTTCCTTCTCTAACTGGACTGTGGTTTCTTCTTCCAGGGCTTCTACTTCTACTGTGTCCTCTCTTTCGACCAGGGCTTAGAGTCTTGTTCCTCCGGCTCCAGCTTTCAGGATAACGATCATCATCATCATACCTTCTGCTATGAGCACGGCTCCCATGAGAGCGTTCTTCATAACTACGATGCCTGTAAGGGCTGCGACTCCTGCTTCGACTGCGGCTGTGCTTTCTCCGATAGCTCCCAAATAATTCACGCCTCAATTCCCTGATATTGTAAGTTTATAACAAAGTATGAGTAGCCACTTAGTACTACATTCTAGTGGTATTCCTCTTCACTCGTAAGTGAGAGGTCTTAGGTTCGACTCTCGCCAAAGAAGAATTTGAACCATATTATTGTTAGCCCATTGTGA
The DNA here is from genome assembly GCA_036320875.1 of Cotoneaster glaucophyllus. Taxonomy (NCBI): domain Eukaryota; kingdom Viridiplantae; phylum Streptophyta; class Magnoliopsida; order Rosales; family Rosaceae; genus Cotoneaster; species Cotoneaster glaucophyllus. Next base: position 14,409,186 of record CM070058.1, on the reverse strand, counting down.
GGCTATGCCTACTCCCTCCCCTTAGACCATCTCCAACCCATGGGATAAAGCTTAAAATATAAGCTTTAAAACCCCTCCAATCCATTTCCAACCATTGGGCTAAAATAAGCCCTGGGGAAAAAATATCTTTGGGCTAAATTCCCCTAGGATTTAAGCCGGCTTAAATTATTCTAGACCCACCAAACTATCATATTTCAAACTTTTTTTTTGTTTTTTTACTTATAATCTAACGGCTATGATCAAATGAGATCAAATCTAATAGTAAAAAAGAGATTTGATGGCCCAAAATTAAATCTAACGTCTAAAATAATGTAAGAAAACTATTTAAATCAAATTTAACTTAAGACTTTATAAATACCTAGTATTTGTATGATTTTTAATTACTTATCAGAATTTAAATATTTTTAAATTAAAATGTTCATAAAAATAAATTAAGATAATTTACATAAATTTTAGGGTAAATTACACAAAACTACCTCAACTATGGGTCGAACGACACTTTCATACTTCGTCTTTTAAAATTGACAATGTCATACCTCATATTTAGAATTTGGTCCAATGTTATACCTCCGTGAATTTCTCAGTTAAATGATGACGTGGCTTAATCTGGGACCCACTCTCTATTAAAAAATTAATTAAATATTTAAAACTAAAAAAATAAAATCATTTATTTATTATTTTTTTGGCATGGGACCCACCCCTTATCCCTCTCCCCCGTCTTCCCCAACCCAAAACCACAACCACCCAAACCCAGATCCCCATTAACGACGGAGCCGGTTCTCGCTTTCATCATCCTCTTCTCACTCCTCTCTTTCTTATCCGCCCTCCCCGCCCAGGCCGTCCAAGATGCCGCCGAAATCCTCTCTGATTCCGGCTACGTCTCCATGGCGATGACTCTTGAGATCGTCTCTGAGTCCCTCATCCCGCAGTGCTCCTCTCTCACCATCTTCGCTCCGCCGGACTTTGAGATGGCTTGTTTTGTCCCTTTTCATTCCGTCGATCCAATTTTACGGTTTCAATTCATTCTCTCTCTGCGATTCGATTTCTGGGGTTTCTGATTTCTCTCTGTGATCAATCATGGTGAGCAACAACAGGGAGAGCAATGTCCAGGAGGAATCGAGCCCTCTTCTGAGCAAGCAATTCGAGGAGAACTAGAAGGATGTTGAGAAGCCTGCCAAGGCATCGCCGGAGAAATCGCCGACAGATATGGGTCATGTGAATGAAGGTGGTAATGGGTGCGTGTGGACAACCGATGGGCTGCCGTTGGGGCACGGGAGCATGATGGGTGAGCTTATGGGTCGGGCTTAGTGATATTTTGTATGAAATACCGAGAGGGCTGTTTGATTTGTTGCTGGTTTTTCTCTGTGTGTGGAATTTAAGGGAGAGATGGCTCAGACTGTGGGAAGGAACGTGGCAGCTCCGTTGCTGTTTCTCAACTTGATCATGTATTTGATCGTTGTCAGTTTTGCTAGTTGGTGTCTCAACAGGTTTTGGACGAAATGGTGCGACTATGTCCTTTTTGATATTCTCCGTATTGGCTGAGGTGATGGGCATAGCATCAAAGCTTGCCGGAGCAAACCACATCAGATCTTGGGCTATAAAACCCATATCGCCAAATCCATTTCTTTCACTCACATAGCTCACTTCCAATGGCAGAAAAGCAGAGGAATAATGGATTTGTGTGCACATTGTTCTTCCTCTGTTTGGTTCAATGAAACCCCATTCCGATTCCAATCGCCGTCGCCATTCTCGACCCTGGTTGATTTCTTGGCTCTGCAGTCGATTCGGAAGTCGCTGGAATACATTGTTTATTCGATTTGCGATAACAGATTGATTCAATTACCATTTTTTATTTGAAATTATGTTTGGGGTGGTTTAGGGTGGTGATGGATTTGGGCTGGGGGAAGACGGAAGGGGGTGAAGACGGGGGAGGGGGATAGGGGGTGGGTCCCATGCAAAATAAATAAATAAATGATTTTATTTTTTTAGTTTTAAATATTTAATTATTTTTTTAATTTTTTTAATAGAGAGTGGGTCCCGGATCAAGCCACGTCAGCATTTAACTGAGAAATTCACGGATAAACTAACGGAGGTATAACATTGGACCAAATTCTAAATATGAGGTATGACATTGTCAATTTTAAAAGATGAGGTATGAAAGTGTCGTTCGACCCATAGTTGAGGTAGTTTTGTGTAATTTACCCTAAATTTTATTTTCAAAAAAGTTACCGAGAAAAAAAAATTAGGCTAAAAACATTATTTAATAGTCTTGGGCAAAAATTTTAAGCCATAAGGGTTGGAGGAGAAAAGTTGTTTCTAGGTTAAGGCTTAAAATTTTATGGCTTAAATTTTTAAGCTTTATCCCCAAGGGTTGGAGATGGTCTTAGTGTACATACTATCGTTAGTTCAAAAAAAAAAAAAACAAACAAAAAACAAAGTATGAGTAAATTTAATTTATCAGTACATTCTGCAATAAGTAAAGATCATCCAGTAAAGCTTACCTGCCAATCCTTTTCAGGTGCATAAAATTGCAGTATCCACCACGGTTGCACGTATTCTCCTCATATTGCCTGCAGGTGGCTTCACGGAAGTCTGTCACTGGTGAATAGTCAACAATGATAGGACGACCTGCAAATGATTTACGATGGGACAGAAGTTCAGCATATAATAACCATATAATTTAGGCCTAAATAGAGATATAAACCATACCTAGTAGAAACCTTGAGATCAAATTCTAAAGATGAAAGATACAGAGAAACACTAACCAGCATAAAATCTTCCACTCAGGTTCCGAAGCGCATTTGCAGCATGATCTTCCTCCCTAAACTGAACGTACACATTGCCCACCTGCCCAAATCAATAAATTTCCCGGTAGAACTAAATATCAATAATCTTTCTGTTGAAACAAAAAATAAAAAAGGAAAACCGAACAAGAGCTTAACTCTCCGTTCAATATAACATACCATGTGGTCGGCTAGGTTGTCGCAGACATTCAGACTTTCAATGTCGCCATACTTACTCAACTCCTGAAATAGATCCTCATAAAACTCCTGCAGTTCCCATACATCAAAATTTTAATTGTCGGGCGTATCACATACAGAATACAAATGGATTTGCACAAACGCTTAAAGTTTTCAACTATTTCACAGCTGTGTATTAAGCATTCCGGGGTTTAAGGTAACAAACGATCATACAAAAGTTTATTTTGTACTGAACGCACCCTACGACCGATTTTGTAATTTTATTCAACTCTACTTTTTCTCCTCTCCAACTAAAAACACTAGCAAGAGATAAAATCTTCAATTTCGTTTCGGACTTTTCGTTGAATAATATTAAAGATTCAATTTTTAATCACAGCAATTCAGATAAATTCACAAATGGGGGAATTGCAGAGACTCTAATATGGATAACAAAAAACCCTAATTCAGAGAAACAGCACATAATTAAATGATAAATCAAATCAAATCAAAACAGCACAAATTCAATTCGGTTTCCGTTGAATCATCGGTTTAATTGCACAAAACAACATCAAATTAAAGCTAATCCGGTAAAAGGGTTTTCGATTTTCAATCAAAAGAACAAGAAAAAGAAGGTTGAGGGAGACCTCAAAGTGCCTCTGCATCTGGCGGGGGTCGATGGGCTGGCCCTGGGCGTCGACGCCGGGGGTGATCATATCGGGCCGCTGGTACATGTTAGAGAGCAGGAGCGTGGGGCTGACGCTGGGCTTGGTGTGGAGTCTGGAGCAGCGGTCGCCGTGCCTGCAAGCCCCAATTTTGAAGTAGAAAGGGCAGTTCACTCGGTCCTTCTCCGTCCCGAATATCGAAGCCAAGTGCTCCGCCATGGCTGTCTTCGATTCTGCTGTGGTTGTGAATTAATGGGCGGAGGGAGGAAGCTTGAGACGGTGGTCGGAGGCGAAGGGTGGGCTATAAATATTGAGGATGGGGGAGACAGGAAGTGGTTGTTTGCAATTGTGGTTCTGGTTCTTCTAGAGGGTTCGTTCGGACTGTTGGACGTGTTTACGTGAAATTGGGATCACGTGAGGGTTAGCATTAGATCACGTGGCCGCTCATCAATTACAATCATCGGTGAATTAGACTTGACAATTTCTTACATAACATATCAACACGATACGTAAATAACACAAAAGTAACAAATTTTGGATCGACATGATAACTAATCGGGTCGTTATCGGGTTACACGATAAGAATCCGTTAATAACGATTCTTAAAAAATTTACACAATAGTTACACGTAGGTAACACGTTAAAAAAATGTTAATTTGATGATTTTAATTCTTTACATTACCCGCTTCAGTACGGAGGCAGATTCTCTGCTCTCCCAATACCATACCCTTCACATCCCCTCCTGTGTTGTGTGATTACGGTTAAGCCACGTTAACATTTTATATGATTTTTTTATAGAGATAATAAAACAAAAAAACAATAAAAATATAAAATGTTGACGTGGTTTAACCGTGACCGTATAAATAGGAGAGAATGAGAATGATATGATATTGGGGAGGCAGATTGTACGACCTGCAACCGCGGTGCATGGTTCCTCCTCACCGTCTCTAATCACTTCTTATGATGCAAATATAGGGTCTTCATTCTCATGGGAGGATAAAGTTTGGGTCCCATTTTAAACTACTAAAAAAAAGGTCATAGTGTATTTGTATATATTGTATATTAAATATGTATTATTGTATTATTATTCTATATAAATTTAACAAATTTAAATTTATTTATTTATTATTTTTATAGTATATTATAGGCAAAGAGTGAGATTAAAAAATTATAAAACACATTAAAAGTAAAAATATCAAGTAATTTAAAAATAACAAACACATTAAAAAATTATAATAATTAATTTACAAGTGTGAAAAATGTGAAAAAAGGTAAATGCTCGTGATCGCATCATCTACACTTTGAGGATGGGTACATCACTGCATCGCTGTTTGAACTTTTAGAATCATGCAAACCCTCATGAATAGTATTTTTAAGGAGTTTAAAATAAATAAAATTCATAATCATTAATGTACAAGTCTGAAAAATGTGAAAGCATATATAAACGCTCGTGATTCCATCCTCAACCTTGAAACGCAACTCCTTTTGTTTTGCATATCCTAGACATGGTACTTTGTATTAATGTACTAATGTTTTTTCATTAGGCTCTTACTTTGGGGTATGTAATACTTGATAGGCAAATGTTGTTGTTTTTTTTTTTTCAAATGTTTTGAAGTAATATTTATGTGACAATGTGCTATGCATATACTAATTTAGTATTATGTTTTCCATTTTTTGGGTCAAATTATGTCTATCATTTTCATTATTTATTGATTTAAAATATTTTTTTTAACGGGTAATGAGTTGGATCATATTACCTGATAACATTAACGGGTCGATTCAGGTTGGCTCATATTATCCGTTTACTAACATATGTTACACGACACAACCTATTAAGATATCAGATATGTCACGAAAAACACAAGATGAATGTTAGGTTTAGATGGAATGATAGAAATGGTATAGTCTTCGAAAATAAAACTCATCATCGGTGGGAGATTGTTGTGCATGCACGACAACTATGAGAGAAATTTACAGATGGTGAATAGGCTCAATGGGATTGCTGATCATGCTACTTGGCAACCACCGATGGTAGGAATGGTGAAAAACAACTTGTTTGTAACAAAGGCCGAGCTACTTTCTCCTCAAGCTGTCGAATGTATTGTCGCGAGAGAAAGACTTATGTTTGCTTCTAAGGTGGAGAGCATTTTGGAGAATGAAGATGTTTGGGCAAGATTTCCCTTGCACAGCTCCCCAGGGGTATGGCACTTTGTATGTTGTTGGGTGAGTTCTTGCTGCTTGCTGTACTGCAAGTTAAGTTAGTAGTTAGTTTGCAATGTGCCTTTATGGGACCTTTGGTGTAGGCCTTGAGGCTCGCAATCAAAACTAACAAGGGTTTGAGTGTGCCACTGTTATCTTAGTATAACAGATTGTTAGATAGGTGTGATTTAAGTTAATTATTTGCGCCCCAAGTTACTTAAACTTCTTGTTATCAAAGGAATGTCACAGATGGGTTAAGTTTGCATTAAGTTTTTTTTTCTTGCCTTGTAAACAAGGACTTTTAGTTCATAATCTTGTACGTCTAAAACAAAGGGAGTTCATGGCCATTTCAACCACTTCCTCGATCACAGTTTACTTTTAATGAAAACATGTTCGTTAACTTAACCAACTTCGAATGCAAATGGAACTCTTAAGTAGAAAACAATTGGAAACATCTTGAATACATGCTGAAAAGTACATTAAGCGACATATCTACTAAATAAAAGTACAAACAAAGAGACTCGGGCAAGATTTCACCTTGTCGGGTAAGGTTGAACTTCTTGCAACCTCTTCTCTTTGGGTTTACAGATGATTGTATGCTAAAAGGGATGGAGAGTAAATAGGTTTTATGTGAAAAAATCGATACTACATTACTAAGGGAAGGTAGCAGAGCTTCTATACTAGACAAAAGATAGCTTTTCCTAAGGGAACTATAGCTAAAAGGACTGTCTGGACAAGTTTAAGCTTTCTAGGTATGAACTGGCTTGAGTGCAGAGTTTGTATGTCTTTTGATTGATTGGTTGAATGTCTTGTCTCTAGTATCTCTTTCTCCTTTTATAGGCAAGTTGGCCCAACTACTTTGGCTTTACTCTTGGCCGATGACTTTCGGAGGGTAGTGAGTCATCTCTTATTTACTTCCTTATGCCATCAAAAAGTAGTTTTTGGTTGGTGGTGAGTTGGTCTCTATCAACCATCACTTCAATCATAGGCACATGACATATGTTTTAGCTGAAATGGCTTTAATTCATTTCAGGCCTGTCGACTGGGCTTCGGGCAAGTCTTCATTTGCTTTGGCATCCTTGGGCCTCCTTATCATAAAGCCCAATGTTAAATATTAACCCAAACAGTGCCCCCTTTAATCATTGTTAAGTCTGCTAATCGAGACATTAATAATGATTAAACACTAGCCGTATGCTTTAACTTGGGACTTGCACCATTTAAACAACCGTTTTCGAATAAACCTTTGCACTAACCCACGATCTCCAACGTTAACTAACTACCCGTTATATAACCTCCATTTAAATTTCTCGGCCAATACTTCTAGCAATTCTTATTCTTTGAGTTACCAGAATCTCCTTACCTTCGCAGTTCTTTCTTACTATCTACTCTCAATCTGTTTCCCTTTCTTCTTCAAAACTAATCAATCAATGGCACCCAAACTTTGCCCTGCATGTGAGTCTGGTGAAGGGATCGTCAACTTACGTCGCCGACTCAACGACCTTTGTCGCCCTCAGGCTGGCCTGAACCTTTCCAAATTCTTCAAGGAATGAGGTGTCCACTATTTGGTACCCTTGACTGCCCGAGTTCCTATCACAGTGGAAAATAACATGCATGCTGCTAATTGGTTCACTCCCAGCTCTTACTCCACCGAGGTTAGCATCTTGTCCTCCAAATGGTCCAATTTCTGAAGGGGATTCCCATTGATGATGGATGAAGCTTGGTGGACAAGCTCGAGCCCATCTGGAAATAGAAGTGGATGTGGAATCTACAAGTTCATCATGCTCTCCAAGGTCACGGTTATAGTCAAGCCCGAGCTCTGACCACAACTCTCATTTTTTGGAACAATAGAACCAACACGTTTGACTTTAAGATGGGTCTCATGTCTCTTACATTCTAGACATGGCTCAAGTCTTCAGGCTAAGACCCTCAGACAAGTGCGTGGACATCACTTATGACTGGTCTTTGCCCTCTTGCCCGACTGCTGAAAACTCGGGCGCATCTGAGTCCATCACTCGTCTGGACTACAACTCATCAACCTTCAAAAGCTATGAGATGTCCTTCACAGGCTTCATCCCATTTGCAAAGAAGACTTTCAGCCCGCCTTCCTCCACTACAGATAGGGCTCAGGAACACATGTACTTCCTCATGTACTGGTTGAACAAACATGTGTTCCCAAACAAATCCAAATAAGTAAAATTAGAGTGGATTCCCTTGGTGGAGACACTGCACTCCTTTGACGACGTAGCCACGGGGCCCTTTCTCTTTGCACACCTCTTCCATATCTTCTACGAAATGACCATAAGTGAGCCTTTCGAAACCAACTTCGACTCTATGCACTGTGTGACTTCCTTCCGCCTCCGCTCTCCCTCAAAAGTGACGTTTCAGGCAGCTCGGCACAATTTGGAAGTGATGAGCAGAATCACCCACAAGCCCTAGCGTTGAACTTTGAGTGCACCCCTACCTTTGCCACTTGGTGGGAGGCCAAGTGGTCAAAGAAGTATGAGCGAGACATCAGAGAGGCCCATGATTGTCTATTCGGGTAGGTTTTCTTCAACTTTCTCCCCAAGAAGGAGGAGTTTGAGAACTGGAAGGAGGCGATGTAACGTCCCGAAATTTCTAATTCGGAAGCTAATTACTAAGATAGGCCCAAAAATTATTTCGGAAGATAATCACCAAATTCCTTTTCTTAGACAATTTTCAATAAAAGATTAATCTCAGTTATTTTATTATGGTTGCATCTAACCTTCTCGTTAGACTGCCTACGTACCGTACGAATGGATCAAGCCATTTGTAGTTCACAAATTCAATTTCTAACTCATTTCCGAAAATCATTCAAGTGATTAACAATCACTAACTAGGTTCAAACAAGTGAATCAGACCAAATGCATATCAAATATGGTTTTAGAAAATCAAAATTTGCTTTAAAAGACAGCATTGGTTCACTAGCCACGCGCCGCCGTAAGTGGCTGTTAGCCGCCCCGACGAAAATTTCAACTATTTCCAAAAATTACCAAATTTTACAGAAATGTAGAGTAAGTCAAGAGGAACAACTTTCATATCTGAGCCAAAGCCCAATTCGACCGGGAAAAGCCCCAATTTCACTCAAACCAGCCGAAAACCCTATAAATGGGTGGTTTCGATCCGTCACCTCCGGTGCTCCGCCACCCCAACCAATGTTTGGGCTTTGTTCCTGGCCACTAAAAGAGTGTTTTGGTGGTGGTAATTGCAGGAAATAGCTTCAGGATTTGAGGAATCATCGCACGACCCGTCGCACCCACCGACGGTTCTTCACCATTTATAACAAATTTTCTTCTAAATTTGGGTGGAAATGGAAGAGGAAGGGCTAGATGATGATTGTTAATGGTGGATTGGTCCAATTCATGGGAAATTCGATGGAAAACCATCTGAAAATATGGAGAAAACGGGTCGAATGAGCAGGTCGAAATGAGACCCGGTTCTTCCCCCTCATTTTCCTTTTCTCTCATTTCCTTCTTCCCTGATTGGTCCCGTGCTCTCCACCCTCTCATTGCCTTTCATGTGGCACTCCCATTGCTCCAGATTTTCTGGAGCCTTCCAAAATAAATGGCAACATGATTATTTTGCCCTCAACTTCAGTCGTTAATAACTTCTTCATTATAACTCTATTTCACGAACAGTTTTTGCCTACACGCTCGTGGAATTTGTCTTCTATCCAAATATGTCAAGAAATACTAAAATATACGAGGATAAAATACGTCTTCGCAAAATTCAATTTAGCCAACTAAGGGAATTTTCATCTTTTCCCCTTTTCGATAAATTTTACATAAACATATATTTTAAATTTTTAGGGTATTACAGGCAATTAACCAGAAGAACCAGCTTCTTCTTATAGGTATACCCTATTACTTTTGTTTTGCTTCTTTTGGTGAGGCTTCCATAATCTATCATTTACTAACTCTTATTTTGGTCTTGCAGCCTAAGGTAACACTGAAGAAATGAATGTCGATCCAAAAAAAGAAGCTGTAGATCTCTGGTTCTTCAAGAGGCCGCTGCTGAGGCAGCAAGGCAATAGGCAGGGTCTAGCCAGGTTGCTGGAGATGCTGGGGACATCTTCGAGCTCTTTGGTGATTCAGAGGTTGAGGCTAGGCCTGAAGTGGAGACCAAAGCTCCTCGTCGGGCAAGGGCAACTGTAGTGGAATCTTCGAAGTCTAGAGTGAACCATGTATATCTTGTGTTTGCTTCCCTATCTCTATCTCTTTACATATTTACCTACACTTGTGAATTGTGCAACCTTGTGAAAGGTCACACCTTAACATTTTACATTATTCCAAAGTTCACCTGATTTAGTACCTCGACAAAATTCATCTTTAACTATTGAAAAAATTAAAAAAAAAACTAAGAAGTAACATAGTGGCGATTAGTTATGAATAACATTTAGTAAGAAAAAAAATGAATTAGTGAAATAGAATTAACATAATTCTATAAAAATATATCATGTTATTCAACTATTCATCTTCCCTTTGGGATCCAAATAATCATCTTTTAATAGCTTTGATTATTGCTCACCTTAGCTTATGTTAATGAAAGGAGTATTGCTTACTATTTTAGTTTTTTGGCGAAAAAAAAAAAAGAAAAAAAAAGCTAGAACTTATGTTTCACATTTTAATGAGGCCTATTGAGCATCACTTGTCAAGCATACCGGATTTTGTCTAAGAGCATTTTATCGAACAACTTATGGACATTCTCAAGTCCCACACTAGATGATCATAGAGTCCTCCAATGATTTTTTCTCTATGTTTCTCGACTTCTATAGAGTGTCGAAATCTGAGATGACTTCTCTTTTGATCCACCACTGATTACAACTACAAAATTTTGGGTCTTGCAAACTTACACTTTCCTAGGACCATGAGTGCGAGAGAGAAAAAATGAGTTGGGTGAGTTTGAGTTTCAAACAATGAATCTATATTTTATAATCGCTTATGCTAAATGTGGATGCAAATTTCCGCCTTTTTCTTCTTGGACAAAATTGCACCTAAAAAAAAAACCTTAGGTCAAGGCCAAGAGCCTCATGCGCCCACGATGAATGCGATGCCAAAGTTAGAATTTTGAGGGAAAAGTGTTTGGAGAATTTTGCAAGAAGCTTGGAATTGTGTTTTGGAGAAAATGAGGTAGTATTTATAAGGGCATGGCCGGTCCCTTTGGGAGGATGGGGACCGGCCACTTGGATAGTTTTTGGGTGTGATTCATAATTTGTTAGCTAATTAATAAATTAATTGAGTAATAAATCAATTAATTAGCTAATTAATATAATTTGAAAGGAATGATTTGGGGGTTACCTTGTGGAGAATATTTGATGAGGATGGATGAAATAGGTTTTGAATAATTACCTATTTTGAGTACTTTTGACCTTGATTGAGGGATGATTGTCCGCTGCTTGGGCGTAGAAATCCCGGTGTGCCTTGAGGGTAATCTTGTCTTTTTTACCCAAGAATCCACGTGTCGCCTCCATATTTTTCTTGATTATTTTTGGCTCCACAAATACCCCACACCTGTTGGGCTACTTGTAGCAAATGACAACAGGTGTAGAGATCTTCTTACCTTGGGAAACATAGGAATTCTTCCCTCTTTAATAGGAAATTAGATCCTTATAGGAAAGGGAAATAAATCACTTTCAAAATCTATTTAAGTCTACCTTAAGTCGATGATTAAATCAACTTCATAGAGCAATTTATTCTACCCTACAAGAGAGAGAAAGCTAGAGGATATTTGTTCCCTCTCCCTTAGCAATCTTCTATACTTGCCCGTGCAAATGACCATCTTTCGTTACTTTCTTTGTCTTCTCTGCGTCGCACTGAGATAAGAAAAAAATTAATTTTCCTTGTCTTCTTCTTGGATAGTGTTGTCGCGGGGCAACCGTCAGGGTGGTGCGGCACATCGGCTGGTAGAAGCCAGGAGTTGGCTCGGCATGGGCCGAGGAGGTGTTGTGGTAAGGACCATTGCTTGGGCTGCTCGGCTTGGCTAAAGCCAAGATTAGCTGTGGCTGGGATCGCAGATCAAGGCGTTGGGGCGCAGTGCTAGGTGAACTGCATGGCTCATGTCTTATGGGTTTTTGTACCTGACGTGGGCCATGCCGGCGATTGAGAGCAATGAGGAGGTTGTGGGCCTCATGGGCTGCTGGAATGTTGGGCATGCAGGCTTCCTACCTGTTGGCCTGAGAGAAAAAAATGAGGGAAAAGCCATCATGGGTTGAGCTGCCCTACCGAGTATCGTGAATGGCGTTGGCTGCTTAGTCCTCTTTGCTAAGAGAAAGGTGAGATCTTCTCAAGAGATGAAATGAAGAGGATCAAGGCGGATGCATTACCTTGTCTGATCGATGTTGTTGACGAATGAAAGTGGAAAAAATAGATCTTCCCCACTTACTCAAGAAAAGCCGAAAACTTCATTCGTTGCTCTTGAGGGTCCCCTTGTTGCTGATAAGCTTGTGCTTGACTTAACTTCTTTCAAGGGGAAGATAAGGCTACTAGATCTGCGCCAGTGACGCTTACAATGCCAAAGGTGGCTAGTACGATTGCTGATAGGATTGCTCAGCGTAAAAGTTTCGTTATGCCCAAAATGCCGAAATTTATGCCAAAACGTCCGTCGGGGGCTAAGTCTGGTTCACCTTCAGAGAGACTTACTGTTATGAAGAACGATGAGGTGGACTCTACTGCTAAAGTGGCGCCAAGGCATACTCCACCTGTTATTGAGACTGATTCGCTTGCTGGGAAGGTGGAGACTGCTCACGTGGGTAGTTGTGAGAAATCTACTAAGCCTACTTCTGGGGAGGCTGTTGAGATCTGTGCACTTTTGAAACCAGATCTGCTTGAAGACATGGACGTTTGTGCCAAGTTTGTCGATGGCGTTAGAAAGGTTGTTTGCCTAAGTTCCTTTGCGAATCATACGGCCGAGTATAAAAAGACTGCTCTACTTGCAATGATGTAAAAGACGGCTATTCTGGTAGATAATTCTATGCTCTTTGACCAAGAGATTGTTGATTTGAAGACTAGGCTTGACGCGATCCAAGATAAGTATGAAAGTGCAGAGAAGGATATCAGATGTCACATACCTCATATTCAAGATCTTAAGCACGCAGTTTCTAAGCTTCGTTCCACTGCTTATGCAAATGATGAAGAGTTGATTACTGTTTATAACCAAGTGATCCACTTCAAGAAGGTCGTTGATAGGCTTGAACCCCAAGTGTTGGAACTCCAAGGTGTACTGAAGATCAACAAAAGTTTAAAGAAATAAGTGGATGAGTTGCAGCACGTCCGTGTTGGTCTGCTCGAGGAGAATGAGCAGTTAAAAGGTGAGAAGGCTGGGCTCGAGGCTTCGCTTGCTCAAAGTCAGGCCGATTTCTACTAGCTGGGTTATGTAGATCGTCTCTTTGGTAGGCCGTCTGACTTCGAGTTTGTTGGCAAGACTTCAAACCCTTCTCTATTTCTCCGGAAGGCTTGCTTGCCTTTACTTTTGAGGCCTCCATTGGTGAAGTAGTCGGAGAGGTTGATGCCCAAACTGGAGTAGCCAGGGGTGAAGCGGTTGCTGAAGGTGTGGCGGTCAAGTAGTCGTGGGATGTCCAAGCTATTGAAGGATAGTCTTCTAGGTAGCCTTTAGGATTTTCTTTGTTTTCCTTGTTGCTCTTGTTTTGCTTGAACTCCTTCGGCCTTTGCTAGTCGTTTATCAATTTAGCTAGAAAATTTAATAAACTTGCTTCCTTCATTTTTCTCCATCTTCGCTTATTTAGTTTATGCCTTAACCTTAGACTTTATAGACTAGTGGCAGGCGTGCTGCATTTCTATAAACAGACAGGCCCGCGTAGCCTATGCAGTCGTAGGTATTGGTGCAGAACTTTGCAAAGTTGTCAGCCATAGGGTCGGCAGCCGGACGCCTTACTTACAGAAGCAAACAAATCTGCATGACCACTAGGACGTTAACCTTGGCTTTCTCCAATTCTGTAGGTTGTGTAGCAAGTGTCATAGCACTTTAGGACTTAGTGTAGGTCGTTTTGCGCTTTGGCAGAAATGAAACCCATTGATTGCGTAGCATGTCAGCAGTGGACGAAGCTTTGTATATGCGCGCTAACTTGTTTAACCTTTCACAGAAACGTGCAATTCTATAAGTTTAACACGGCTTACTGCTCGAAGAGCAAGCCGTTGCAGTCTTATGGAAACCATTGGCTACCTTAGTGTACTCGATAACAGCTTTAGAATTCCAAGGCAGCCGTCCATAGAACGTATTGCGTAAAGTGCCTCCTCCATCTCTAGGGCCCGGTTTCCCACGGATTAGGCCAAGAGACTCAAAATCCTTCAGTTAGCTAAGCCGTGAAAAAGACAATTGTGGCTACTTCTAGGAATCCTAGCGAAAGCCATTGTGCATCTAGTTATACTAGGGCAGCCCGGCTTATCCACGTTTGGATATTCAGAGTGTAAAGTTTATCCTCTCGCCTTAGAGAGCAAACCCATATACGTGTCGAGGAATTGGTTTACCCTCTCGCACTAGAGAGCAATTAGTTTATCCTCTCGCACTGGAGAACAGACTTAGTTGGCTGTCGGGGAATTGGTTTACCCTTTCGCACTAGAGTGCATGGTTGGTCTCTCGGGGAGCGCAATTCCTGCGATGAGTCCCTAAGAAGGGTGTGATCTTCTTTTGAAGTGCAGGAGTGATCAATTTTTGTAAGCATATTGCTGAGCCAAGTTATAAATTACTTCTGAATTCCTCATTGAAAAACGAATGAAACGAATAAGAACTTAGCTGTAAGGTAAGAACTACATAACAACTGGATAGTCTTCGGTTTGCGAGGTGGTACCCGTCAAGCTGCCTTAATCTTCGGGCTTTGATGTAGCGGAAGGTCACGCATGGTAATTATTCAGATTGTAGCGTTCTACTGCTTTTTCGATCTTTTTGTCATTCATGGTGGCGAGGGTGTAACTACCCTTATTGCCTACTTTGCTGATCTTGTACGGACCTTCCCAAATGAGATTCATCTTTTTTTAGCCTTCTCTGCGGGCAGTGGCGAAGGCTTTTCTTAGGACTAGATTTCTGGGCTGGAACTGCTGGATCTTTGCCCTTTTGTTGTAGCTGGATAGGAGTTGTTGTTGGTAGGCTGTGATGCGAGTGATGGTCTGCTCCCGTTTCTCCTTTGCCAGATCTAAGCTTGTGGCCATCTCCTTCCTGTTCTGCTCGATGCTTGGCAATAGAGTGTTGATACTTGGTACGATGACATTGGGAGGAATGATTGCTTCTGAACCAAATGCCAAATAGAAATGAGTCTCACCGGTGGCTCGTCGTTTGGTGGTGCGATACACCCATAGACATTCGGGGAGTTCATCTGGCCATTTTCCCTTCTTGTCGGATAGGGATTTCCTAAGGCAGTCGAGGATCATCTTGTTGGATGCTTTAAAGCTTAAAGTGATCGCCTGCTCGGGCATCGAACCGTCTAGGATGACAATGACCACGCCTGCTCCCGAACCTTTGTAGTTGGATACGCCGTTGACATGTAAATGCCAGAAGTCTCCATCGGGTATAGTAGGTGCAGCTAGGGCGTGCTCGGCTACCTCCAAGGCGTCGTTGAGCAGCTCTGTTGCGTTGCTTAGGCTAGGCATGAAGGCGCAGTAGAAAGCCATGGAGCTGGGGCCATGTTACAAACAGCAGGAGATGCTCAACTGCCGGTATTAGGCCACTCTAGAGTTGAATTATGGAGCAAGGGTCGGCTGAGGCCGTGTGACTCGTAGCAGGAGGTGATTTTCAATTGTCGGTACATATTGCTCATATGCATAATCTTTTGGGGCTACGAGGATAAAACTTGCTTCCGAGTGTGTACTTCTAGTGTTCGTCTGCCCTTCGCGCGCCTTTTGGGCTGAGTTGTTGCGTTCGTCAAAAAAATTTGCATCCGCCAATGTCTACACCTTTATCGTCGCGCGTCTGGATTGGGCGGAATAATGCGTCATGAGGATGACTGCGTGCGTCTGAAAGTATAATTTGAGCTTTTGAGTTGCAACATCTATCGCCAAAGTTAGCTTTTGAATTTATGGTAGCTGGTTTCCACATTGAGAAGAGTTTTTGAAATATGGAATACAAGTAGTTGGGTCCCCAACTCTTCTCGTATGAGGGTAGAGCTTATTGCAACTTCAGATACGGCTGCTCGTCCAGTCAGACCTTAAATCTCCTTCAAAGTAGTGTGGGATTTCATATTCAAGATCGCTTGGATTTGCCTTGAATGTGCATCGGCGAACCTCATCCCAAAGTGCATGTTTTTTTGTCAAAGCGAAAGAGTCTGCCAGAGTTAGATCTTCTTTAATGATCAATTCTTTGAACAGCAGGTGGTCTGTTGCAAGTCATTTTTGGAAGGCTACTCTAGCTATCGAGTCGTTGCATCTGACTATCTTTGCCTTATCTGCTTTGAACCTCTTCACGTAGTCGCGGAGTGACTCTTTTGGGTTCTTTTTCATGTTGAACAAGTGGTCAAACTTTTTCTTGATCGAGTGGTAGGATGAGTATTCTTTGGTGAAAACCAAAGAAAGATCATCAAACCTCTTGAAGGACCTTGATGACAAGTATGAAACCAATCTTGCGCCTCGCCTCGTAAGGTGGTGGCGAATATCTTGCACATAAGGGCATCATTATTCCGATAAAGGACTATCATGCTTCGGTAGTGCTTCAAGTGCCTCTCCAGATCTTCATCTCATTTGAAAGATGTGAAATGTGGCATGCTAAACTTGCGTGAAGGTTCTGCCTGCTCGATCTCCCCATGTCCCGTCGTAGCATTTCATCGGCCACTTTGTTGCGTTGGAAATCATGCAATCACTCGTTTAAGAGCCTCTCTACCTCTTCCTGAATTCACCTTTGTCGGGGCAGCAGAGCTTTTGGCTGCCCCCGATCTTGATTTGCTGGTCTTAGTTGCTCTTCTATGTGCTCGGCTTGTCTATGCTGCAACTGCGGAGCATGTGGTACGTTCCTAGCAGACGAGCAAATTTCTCGCAGGCTGCCAATTGAATTTGAGCTGGATTGAGTGACTGCTTCTCTCCGTGCGTCGTGTTGCCTACTCCGATGTAAGGTGGATGATGCTCCTTGCGGGCCTGGCTGCGAATGAACACTTCACCTGGAAGGTTGCTCATGTTGATTATCAGAGTGTGGCCTCAACCATGAATGTATGCTCGTTCGTGAGCCTAACTGAGAGTGGACACTCCTCCGCGCGCTAAGATGAAAGTATACGCTATCTCGGGGGCTCAGTCGGGAGTGTACACTGCCCAAACGAGGTTCACGGCTGGTCGAGTGGCTGCTTGCCGGGACGCTGCTGGAGAGGTTCCTCGTCTGCCCTCGTCCTACTACGGGACTCCTCATCTGGGACACGTTGGATCTCGATGTGCTGCAAGAGCTAATTCACTGAGGTTTTCTGTTGTGCAAGGGTACTTGTCAAGACAAGTGTTGTTCACCATTCAAATTGGAAGAGCTTGGAAGGAATGCATCTCCTTGAGCAGTGGAAGTATGGTAGACTCTGGGCGCGAGATTTGAGTTGAGGAATGTCAAATCCGCGAAGAAATGTGGTGAAAATGCCTCCGGTTAGGTCTTCGGTCTGGAAATTTGAAGCTGGGACGGTTGGGCTGCTTGGAAGGCCACGGGGGCAGGCTGGGATGCTCAGCTTGTGGCGCACGTGGGTGCGAGGCTAGGGCTCAGCTCGGCAACAAGTTGGGCTCGGGCCGGCTCGGTTTGGGCTTGGGCCTTTGTAGGCTTGGATGGTACGGCTTGGGCCGCGGTCATGGCTCCGTGGATCTCGCTGAGGGTGGCTACCGTGGTGACCACCATGGTGGTTGCTATAGTGGTGACCCGTGGGGGTGGTGCCGCTTCACTAGCCGTTGCGTTGAACCTCGTGGATCGCCGCAGTCCTAATTCTTGAACGTTGGAATTTTCGTTCATCGAGGTTTTCAAATCTCTTACCATTGTACTTTTCTTTTACGTTTTATCGAACAATTTTTAGAAATAAAAATTCCAAGAATAAAAACGTACGAAAAATCTACAAATGAACAAGAAATGTGGTGAAATCCGCGGAGAAATGCGGTGAAATCCAAGAATAAAAATTCCAAGTATGGTAGACTCAGGGCACGAGATTTGAGTTGAGGAATGTCAAATCCGTGGAGAAATGTGGTGAAAAGGCCTCCAGTTGGGTCGTCGATCTGGAAATTTGAAGCCGGGACGGTTGGGCTGCTTAGAATGCCATGGGGGCAGGCTGGGCCGCGGGAGTGGGCTGCTCAGCGTGTGGCGCACGTGGGTGCGAGGCTAGGGCTTAGCTCGGCAACGCGTTGGGCTCAGGCGGGCTCGGTTTGGGCTTGGACCTTTGTGGGCTTGGATGGTACGGCTTAGGTCGTGGTCATGGTGTCATGGATGTGGCCGAGGGTGGTTGCCATGGTGGTTGCTATGGTGGTGACCCGCGAGGGTGGTGCTGCTCCACTCGCCACCGCGTTGACCCTCGTGGATCGACGCGGTCCTAGTTCTTGAACATTGGAATTTCCGTTCATCGAGATTTTCGAATCTCTTACCATTGTACTTTTCTTTTACGTTTTATCGAAGAATTTTTAGAAATAAAAATTCCAAGAATAAGAACGTACGAAAAATCTACAAATGAACAAGAAAACGAAAAACCTTGGATGCGAGAGTCTTCTACGATTGTGTGACTCAACTCTCAATGAAAGCACCAATTTGTGGATGCGAATTTCCGCCTTCTTCTTCTTCTTGGACAAAATTGCACCTACAAAATAAATAACACCTTAGGTCAATGCCAAAAGCCTTACGCGCCCATGATGAATGGGGGGCTTTGGCCGAATAACCTCTGATGCCAAAGTTAGAATTTTGAGGGAAAAGTGTTTAGAGAATTTAGAGAATTTTGCAAGAAGCTTGGAATTGAGTTTTGGAGAAAATAAGGTAGTATTTATAGGGGCATGGCCAATCCCTTTGGGAGGATGGGGACCGACCACTTGGATGGTTTTTTGGGTGTGATTCATAATTTAGTAGCTAATTAATAAATTACTTGAGTAATAAATCAATTAACTGGCTAATTAATTTAATTTGAAAGGAATGATTTGGGGGTTACCTTGTGGAGAAGATTTGATGAGAATGAATGAAATAGGTTTT
This sequence comes from Cotoneaster glaucophyllus, assembly GCA_036320875.1. Classification (NCBI taxonomy): domain Eukaryota; kingdom Viridiplantae; phylum Streptophyta; class Magnoliopsida; order Rosales; family Rosaceae; genus Cotoneaster; species Cotoneaster glaucophyllus. The sequence continues at coordinate 14,390,225 of CM070058.1, read as the reverse complement.
GAATAATTACCTATTTTGAGTACTTTTGATCTTGATTGAGGGAATGATTGTCCGCTGCTTGCGCGTAGAAATCTCGGTGTGCCTTGAGGGTAATCTTATCTTTTTCACCCAAGAATCCACGTGTCACCTTTATATTTTATTTTTGGCTCTATACTAAATGTGCTTTTATTATAAACACATTACTTTCAAAAAAAAAAATTAAGAGTACTTCGTGAAGAAACGCTTGGTAATGCTTTGAAAACTATGTGTTATTGTTTAATCATTTCAAAAGTAGTTTTAAACATATCATACTATAATTAATTTAAGAAAAAAAATATTTTGTAAGGAGAATGACTTATATAGAATGAATTTACTATTACATAGGGTTCGATACTAATACAAAAATACTTTATATATCATTATTTAAAAATTTATGTAACTTGTCATTCACTACTACGATGTGGTGATATTCTTTTTCACTTAGAAGTGAGACGTCTTATCTTAAGTTCGAATTTCGTGAATGATGAATTCGATACTAAATTAGGTTTCTGTACTTCCCTTCCCTTATTCAAAAAAATTTATGCTACATAAGTTGCTCTCGTTTTGAGGGAGTATGATTCTCTACCCTCCTATTCACATCCCCTTTTATCCCCTCCTTTCACACATTACTTTTTGTCTTATTATCTCTATAAAAAAAATTAATATAAAATATTAACGTGGCTAAATCGTGACCGTTTAAATAAAAAAAATAAAAAAGTGGAGAAATTAGGAGTACGGAAAATCCTACTCGTCAGTCACGCTCCCCAATGCATCATCTTTTTCACTCTTCGACATTATCCTTTCCTTCCTTCCTTCCCTGAAATTCAACTGCTGAACTCAATCTCTCTCTCTCTCTCTCAGTTCTTCAAAATTTCTTCTTTTATCCTGTAAATCTTCAGTCGAACTCCAACCCTTCGATTCCCCATCTTCCATTTTCCTTCCAATCTTCTTGAATTCCCAACCCTCCTAAAACCCATGCCAGTTCCTTAGCCAAATAAACCAGAAATTCCAGAGGCGCCACCACAGCAGCAGCATTCCCTTTAGAATCAGTGGATATCGTGTGTTTGGTATGTCCTGTTAGTTTGCGATTTCTATCCTAAATATATAGTTGCTTAGAATTTTGTTAATCCATTTTTCAAGTTTGTTAGATAAGTATGCAAGGATTGCTTACCACTTTCCCCAATCAAATTTTCTTCAAACCCTTCATTTTTCAACCCGATATTGTTCATAAGCTTCCATTAACGAAAACTGGGGTCTTAGCTCGTAAGCTTGAGGTGGGTTTTTCGAGAAGATATTGTTTAAGTGTAGGAAGAGATGATACTGCTGTTAGTTCTAGGAGTGTTGTTGGTGGCGATGATAGCGGTGAAGAAGAAGAGAAAGGAGATGGGAATTTGGATTGGGAGTTGGAGTTTCTTGGGGAGCTTGACCCTTTGGGTTTCCAGGCCCCTAGGAAGAGGAAAAAGGAGCAAAATGCTAAGTTGGTTGAAAGTGAGGGAATGGATTGGTGTGTGAGGGCGAGAAAGACTGCGCTGAAAGTGATCGAGGCAAAGGGATGGTCTGAGGCAATGGAGGATATGATTACCGTAAAGAAGAAAAAGAAGAAGAACAAGAAGGTGGGGAAAGTAGAGAAAATGGGAAAGAAAATCAAGGAAATTGAAGAAGATTTAGATGTTGATTTGGAGGAAGACTTTGATATGCCGGACATGAATAGTCTGGACAGTGCTAGTCATTTAAGAAGAACTGTGAGTGTGCTGGGGGGTGGGATGTTTGAAGAGAAGAAGGAGAAAACTAGGGAAAAGTTTGTTCAGAGGCTTTCCCAATTCTCGGGGCCATCAGATCGCAAGAAAGAAATCAACTTGAATAGAGCAATTATTGAGGCACAGACTGCGGAAGAAGTGTTGGAGGTTACTGCGGAGACAATCATGGCTGTTGGGAAGGGCTTGAGTCCCTCACCTCTCTCTCCTTTAAACATTGCCACCGCTCTTCATCGGATTGCTAAGAACATGGAGCAAGTTGCAATGACAGAGACACGTAGGTTAGCTTTTGCTCGTCAAAGAGAGATGTCTATGCTTGTGGGAATAGCAATGACAGCCTTGCCTGAGTGTTCAGCTCAAGGTATCTCTAATATCTCGTGGGCGTTGTCTAAGATCGGCGGTGATCTACTTTACTTGTCAGAAATGGATAGAGTTGCGGAGGTGGCCTTAACCAAGGTCGAGGAGTTTAATTCACAGAATGTGGCTAATGTTGCCGGTGCTTTTGCTTCGATGAAGCACTCCGCTCCTGATCTCTTTTCTGAATTATCAAAACGGGCATCAAATATAATTCACACTTTCCACGAGCAAGAGCTTGCTCAGGTGTTGTGGGCTTTTGCTTCGTTATCAGAGTCTGCTGAACATTTGCTGGACTCCTTAGATATTGTTTTCAAAGATTCCAGCCAATTTTTATGCTTCTCAAGCAAAGAAAAATCAGAATTTTACAGAGAAAAGAGTGTGGACAACATAGAAGATCTTGACTTTGATGGCAGCGATGTAAGCGCTCCCTTGCTTAGTTTCCGTAGGGATCAGCTTGGGAGTATAGCATGGTCTTATGCTGTTTTTGGACAAATGGATCGGACTTTCTTTTCCCATGTGTGGAGAACTCTGAGCCAATTTGAAGAGCAAAGGATTTCAGAGCAGTATAGGGAAGATATCATGTTTGCGTCTCAGGTTCATCTAGTGAACCAGTGCTTGAAGCTTGAGTACCCGCACCTTCATTTATCTCTACGGGAAGATCTTGAGGAGAAAATTGCCCGGGCTGGTAAAACTAAGAGATTTAATCAGAAAACGACATCGTCATTTCAAAAGGAGGTCGCTCGTCTTCTTGTCAGCACTGGTCTTGATTGGGTCAAAGAATATGTGGTGGACGGGTACACTCTAGATGCCGTCGTGATTGATAAGAAGGTTGCTATGGAGATTGATGGCCCAACGCATTTCTCAAGAAATACTTGTGAGTATCCTTCACAAAATCTTACAGCTTCTTCTTTGCGCTTGTTTTCATTTGAGCCATTGACTACTCTTAGTGTCCTAGTTAGTATTCAACTGATCTCATTATGCTTCGTGCAGGGGTTCCCTTGGGACATACTATATTGAAACGCCGCTACATAACTGCTGCTGGTTGGAAAGTAGTGTCAGTGGCTCATCAAGAGGTGAGTTTAATTTTTTAGCATGAAACCACCTTCCAATGCAGGACTTTGGTCCCTAAATAGTAAAACTTAAATAAATCATCCCCATGATTGAGTCAAGCATCATGGACAAAAATTAAAGATGCTCTACCGGTCTCAACATGCCCATGCACATATTCACGAATCACAACACAGAGAAAATAAACACGAAAAACCTTCAAATGAAGAACAAATCATATTGCGTGGTGTCTCTGTGCGTGTTGTGATAATTCATGTATGTGAGATGTGGGTAGTAATACCTAAAAAATAAAATCTGGCTGATCAGTAGTAAAAACTACTGACATGTTTATCGAATAAGAGTGGTTTCCAGATGTTTTTAACATAATTATTTTCTGTTTCTTGTAGTGGGAAGAACTTCATGGTGGTTTTGAGCAGCTAGAGTACCTACGAGAAATTCTGAAGGAGCACTTATATGTAGACAATACCGTCCAAGTATAGACGTGGGAAAGGTAGTTTCTCATGGAATTGACTTGTTGAAAATTCTTGCAGATGAGTAGTTGAATACATAGCTAGTGAATTACAAAATATAATTTTCACAGATGCATTCATCTTGAAGCAGCTAATTTTTGAGCTGATTTAGTAGCTAAACAAAATATAAGTGTAGATCCCCCGTCATTCATATTAAAAACGTGCCTCGTGCAGCATTTTGGTTTTTACTAACACTACAGTCTCATCAGAACAACTGTTCTTCTGGTTGTCACCGATCACTCCTTTCATGGTTTTTTTTTTTTTTTTTCTGTAGAGCTCTGAGAGTAGAGCACTGAACAACTCCAAGGGAGCTCATTCTCCAGGTGAGGATGTATCGAGGTTTAGGATGACGTTGTAGCTTGAATGGCAAGGCTTACTCCGCTTGTCAGTTACTAGTTAAAGTCCATCTCTAGAGCCAAATTTCTATTTTTCTTGGGGGCTATGTGAGTTAACTTTTTGTTCATTTCTGATGATATTGGATTTGCTGAACAACTTTGCATCCTTGGTGCTGTTACTATGAAAAATTGACAGATGACAGAATTGCAATTAGTCTAATACTGAACCTAAAAGCGAAAGAGTGGTTGCAACTGATAGCATCCTTGCATAACTTTAAATTCCACTGGTACATTAGATTGGAAGAACCCTGTCAAAATCATAAAATTTGTAATCTTATATTTTGAAAGCCAAGTATTAAAATTCTTAACTTGGATCTCCTTGTGATTATTTAATTTATGTCGATTCTTAACTTGGATTTCCTTGTGATTATTTAATTTATGTCGTTTAAAGAAAAATTGCATGTCCATCTAGTGGCAGATCCAGGATTTTAACATAGGGTGTCCCAATTTAAAAGCTCCAAAAAAAAAAAAAACGAAAATATCATTGAACAAATAAATGGCAAACTACAACTTTTCATTCATAATCTTTGTGCTAAACAAGCTAGAAATACTAAATTTTCATTCCTCGTGTAGAGTAGTTGTTCTTTACATTACAATGATAACAAAAAGAACTATTATTATGCTCATGAGTAGTTGTTCTTTATATTACAAAGATAATGAAAAGAACTATTGTTATGCTTAGATTTCTCGAAAGTAAGAAGGAAATTAAGATCAAATCTCATTATTGAATTGAGAAGTAGCTACAAACAACAAAACATATGCATGAAAAAGGATTTTTTTTTTTTTTTAAATAAGAAAAAAAAAACCCTCTTATGTACGTTCATAATCGATCACATTCGTTCAATAAGAAAAGAAAATGTTTTTGTAACCAGACGAAACTTGTTGCTAATGGTAAGAAAAACTTTCAAACTATTTTTCTAAAAGCTTGATGCAAGTTTCTCCTTACTATTAGTAGCAAGTTTCTTCCGATAACAAAAACACTTTCTTTTCTTATAGCTGGAATAAAATTGATTACAAACGTACATAGACATCTCTTTTATAGAGATTTTACAAGACAACATAAAACATAGGTGTCCAAAAGTCTTTACTTTCACACACATCTTTAGACTTTTATCCCCAAACTTTATTCTTTTACACAGTATCATAGTATCACAATATCACATGAAGGTTTTTTTAAATTTTTTTAATGACTTGATTTTGGTAAAGTGAATTTAATTGAAAGAATCTGATTATTCTATAAAAGATGGTGAGTGTTGGTGCTCTATCATAGTAGGATGTTCTTTTTATTTTTTCAATGGTGAGTGTAAATATATAATGAGTAAAAAGATAAAACAAAGAGGTGGGCATAGTATCACTCTAAAAAATATATTCTTATATTAGAAATTTGATTTATTATTTTAATTTATGGGCCAAATGGGGCAGCCTTAAGTCAAAAGGTCTTACATCTGAAGGCACCACACCTCCTGATATTATCTTACTTTTGTCAGCGTCGAAACCACGTCCAATTTCATGAATTTCTTATTAATGAGTGCGCCAGGTGGAGCAGCCTCATTGGAGATTGATTACAAACAGAGACAAAAGGTTGCTCTGCATCGTCTTCTTCGTTGGAACAAGGAGGCTCCTCCGCCATGGCGGTTGTTCTTCTCCACCACTGCCCAGACTTGGGTGGTCCTTGAAGATCCTCACAGCCATTTATCTGACCTTCCGGGTGGTCCCGGGACCATCCTGGTCCCTTAATATATCCGCCCCTGTGTCCATTTGTACTGTCTCCATTCAATATGTTTTAGGATATCATTTCGTTTCAAGTTTTCGGAAAACGTTTCTTTGCTTACAATGTTTTTCTTATGTCTAACATCTTGTGTGGTTTATAAACTTCAGTTCCGTTCTCTTAAGACCTCATGGTCCAAGAAAATGGTCATCGTTCGACTGTAATCCAACAGTAATTAGTGTTTTAACTTTTGTTGTACTTTTTTCTTAACCATTGGACTAAGATCAAACGGTGGGTGACCACAATTATCTTGGACAATAAGGTCGAGGAGAATGAGAATCTTATAAATTTGGGCCCTTTAGTAGGAGATGTAGAAGTCGAATGTAAAAATCCACATTGATTTTGTGACTAAACTTTTTCTTGTCCTAAATGTTTGTGATCTTGTTTTATTTCATTCATTAGCTCTCTCAAATATTTTGCTTTCGTTCATTTCTTTTGCTGGCATATTGTTTCTTAATTTTCTTTCTTTTTGTTACATTTGAGGGTCCAAACGCCCAAAATTGCAAAAACTAAACCAGGTACTAGAGGGCCTACTGGGCCTAATACTTTTACTTTTGTGGGTACTGTCCGGGTTCGTTTGGGCTGGATCTTCTAGTTTTGGTGGTAAATTGTACAATTGAGTTTAAGGCTCATTTAGGAGTCGTTTGATAACAGTTTCATTTTCAGTTTGAAAACTATATTTGTTTATAAATTCTCTTGGCAGGTGGGTAATACCTGGAGTAGCTATTTATGACCAGCTCGATAAGGAATTACGTGAGCTTTTGGGGAAATTGAAATCTTGTTTAGTAACTAATTCCAGTTTTTAGTTTTTTAAAAAAATGAAAAATACTTTATGAGTTTTCAAAATTTGGTTTTGAGTTTTCACTTTTCACTTTTTGGTTTTCAGTTTTCATTTTATTAAAAATTAAAAGTAGTTACCAACTTACCGACAAGATTTCAGTTTTCAAAAAGTGAGTGAAAACCAAAAACTGAAAACGATATGATTACCAAATAGCTTCTTAGCAGTATAGCTCACAATGTAGGCTGCCACTCTTTTTTGGAGCAATATTACTATTCTAATTTACACTAAGGCCTTCTACAGTAGGCCCAAAAAAAGTGTGTTATGCTAATATTTTGAGCATGGAGGAATCAGCCTACAGTAGGCCGGAAAAATTTGAATGTGATACCAATATTAAACTATGATAGTGATAGCTATAACATAAATAAGTTGGATCCCACTACTTTCAGTATTATATTTTTAATGAGGGGGTATTTTAGCTCACCACTATAAATTATGGTGCATGTTCATCATACACCTAATAATTTGTCACGTTTCCTTTTACTAAACCTTGATTAATTTTTCGTTGAGTTGAAAGTACCAATTGTAATCAAATGGTGCTACACTTTGTCATTCACTTTGTGATTTTGTACTGTTGGTGGAAAAAAAGGGACCAAAATATAGGAAAGTTGAAGACATTGCTTTGGAGGATGGTTGGGTAGTTAGAGCATGCTCAGAAGATGGCATATACACTTGGTTGGTGTCGGTGGGCAAAGAGACAATGATCTCTCGGCCATGTCATAAAGACTTGCATCATTTTGCATATAACATGATTACTGACAACGAGCGGGCGGAGTGCGAGGATGAGGATTAGGAGGGCCGACAGACAGTACGATGGGGTCGCTCGACCATACAGTTATAGCTTGGATTGGACTCTCTTGTATCATGTTGCTGCTTATTTCACCTTCTTTAAGTTTTCTCACTGCGCGGTGCCATGGTTTATTATGCTTGTATTAAAAATCTGACCAATTAAATAAATTAACATATTTAAAGATGATCAATATTAAGCTCGTGTTAAAGATCTTATTAGAGTAAATTCAATGGTCTAATTTTCATACATAGCAACTAATTTAACACCACACAATTAAAATTAGGGAGTTTTAACGAAACACTCCATGTACTGTTCACTTTTATCGAAAAACCACATTTTTACCTTTACCTGACACTATTCACTATACCTTTAAAAGGGTTTTTCGTTAAAAGGGAAGTTTCTTTGGACTTTTTATTAGTTTTCCTTTAAAATTATACATAATTTAATTTTGTAAAATAGTATGACTCAAAGTTATTGAACTCACTCTATCTTGGTAGCTTCCACCGCCTGTCCTAGGGTTGAATCTTGGGATTTGATGGCAGACTTAAAAAGCTTTAGGTTGCCATAATAAATAAAAAGAGTGTCAAGAAACAACACATACCCCTCATTTTTGGAAGATTCGGGATTTGTGTAACAATAGTGCTATAAGAATCAAACTTAAGCAGTCTGATTTCTATATGTAGGTATTACACTCACCTAAAACCGCTATAGAACGCCCAAGGAAAGTGAATAGAATTTGAACTTAGGACACATTGGAATGAAGAAAAAAGAAAAGAAAAAAAAATACTCTATCTATCAAGGCAATCCACCACTTTCTTATCTTCCACACACTTAAAAAAGTTCTGAGATGTCTAAGAATTACTAAAATGTTCTTACTCTTATTAGTTCAAACACTGATTAATGGGTCCAACCACTAATAATCCGAGCCGAAATAGCAATTTTTCAGGTGAATTCATGTCGTATTAACGAATTGTGTACACCATAACACTCTTACTAGTTCTAAAAGAAAGTTGACAAATTTGTATCGTGGTAACTAACCATGTAGAATGTACAATGTACAATGTAACGGTTGGGTTACTTCAATTTTAAGTGTTTGCATGTGTTTATGAACGGGTTGGGTTTTGTGAGTATAACTTAGTTGGGTTTTTTATGGGCAAATAAAGGGTTGGGGTTGGGTATAGGGAGTAATTAGTTAGCAAAACCTGAGGGGTGAGTAAGTTGTGTTTTGTCAACTCACTCCCATCCCATACTCTGCCATTTCGTGTCTATAATTTAAGCTCGATTGGACATACATTTAAAATGACTGAAAACGTTTTTGGTGAAATTCATTTTGAGTTCTAAAAGCACTATAAGTGTTTTTTGGAAGAAGCACAAGATATGTGCTTCTTTCCAGGAAACAATTCAAATGCTTTTTTAGGATCCACTTAGATTTTTACTAAGGATTGGTTTCAAAAACATTTTCACCAAAAGCGTTTTCAGTTATTTTAAAAGAACTTCTAAACAAGCCCTTTAATTAGATAGATAACGAAATTTAAGATATGTTGAGTAATAAACAAAACCAATTGTGTCCAATTTAAAGGTTCTTCACTTATAAGTGAGATGTTTTAAGTTTAACTCAGTGATTGCAAATACCAGTTACAAAATACTCCATTAGTGTTTAAATTGTACAAATAGTACCAACCGTTTCATCAATTTCTTTCTTCCCTAGAAAATAAATGCAAGCAACCAATTAAACAAAAGGGTAAGGGAAAGGTTAGAATTGCGTGCAAAGCATGTTAATTCCAGCAGGAAATTTGGACTTTTGGCCATCCATTTCTGCATTAATTCCAGGGGATATGTTGTGTTGTTAAATATAATATATACATACACATATTGTGATGCTTACACATGCTTCACCCGTTAATCACTCTCTTGTAATTTCTATTTTAATTACTGTGGATCAATGTGGCTTTTAATGTTTCTTCCTTCTGCTTGCCATATACTCCAACATCATCATCATCAACATCCCATAGATTCAGATTTCAGACTCAACATGTTACACGCTTATTCTCAGTTGCATGTGTCAACCTATGTATGTGTGTTTGTATATAATTATTATATATATATATATATATATATGTATATTTATATACATTATACACACAGATACCAACTACTTAGATTAGATCTGCTTAATTTCTATGTTACAGCTTACCAAAAAGGGGTTTGGTCCAACCAGAAAAACAAGTCACATGCACAACTAAACTACTCTATTTATGTGACAGCTCTACAATACGTAAAAGATTAAATAAGTTTAAATAGGGCTTGTGTTGGATTGTTTATTTAGAAAGTTTTCCGCTCGTAAGCGATTTTATTAGAAGTGTTTTAACTAGAAACATGTTGAATCACCTGTTAAGTATTCCTCTGAACAAAAAAACATATAAATTTTTGTCAAACATTATCGTAAAAATGTTTTTAACCTTTTCAAAAGCAGTTTAGAGCAGAACTTTTTATCCTTCTGTTGTACAATGATGAGGTGAGAGACACAGAAAGAGTGAGAAACATGTGGAATATTATTAAATGGGTGTTGACCCCATCGTTGCAGAAGAAATGGGCCTAAGGTATTTCCAAAGGCAGATACGTCAATACAAGAATTGATGCTTCAGTTCATGATTGAGGCAATGGTCAATACACGACAATACTCAAACCAAAAACCAATTAGCCCAAGAGAAGCCAGCGCATGGCATTAGTGTGGTAGTGGGACTGTGAGGACCAACTCTTGAGATAGTTTCTAAGCAATTTGAGTAAGGACCAACTCTTGATATAGTTTTCTAACCAATTTGAGTGCGCTATGGTCACTGTCACGGTGGACGATTTCAGACAATTCATGTATTTGAGACTTATAACGCATAAACAATCGCCTACGTAGAAGATTAACGATAGCATGTTTTATATGTAGATGATTGATTGTAACATTCTTCAAACAGTTGTTCTACGCGAAGAAGCATTCCATTTGCTAATATTGTAGGTGTTAGCTGGCCATGTTCAATTGGAGGAAGAGTACCCACTCCACTTGGCACTTGCTCTTAGCAGGCAGGTTTGCATCTAAAGGCATTGCATGCATTGTCCTATTTTGCCAACTCATCTTGTCAGCAATCCCACATTGTGTGTTTCTCACATTATTGTTCACATATTTGTGGTTCCTACAAAACTTCTTAACCCAAAGCTTTGTTTCACATTAATACATATATGTATGTGTATATATGTGCATACTTTCTTCACCTTGGTCATTGGATATATACCTTTGGTTCTCTTTTTCTTTTTCTTTTTTTGTTTAACAAAAGGTTGAACCCCATAAATCTAGACTTGCTTGATGAAAGCTTTTCTTAATTTAGATCAAATTTAGCAAATAGTACACCTTGCTTAAGTTATAATGCGAGGTAAGTCATTGATTAGTCTAAACATGAAACTCACATTACACCAATCAAACAGTTATTAGTCATTTATGCATGTGTGAGCGACGCATGGTAATGCAATTTGTGATATTAAAAAAAAAAAAAAAAAAAAACCTAAAATGTAATTAGAAGTTTTTCTGCATTAGTATATTGTATCTCAAAATGGAGAGATTCTCTTATGTAACTAGTTCACTATGTATCCTTCATTTTTTAAACCATTAATAATAAGTGACTTTTTAAACACATGACAATCGTTTATTAGACTATAACGCTACAAAGACTAAAAACAAGTTACATGAATTTCTCCTTAAAATGGTAGTGCTTGGGAGAGTAAAATGATGCACATGAGGTGAAAGCATTGAAGTGTCGGCAATTTTGTGATTAACTCCAACATATCACATAGCTTTATGACCACAAAATTAAATAATTGATTTTCTTACGATAGCATATTTTTATAAAGTTGCACATGTTCTAGTGGATACTTGCATCAGTGTACATACATTAGTTGTCTTTTCAACTTCCCTACATTATATATTTGGGAAATATAGAAAAATAATTTAAAGTAGGATGATCTTAATTTAAAGTACTTTAATCAAATATTAATAGAAAACATAAAAATAATTGATTAATTAGTCTCACTATGTCTTGAACCGACAGAAAAAGAATTGGGGCATACGGCAGTCTAAATCCAAATTGGTGTTATTTATATTAATTTAGTACAGGGGAAAGCAATAACTGGAGGATATGCTCCTCTTTGATTGCCCCCTACCCAAGAAAAAATCAATTAATCTTTTTGCCCTTTCTTATATGATATCCTCATCAATAATTAAATGTAATGCTTAAACCATTACAACAGTTGTTTTTAATAGAATTTGGCTTAGCAGTGGATTGTTTTGGTAGTTGGCGTTTTTCTCTTCAACCCGTTGCATCTCAGATAAAACTCTTTCTTCTCCTTTTAGTGTAAAATATTGCTTGTAAGAAAAATAAAATAATAGCATTTGGCTTAATGGTAGTTATTTTTACTTTGTTTGAGAAAGTCTAAAGTTCAAATCACACATGTAAACGAAGTATCTTTTATGTTGAGTTCGATACTTAGTTCTGTTTGGCTCTATTATGATTCCGCATCTCTGTTGTGTGTGTGCTCTATCTCATTGTAAAAATATTTTTGTAAAAGTCTTATTGTTTGTTAGAAAAGAAAAAATCGATAATTCTACTTGACCATACAAAAACTAACACACTTCTAGACGTACTCTTTAATAAAAATGAACCCTACTATTGTATGTAGAACCTATTAAAAAGTGTCAACATTATTAACTTTTATACTGGTAGTGCTATCGACGTACCCTTTGTTAATTTTTGTACTTTGATCTTGTTCAATTTATTTGATCTGACGACTGAAATTTGAGAAAGATGTGTGAGAGATGAAAATGGATAGCACCACCGAATAAAAATTATATATTTAGGCTTGTTGCTCAGCAACTCCATATCTGTTGTTAATTATAAGTATGGTGACTCTCTCAGTTGATCAAAAGTTTGATGAAATATGGTTGTTCATCCAATTAATCAGCCCATTGAATTTCTGCCATATTAATATTATCTCTTTCTGACAAACCAATCGGAGCAACTTGCTTTGCTTTCAAAGTTACAAAAAAACTAATTTACCTAATTAGACAATGATTGATAACTTTTCAAGTTAATTAAAAAAATTGCTTCTCTAATAAACAGCTTTAATCTCTCTTTAATATTAACTTTATCTAAGCTATTATTATTGTTACAGCACCTGCATTGGGGCGAGGTTATTATACTGCCTGCAGGTCTCCGAGACACTCATTGATGCAAGCAAAGAAAAAGTTCAAGACAGATAATGACCCTTGAAGAACAAGTAATCCCTAAACCGTGGTTAGCTACTTTATAATTTTAACCTATTTTCTCCAAAATTAAACGTATCTTTTGATCAGTTAATTACTTAAACACAACAAGGCAGTAAAGGTGAACACTGAGAAGATGATGAGTATCATCATTGGGTATAAATTTATGATTGAGACAAGGCACGAAAAGTGTTTTAAATGTTCTAGAGTGTCCTTCCCCACTTGTCCCATGTGTTCCCCACTTGTCACAAGTGTTGAAATTAAATCTGCACCTCACCGTGAGTAATGGAGATGCCTAAACTCGTTAACTTGTAACAGAACAAACTGCCATAAGTAAGCTAAAGACGGGGCCGGGCCTCTAGGGGGTGAGGTATGTTAGTCAAAGGCTCTCTGACGGTCAAATTAGTAAGCAATATTAAGATTCAAGCAGTGGGCAAAAGAATAAGTATGAAGAGATTATGTTAGCAGAGATGAACCATATAAACGTGTATTTATATCAGAGGACCTTTTAGGATAGTAGAATCCTTATTAAACCGGGAGAATCCCAAATGATATCTAGGAAGTAGTAGATATTGCATCCTCTTAAAGAGTGTGATTACTTATGGCACGCCAATCCTTAGAGTGTAAGGACTCCAAGGTTATGGGAAACTTGCTGATTCCTTGTTGGATTAGGTTCCCGAATCTTACAGAACAAGCATGGTCTATCTCAACAAAGTTGATGGGTTTCGTCCGTTGATGCCAGAACAAGATGATGTTGGCATTACTGCTCCATTTATTCAGCTTTGCAATGGAGGCTATTGGGTCCATGATCGAACTTCTGAGGTACGCGTATTCTGGTCCACCTTATTCCGACCCCGGAAAAATCATTGGTCTCACAATTTCCCCTAACTAGGCATTTGAAATCATTTATTCCCCATGAAGATGGGGTAGTTACCCAAAGACCATGTCTTTCAGAGTAAGCCGGACTACGTACCGTTTTCTTCCTTCAAATGTGTGGCATCCTAGCTTCATTTCTTGCAAACCTTTGGACATCGAGACGTTCTGTATCCAACCGCCCTACCTTGTGAACCGTGCCTTCAATTTCACAATGATGAGAATTTTTGCAATTGCCACTTTCTCTAGGAAAATCCAGTCGTCGGATTCGTTGATGACGATCCGTATTCAACGACTAACTGACTCCGAAATATTCTTTTTAAACATCCTCGGATCTCTTATTCGGCCTTTACAAAAACCGCCAAACTCTTTCGAAAAGGTCTTGAACTTTCCTTCTGCAAGTCAAGTCTGAAATTTTCGCTATGTCCACATCTCTTTGCTCAATTTCTTCGAATACTTTCACCCGAACCAATGGCTGCACCTTCAAACGAACTGCCAACTCCTGCCGCTAACTACGATTCTCAGTTTAAGCCTCTAATGGTATGAAGTGAGGAAGAAGCGAAAGTTTTTGTTAGACTTCGTTAGCATCTTTTGCACGGCTACATTATCAAATGAGAAGGTCGCCATGACGTCCAAAATCCTTTGCTGAAACCTTCTAATCCCAAACGTCCATGCATTAGAAATTTAGAATCCACCCCTAGTACTTGGACCTGTTTGAAGTTTCCGCTCTCTCCCTTCTTGAAGCAAGTGTTGAACTGCTTCGATGTTGCTCCTCTGCAACTTAACTCTCATGTCATTTCGCATCATCACCTGCTTCGAGCTTCTAAACGACTAGTATGAGGCGGAACTAGGTATCCAGGAATTTACCATCCGCAAGAGCTCCGATCCTTACTTTTTTCAATCAGGACCCAGTGTCAGATGGCCCGCCTATATAACCGAGTTGCGGCGCCACGACAAAGACTAGTACAAAGATGTCTTGATTGTAGATGAAAATTGGGAAAAATATATGTCATGACTCAGAATTCGAAATATTCCATCCACCAGCCTTAACTGCAACAACAACGTCATAATTATCGGCCAGTGCTGCCCTTAGTTAATTGATATGGCTTTCAAAATTATTCCTTTCGAACACTAGAATTGAAAATAGCTCATAGCTCTAGAGAGAACAAGGGAACATGGGCGGGATGCCATACTTGATTTATGCAACAATCATCCCATCGAATTCTATCTTAGAGCGAAATGGATGCTAAATATGGGAAAGATTTCGTGAAAGTCCTAGAAACCCGAAGGCTAGAGAAAAAGAAAATGAAACGTTCTAAAAGCGTCGCAAAGAAATTCGTCAGCACAAATATTCTAAAAAAGAAAACGAACAGATTGGAGAGCCCCAATGCTCATCCTGCTGATAAATTGTTGGAAATCCAAGATGCCACTTCCTTTAAGTTGGGCCTAATCGCCTCCAAGCAGCGATGAAACCTGATGACTAAGGGCGAAGTAGTGCCAGAATTACGCAAGGACAAGAGGTTCACTAATGCCCCTCACGTCCAAACACTTTCACTTGTTGGTGCAGAGCCACAACAGCAGCAAGACCAACAACAACAACAATAACTATGAGCCGTTAACTAAACAAGATCTATTAACTAATCAGGTCGTTATTGGTTTACCTGTGTTGGGGCCCAAAAATATCACAAACCAATCCAACTAAGTCTCAAAATCCAATTTTCATGCAAAGCTTTCATTCAAGCCCAAACACATGCCAAGGTGCGGGATCGATGAGGAATATATTTACAAACATGCTACGCCACAGTAATTAAGCCGGATATCTAAATAAATCACGCCATACTCATGCCTATTCATCACGCCAAGCTTCCTCTTGCTAGTAGCCCAAGTCACATATTCGAAGCTTGTCAAGTGAATTGTGGTGTGGATGGTTATGAAAAGTTTCCCTAAACTAGCAAGTCAGGCATTTAATGCTAACTTTCCCTTCCAAACTTGCACAGATGACCAATGTGCTACCAGAAGTAGCGTCTGCGAAAGGCCATCCTGGGAAAACGGTGCCTTATGAAGAAGCGGAATGCAGGTCTCAACAGTGTAACTACCTTACACCAAAAGGAAAATAATATAAGGGCTAGATAGAAATGAATGAGAAGACCAAGCCACAAATGGATATTCCTTTGAAGCCTAGAGGAGAAACCTTCATTTACAAAATTAGGGAGAGAAGCCATTAGAGGGAGGGGTAACACAGAGATAGAAAGGAACGCAGGAAGAGAGAGCCACCCAAGAAACAAGCCTAGAGAATTCCATTTAGCCCAAAAACATACTTCAAGACTCAAGAATGATCATCCATGCTACCTTAGTAATTCCCACAGTCTTCCATTGAAGATCCTAACCATTAGAAGCCTTGTTACTACCCATAGGAAAGCCTAAATCATCCAGCTAAGAATGCCATGTAACAATGCAAACCCCTTCTCTCTCATGTTAAACTAGGAATCTTCTAGCTTTCACACCACACTTCACTTGAGCAAGTCCTTATCTTGATCAATCATGCTATCTTCGAGTTGTTGATATCACCTGGGTATTTCCTAAGACAAGCCAACTCTTTCGAGATATTCTGGGACTTGGTACGAATCCGAACCAAGGGAAACAAGAGGACGTTCTCAAAGCCCAAGTCCGCCTCGACCTAAAAGTCCACCCCAACAACTTGTTAAGATAACGGATTTGACAAGATACAACCTGTTAAGATAACAGATATGACATAAAAACGACACAAATACAAAAACCATGACCCGTTTGCCAGGCATAGTTGTGAGGGTGTTTGGTAAACGAATTTCATCAATTTTCTTGGATGCTGCTTTTAGTGCTTTATGTCACAGCCCGCAATTTCTATAGGGAACTTTAACGAAAAGCTCCCGGTACTGTTAGGCCATTGGGGTCCTTACAACGACAAATCTCTGACTCCGAGTCAGACATGAAACGTGCATGCCCCAAACTTTACAAATTTTGTTGCATTGCACTGCATGTTGGCTATTAATTAATAACTATTAGTAATACCAGAGCTTTGTAAATAATCAACCGTATCGGATGCGACCGTGACAGTATACTCGTATTATATAAGTCTTATTCTTGTAAAATGTTCACACGAAATTCAGTAGGCCTAAAGAAATTTGATGATCATTAGCCATTTCTTGAGATGCTCATATAATAAACTCGTACACCGATAATTTTGGCCATTAAATTAGGAGATGAATTGTCTGCCCTCCCAATCTCATACCCTTCCCATCCCCTTCCTATTTATGTGGTCATGGTTAAGCCACGTCAACATTTTATATTCCCATTACTTTTTATTTTATTATTTCTATAAAAAAAAATCAATATAAAATGTTGACGTAACTTAACCGTGATCATAGAAATAAGAAGGGATGAGAAGTGAATGGGATGGGAAGGGCAGACAATCCACCTCCATTAAATTATATTGTTCTTGAATATTTAATCGTACATCCAATCATTCGCTATAGTGAAATGCCATATAGTAGAGCATGGTAGAAATCTTTCCAAACTCTTCCGAATAACGACTTTTGCTATATTTATCTGAGTGACCGATACAAAAGCAGAGGATCGACCCCCAGTTGCTGATGCATGTGACGCCCACCGATACAAAAGCAAATGTTTACTCTATGTAATAATTGAGATGGGATCGATTTGGTACGATCTAAAATCACTACTCATATATGATGATTATCAAATGATAAGTAAATCATGATTACAAGTTCAACTAATTTGGTTTTTTCTCCACCCAAGAGCTTATTCCCTACAATCCAAGGAAAACTACAAGAGGCAAACCCAAGAAAGAAGAACAAAACTTCACAATTACAAGCAATCTATTTGAAAGAAAATAGCACTATCTCCTTGTCCTTGAAAAAGAAAATG
Source organism: Cotoneaster glaucophyllus (assembly GCA_036320875.1). NCBI lineage: Eukaryota > Viridiplantae > Streptophyta > Magnoliopsida > Rosales > Rosaceae > Cotoneaster > Cotoneaster glaucophyllus. The sequence goes on along the minus strand of CM070058.1, from coordinate 14,372,629 downwards.
ACATCTGCCTCTCTTCCTTCACAATTCACTCTGTATAATGTAATTAAATTACGAACACCATTTGTTCTCTCTCTGAAAAATTCCATGTTTAGTCGAACGATGACCTGAAATTCGTTGAGGAAGACGCAGTAAGAACCTTTCTGTTTTCTAATGAACTGCACTTACTTAAATCTATGTTGAAGAGGAGAAAGATGCTGGCATGGCATGAGAAACAATAACCGGTCTGTGTCTATTAAATCTATATAGAATATAACTATGAGCTGGGGATGATGGTTCCAACGTAGCCAAATCCACAGATCAGGAACGTAATGGTTTGGAGGAAGAGGTATATGAAGTAGTTGTTCTTCCCGTGCACAAAGTCATAGCATCCACAGATGAACAGAAACACCCCGAATCCCAGCTCTAATAGGTGTAGCCTGTAAAAATTGAATATTACGTGAGAATGGTAGTGAAAAATAATGAGTAGACGAACAATCTCGGGATGCTTTCTTGTCACCAACGGATAATATTAATTTTACTATTAATAAACTCATTTGTGGTTGGATTAACTAATGCAAAGATTCTGATTTACAACAAGGAAAAGGGTACAACCGAAAAAATTATTCTTACTTGGGGCTGAGGGATTAGGTTTGTTGGAAAATAATTAAAACTTAAGGAGCATGTGATTGGTTTTGTGCCAATTATTAGAGTTATGCAGAGAAGACAGGGTTCTCTATTTGCCAGTTAAAAATGTGGTGTCAATGTAAATAGTTACAAATTTCTATGCACATTGCACATGTCAAAATCAATTAAGAATTAACAGCAAGTCTGCAGTAGAACATATAGTGTTGGCGAAATTTTACCTGTTTCCGAACTTGAATCGTGGCTTTTTGAAGAGTTTGCTGGCTGGTTTAGTCTTGTTAGCATCTGCTGTTTTGTTCTTGGCAGCCTCTGCTGCTTTGTTCTTGACAATATCTCCGAGCTTTTCAGTGACAACCCACTCGTTAGATCTTGCAGTCTCTAGTAGGCCAATCAATGTAGCCTTGGTCCGGTGCAAAGACATCACATTCTCAAAAAGAATCCAGTAAAACAGAAGGTGAATTGACCTGTGATGTTCAAGAAGAATATTAAGTACTTTAATCCTATAGAAGAACACGTAACGAAAGACAATTGATCAAGAAATGAAGGGTAGAGTCTATAAGACCTTGGAGTTCCAACGGAGTTCAGAATGGTGATGATGGAAGGAATATATACTGCCCCCCAGATTGGAACATAAACTTCAGGAACCAAAATGGTCAGAGGAAGTACAACACAGTAAAAGAAGAAGGTCACCATGTGAGCAATGATCTTCCGGACAAAGAAGAAACTGTATATGGTGTAAAATTTCTTCCACACTGTAACTTTCTGCAGCAGTACATACAATAAACACAATTAGAAGCCATGAATAAGAAGGAAGAAGAAGAAACTGCACGAGAAGAACATGTGAATAGTGCAAATAAACTGAACTCACCTTAGTTCTGATAATTTCCATCGCCATTTTCCTAAACAGATTAGCAGGACCACAAGACCATCGGTGCTGCTGGAAACGGAAGGCGTTGAAAGTACTAGGAAGTTCACTTTTCACCTGAAACAAAGACAATAATCAGAAATTGTGTTCGTGTCATGTAATTGGATAGTCATGAAATTTAAGTGCTAATCATGAACCAAGTAATTTGTACAATGTAGTATACACATTCGGTTAACAGATACCTGTAGGTCACCGAGATACAAGAATTTCCAGCCTCTGAGACTAGCACGGACAGCAAGATCCATATCCTCCACTGTCGTTCGGTCTTTCCACCCGCCTGCCTCATTGATAGCAGCAATTCTCCATACACCAGCAGTCCCTGCAATGTATTCGTATGTCAACTTCAATACTACAAATCTAAAAATAAATAAATGCAGTAGAAAGTTACTTGAAGAAGAAGTAATTAGTAATTACTGTGGCTTATTAGTAACTTGACAATGAAATCGCAACCTTCATAGATTCTCAGTTGACTATTTATGCAAGACAGTTTACTTCTGCTCTAAAAGTCAACTTTTGCAATGGTGTGATTCTAAATTTTTTTATTCCAAAACCTATTAAATCGTAAATTAATGATGATCATGATAATTACTATCTAATTATGATGAAGATGATGGCAGCATAACATTTCTCCCTCCACTGTAGACTCGGATCAATTTTCTACTTTTCTCACATACCAACCATCTGTGTTTTTAATTAACAAGCAACAATAAAGAAAGAGATATATTACTGAAAAAAAAATAAAAAATAGAAGAAATGGTTTCTGATAAAATAAAAATATATGGGAAGTATACCATTGAAGCCAAAGAAAGCATGTGTTGCTGACCCAACTTCTTGCTCAACTGTGAAATGGTAATCCAACGACATCTCCTGCATTCTTGTCAACAAGCACTCGTCCGAATTCACTGCAGAACCAACCACATACCTGAATTTAGCACGAGCACTATAATATTTTAAACTACTCTGAATTACGAAGAATTAGATACAAACACATTATCTCCTGTCTGATTAGCCTAACTCGCGTTTTTTTTTTCCTCTAGCCTAACTCGCGTATTGGAGTAAGTAGGTGTAACATAACTGACAAAAAGAAGAGTGAACATGTAAAATAACTAAAATAATGACAATGAAATTAATGATAAAAAATAATAACATGTGGACCTCGTCAATAATAGGAAAAATAGGGAGTTGGTCTCGTGGTCGCTTGACACAATTCAGGATCGGCCATGCTAGCATTAGCACGACAACCCAAGTGTCGGTAAAGCTTTCAGTGTGTCGAAAACACGATGCGATCTACTAAATGTGATCACGTGAAAGTTTCTTTTTTAAATATTCAAATGCTTATATTACCACACTTGATGTACCGGATCGCATTTTCGGATCATCAAAAAATTTCTTTAGGTCCACCACGGTAGCATGAGCACGACAAACAATACAACACCACGTGGACAGTGCCCTAGATAAGGGTCATCCTTGGGAAAGTAAATGACGAAATTGACCCATTTACATTCCGGAAATAGACCCGCTTCCGGCATCTCGCTGAATAGTTTGAGCCGTACAATCCGGGTTTACCTACGCCAACTTATAATGTCACAAGACAACCTTACTTGTTGTTTTGCAGTAAAATGACAAACCTACCCGCATTTCCAGCAAATGATCGTGCCGGTTCACATCATGAAGGTGACGCTGACTATATGACTTAGGGGAGGATAAGGACTCATATGTCCTATGTTAAGGATACTCTCCCGTCATTTGAAACAATCAAGGTTAAATCATTATCTCGTAAAATGGCATGTTACAATGTTGTGTTGTTAGACTTTGAATCACAACAAGAACGTTGATATCTAAATCACGGCTGGACTCTGTAGTGTGCAATTCACCGACTCGATTAACAAGCTGATATAATAACATATATTTGGCTTTAAATTAGGGCAATTGAAACGTAATCTGCAAGAGAGACACACTGATTAATGGCACTAAAGCTGACAAATTAAATAAAGAATCACACTAATCATCTGAATCGGTAGTTTCTTAAAACTTCCTCATGTGGGTTCCAATCTATACCCTTGATGTAGGCTAGCAGACAAACAGGTGTCGAAATCAGAGATGACCAATAAGGGCTGCTAAGTGGGCCCGACCCCGTGATTGATGATTTTCTCTCTCTCAGCATGTTAAAAGACCACCGACACTCTCCGGAAAAAAATAATTAGCGCAATTAAAGCGTAAACAAAACCAAATAATATCATATAATTAACAATTTAATAATAGTAAGAATAATAATTTATTTTAATAATAAAAAAAAATCAGGTATGGGAATTAAAATTCAGAAGCCAATTACCGAATCTCCATCGAGCTTGAACCAAGGCAATGACAGGGTTGTGGACCAAGAAGGGGATGGCTCGGCGGAGGTAGTCGGGCTCGGGGCGGAAATCGGCGTCGAAGATGGCAACGTACTCGCAGTGTTTGACGTAGCTGCGTTTGAGTCCTTCCTTTAGGGCACCTGCCTTGTAGCCTCCCCTGGTTTCTCTTATTTGGTACCTTATGTTTATGCCCTTGCTTGCCCACCTCTGGCATTCCAGCTCCACCATTTGCTGCAACAATTTCAGATTAATTTTTATTAATTTATTTGCCATTTTTGTTGAAAACTCACTTGGACATTGCGCATTGGAACAACCCCATGTCAGAAATTGGGTCTGAAATCGCACACATTGAGATCCTTGGAGCTCTGCTAATGGACTAAAAGGAAAAGGACACATTGAAAGGATGAGATTCTTTATACCTTGATTGTAGGGTCGGTTGAATCATCAAGGACTTGGATCACGAGACGATCGGACGGCCATGAAAGTCCACATGCAGCTCCGATGGAGACCTTGTAGACCTGACCCCAAACACAAAACACAATCGTGAGATTGAGCATACACAAAGAGCACCATACTTTAAGGCTTTTAGTTTGATTTTCTCACAAACCCAGAAAATAAAAATGGCAAAAACAATCATATCTATACATATATATATATATATACATATATATATATATATGTGTGTGTGTGTGTGTGTTTATATACCTCTCTTTCATTGAACATAGGGATTTGGATGAGAACAACAGGGAAATTGGAGCTGCCCACTTCAAGGTCGTCCTGAATGGGCTCGTATTTGTAGCGTTCTTCTGGTTTCTTCCAGAAGAGCTTGACCAGAACGATGACCACTCCCATATACACCCTCTCAAAGAAGAGCATGAGAGACATGGCCAACGAGACATAGACCCCAACTGTGAGCAGAGGAACTATCAATGGCGCTTTGATTAGCTCCCAAATCAGCCCAAGTTGGCCTGCAATGTCATATGTCGTCCCCTGAAACGTTTCTGGTATCAGAACTTGGGTTGTGGTCTCAGCCATTGTACCCACCCCTCTCTCTCTCTCTCTCTCTCTCTAGAAAAGAAAGAGATTGAGATACCAATGAACAAACTGGTTGTTCTTCAGATCTGTCTCCTCTGCTTTCTCTCTCTCTTGCTTTTGGTAGATGAAATGTGGGCAATGTGAATGTGGCTCAAGGTTTTATACGGAGGAAAATTAATCGATTCAATGGGCTGGAAAATCCTTTAATTTCAAGGAAAACCAAAGGGAAATTAATATGCACAACAATACAGATTGGCTCTCTCTCTCTCCCTCCCTCTCTCTTCACTCAGAAGTGGAAAGTACAGAACGAAATCTGAGCTTTCCTTCTCACTCTCTGACCTCACTTTCTCTCTCTAAGATCTGTGCCAAACCAATGCCAGTTCTGCCTCTTGGCAAAATGAAGCAGAAGGCAGGACAGTGGTGTGGGAGTAAGAGTGGTGGTGAGGGAGAGAGTATATGAAGGAACTGTGAGGCAGAGAGAGAAAAAAAAGAGGGCTTTTATAGTCAGTTTTGGTCCTATTTGGGATTTTTATATTAATTTCTATTTATTAATTTTTTTTAATTTTTTCCTACTTTTGCCAGACTATTTGTATTCTAATTCACTCTCTTTTTTTTTAGGTAGGTATCCTCTCTCTTTAACTGTGACCCGATTCATTATTTTGCCCATCTTTTTACTTGCTTGTTGCAATTTACAAGGTATATTTTCTTTTTCTTTTTTGGTAAATTGGTATAGTTTCTTTTTCTTTCTTTTTTTGTCATGAAATGAATATTAACTTATTTGACAAAAAAAGATAATAAATAATTACTTCCGGAACTGGTCATTAATTATGCTGCAATGGCTATTTAATATTACGATCTAGTTTATTTCTTCTTCACTTGTAAATGAAAGTCTGAATTTCACTCTTGTAACATATCCCTCACTATGTAGTGTATAAACATCATCATAATAAAAAATAAAAAAATAAAAAAACCATGTCACAACAAGGCACAATGAGTCCCAATTTAGGGCTAATTACATTTAGCATTCTTTAGGTTTTTGGACGATTTTCAACCAAGAACGGAAACAAAAGCCTTTTGACTCACTCCCCATTCTCTCTTAAATAAAGCTCGCCCTCGAGCCCTAGGGCCATGAGGTTTTATCAATTTATGTCTTTTGTCTACCAAATTATTTGAACCTTCATTAGATTAATGAAATGGTGGGCGTGGAACTCGTAATTAGATTGACATGTGAGCCACATTTGTACCAAATTAACTAAAACATTCATCAATTTAATGGAGAATCAAACGTTTAAATACACAAAATGTACAAATAATATAATTACAAAACTTATGGTGCAATGTGAGAAAATTAAAATCTCATAACCCATTTTAAAAATTATTTCATACGTTAAGGATGTAAAATGTAGTTAGCCCCCCAATTTAATATCGAATTCACTGGAAATGTATATCATCATTGCATTTGTGGAAGCTCCTCCAGTTTATAGGGAAATGAATTTTGTACATCATTTTATTTTTTTTCGACCTTTCAATTAAACAAATCAAACAAGAATCAAAGACCAAGAATGAAGGCGAGTGTGCAGAAATTACTCTTCCAATCTAAATAGAGATCAAGTATCGCTAGACCAACCATTCTATAGGGAAATGAATTTTGTACATCATTTTACTTCTCACACACCCTCTCAATGTCAGCCGTCGGATCGAATGAAAGCAAAAAAATCAAAGGACAAAGATTAACAAATGGTGTGTGAAAGATAAAAATAAGTGTGTGGATACACCACCAAAAAAAAAATGCAATCTATGATCAAGTACAAAGGATCATTGATTCTAAGGAAAACTAATTAAAAGAGCTTGAAAACTTTGAGTTTTAACGATAAGGACAAAATAAAGGGTAAAGTGAATAGTACCAGGTTTGACTTTTTAGTGTAAAAATGTGGTTTTTCGTTAAAGTAAACAGTACCGCGGGCTTTTCGTTAAAACTCGCTTGATTCTATCACTTTTGTAATTACAGATTTTTATTTTATTTTTTGTTAATATAAAACCTTCTTAGCCTACCCTTTTTAAGCTGCACTGGCTTTGGCAATGGGCTCATGCCATAGCATATGAATAGGTGGACGCAGTGAATTTGTTCTATTAACTTTTGAATTTTTTAAAGAAAATTATAAAATTTTCGAGGTAAAAATATAATTTCACTGCTTTGTTGACTTGTAAAGTTTAATCCCACTTTAAATTATTGGAGATCTCGTTAATATACTGCAACAATCATTTTTTATGAAAAAAAATAGAAAGAGTCTTCGTGCAAAATAAGGTGGTTTTTAAGGACTTTTCGTTAGTTTTCTTTTACTTTTTATATGATTGATTGTAACATTTTGAAGATTGAAACGGTTAACCTTTTTTTTCATATATGTAAACTTCATTGTGAAAATCATATAATATCGATATATTTTCAAATAACGAACACTATATCAAACATTATATTAATATATGATCCAATTTATAGAGGTGAGAGACTTGGGCTAAGTCACATAACAATTATTTTTTAGTACTAGTGATATTCTACAGTAACGGGAGGGAGGAGGATTTGAAACTCAGAATGAGGTGGAATAAAGAACGCTCTAACCACTAGAGCAATATACCAGTTGCGTATGAGTATACTCATACAAAGTTGTTGAATAAATTGTTAACAAATTAACTGTTGTCCTTTTATATTTTGTAAGTATGGCCTTTTCTTTCCTCCAATAGACCTTGCCCCCTTTTTAGGGCTAGGTAATTTAGTAGTTGTGCTCACTTCTCTTCGAACTTTTTTTCCTTTGCTAGGCAAATAATTTTGAGGGTATATAAGGCATGGGTGACCCCGTCGGTGAAGATTAAGTTTTGGTTAAGGTACAATCCTTGTGTGTGTGTTCCTTAATTTGCCCTCACAAAGGAAAAGGGACAATCGAACATTTTTGTGAAGAGTTCATTCGGAACTATAATATGAACCCTTGTGGCCCACGCTTTTAAAAAATCAAAATCATATGCTGAAAGCATATTCTGTGGTACAAGTCGGATTCGAGATTTATTTTTTGTCATTTTTTATTGTGCTAGGTAGTTGTAACTTGTAAATACTTTTCTTGTCCAAGCTAACATGGTTGGAGATTCAAAACATGACTTTTGTAAGTAGGGTTTTCAAGTTACAATCTAATCCCACCATCCGATCATTCTATTTCAATAAAAGTTTGTCCATAAGAAGGGTTTAGTGGTGCAAAGTAGCCTCGTTAGATTTTTAAGTGGAAGATTCTAAGTTTAACTCCCCTGAATAAATATTATACTATGGCTTACTCATTATGGCTAACACAAATCCTACAATGAGAGGTCTGACGACCCTAATTTCTTATCCTACAAAACACAACCGACAATTATACAATTTATACAAACACAAATTAACTTAAGCAAAGAAAAAATGCCTCGTAATCGAGAATAAAAGAGGAAAAATCCCTCATCTATCCAATTGTGAAATTTTTTTTGTGTGCGTTTCTTTTCTTATCAAGTCAATTTTTTACTTACTGAGTTTGATTTGTTTCCTCTAGATTTTGATGTTGTCTAGGACTTGTATGTGAAAAGTTGTATTTACACTAAAGGGATGAAGGATTTGAGTTAAGCCACACGACGAGTTAGCCGTAGTAATTTAGTTTGAACTCACCATCGACAAAAATTGTATCTAAGATATCCAACTTTCAAGTGTGAGGAATACCACTACATATGAAAACTAAAGCTCTTATTTTTGAAGGTCCTACCTTTGTTCCTTTCTCTTTTTATACGGTTAAAATTCATAAACCCATGCATGAGCATGATATGTATCATATATATGTGCAAGAACTTGAAAGTCCTATATAATGAATTGACAGAATAATGCTGAGTGTAGATAAAGACACCGATTATTCAACCTTGAAAGACTAGTTGTTCTGTACAAGATCAATTCAACCTATCAGCTACCATTATCAACGGAGTGAAAAGGGCTAGTTTTTGTATCCAATCACTCCGCCCATAATTGCACTAGACAGGGTGTTTGGTTTTCTGGCTCAAGGATGATTTTGTTACTGCTTTCTCCTTTTGTTATGTATCAAATTTAGGGAGTAAGAGAGAGAGAGAAGAGAGCTCAAATTTTCTGGTTTTGATATCTACGTATGTAGAGGTTTATATTTATATTACTTCTTCTAGGGTTTAGGAATTCCTTAACAAATACAATAAGTAAATGGGCTGAGAACATGTTCTCGCTACATATTGTCGATGTGGTGTCAATATATTATTGAAGTGGCTATCAATATGTTGTCGATAATTTCGCTTCATGAACAGTAGAGCGGCATCCCCTACATATACATATAGTTTGCGGAAGGAGTATTGCTTATTCTTACAACTGGTCATAGAGGTATTAATTGGTTGAGAAATGCTAAACAGATTTTCTTAAAGTGGGACTGTGTCACCCCATAGTTTAACATTAATTCTCGTGCCAACATTGTAAAACATTGTGTAAAAAACATGAAGTGACAGAATGTCCATAAAGAGTTCAACTTTTGAGAAATTCTCTTAGCATTTCTCTAATTTTGTTTTAGTTGACAGCGATAACACTATCATTTGATACGACCCAAGCTATGCGTCTTACTCAATGTACAGTAACTGTGTATTTCTTATTACCAATTAACAAATCAACAACCTTCTTCCTTCTACAATCCTTCCTAATATAGCACTAAGTAGCTTAACATCTAAGCCACCAACTCCTAACTGTCTAACAACTTGACAGATAATGCTGACTCACAGTACTATTCTAAACAATAATACCACATCATCAGCCTCCACATGCTGAGTCACCACACAGAAAATCCATCTTAAGAAATGGAGTCCTTGGATTCGAAGAGTTGGGAATTGAATCGGAACGAAACAAATTAGGACCCAGATTGGGATTCATCCGTTCTTGAAGAATTGGATCAGAATGGGTGTCCTCGGACGATTCCCCGATAGAACCACTACCCTTTGTGGATAAAGCCTTGCAATTGGTGAAGAATCAACTCATGGGTTGCGTGATATTCTTCTCTGGATTCTCTGAATTCATCTCTGGATTCCTTGAATTCCATCTAGAAATCAGCGAACAAAGATTCGAGCTTTGATACACGAGTATCCATGGTTCTTTTGGTAGCCAGGCGAGTCGTACACGAGGAAGGATCAAGCAGGATCAACGATACTGATACCATTGATACGACCCTAGCTCTGCGCCTCACTCAATGTACAGTAATTGTGTATTTCTTATTACCAATTAACAAATCAACAACCTTCTTCCTTCTACAATCCTTCCTAATATAGCACTAAGTAGCTTAACATCTAAGCCACCGACTCCTAACTGTCTAACAACTTGACAGATAATGCTGACTCACACTACTATTCTAAACAATACTACCACATCATCAGCTCCACATGCTGAGTCACCACACAGAAAATCCATCTTCAGAAATGGAGGCCTTGGATTCGAAGAGTTGGGAATTGAATCGGAACGAAACAAATTAGGACCCAGATTGGGATTCATCCGTTCTTGAAGAATTGGATCGGAATGGGTGTCCTCGGACGATTCCCCGATAGAACCACTACCCTTTTGTGGATAAAGCCTGCAATTGGTGAAGAATCAACTCATGGGTTGCGTGATATTCTTCTCTAGATTCTCTGAATTCATCTCTGGATTCCTTGAATTCCATTTGGAAATCAGCGACCAAAGATTCGAGCTTTGATACACGAGTATCCATGGTTCTTTTGGTAGCCAGGCGAGTCATACACGAGGAAGGATCAAGCAGGATCAACGGTAATGATACCAATGATACGACCCAAGCTCTGCGTCTCACTCAATGTACAGTAACTGTGTATTTCTTATTACCAATTAACAAATCAACAACCTTCTTCCTTCTACAATCCTTCCTAATATAGCACTAAGTAGCTTAACATCTAAGCCACCGACTCCTAACTATCTAACAACTTGACAGATAATGCTGACTCACACTACTATTTTAAACAATACTACCACATCATCAGCTTCACATGCTGAGTCATCACACTGCTCAGTATCCTATCATAATTAAGTTGTGAAAGTATCGTCTTCCCATTGTAACAGCTGCGCGCATGCTATGCATACATTGGAACGTGAAACTTGCTAATGAAACCAAATTAAGGAATTTAATCATGTGGATTATTAATGACATGAATTTCAGAACTCGATCAGGTTAATGTTTACAGTATTGATATTTAAGCCAATACAAGCCATGCAAGCATTCGTACCAGAACCTTGATTGAAGGGTCATGTCTGTCATTTTGGCAAAACTGTGTTGTTTTTTTGTTTAACTTGTTCTTTTTGTTAGAAAAATAATAGAAGGGAAAACCCTATTCCCAGTATTAATTATTTGCATCAACTAACTATTAGGAGTGTACAACTCATAGTAAATGCTAAAAATTGAAACTGACCAAACTATTTGTTAATTTATCATGCATGTTTTGTGGTGCTATCTTTATTAAACTCATAAGTTTGATTCCATTTTTAAAGTAACAAGAATTGATTTCTTAGAAATTATCAAAAACGTACATAGGACAGACATGTCGAGGATAACATAGAGGTCACACACGCTATAAGAAATACCATACAAATTCACAATTACAAACTCATCATGATTCATGAATACAATACAATTCTTCAACCACCACGAATGCCCATAACTAACCAACAAAAAAAATAAATAAATAACAACTTGTAGAACCATTGTAGCAAGATCACGAGGAGTTGACCGCACTACCTTTGTTAAACTTGCAATCGTCAGCAAAGAGCTCTGCTATGACTCATCTCCAACAAATGTTGAGTTCCCTCCTCATAGTCATCTGCCATGTGCACAAAGATAAATAAAAACAAAAACCAAATTTAACTCTGAACAAAAGCCGCCACTCAAGGATCTAAGTGTAATCCGTAAGCAATAGACGCCACAAAGGCTCTCATCGACAAAGAGAGAGAGTAACTACAACTACGAAGAATTTTCTCACTACAGCGAAAGAGTGACCATAACAAAACAAAAACAAAAACAAAAAAAAAAAAAATAAAACTTGAAGGGAAAAAGAGGAAGGAGACCGAAGAGAGATTACCACTGACCCTAAGGCCAACGATCAAGGGGATCAGTGGCTGAGGATTTTTTCTTTCTGTTTTTCTTACTAGATATCGGTTAGGTTTTTTTTTTTTTTAAGTTTTTTTTAAGCATTATTCCTATTTGTAAATGATCAAACGTTTAAGAGAGTGAAAAAAAACTAACCTATAAAAAAAGAGAAAAAGAAAAAATAGACGGATCATAGAATTAATATATAAAACCGATCTTCTCCAACCATTGTAATAATAATCAAACTCAAAGTGGCTGATATATATATATATATATATATATATATATATAATATGGATATTCTAGTGTGACACGGTCCATGTGATATATTCAGTTTAATGAATATTGTTTTTGGATGCAATCTCATTAGTCAAAGTTTGAGAAATGGTGTTGGGTTTGTACCCATGCGTTCCGGATTCGAAACACTTTTCCTTCTCTAAATTAATGTAAAAGTTTCAAACTCTTCACTCTCCTTGTAATAATAGTAAATTTCAAAAAATAAATTAAAATAAAAGCATGAGAAATGGTTTCCTATTTTAATATCGTGACGGTTGGTAGTTGATTATGGACTTTAATAGAAAACATGCATGTTCATCTCTCTGCCTATAACAGTGCACATACCCATCTAATGTGTACATTGATGGATGGTAGTTGTTTTTGGACGCAATCCCATTGGTCAAAGGCCTTATTGCACCATAATTTATCATATTTGGCCATTCGTATTATGGATCTTGTTAGAGCATCTTTAATCGAGAGATACAAATTTAATATGTAAAACCCACAGTTACATTTCACTTACATCTCATTTATATTTTCGAGAGATGTAAAAAAAGATGTAACTTACACTTTTATTTATCTTTTTCGGCCGAAATAGATATTTTACATCTCTTCGAAAATTAACTATTGACGAACAAAAAATGTAAAATGCCAAGGCATTTACATCTCCCGTTAGATAGGGAAGGTGAAGCTAATTATTTCATTGGGGTAATTGAAATTTGAGTGGTATGTTAAACCTTGATCTCTAACTACTTTGGATGCTGGAAATTCTCCAAAACTCTTTGGGAAGGTGAAGCTAATCAAAAGAGGATAATGTGCCAAAAAGTTAGACAATGTGACCTACTCCTCCATTTAAGAGTGGGTTTTTTGGGACCTCCCCATGTAATAATATGCCATTCTTGTCTTTGGTTGAACTTGATTAATCTTCTACTACTAGCTCTTTAGTAGTGTTTTTGGTGAGAAAGAGAGAGAAACTATCAATTTCTTGACACAAAAGAAAAGCATACTTGCTTGTTTCCAGAGAAAAATAAGAAAAACAAATCCCATATGACCTTTTTGGTGACTTTAAAAAGTTAAAGAGGAAGAAACACAACACATGGAGTGAAAAGGAAGGACTATGATTCTCTCCCCTCCTATTTTCATTTCATTCCATCATCTTCTTTCACATTCTCTTATTTTGTCTTTCTCTTGCTATAAAAAATTAATATAAGATGTTACGTGGTTTAACCGTGACCGTTCAATTAGGAGGGGAGGGAAGGGGAGAAGAAAAAAGAGAGGAGAGAATCCTACTCCAAAAAAGAAAGAGCACATTGAGAAAAAAGGTTTTGTAAGAAAAACGCAGTTGGTTGGTTTCGAGGAACACTACATATCATATATTATATAGTAGCAGACTAGCAGTACTGCAGACCGACAAAAAAAAACGGATTTAGAAGTAGTACTGTACACAAAAGCCCTAGATTAAAAGTTGAGATGTCTGGGTTAAATAATTTATATAATATAAATATGGCTACTGGTGAAGCTTTTTTCGTCCTGTATTACTAGTTTATTGAGAGTTATTTTTCTACTTTTTAGTATAGATAATATCGTTTGTTTAAAATAAAAATAATATAAGAGATTTTTTTTTTGGCTAGTTTATTGAGAGTTATTTTTCTACTTTTTAGTATAGATAATATCGTTTGTTTAAAATAAAAATAATAAAAGAGATTTTTTTTTTTGGTTTCTTGACACTAAATATATACGCTTTCTTATCAAATTTTTCCATAGCTTTTCTAACACATCCCGACCTGAATTGTCCACTAGGACTCCAAATCGAGCTATGTTGGCCGACAGATCCCGAGCCGGGATGTGACATTTTCCTTTTTATTCTTCCTTACTATTTCAATAACTTGAGTATCCCACGACTGTATTATTTTTTTTCACTGTAAGTTTGTAAACATTTACATATTGCCAACATATTGATATATATATACAGGCCCTTACCAAGAGGGATCCCCATTTTTCTAAAAAAATGGGGACACCACTTGACCGTTGAATTGACTTTAATGAAATTGTGTGGTTGAGATTAAAACACAGGCCACACAATCTCAACCACAAATGGGGACACCCTCTTGTGAAATGATTTATATATATATAAGAGAAATTAGAATCCCCTGCATTTTTTCAATACATTTTAGATCAAACATTGGTTCATTTCTAAAATTTGATTAAGAGGCTTTGACCAATTGCCACATCAACTTTTTTAAATTACATATAATTTGTTTAAAGGCATCTTCACTTCACCTTGTAACTAATTACCTATAATTTAGGAAATTTTATTTTCCCGGTCCTTTAAACTCCTACGTTTTAATGACTCTTTCTATAAAAAAAAGTAATTAATTAAAATAATTTAAACTTTTACGTTGTTAACGACTCTTTCTATAAAAAAATAATAATTAATTAAAGTAATTCCTCATTATTAGGACAAAAAGTAATAAAACTTATGTTTTGAAAACAAATGTACCAAAAATTCACATGTACCAAAAACTAAATGTACCAAAAATTCAAAGGTACCAAGAAGCCAAATGGACCAAACATTCAAATGTACCAAGTAACCAAATGTACCATTATAATCAAACGTACCTAACAACGAGTATTGTTACATTCTATTTAATTTACTAAAATAAATATTTTAATAAAAAAATAAAAAAATCTTAAATCATCATAATAAGAGATGCATAAAAATAGTAGGAAAAAAGGGAATGCTAACGTGAATAGACTTCCAATGAAATAAAATTAAGACCAAAATTGTAGGAAAAATGTTTAATCAAATTTGCAAAAGGAATAGATGTTTAGTCTATGACATTTAAAAACGAGGCGTCTATATCCAAATGTGTATGTGTGTGTGTGTATATATATTGACACACTCTCTTTCTAACAATATGTATATTTTGTTTGCAAATTTACAAGACGATGAGCTTCTTACTAATTCGTGACTTTAAGCCTCTTAGAAACTGTGGAGCCTAAAATAATTCCAAAAATTATAGAGGCGACATGTGAACTTTTGCTCAACAAAGACAAGTTGCCTTCATTAAATGGGCAGGCTCCTCAGATACTCTCGCGTGCAGCTCAGCACCCCTGAAGGTCCATGCAGCTGAATACATCTGCTCACAGCTCACCCTGCCCTTGGCAATGAAAAGTCAAAACATTAAAGGTAAGGATTAATTACCCAAATCATATCTTTAATATATTCCTAATTGAAGATTGACTCCATTCAAGTAAATAATCCCTATTTAAATCAATTAGGGATATTTACTCAATTATCTCAAGATATTATTTCCTATTTAATATCTTGAGAATATTCTTTCCATACACCTTGGCCAGTAGGATGTCGCCATGTGTAGGGTAAAACCCTAACACTATGGCCGGCCCTCACCCCCTATATATATATCTCAAATTCTACCAAATTTCGGTAAGTTTTAGCTACCCCTAAAAGCCCTGAACACTTACTTTTTTCAAAGATACTAACTTAGGCATCAAAGATTCATTGGCCTAACCACCCTCTCCCCCACCTCGTGGGCGCGTGAGGCTTAGGTCTTTGATCAAATGTGTTGATTGCTTTGTAAGTGCATTTTCGTCAAAGTAAGAGACGACGAAAATTTGTATCGACAGAAATGACATGAAGATCAAGGTTAGAATATGCCAAATGTGGAGACTAAAACTGTTTGGACATTAGAGCCAGTTCAATGGCTTTTAAACTTAATCACTATATCACTTGAATCGAAAACTAAACCTAATCACTTTACTGTTGGGGTGATGATAATTATGTTGGTAAGATGACTACAATGATGACAAATCCCAATGATGCAAGCACCTGAAGTCATAGTTTATTATGTGCTGACTTTGAGGTGATACCACACAAAAACTATGGTATAGTCTGTAGAACCTCTTCATAAGCATACTTAATAATTTGGCGTGGTGATAATTATGTTGGTAAATTGACTAATAATAATGACAAATACTAATGATGCAAGCACATGATGTTATGGTGCATGATTTGGGATTTATTACTTCCTAATTAGGATAGGAGCTACTTAGCTTTTGTGCCTAAAAGAAGGCTGGAGAGTAAAGAAAGGGATGTGTCTTTCCAATAGAGAACTATGTCCCATATAAGCATTGCATAATATGGATTTGAGCCACATGCTAAGTTGGATAAAAGTAATTCATCGATAGATGATTGAGAGTTTTTGTGTTGTATTAATGTGTTTGATGAATGATTGAGGAGTTGGAAATGGTTTCTTGCTTATGTTTTACTTAGGTATGTACTAAATTGGGTGTTGGTTTGATTATTTTCAAGCTTTCCACATGACTTTCCTTACCGAATTGAGAATATGAAGAACCCAACTTTAATTTTGTGAATTTGTTTTGGTGGCTGTAAATGAAATCTGGCATAGTTAAATTATCAAAAAATTAAATATGGCATAGTGAATTTACCACAGAGTTGTCTTCATCTTTAGATAGGTATCATATGTCATTCAATTCATTCATATGCAATTTAGGGTGATTCAATTCATCAGTGATCAAATTTGTTTTGAATTTCTTTTTTCTTTTGATTTTCAATTCAACATTGTCGTACAAAACGAAGGAGATATCATTAATGGAGTTATGGATTTATGTCACATCTCCACCACATCCCGGGCTCAACTCAGCCGTAGCACGATATTGTCCGCTTCGGGCCCAGACCACGCCCTCACGGTTTTGTTTCTGGGAACTCACACAAGCAGAACTTCCCAGTGGGTCACCCATCCTGGGAATGCTCTGGCCCATTCTCGCTTAACTTCGGTGTTCCTACGGAACCCGAAGCCAGTGAGCTTCCAAAAGACCTCGTACTATAGGGAGGGAAATATGTACATATAAGGCACATCACCCCCTCTCCGTTGGTCGATGTGAGATGTTACAATTTAGGTGTCTTTAGTGGAACAAATCTTTATTTTTTGAACCTGTACAATTTTAGACATAAAAAAACTCCCGGAGATAGAACCATAGCTTTTGAAAAACAATCCATGAGGATGGCGTACCAACATCCTCAATTTTTATCAAGTAATATATGAATGTAAATTGCAGTCCCCTGTCTATGGCATACCAGTATCCCCAATTTTGCTAGCTTCTTTTCCTTCCACATGATTGTAAGGATTACATGAACACATGAATGCATATATGTATATAACCACTACACTTTGGCACATATATTTTCAAAATTTTCTACACCTTCAACAATTAATGTTTTAAATCTCACAGCAACGCACGAGTACATTTGCAGGTGGTATTCTAAGCTTCGACATTTCGTGCACTAGCGACAATGGGAAAGTCATTAGCATCTATGTTGTGGGCAAAACTAATCTTTAGTAGATTTCATGTGATGACTCGGTCTGGGCATCAAATCCCACATCACTTAGGAGATGTGCCTTATATGTGCATATCTGATCTTTCCTAGCAAGACATGTTTTGGGTATGAAAACTCAAGAACAAAACATTGCGAGATGGACCTAAGACAAACAATATCATAAGCTATCTCCAATCGAAAAGGCTAAATATACCTCCATCTAAAATTATAGTCTTGCAAAAAAATATCTTTAAATGAACAGTGTCAGACCATACTCATATACCATCTTCAACAGAAGACCCCCTCAATAATTATTAGTTTTAAGTTTATACTTTAAATTTATTAGTTAATCTAATTAAACTACCTTTAGATGTTTTCATGTAACCATTGGATTTGAATCAATTGCAACTGAGGAGCAAGGCTCCAAAAAAAAGGCTAAAGGGGGGGAGGGGGGGGGGGGGGGGGGGGGGGCTACATTTGGCCAAATAATGGTCTTGTGGGCTCCATAAAATTATAGTTCAACCATCGGTTCGAGATGAGTTTTTTGACAAATCAGGTCATTTTTTAGCTTTTGGACCTTTAACCCTCTCCATTGGAGATGACCTTACTAAGAGTGAGCTGTAACATTTTATGCAGAGGGTTTCCACTTAAATGGATAAATATTTTCTTAATGAACCAACGGATAATAATCTATTTAAATATGGATACATATTTCTAATAAAAGAGTCATAATCTAACCATTTGTGGATACATCAATTAATGGACGACAGCAATCTATCTTCTAATTTTCGTGTGTGTGTGTGTGTAAAATACTTTGCTTCCAAAATCCACATTTGCATCCACGTTATTTCCATATTATGCATCAAACAGATCCAATTTCTATTATTCTACACAAAAACATAACACATTAGTGTGGTAGTTTTGTAAGCAATGCACTAGTTTGTAATTTTTCCTAATGGAAAGATAAGGGATGACAAGAAATTAAGAATCAAACTTCTTTTTTCGTAATGTGTGTGATAAATGTTGTTACCACTAACATTACGTTTGGACGAAGAAATTTAAGATTACTAAAGAATTTTAAAATGACAGAAATTGAAATGACGGGATTTTATTTTCTAGAATTTGTGATTTTTCTTGTTTGGTTAATCCTAAAAGAACAATGGAATTGAATACCAAATTTGTTATTTTTAAACTCTCAATCATATAAATTGGGAAATGACACCTATTTACATAGAATTTAAACTTGGGAATTGGAGGTCTCAAATTCCAAGTTGTTTTTCCACGCGGAAATTCTAAATTTCTATGTTTATGAATCCAAACAGGAGAATTGATGCATGTCAATTTATAAATTCTGACTTTTATCCAAATTCCAAGTTTATTTCCCTCATCCAAACATAATGTAAAGTTATTAGTCCCATGTGCATTTGTATTTAGTACTTTATTACTTGAACATTACAACCAATCATTCTTATAACTAGTAGTCATATTATAGTATAATTAATTACTTAAATTACGATAACACAAGTTAGCTAATGTGTCTAATGTGTATTACCAAGTTGACAAGTCATATTTCATGGTGGCAGGTAGCCTTATTATACTATTATTTTTCCATTTATAGAGGATTGTGCTTTCTACATAATTTTTTCTTTGAGGCCATTTTAATTCTCGTGTTTGTTATGTCCATTGACATTTCGTGGCCCTCTCAAGTTGCTAACCCCCAGAAGAAATTTAATTAAAAAAAAAGAGAGACTTGATAATCAAAATTTTGATGTTACATCACATATTTGTCTCTGTGTGTGTGTGTGTATATATGTATTCTACCGATGAAGTGTAACCAAACATGATTAGTACTAGTTGACCGAAGTGTGTACGTATATATACATGTATGTATATATGTATGTATATACACACACACACATATATATATATATGTATGTATTCTACAGATGATATGAAGTGTAACCAAACATGATTAGTACTAGTTAACCGACATGTAGACTTCAAATAATATTCTCCTCACTGGATGTTAGTTAGATAGAGATTGTATGTATATGCATGTATTTGTGTATATTGTGGTGCCCCATACTTTCTGTTAGTGTTACAAAATACAGACTAACGCAAGTGGGCCTTTACCACAGTAGTGGAAATGTGTTGAGCTTTTGCATGATGATGTGAGTTCAAACCCCGTCTGTGACTAATCTAACATATAATTTAACAAAATCTATAATCTGACAAGAAAAAAAAAACAGACTAAGAACAATTCAATTGTTTTCTTTTTTATACAACAATGATTTTTTTTGTTAAAATTATATAACAATGAATTAGATTAATTAATTAATTAATTGGGTGAACTGCCAATTTAGTCCCTGAATTATCATCTCAGTGAAAATTAGGTCCCTAAACTATTTTTTCAGAAAAATCAGTCCTTGAATTATAAAAATCTGCCAATTATATCCCTAATATTATATTCGAAGCTACTATATTCAATTATCCGTCAATTTAAATCATGTTACTTGCATGTAATATACATTTGAGGGTAGATTGATAATTTTTCATAAAGAAATAGTGTATGGAGTTAATTTTGGATGTTAAATTGGTAGTTTTTTATAAGAAATAGTGTTAAGTTAGCTTCGGATGGTAAATTAGACGTTAGATTCGCAATCTATATGAAATGTTAAGAGCTTATAGGAAAGAAAATAACGGTATTACACTCTAAAATGTGTCAAGTGACTTAAGTTGATAAGAAAATTGGATAAAATAGCTTTGAATATGATAGTATGGATGAAATTAGCAATTTTTACTGAATTTAAGGACTTATTTTACCCAAAAAATAATTCAAGGACCTAATTTTCACTAAGGTGATAATTCAGGGACTAAATCGGCACTTCACCCTAATTAATTTTATAGTGGATGCATGATCCACTCTCAAGGCCTGCAGTTGGTTGGCTTTCCATTGCAAGTGTCATTAGTTTCTTTTGCTTGGCTTTCCCTTGCTTGTATCCATTTGTGTGCTCAGAACGATAATATATATGTGTATATGCACACATAATTAAATATATACTGTTAAACTATTTGCACGGCAGAGTCAGAAATTTAAATACGATAGTGCACCTTAAAAGATTCAAGGCTCTTCTGTCTGACAATTGATAAATCAAGCTAACTTGTTCAACTTGTTATAAAATTAATTTTTGACTTTTCTCTAATATTTTTTAGTTGTTGTATTAACAATCTAACACTCGTTCGTACCGACAAAACATGTAAGTTAACAGGATCTATACCATAAAATGAGTGAAAGAAAACAAAATTGAGAGTGCACTTAAGAAGTTTTGTAAATACATTTATTAATTAATGACGTATACCATCAACCTAAATTACACATATTCAATTAATTAAACAAGACTCAAAAAATTTAACAATTTGTCAATATAACGTGGCTAAAATGCATTTGTGAGTCTTTCCGGCTTCCGGAAGGATGGACTGCCGTGGCGAAACCACCAGCTGGTCTCCTTTTCTATAAAAAAAATATAAGGAAAACTAATGAAAAGTGCTTGAAAACTTTGAGTTTTAAGGTGTTGCCAATGACCAAAATATCGATATTATCGGCGATATTTCGCCGATAATATCGTTTTTTTCATCTTACGATATTTTCACACTTATCCATTAATTATCGTCAAAATATCGATATTATCGCGATATTATCGACGAAATATCGCGATAATATCGAAAACGATATTTTTAGCATTTTAATACATTATTTGGGCAATATATCGCGATATTATCAAAAACGATATTTTCACCAACCGGCTTCTGCTGCAGGTGCGCTTCTTAGGTTCAAGGGCCAACTTCCATAGCTCTATTCGAGCTCATTCCTCAGTCAAATCCAGCCTATAAACTACCAATTTAAAGCTTGCACGGAGAAGAACAGATTTATGCCAAAAATGAGGCTCAACGGAGACTGGATACGGCCGGAAAATGGCTTGAAACCCACGGTGTTTCCTCGCCGGAAAACTGGGTTCGATACCGTCGCGTCCCTTTCTGCCTCCAAACCTTACCAAACAGATATGAAACCTTAAGATCTTTCACAGACAACGAAAAAGGAAGAGAGAGTGAGTTCCCGAGGCTTACCCTAATCGGAAAAGTCAAGAACTCACCGGAGTTTTCTTGGGGAAGACAGTGAACAGTGGCAGGCCCTGGTTCGATGGTGTTGTTTCTGGGTAGGTGCTTCGTGACTGTGGTCTGGGTTATTATGAGGCTCGCCGGAGTGGGCGAGGAGGTGGCTCAGTGCGTCTGTGCACAGAGAGCAGGTAGAGAGTTCGAGTTGAAAGGGAAAGAGAGAGAGTGAAATGAGATAGTGTTTGAGAGTGAGTGAGTGGCGGTGGGTGTGGGAAAGGATCCCACCAGATAAAATCAAAAGAAGTGTCTCAAACCTAGAGATCGCCACATGGATATGGAAAATATCTAAGGGAGAGGGACACGTGGAAGAGAGGGAGAGATGGGTGTGGGAAAGGATCCCACCAGATAAAATCAAAAGAAGAGTGTTAAACCCACCCTTTTCTTATTTCCCTACCCCACTTAGATGTGAAAATTGTATTTATTATCGATAATATCGAGAGATAAAACCTAAAAATACTTGAAAAATACTGAAAAGTCTCAATCTTGAGCATAGAGGGATTCGAACCTCTCCCTTTGTCAACCACGCACCTGGGCCTTATTCAACTTGCTACAGATGTGTTTGTGATTACATATTTAGCCTATAATATTTATATGGTCGTTAAGATGTCTGCAAGGCTTGCAAGCTAATATTTACTAAGTCACTCATGTATTTTACCATGCAATGTATAAAGTGTAAAATATTGCACTAATTCATTATATATAAATGATTTTGGTGTGTTTAAACTTCTTTCATTAATTACTATATATTTTCTACACTCACAATGTTTGCCAGCTCGCTATATAATCAACTTGATAATGTTAAATCCATCATGCAATGCATTTCCTTCCAATTTTTTGTGATAAACTAATAGATAATTGACTAAATAAACATCCTGCAAAGTTTCAATAAAAATTTTCAAGTTTTTCTTACAATTTCCGTGGTTTCCATGGAAATTTTATCGATATCGATATTATCCCGATATTTCCATCGATATTTCCGTGTTTTCGGACTACCGATATTTAATACCTTGGTTCTGAGAAGTACTGTGTGTTGTCCCTGCCCCGTGATAATTCATCCAAAGTTTAGGGGTTAGGGAATCAAGGGTTCTGATCTCGATCAGTTATTTTACCATGCTTCATTGCTGTTAACTTGGATTTTCACAACTAGAAAACATTTGCAAATTGCAATAATTATACAACCCTAGCATATACATGATGTAGAATTGTACGATGTAATAAACATAGTGTTACTTTAGCCACGTTATATTTTTGGAAGTCTTAACGTAACACGCATGGTATTGTTCACTTTTAACGTTAAAGACATTTTTACTTTAAAAAGTCACTCATGGTGCTATTCACTTGCAACAGAACAAATTTAGGCACTAGGATCTTTGAGGTGTTTATGAATAATGTCGATACATACATCATCAACTCCCTCATCGTTATTATAATTAATATGACTGTTCTGTTTAAACATCACTTCGTTGTATCACACAGAATAATAAGAGAATCACATCATATTTTGGAAATAAGTGTTTATTCTTTTGTTTTGTTTTTTTTTTTGTCGAAAGTGTTTATTCTTTTGTTGGTCCGATTTAAAAAATGAGTGATTATTAAACATGACACTGCAGTACTACTTCAAGAGAGAGAGAATTAAACTAATTAATGAAAGATCGAGAACCTGCAATCTGTAGTATTGTAAACCATACATATTACGACAAAAAAATAACCATATATATATTATTAATTTATTTATTTTCTTGATGGTGTATATATGGGCGATGATTTGCTAATTATTTCATGTAGGTGGTACTTCAAGCAAAGCTCTAAATTAAAGAAGTTAGAAGCACCTCCAAGCTCTTTAAAGATTCCAATTATAGTTTCTTCATTTGTACTAAATGCTTAATGATTTTATGATTAAACTTGATAAACTTCAAACAGAAAAATCATGATAAACTTAAAATGCATGGGTTGGGTGATGATCATTCCCTGCTGGGACCCATTATCAATGATATTCGAGTTTTTGTTCATCGTTATGACTACGTCTCAATGAACTTAATCCGTCGTGAGAGGAATGCCGTTGCTGATCGATTGGCACTGGCTGGATTGCGTGGCACAATCGATTATTGATCTTTTGCTTGAGGAGGCTCCTCTTCTCAATATTTGATGTAATCTAAATTCTATTGGACGATAGGAAACTATTGTTAAGTTTTGTTTGTGCGGGACACTCTTTTTCCTTAATTCGGTTGAAATCCTGGTAAGATTTTTATTGAGGCCCTTTAATGCACACTATCCTCTTGTCTTGTACGTGTTCTCTTCTTTAATGAATATCGTACCTTCTTTCAAAAAAAAAAAAAAAAAAAAAGACTTACACCATTCAAATGTGAATTAATTTTCAAAACTCATGGAGTTTTAATTTCTCATATTGCACCATTAGGTTTTAAAATTATACCAACTTATGTCTTTGGGCTATTAACCATCTAATTCTTCATTAAATTGCCGTTGCGGGTGCTACTCCGTTTATGGGTGGTAATGCACGCTTGCACTACATACACGCACAGAAAAATCATCCTTGAGCTTATACATCAACCCATATCAAGTCTCCTATATAACACCTCATCATTAGACATTCAAACAAACAAACAAAAAAAATATAAATTGACACAATTTCAAAACTTCATGGTACATTTAAAAAATTAAAACTTACTCCTTTCCAAACAGGAACATAACATCGTTATGCACCAAGGGAAGGGTTTTGGGTTTTGGTTTCTAGACCTCTTTAGATAATTTTTTTCCTGAGTTTTCTATGATGTGGAGATGGAGGCTTAAGGGAAAAGGAAAAAGGTAAACCAGAAGTCGACCCCTTTATATAATTCAATGACCTTTTCTATCTCTTCTTTTTTTTTTTTCTTTATTCCCCATCAACCATAATATGTAAGAATTAATATTAGTGCTTTTTCTTTTACTTGATAAAGTTGTGGCAAGTTAGGTTTAAAATCTCCCACATATTGTTCTGATATGGTGGCCACTAAGTAAACAAACAATACCCCAGATTTTTTTGAGTCGTGTTTGACTGCCTTTTGTCCCACTTATGAAATCTAATCCCACTTTTTCAAACTTATAACTGCAAATTTGTCCTCTTACAACATAACCAGCCGATTTTTCTTTTGTTTAATTTCCACGTAAAGAAGATACTTGAGCCCTCAATTTTGGCTATTATGTACGTATGTGCAATGATTTGTGCCATGATTTATGCTCCGTGCCTTGGTCTAATTAACATGTACTTGACTTGAACCCAGAAAACAATGACAAATTGATATTTAATATGGACATATTTCCCAGGCTCCTTCATTTCATATGTACTTACGATTCATCTGCTTATTTTACTAGTAATCCAAAAACGTTATTTTGCATTTTTTTTGGGTTTTTATCACAAATGGTCCCTAACATTGATCAAACACATCATTTTGGTCCCTGACATTGAAAATCAATAGAAATGGTTCCTGAGATTGATCAAACACATCACAAATGATCATTCCGTTAAAAACTCTTTGGGCAATTTTCAAAGCTTCGTAACTCAATCGTTTCTTAACCAAATTCGACCCATAATATATCAAAATGAAGATAGGAAAGTGTAGAACAAGATTATACCTATTTTGAAGCCCAATGATTGCCGGAGATGGCCGGAAAATAGCCTCAAATGTGACTGGTCCGCGGAAAAACTGGAAAACTCACCGGAAACTGGGTAAACTTTAAACGTTCATAACTTCTTCAATAATCAACGAAATCGAGTGATTCAAAAACGAAAATCATACTTCTCGATGGGACGAAGAGAATGGTATCTTTCTTTATGGCTAACTCATCGTAGTTTGGCCGGAAAACGGCTCAAAATTGGCTAACTCGAAATTGGCTAACTCGAAAATGGTTATCCAATTTCGAGCCGTTTTCCGGCCAAACCACGGTGAATTAGCAGTAAATAAAGGTACCATTCTCTTTTTCTCGTCGAGAAGTATGATTTTCATTTTTGAATCACTCAATTTCGTTGAGTATTGAAGAAGTTACGAACTTTTAAAGTTTACCCAATTTCTGACTAGTTTTCCAGTTTTTCCGCGGAGCAGTCACATTTGACCTATTTTCCGGCCATCTCCGGCAACCATTGGGCTTTCAAATAGGTATAATCTTGTTCTACACTTTCCTATCTTCATTTTGATATATTATGAGTCGAATTTGGTTTAGAAACGATTAAGTTACGGAGCTTTGAAAATTTCCCAAAGAGTTTTTAACGGAAGGACCATTTGTGATGTGTTTGATCAATCTCAGGGACCATTTCTATTGATTTTCAATGTCAGGGATCAAAATGATGTGTTTGATCAATGTCAGGGACCAAAAACCCTTTTTTTTTAGTACCAATAGAAGCTTTCAGTAAGTTTCTTATTACTTCAATACATGGACGTATACGAAAAACTTTGACTGGGATCAAAAGTAGAGGGCTCAATTTCATATGTGATGAAATTCATGTGTTTAGGGCTTGTTTGCATAATTATTTTGTTATGTGTTTTTCTTTTTTCTTTTTTGTGCTATATATAGAGAAAAAAAGTATGTGGAATAAAGAAGGAATAAAGATGGGCGGAGGATGATGGAACTTGAAGCAATGTCAAATGTATATGGCATGACACACAAATTGAAAACTAAAATCGAAAAGTGAGAACAACTCCACTTTAACTTTCTGTTTTTATATAATCTCCTTCATTTGTTTGTCCCCACTCCCTCCAAGACCATTCATCCTTCTTCATGCCCATTTCCCTCACATATATTTTTCTCCATCTCTAGCATAAAAAAAAAAAAACTAAAACCTAAAAAAGAAACTATGTCACTTAGTACTACGGTCTAGTGTTATTCCTCTTCATTTGTAAGTGAGAGGTCTTAGGTTTGATTCTCGTCAAAGACAAATTTGAACCACATTCTTACTAGTCCATTGTGAGGCTAAACCCTTAATGTAGATAATATCGTTTATTCAAAAAAAAAAAAAACTGTTATCAAACATGCCTTTAATTTTCACAATTTAGGTTTTCTTCCAACTTCAATTCATGCACTTAGATTTTTCCTATCGTAAAAGCAACTCGCAATCATTGGTTGATGTGGAATTCCATGCAAGACCCATTTTGATATAGCGTTATATAGTGTGATTACATGCACGCAAACGATGGATGCTAGCATTTTCACAATTTAGCTTTCTTCCCTTTTTCTGTCAAGTACATGAGACACTAGCTCATTCAGTTCCTATTGTACCAACTGAAGGCATACTTTGAACGCAGATGAGAATATAACAAGAGGAAATTGTCTGGATTTAAGGATCCAGGGAAATTGGACTTAATGGCCCGCTAGCCAATCAAGAAATCACGGCCACAGTAGAAATTGGTCCAAGCCTATATTGGAGAACAATTTAGAAACAGAAATACAGAACTTGAAATACTTATTCTTTATTACTCAAAAATATACTTGCAATACAGAATGATATACAATAAATACAGAAAATTAATATGATACTAACTTGAATGAAACCAAAGGTAGAGGCTAGCGCGAAAGCTATGTCATTCGAACAGTATTTCCGTCCCACTCATGTGCTTGTGGTTCTACAACGTCTGCTCGACCAGGATACAACTACCTAATTCTATAATCCGCACTAGATTATAGAATTCTAACGAATTGCTTTGTGTGTTTACTCTCTATGAAAGATTGTACGAAAGAAAGGATGGAGAAAAGATGATCACACCCTTTCAAATACCTGTTCAGTGTATTTGAAAGTACACAACTCTTTCTAAGAGCCGTGTCTTTTAATCAAAACGTTTTAATTAATAAATTAATTAAATACTTAATTCGAAAATTTAAAATTAAAGAATCAAATTAATTTTAAATTCCAAGGCCCAAGGCCCTTGTCTTGATTAATTAATATTAATTGTATTTAGGCTATATTATACAAGCCTAATCCACACAACCATAAGGCCCAAGCCTTCAATCCATTTCCAAAGGGTCCATGTTCTAATTACTAGAATAAATCACTAAATCTTTATAAAGGTCATTGGGAATCTTGTTTTCTCCAATGTGGGATAAGAGTCTCAAAACTCCCAACAGCCTACATCAGTACATTTTTCTTTTTGAGCTCTATAGCCAGAAGTAAACAGAAAAACAAATATTTTTGGTTTAAATAAATTAATTTCGCCCGTCGTTTTTTCTTTCTGCGGTTTATTTGTTACCTTTAATGATATTTTGATTTGTTCAAAGGCCCAGAATAAGATATAGGTGTGCAGAGAGATAACTTATATGACACAAGTACACTACCATTGTGGCGTCCTGTGCCAATAATAGAAGGAGACATGTAGAGGGAAACTAACAAAAGTCATTGTACTATTGACACGGGACACCACTGTGTGGCAGTGTACCCATGCCATAGACTTGCATTATAACAACTGAAGTGACTCTTTGCAAAATGTCACCCTAATCACAAGTTGCCAATAAAAGCAAAAACCCCCATTCATAGCTTTATGCAGTCCTTAATTACAATATTTAGAGCATAAAAGTAACAAAGACTAACAAATTTCGTCATGAATACTTACAGTCACCTTTGTTTGATCATGTCTTGGCTCCAGACGACGCTAAAAAACTTACATGTTTCTGGCCAGATAACGAGTTTGAGATATTTCATTGGCTATGAAGTCTAAGATTGTTTCTCACAAAAACAAGATCCTCCACTCTATCCACTCCCCATCGGTTCGATGTTTCGTGACCAGGAAACTCATATTCTTGCCATGCCTTTTGACACATTGCAGTGCTTGAAACCTGACTCAAAATTTTCACAGCTAGTGTCTGTAAGTTAGGTGTCTCAAATCCAAAGTTCTACCACCATGTAACTGGGTCAATTTTATCCCTACAATCCACAGCATCTTCATCTCCGAAGGAGCCCTCCAGTCGCCAGTAAGAGCTGAGCTGCTCTCTTAGCACCCGCCTGTTTGCACTTTCCGGCTCATATCTTTCTAGGGTGGCTTTCCAACCTCTCATGAAAATTTTATCTTTGGTTTGACCCTTCCCAAAATGTCTAGGGTTCAGTATGTAACCAGCACCATGAAGTGGAGAAAATAATGCATTCCATCTGTTCTCTATCAGTTATTCCAACTGATTCAGTATGCCATAATCAACATCCTTACATTTGACTGCTTCAAGAGCCTGAATCCGCCAGTCACAAGCATCACCCATGACAAGTCTGTCAATATCCAGTGTAGGAAGTGTTAGTGTTTCTGAGTTTTCAGTGTTTTTCTTAAGGTTGTTTGGAAAAAAAAATGGAGAAGAAGAAGAAGGGATTCGAAAATGGATATTCTTCTCTGTCTACGAGATGTAGCAGAGAATATATTTCACTCTCGTAGAAACATGCTTACATTGTGCTTTTTAAGTAGCTGGATCCTTACATCTCAAAACAAAATGATCTCAGCCATTCATCAAACTATCTACTAAGATCTTTACACATGACATTGTATGCCTTACATCTTTTAACCTCACACTTGGCAGATATGCTCAAGTGAATACACAATTAAATTCATCTTATTTCACTAATACTAATCAGCTATAGACTTATAATTCAACACTCCCCTTTAAGTCTAGAGCTGATTTCACTCCAAGTTTGCTTCTGAGAAAATTGAATCGATCCTTTGCTAGGGGCTTTGTGAAGATATCTGCCAATTGCTCTTCTGTGGGACAATAGATCAGATCAATGATACCTTCCTGCAATGCATCTTTGATAAAATGATACCTCCTGTCAAGATGTTTGGTTTTCTGATGAAACACAGAGTTTTTAGTGATTGCAATGGTAGAAGTATTGTCACGGTGTAGAGGATGGCTTCTGTTTGCAATTCCCCGAAGTCCTCCAATACAAATCTCAGCCAAATGGCTTGAGCTGTGGCTTCTGATGCACTTATATATTCAGCTTCTGCAGTTGAAAGTGCAACACAGCTTTGCTTGACTGAAGCCCAAGAAAATACACCACTGCCAAATGAGAATGCATATCCTGATGTACTCTTGCTGTCCTCCAGTGAGCCACCCCAATCACTATCACAGAAGCCAATTAAGCAGGCTTTCCTTCCCTTCACATATTCCAGGCCATAGTCTAGAGTTCCCTTGATGTATCTGAGCACTCTTTTTGCAATTCCAAAATGTCTATTAGTAGGACAGTGCATAAATCTTGCCAATAAACTTGCTGCATACATTATATCCGGTCTTGTAGCAGTGAGATATAAAAGGCTTCCCACAATACTCTTATACATTTCCTCACTTGCTGGCTCACTTCCATCATCTTTGGACAACTTCTCAGTAGCTACAAGAGGAGTTGTGACAGTTTTTGCTTCATTTAATCCAAACTTATTCAATAAAGAGCTTGCATACTTCTTCTGATGAATGAAGATGCTAGAATTAGTTTGAATTACTCCCATTCCAAGAAAGTGATGAAGTAGACCCAAGTCTGTCATCTCATACTTCATTTTCATATCTCTCTTGAACTCTTTAAGCATTGACTTGCAACTACCAGTGTAGACTATATCATCCACATAGATAGAAACTATCAAAACATCTTCTCCCCTTGCCTTTATGTATAGAGTTGGTTCACTCAAACTCTTTTTGAAACCACACTGTGAGAAATACTTGTCAATCTCTCCATACCAAGCTCTTGGAGCCTATTTTAGACCATAGAGAGCCTTGTGAAGCTTATACACTTTTTCCTCATTTCCTTTGACTACAAAACCTTCAGGCTGCTCAACATAGATCTCTTCTTGCAGGACTCCATTCAAGAAGGCTGATTTCACATCTAACTGATACAGTTTCCAGTTCTTTTGTGCAGCCAAGGCAATTAAGGTTCTAATGGTATCCAACCTAGCAACCGGTGCATAAGTCTCATTGTAGTCTAAACCAGGCTTTTGTGCATAGCCATTTGCAACCAGCCTTGCCTTATTTTTCAACACTGAGCCATCAAGATTTAACTTGGTTTTGTAGACCCATTTAACTCCTATAACAGGTTTTTCAGTTGGTCTGTCAACAAGCTTCCAGGTGCCATTCTTTTCAATCATAAACAACTCATCATCCATAACTTTTAACCAAGACTCATCTTGTTTGGCATCCGCATAATTCTCTGGATCCATGATACACAGATTGCATTGAGCCAACACTTCATTCAGATTCTTCCACTTCTGTGGTGTATGATCAAATGCCTGATTATCTCTTTCATCCAGATTTGAGATGTTCACAGATTCACCTAAGATGAGTGTCTTAGATTGAGTAGAGTCTCCAATGCTAGAGGCTCTTCTAGGTGAATGTGTTGTTGATAAGGTAGGAGTTTGCATCCCCCTTTCATTCATTTATGTGTTTGTGTCACCATAAGCAGGTTTCCAGTAGCAGAGATGAGTTGATCAGTGTTCACTTTCCAATTCCAGACAGCTTCTTCATCAAAGACAATATCTCTTGACAAGATTAGCTTCGTGGATATTGGATCAAACACCCTATATCCCTTTTCACAAGTTGCATATCCCATAAACACTCATTTGAAGCTTTTAGGCTCAAGCTTATGTTTGTGTTCACTTGGGACATGAACATAGCATGGTGAACTAAATACTCTCAAGTGTGCTATTCCTGGTTTTCTTCCAGAATAAGCTTCAAAAGGTGTGATGTTGTTCAGAGCCTTTGTGGGACATCTGTTTAAAATGTACAATGATGTATGCACTGCTTCTTCCCAGAGAAAGTATGGCATTCCCTTCTCATGCAGCATGGACTTTGCCATTTCAATCACTGTCATATTTTTCCTTTCTACAACTCCATTCTGTTGTGGAGTGTAGGCTAGAGTGAGTTGTCTCTGTATTCCTTCATTCTCACAGAATTGATCGAATTCAGATGACTTGAACTCCCCTCCTCTATCACTTCTCAGACACTTAATCTTGAATCCACTTTGTAACTCTGCCATATCTTTGAATTTTTTAAAACAGCTGAATGCATCAGACTTATATCTCAAGAAATAAACCCAGGTCATTCTGGTGAAATCATCTATCAGCAGCATGAAATACTTATTTCCAGCAATTGAATCATTCCTCATAGGTCCACACAGATCAACATGGATTAGTTCAAGTGGTGCAGTTGCTCTGTGCACTTGATTTCTTGGAAATTCTTCTCTGTGTTGTTTTCCAAATTGACAACCTTCACAAACTCCATTGCAGTCATCAAGTTGAGGCAAACCATGCACCATTTCCTTGTCTCTTAGTTGTTTGAGACCAGCAAAGTGTAAGTGCCCAAGTCTCCTGTGCCAAATCTCAGTAGAGTAAGTGACACTGGCTTTTAAGACCACTTGATTCTCAGATAATAGAACCAATAGATAGCACCTATTCACTTTCTTCTTCACTTTCATCACTAAGCATTCCAGAGATGGACCATCATATACACTGCATATTCCACCACCAAACACCAAGAAATATCCATGTTCATCCATTTGACCAACACTTAGTAAGTTTTCTTTTAAACCAGGCAGATACATTACTTCTCTAACATACTTTCTGCCCTTATTTGTATCAATCACCAAAGAGCCCATTCCTGCTACATTCACAAGATCTCCAGTTGGCATTTGAACCTTGCCAGCTATGTTAGTTCTCACATCAACAAGCAATTTTACATTTCCTGTCATGTGGTTGCAACAACCACTATCAATATACCATTCTCCATTCATTCTTGGTTCTGTAACTGTGCTATTTGCATAAAACAGATTCCCTGTCATTTCCAATTGACTGGCATTGTTTGCCTTTTGCACTGTTTTAACTGCAATACATTCTCTAGCCCAATGCCCAAATTTATCACAATTGAAGTATTTTGGTTTCCCTTTGTATCTGCACTCACCAAAATGGTATTTAGAACACACCTTGCACTGAGGTTTTGCACCCTCTTGACCCACTGACTGAGATGTATTCATATTCTGTTAAGTGTTCAGAGGAAATTTCTGCTGAAACTTGGGTTTTGATTCCCATTTCTTGCCTTTAGAATTCCAGTTTCTCTGGGATCTGAATGAACCAGAGTGTGTACCACTTCTGTTTTGTTCCTTTGGATTCACAGAGAGTGAAGAGAATGCTCTCTCAGTTGCATCAACAGTATGCAAATCAAACCGTTGTTCTTGACTCTTTAAAATTGCTACAACCTTCTGCAGTTCTACAGTCTCCAAACTCTTTGTATTCTCAATAACTAGACATATGGGATCATATGGTTTACTAAGACTAATTAAGACCTTCTGTACTAATCTCTCATTAGAAAGAACTTCACCATACGTTTTCATCTGATTTATCAGGTCATTTAGTCTAGTAAGATACCCAGACAGAGTTTCATCATCACGCATTCTAGCATACTCAAATTCACGTCTTAGATTTTGTAATTTCACAGATCGTACCTGATGACCACCATGATACTCTCCATACAGCAAATCCCATGCCATCTTCGCTGATTCGACATTGGCGATTCGAGGGAAGATTTGATCCGAGACAGCATTCTGAATGATTCCCAGAGCCTTTGCGTCTTGCATCAACACAGTGGCCATTCCTTCATCTACATCATCCTCCGATGACCCTTCATCTTTCTTCTTCTTCGAATAGGAAGTTTTAACTCCCTTCTCCACCAGATTCCACAACCCATGTGATTTGAAGATTGTCACCATCTTGATTCTCCAGAACTCGTAGTTCTCACCGGAGAAAACGGGAGTTCTCACTTCCGAGCCTCCAGATCCAGACATCTTTGGTCTGAATAGATTGACTTCTCTCCTTCGACGAAATGGGTCTTCGACAACTTTCACCGAGCTTCAATTCAGCTCAATAAGATCACAGATTTACGCCCAGGCTCAGATGATCGAACCTGGCTCTGAGGCCATGTTAGTGTTTCTGAGTTTTCAGTGTTTTTCTTAAGGTTGTTTGGAAGAAAAAATGGAGAAGAAGAAGAAGGGATTCGAAAATGGATATTCTTCTCTGTCTACGAGATGTAGCAAAGGATATTTTTCACTCTCATAGAAACATGCTTACATTGTGCTTTTTAAGTAGCTGGATCCTTACATCTCAAAAAAAAATGATCTCAGCCATTCATCAAACTATCTACTACGATCTTTACACATGGCATTGTATGCCTTACATCTTTTAACCTCACACTTGGCAGATATGCTCAAGTGAATACACAATTAAATTCATCTTATTTCACTAATACTAATCAGCTATAGACTTATAATTCAACAGGAAGCAATCTTACAAATGGCTCGTATACTTGCAACAACAGATGCGCGCTGCTCCAGAAGTCATCCCCTAAAATGGCAGCTTCAATACTTAAAATGTCATCTGATGCACTAATCTTCCATTGCTTCCACCCTTCGCTGACAACCAATTCTTGAAGTTGTTGCTTTAGCTCAAAAATCCTCTGAACGATGCAGAAAGAAGTGCAAACTTCACAGAAAGTGGATCAACACTTCCCTTCGGATTTCGACTGATCCTACATGGAGAAAAGTGCTGATATGTGGTAATGCATTGCTTAATTTCCTTAGCACAGTAGACAACGGGTTTTAGGGAGTCCATTTCAGCTATTTCTCCCATCAACATGCATATAGAGTGTGAAGTCCACGGAGACAAAAAAATCTGAGGAAACTTTGACAACACATCTGAATCAGATAATTTGCTAGCATTGCCTAGATGAGAGATTATCTGAAACACATTTCCGGGCCCGAATTCCATAACGGTATCATCAAGAACACCTGCATATACATTCTCTGCCCCATCAACATCATCCATATCTACTGCTTTTAAAAACATAAGACCTCTTGGATTGGAGATGAATATATTAATGCGGAAGCAGCCAAGCATACTTTCTAAGCAACCAAAACACAATATTGAGGATCCCGTGTGAGGCCAGGACTCCCTAACTAGAGCCAAAGATCTTTCTATCCTTCCCTTTTCTCTACTTAGGAAAGAATCAGAAAGCTCAGCAACTGACAGGGGTTCGTATCCAGGGCCAAAAGTAGAAATTGCTTTAGCCATGTCATGAAAGTAAGGAGAGTTGACAACATTGAGATTCAATCCATGAACATAAAAGAATCTGGCTACTGTGGCGCAGGTAAGACTTGGCCGTGGTGTCCGAATGCGCTTGTTAGGCTTTGTACATCCAGAAGATTTTTTTCTTATTGTGAGCTATGCGCTCTTCCTCTAAAGTCTGGAAGGATTCTCTTAAATACCTGTCTATTGCTGGGCAGCTTTTGTGGGCTCTAACACGAGAATAAGATCCATTATAACGTAGGTTGTGGTTGCATTTCCACCTTTTGGTACCACTTTCTTTGTCAAACCTGCCAAACACAGTAACATGCTTCCATCCCCACCTATCAGATTCTGATGGCATATTTCAAGCCTCATTAGTGATTACTGCATACAACCTGTGAGGGCAAACAAACGATTTAGTAAGTATCCATTGGTTCCTTCTTTCAATTTATGAACGACGCCAAATTTCATAATGATAAAGGTCATGCCATTATCAAGGCTATAAGAAGAAATGAAAAGATAAAAAAAAAAGTATCTAACACCCACATAAATATGTTAGCATGCAGTGAATCTCATTTTTATTCTTAAAAAACATTGTTGTATAAAAGTAAAATTCCAGTACAAGTCGGACTTGACCTTAGTGACCATTTAGGATGTCCATGACATGTCAATAAGTATTCTCATGATTAGGCCTGGCAATTCCTGACACGACCCGATAATCCGATCCGACACGATACGAAATTAACAGGTGTTCGGGTCGACACAATAACGAATCGGGTCGTTATCGAGTAACCTGATAAGCAATTGTTAAGATAACGGGTTGGTTCGGGTATACACGTGGGTAACACGATACACGATAAGCAAAATATTAATTTTATAATTTTATAACCCTAAAAAAATACTATAATAATTATATATATTAATTTAACAATTTTATACCCCTAAAAACTATAATAATTATATATATATATATATATATATATATATATAAATTAAATTTTAAAAATTGGTGACCATTGGATCAGCTTATATATACATACCATTTAATTTTTCAAGTGTTATACGTACAAAATAAATAAATTCAAATCTACTTAATATATATATATATATATATACACCATTGAACTTGATGGGATATGATCTCTACGAAACTAATTTCAACTATCTAACCGTCGAACTTGCTTGTATATGCTTCGAGATCGCATACGCCAAAAATCGAAAAAAACAAACATTCAGAGATCAAGTAATGGGACAAAACTTTTCGACAGTTATAAACGAAAAATCACGATTTAACGGTTATTTTAACTCCGATTTAGATGATTTTTTATAGCTACACTCCTTTACCCTATATGAATACAATGAATGAATTCGATCTTCAATTTAAAATATTTACACAAGTAGATACCACAAAATCTTATGTTATACTTAATGAAAGGATAAATCAACTCTTTAAGTGTTGGTGAATCTATCGTTTTGATGAGATACGCATTCTATGAAACTAATTTCAACGATCCAACCGTCAATCTTGTTTGTATGTGCTTCGAGATCGCAAACGCCAAAAATCGCAAAAAACAAACATTCAGAGATTAAGTAACGGGACAAAAACTTTCGACGGTTATAAACGAAAAATCATGATTTAACGGTTATTTTAACTTCGATTTTGATAATTTTTTACAGCTACACTCCTTGACCCTATATGAATACAACGATTGAATTCGATCTTCAATTTAAAATATTTACACAAGTGGATACCACAAAAACTTATGTTATGCTTAATGAAAGTATAAATAAACTCTAAGTGTTAGTGAATCTATCGTTTTGATGGGATACGATCCAACCGTCAAAATTGTTTGTATATGCTTCGAGATCGCATACGCCAAAAATCGCAAAAAAAAAACATTCAGAGATCAAATAACCATATAAAACTTTTTTATGGTTATAAACGAAAAATCACGATTTGACGGTTATTTTAACTCCGATTTTGATGATTTTTTACAGCTACACTCCTTGACCCTATATGAATACAATGAATGAATTCGATCTTCAATTTAAAATATTTTACGCAAGTGGATACCACAAAATCTTATGTTATACTTAATGAAAGGATAAATAAACTCTTAAGTGTTAGTGAATCTATTGTTTTGATGAGATACACATTCTACGAAACTAATTTCAAAGATCCAACCATCAAACTTGTTTGTATATGCTTCGAGATCAGATATGCCAAAAATCGCAAAAAACAAACATTCAGAGATCAAGTAACGGGACAAAACTTTTCGACGGTTATAAACAAAAAATCACGATTTAACGGTTATTTTAACTCTGATTTTGATGATTTTTTACACCTACACTCCTTGACCCTATATGAGTACAATGAATGAATTCGATCTTCAATTTAAAATATTTACACAAGTGGATATCACAAAATCTTATGTTATACTTAATGAAAGTATAAATAAACTCTAAGTGTTTGTGAATCTATCATTTTAATGGGATACGCATTCTACAAAACTAATTTCAACGATCCAACCATCAAACTTTTTTTTATATGCTTCGAGATCACATACGCCAAAAATCGCAAAAAACAAACATTCAGAGATCAAGTAACGGGACAAAAATTTTCGATGGTTATAAACGAAAAATCACGATTTAACAGTTATTTTAACTTCGATTTTGATGATTTTTTTACAGATACCTTCCTTGACCCTATATGAGTACAATGAATGAATTCGATCTTCAATTTAAAATATTTACACAAGTGGATAGCATAAAATCTTATGTTATACTTAATGAAAGTATAAATAAACTCTAAGTGTTAGTGAATCTATTGTTTTGATGGGATACGCATTCTACGAAACTAATTTCAACAATCCAACCGTCAAATTTATTTGTATATGCTTCGAGATCGCATACGCCAAAAATCGCAAAAAACAAACATTCAGAGATCAAGTAACGGGACAAAGTGACCCGACCTGTTAAAGACTTGTTAAGATAACAGGCAGGGCCGGTCCTGAGATTTTTGAGGCCCGGGGCAATACTAAAAAAAGTGCCCTAGTATAACTCCACGTCAGAAAAAAAAAAAACAATTGTTTTAGTGTTCATATTTGTGCATGCCGATGTAACTTTTCTTTAATAAAACGATAGCAGGATGTGAGGGATTATGCTAAGCAACAAGATGGGTTGGCCATAATTTGGTATCTGACTTGTCATTTAAAAGACTCAAACCTAAGACCTCTCACTTATAAGTGAAGAAAAAATAGATTTCACATCTAAGCCATAACATTAGTTTGTATTTAAATAAGGGTACACAAATATTTCACAAGCAAAAATCAATTAAAGTATGACAGGTATTTTTGTATAAAACTTATAGTTATCGGATAATTTTCTAATTTACTGTCTCTTGGGGCCTTATAAGAATTGTCATATTTTTCTCTCTCTAATTTTTATATATAATGTTATAAACAATGAATGAACAAAAAAAATTATTGAAAAACCAAGTACCACATATATGTTATTAAAAATATAACTCATTTTTCTTGGATAAGAAAGAAAAGTAACCCTAAACCCTAACATTATATTGAAACAGAACATCATTGCTAAAGAAAAAGGAAAATTAATTAAAAGAGCTTGAAAATTTTGAGTTTTAACGATAAGAACAAAATAAATGGTAAAGTAAATAGTACTAAGATTGACTTTTTAGTGTAAAAATGTGGTTTTTCGTTAAAGTGAACAGTACTGTGAGCTTTTCGTTAAAGTTCCCAAAAAAAAAAGGCCCTCATTTTGAACTTGGGTGGCTACTATTATTATTATTATTTGCCAAAGGGTGGTAATTAATTGAAAATGAATTTGTAAAAACCACTTTCGTCAAAGGCACATATAGAAATATAGCTACTTATTTAAACCAAAGATGAAATAAATGCATAAAAAAAACTAGGCAGTTTTGAGTTTCGAACCCGTGTTCCTTTCCATTGCAGGAAAGTAGCAAAACACTGCTGCAAGTGACAACTTATGACAAATATCCAGTTTTATATTTTTATACGCTTACTAGACATAACATTATAATAATAGAAATTAAATTTTTTGGTACCCTCGATTTTTTGAGGCCCTGTGCGATCGCCCTTGCTGCCCTATGCTAGGGCCGGGCCTGATAACAGGTGTGACGCGACGCGACACGACCCGTTAAGATAACAGGTGTTACACGAAAACGACACGAACACGACAGACACGACCTATTTGCCAGGTCTACTCATGATGCATAACCTCAATTGCTCCGACAACAAAAGTTGTTCGAACGCCCTGCTACATGTTCATATACATAATCCTGACCCACCCATGAATTAAGGCTTGTAACATTCAAGTTTTCTGCTCATTACTCAACAGAAAAATGAAAATAAAAATCATTTACGAGTACGAGCATCCAAATCATCAATTTATACTTGAACACTTCAGTTTTCCAATGATTTTTCAACTAAACAAAATCTAATTCTCACTTTACAAGTAAAACTGAATCCAATCTGATTACTCTCCACTATGTCTTGTTGTGCTATAAAATCAGCTTAGGAAGCAATTAAATCATTAATTACCCCAACTTACAATCGCACCCATACACCACTAATGACATCTCTAAGTTTCCTCTGCCATCGCCAAGCCAGCCTCGACCGGCACCCACCCCAACCGCCTTTCCATGGCCGATCTCCTCTCTCTACCAACCAGTTACCAAACCAAGCCTCATTTCTCACATCATCTTTAGACCGAAGGAAGCTTAAACAATCACATTCCTTACTAAATTAGGCCTACAACAGTTATATATTCTTACTAAATTAGGACTACAACAGTGATATATTAAACAAATAAAAAGTCGACTTTTCTCTCTCGATGAACGATTCATACACTAAATACGAGCAAATTTAACACGTAAGAAACACAAATTAGGTTAACTAAGCCAACTTGCTATGACACTAGAAAGTATCTTGAAGTTCCACTGTACAGCCAATTGACAATATAAGGAGTGCAGTCATATAAGTGTTTTGAAATCGCTAGCAATAAAAAATGCATCTAACTGTGTTTTTGACAAAAATATATTAACCAGATTCTAAGTCATAGAGGTGTTTTTTTATTTTTTATTTTTTTGGGAAAAAAAGCTGCTTAACTCCTACAGCTTTTTCCAAATAACGCTTAAAAAAATCATAATTGTTGCAGTCATATTTAGAATAGGAATGTGATTGTGTAAATCCTAGAGAATATGGAAAAGTATCTTCTATTCCTATTAGGAGTACATTACCTATTAAATGTTGTAATCCTAAAGTGAAAGGTATTTACCCTCTCTACTACTATAAATAAAGGCACACTGGGGGTGAATCAAACACACCTCACAATTAACTCAATCTCTATTCTCTCTAAAAGTGGTCGGCCTCCCGTTCTCACTCTCTCTCTAGTTCGTTCAATCAAGTAGGCCTACAACACGTTATCAACACGCTCTTGCCAGAAGCTAAGGAATTGACGCGCTAAGGAATTGACGCATCGTAAGAGGAGGCTATCATCCACCAAATTCAAAGGCTTATTTGTTTTCTGCTAATCAGGTACGCTTAAAATAAAGTAAGATATTTGAAACGACTCTGAAGCATGAAAACATTCCCCATGATGCATGAACCCCCTATGTTTATATTTTCCTTCCTATATATATATATATATATATATATATATATATATATATATATATATATATATATTGTATATGTTCATATATTTGTCAATATATATATTTGTTTCATGCATCGCACAATTAAATTGTTATGTGGAATTTGTGAGTCAAAGTATTAAAAGCAAATTAGAAGAAAATTAGGGTTTCCTAAACCCTAAGGGATTTGAAAAGAAAAAAAAAGGGAAATTGGGATATGGTGCGGCATACCACCGCACCACCACCATGGACACATCACCAGGCCACGACCCGGGCTCAAACTCGGCAGGGCCTGCAGTCCCTCGCCCAAACCTTCACGCCAGCCCTCGGGCTGGGCTTCCCGCGCTAAGGCCCGCAGCCTTCTCTGCGCCACACACGCATGGCCCCAGTTTTTTCTGGGCTTCCCATGACCAAGTTAAAGGCTAGCCCATGCTGGGCCTCAACCCTGTGTCCTCCCTCGATCCAAACGCAAACCCAGCTGCGACTTGGGGTCCCTTTCCCTCCCCGTGGCCTGCAGACCACCCCTGAGGCCCTTTTTGGGTCGTGAGTTTTCTACTCAAGGCACCCTGTGCCTTCTCACACCCACGACACAAAGCCCAAATATTTTTGGGCTCTAATTTCGATCCAATAATATTATGTTTATATTATTTTGCTTCTACAATCGACCCTGTATGACCCGATTTAGTGAATTAATTAAAAGTGACCTGCAGTCCATTAATCTGATAATGAATCCAAAATTCTTGACCTAAATATCACTTTTGGACAATAACGATTCAATAATTTATCTTTATACTTTGAACCGTCACATACTTTCGTAGTAACGAAGCTCTCACACTTGAGTTCCTGAAGAACCTCAAATCCACTACACTTAGTTAGTATATTGCATTCTGTGTTTCTTGCAGGAACCTCTCATTATGAACTAATTGTTCATAAAAACCTAAATTGAACCTATAGTTTCAAATTTAGTGCCTTTGAAACCTGAAGTTTTCATTCAAAACATACCATATGAAACCTGTAGTTTTCATGCATAAATTAAACCAATACATGTCTAAAGAACCTGTATGTTCTCTTATATATGTCTATGGATTACCATATGACTACTCACGTTTTTCCCTCCGTTTTAGGGACATGTCGAACTTGAACAAGCTCGATTTCACCGCTCTAGAAGTCTCTGGAAGAAACTATCTGAAGTGGGTTCAAGACGTGAAGCTCCATCTAACTGCAAAGGGCATTAGAGCCACCATCGAGACTCTTATCGCCGATAAACCGGTTGACGAAGCTCAGAAGGCTACTATAATGATCTTCATTCGAAGACACATCCATGATGCACTGAAGACCGAGTATCTCGCTGAGGATGACCCACGCACCCTCTGGCTTGCTCTGGCTGACCGTTTCGATCACCAGAAAGACATATACTTGCCTGAAGCAAGACACAACTGGCAGCATCTTCGCTCCAAGACTTTAAGTCTGTGAATGAATACAACTCTAAAGTTTGTAGAATCCGTTCTTTGTTGAAATTCTGTAAAGTGGAACTAACCGATTCAGATCTCCTGGAGAAGACCTATTCGACCTTCCATGCCACCAATATTATCCTGCAGCAACAATATAAGGCACAGAAATTCACCAAGTTTTCGGATTTGACCTCTGTTTTACTTCTCGCTGAAAAGCAGAACCAACTTTTAATGAGAAACCATCAAGCTCGACCTATTGGCTCGCACGCCGCGCCTGAAGCGCATGCGACTAATTCTCGCAGCCAGAAACGACGACAGAATCATCGTGGCCGTGGCAATGGGGGACGAGCCCAACCACGGGCCCAATGTCAACAGAGTGCCGCACCTAAGGGAAGAATTGCGACCCAGTAGCGTCCACTACTCGCCCCTAAGGTCCCAAACTTCAAGAACAAGGGCAAAGCTCCCATTTAGGCTGCTTCTACTGAATTGCCAAGTATCATTGCCGCCGTGAGTCTCACTTTGCACATGTGGATCATTCGGAAGATGCAACTACATCAATGGAGATATCGGATTTCCAGGAGGCGTCAACACCTATGGACGAATAAATTAGACATGTTTTTAGGGCGTTTACCCCTAGTGGCCGAACCCACTAAGAGTGGCCGGCTTCTACCCCTTAGTTTGGTAGGATTATGGTTTAATTTTGAACAATTTTCCTAAGTGTTTGGAATAATTTGTTTGGTTTTGGTTTGTTTTGAATTATGGATTGTTATTGGAATGGATATTATTTTCTCGAATTGCTTAATTGAATGAATGGACTTATATTTATACATGTGACCAATTCAATCAATTTATTTCTAGGTATGACTAGTGGGGAAGTTAGT
The DNA here is from genome assembly GCA_036320875.1 of Cotoneaster glaucophyllus. NCBI lineage: Eukaryota > Viridiplantae > Streptophyta > Magnoliopsida > Rosales > Rosaceae > Cotoneaster > Cotoneaster glaucophyllus. Next base: position 14,329,677 of record CM070058.1, on the reverse strand, counting down.
TGTCTGGCAGATAGTGCAACCACGCACACCATCTTGCGTGAATGACACTATTTTACTAACTTGATACCCAAGAAAGCTCATTTGACAACTCTCTCAGGCCCATCCAACCTGATTGAAGGATACAGAAAAGCATGTATCATGTTGTCTAATGGTACAATCTTGACCATTAAGGAGGCACTCTATTCTCCACGTTCCGGAAGAACGTTGCTGAGTTTTAGAGATATTCGAGATAATAAATATCATCTTGAAACCACTGAAGACCGTGGTTCTGAATTTCTTTGTATCACTTCGTAAGAATATGGCCAGAAGCATATTCATGAGAAGTTGGAACGTCTGCTGAGTGGGTTGTACATCACAACCATTCACGGCATAGAAGCCCACACAATGGCCGGCCCTATGTCTGAGTTCCAGGACAATTTGTTGCTTTGGCATGATCGTTTGGGACACCTTGGACGTGACATGATGCGCCGTATCCTCAAATCTTCTCATGGGCATCAGTTAACTCCCTATGTTAGGGTTCCGACATGCCAAGCGTGTTCCTTAGGGAAGTTGAATACGCAACCCTCCCAAAGATTATTCACGACCCCCCTAAATTTCTTCAGAGGATTCAAGGGGACATTTGTGGACCTATCCAACCAACCTGCGGACCATTTAAATATTTTATGGTGTTGGTTGATGCATCGACAAGATGGTCATATGTTTGCTTGTTGTCCACACGCAACGCCGCGTTTGCTAAACTCCTAGCTCAAATAATTAAGCTAAGGGCTCACCACCCTGATTATCCGATTAAGTCGATTTGACTGGATAACGCAGGAGAGTTTACGTCACAGACTTTTGGCGAGTATTGCATGTCAGTAGGGATTGATGTGGAACATCTTGTGCCCCATGTTCACACCCAAAACGGCCTGGCAGAAGCTTTCATAAAGCGCCTTCAAATGATAGCTCGGACTTTGGTTATGAGAACCAAACTGCCGGTATCTGCCTGGGGCTATGCAATATTGCACGCAGCTATGTTGGTCCGCTTGAGGCACATCGCTACCCAACCACATTAACCGTTACAGTTGGTCACTGGATACGAGCTTGACGTCTTGCATTTACGAGTGTTTGGGTGCGCCATTTATGTGCCAATAGCGCCGCCACTACGTACCAAAATGGGTCCTCAGAGAAAAATGGGAATCTATGTCGGTTATGATTCGCCATCAATTGTTCGCTACTTAGAACCCTTGACAGGAGATCTCTTTACCGCACGTTTTGCGGATTGTCACTTTGATGAGACAGTATTCCCGTCGTTAGGGGGAGATAAGCATGCTAACGTTCCCGTAGAACGCCGCGAATTATCGTGGTATGCTCCCACTATGTCTCATTTAGATCCCCGCACTGCCCAGTCTGAAACTGAGGTGCGTCGATATATAGATCTTCAGAGCATTGCTCAAAGCATGCCAGATGCTTTTAATGATCTAGCAAAGGTGACAAGATCACATATACCCACTGCAAACACACCTGCAATGATAGATGTACCCCGCGTACGTCAACAACCCGCTTAGGAAGGCCGAGCATCCCCGAAGGTGGGGAGGCCGCACCCTCCACGCGGCAAGGTACATTAGAGGCTAGCCAATCATTTGCTCTGACCCTGAAGCGTGGAAGACCCCCTGGTTCAAAGGATTCACAACCCTGGAAGAGGAAAACGGCACCAACTAGTGACCCTAGTTTGAATCCAACCATCGCTCACTCATCTGTTCCAAAGCATGAGGTTATTCTAGATTACGGTGATGCTTCAGACTAAACATGTCGGCCTCCCGAGAATCGCGAGATTTCGGTCCACTATACAGTATTGGATGAGGTTTGGAATAGTAATGAGATGATCGTCGACTATGCATTCGCGTACTCAGTAGCTACTGACATCATGCTTAGCAATGACATTGAACCACGTTCCATCGATGAATGCTGACGTAGAACCGATTGGTCAAACTGAAAACAAGCAATCCAGGTCGAAACTCGATTCACTCGCGAAACGTAAGGTATTTGGACCTATCGTTCCTACGCCACCATACGTGAAGCCTGTTGGCTACAAGTAGGTTTTCGTGAGGAAGCGTAATGAGAAGAATGAAATAGTGCGATACAAAGCACGCCTCGTAGCGCAAGGCTTCTCTCAGCGCCCTGGAATTGATTATGAGGAGACGTATTCCCCCGTAATGGACGTTATAACATTCCGCTACCTAATCAGTTTGGTAGTTTCCAAAAAACTGAATATGAAGCTTATGGACGTGGTAACCGCATATCTCTATGGGGATCTAGATACGGAAATATACATGAAAGTTCCAGAAGGACTTCCATTGACTGGTTCAAATAGTTCTAGACCACAGAACACTCTCTCAATTAGGTTGACTTAGGAATGGACGCTCCACTCTTATGCATTTGTATAAAATTTACTTGGTTATCGAATGTTACCATTTCTTTCAAAAAATTAAAATGAGGTAGGAATTAGTTTATGTGAGCATTTATGATCCTAAATTCAATGCATGTTCAAATGAACAAGAGGAACATAAAGGCAAAGAAGAGCCGGCAGGTGACAATTACCAACAATGAAGAAGACTGTAATACCACCGGCTCAACAAACAGAGCTCCTTCAAGCCTGAGTCCAACAGATGTTGTACCTCTCAACTTGAGTGGCAAATGAAGAGCTAGAAGGAACACCCTCTGATTCCCAAAGCCTCTATGCAAGTGTGAGTCCCTATACACTACAAATTTTGTTTAATCGACTTAAATTGGTTAATGTAATTCACGCAAATTTGTTACAAGGTTTCAGGAGACTGCGATTTTTTATTTTATTTTAGGGCAGAAATAGTGAATTTAATTGTAAGTTCGTCTCACTCTGTAAAATTTGGTTTCCCCTGCTTCATCTTTTCTTTTAGAAAAATATAAATTTGATGTCTTAGTTTCCGAAATGTTGTTTAATCTACTTATTAGATTTCAGGAATTTGATTTCATTGACTTTATGGGCATTTGTATCAATAATCAATAAACTTAAAAAGCCGTTGACTTTATGGGCATTTGTATCTGCAGGATCTAAGTAACCTTGATGTGCTACTCAGGTCAGCTATGGCTTTTGGATGGTTAAGGAATAAGTCGTAAACCTCAGATTTCTATTTTCTCTCCTCTTTCCTCTATTTTTTTCTTAGTACAAGTTTTTATTTATTCTTTTATTTTGAAATGTTATTCTCTTGGTTCCATCTTTGATTTCTGGTTGAGGGCTATTTTTGTTGGTTTGGGGAAAGTGCTTTTGTGTGTTTTATTATCCACCGAGTGTAAATAGCCCAGTGGTTCGTAATTTTATGTAAGTAGGTACTACCATAAGTTACAGAAACTACCTAAATGGTATGCGTTGATCTAATCTTTTTTGCATGTATGTATAATCAAATCTATGATTTTTAGTATCTGGACTGTATTGGTCAAATTTTTTGTGTGTAAAAATTTTCCAAACATTTACAAATGTAAATAGTATTAACCTAACAATCTTTTATGTCTTCCAAACATAATCTTCCATATAATTTCTAATCCCGCAGCAACGCGCTGGCTTTGATTTCTAGTGCTTAGCTATATCTGCACAGTTAATCATCATTCAATATATTTTATTATTGTTTTACTTAGCACCAAGTCTTTTGGCCGACCTATACTACTATAACTGTGAGAGAGTGAGTGAGAGAGACCAAGGTTAGTAAGCTTGTGTGTGTAGATTATTAGTGGACTTGTCTTGTCAGAGTTCTAGCTATTAATCGAGGTGAGTGATTTATATAATGTGTTCTAAAACTTCTTATTTTCTAATATATGTGAAAACCACGAGCATCATGCATTTTGATCTTTTACAAATTATACATATACTAAAACTGGGTTTCCCCTAGCACTGTTTTTCACTGTTCGTGAACATTGAAAGGGCGGAAATGCCCTCGGATTCTCTTGGCTTTGCCGTGCTTTTCCTTGTGTGTGCAGTGAATTCCCAGTTCTACCCATTAGAATTACTTGAGATTGTTCATGGAGCATGAGAACTTCAGTGTTGAATTATTCCCAGGGATAAATGTAAATTGCACACGGGGACGTTAGGGAAGAATGTCCATTAGGGGTCATGCCGTGAGTTACATTTGATGAAGGATATAATGAACACGTGAAGGGACGATGTGATATGGCACTATGTGTATAATGGTTTGATATATGATACATATTTTATAGTGTGGGTAAAACACCACGTTTGACTGACATATTACATATTCTACTCATTGGGTGATGGTGGTTGTTGCTCACCTTTCACCATTTTATTTTACAGATGAGTTATTTGGCAAGACCTCTAGACGAGCTGAGGTTGTGTTAGACGAGGGATTTAAGGATTTTTATTTCATTTCTATACACTCTGTAAAGATTTTGGAGTTAATTGTTATTAGAGAAGTTTGTTTTTTTTATTGTATTTTTACTCTGGGCAACAGGCGCGAGGTTAATTTTTCCACCGCTCTGGGTCTGGGGCGTGACAGTTTGGGAGCGAAAATGCTATATCCATCTTCACAACCACGAAAATTAACCATATCCATAACCACAAATTAACCATCAGGGACTATCTATACCCATACCCACCGGATAACGGATTCTCTATTGGTTACCTGTTATATCTATCTTTATCAATACCAAAAATATATTCATTCAATTGACGCATTATAATATAATAGTAACTAATTTCATCATGAAATATCCACGTCCAACCAATAAGCCAAATATGATAAATTAGTCCACTGAAAAAAGAAAATGATGACAAAAGCAAATACAACAACCACTAAGGAAGAAGGGAACTGTTATTAGCACTCCAAAAATCGCATTCCACATTCCTTACAAGTGTATTTTTCTTTCTAATTATAGAAAAATTGGAGTGCAAAATGAGATTTTTGGAGTGCCAATAACTATTCCCAAGAAGAAAGACAAAACAAATTGTCAAATAATTCTAAAACTTGTGACGACAAATTAGAGTATTGAATTTAAAAATTAGAGCATTGAATTTAAAACATTGATGATGTTGGCTAATCTTTGATCTCTCTCATAAACACCATTAAATTCTCATTGGTTTTTATTCAAAACTTTTAAACTTTCCCAAAAAATGCAACTTTTTTAATTGTCAAGGTAAAAGGTTCGGTGAATATACATATATATTATACTTATATTATACACAATAGATATTATTTATATACACAATAGATATTATTTGGGTCCGATTCAGGGATAGATAAGGATCAGGGACCTTGTATCCATATCTGAAATCATAATCGAATAACATTTCTGGTTTTTCCCTGTGTCCAAAATGTACACGAATTTTCATCCCAAAATCTGTTCAATTCGGGCGGCTATCTACGGTTATTAGGTTTAACAGTTTAAAATGTCATCCCTACTTCTAGTGAATGTGGTCGTACCAACTCGTGACCGCGCTTGGTCAGGCTAGTAGAATAGATGTGGTGATGATAGTGTCGAATTCACTGCTAACTTCTGCACATGAGAAACTACAACGGAGGAAGGAACACTTCTCGATCTAAAGTTCTAAAACCTAAAGACAAGGTTGCTTAATTCACTGCGAAGTCTAGGATCTTGTGTTTTGGGTTCGGCCACTTCAACTATATTCATGAGAATATAAGTGCGCCTAATTGGTATCAGGCTGTTAGGCAAAGGTACTCAAAGAAGATAAGTGTCTTTATAATGAACGTGGTTCAATCATCTGAATGCTGAACTATGAAATGCACCTAAGAGTAATCAATCATAGAACACCTCACTTCCCCAGGCTAATGAAGTGACTTATTTCGGTGAAAGAATTAAAAACTCTTCACCAATCGAGACCTGGATAGATAACCAACCGACCAGACGCAATGCTGTTTACTTGTCCAAACTGAAGGTACTCCTAAATCGTATGGTTCTATGGCTCCATTGTTGTTTACGTATCTGAACTGAAGGTGTCGCTGGTTGTAAACAGTGTTGTTTACTTATCCAAACTGAAGATGCGTTGACAAGAGGGGGTTAGGATATTTTTTTTTTTTTTCTCAGGGTTGTGAGAAGGGTTTCACGTAGAGTGTTTTAAGTTGTTTTGTTAAGGTAAAAGGGCTCTTTACATTGCAAACCCTCATATTTATAGTCATGAATTTCGTGATGGCCAAGTCTATTGAGTTGTAAAATTCTGATAATATTTCAACTCTTCGACATACTCTCTGAATATACTCAGAATTATTCTCAGCCGAAACTCTATGGCCGCCAAGTCTTACCGTCTTCGACTGTGACTCCAAAGCTAAATTGATTATGCATTGATTCAACCACTCCGTAATAACTGAAATGTAACAACATTACAGGTGGCAATTATTGAATGGCTGGAATATGATATGGAGGAATAACGAGAGATGTAAAGGATTGCCACCTAGACTAGTTAGTTAGAATTGTTGGGATATAACTGTTGTAATCCATTACAATTCATTCATTCAATACAACTACTGTTTCTTATTTCGCTCGCTTTCTCTTTAGCATTTCATGCTTTCTTCATCTCTGTAATTTCTTCATACCTCTATGATTTCTTCATACCAGAGCTTCTGTTATCATGGTATCAAGAGCCAGCGATCTTCTATGGGCTTTGATTGAGCTTGTTAGGTTTGTTGTTCGGCTGTGATTGTGTTTGTGATTGGTGTTCTTTTTGGCAACTTGGGATTTCTATGTGATGATTTCTGCGATTGGAGGGTGATCTTGTCGATTTCAGTGACTGGGTAGTTCATATCAGCGGAAATTTTTCAGGTTCTATGCTTAATGTTTTGCAGTTTATTGTATATTTCTTGAAAATTTGTTAGGAAAATCTTTTGATGCAATTCAGTAGCCTGTAGTTTGGTATCTTGATGTGTAGTTTGGTTGATTTGTGTATGAATTCGTGAAGGCCAATGCCAGTATTCGTAGATTAAATAAATAGATTTGCACTGAGTATCTTGAGAAGACCAATGCCATTTACTCTGTGCCAAAGGAGATTCGCAAGAGGCCAATGCCAGTGACTCAAACATAGTTATATTTGTTAAAGTATCAGTTAGAAATTTTTTTCTTTCTTGAAGATTGTTCAAAGATTGTTTCTTAGAGTGTAAAGATTTGTCAAAGATTGTTTCTTGAAGTTTATCAGATATGACTTCTTCATCTGTGAAAATTGAGGGTCTCTTGGGAATGTTGACTATTAAGTTGAGTGATCATAATTACACTAAGTAGTTCTTTCAATTCAAATCGGTGCTTAAAGGGTACAAATTGTTCGATCATTCCATCCAGATTTGTGGTGAGTGCTGAAACTGGAGTTACTAAAGAAGTGACAACTGCTTTTCAAGAATTGTAGACTACAGATTTGGCTTTGTTAAGCTTGTTAATAGCTACTCTATCAGATGATGCTATTGAGTATGTAATTGGATGTAAAACTGCTACTGAGGCATGGGCTAATCTTGAAGACAGATATGCATTGGTGTCTAAAACTGGTATTAATCATTTGAAGACCGAGTTACACACAGTGCAAAAAGGTGGTGATTCAATGGATAAATACTTGTTGAGAATCAAGTTTATAATGGATCAATTGATTGCAGCTGGAGAATATATATCAGATAATGATGTTATGATTGCTACTCTTACTGGGCTACCAAAATAATATGCTACAATACAAATGGTGATTCTTGCAAGAGAGTCTACTGTTACCTTGAAAGAATTTAGGGCACTACTGTTAGGAGCTGAGAGGGAAAATGATATTGTCTTAGGTTCTTTAGCACAAAATATAGTGGCTTTGTATATGCAGAACACTAATATAGGTACAAGTTCAAGTTCTTCTAATTCTTCTTCAAATGAGCCATCCAGTACTGGTGGTACTATCACTTCAACTTATTTACCACAACAAGTGTCGTTCTTTCCACAATCTCAAATGGGACATCATGCATATTTTTCGGATCAAAATTCTTATGGTTCTAAAACTGGTTTTATGGGTCATATGGATCATCCATCAGATAATTCTAAACTACCTCAGTCTTCCTCAAATCTTAATGGAAGCCAATAGAGATTTTACAATGGAGGACAATCAAGGGGCAATGGCAATTTTAGGTCTGGATAAAAAGGCAAGGGGTCAAATAATTACAGAAATAACATTGGCTGGAATGGCAATACTGAATCAAGAATCACACTGCATCCTGAGTGTCAGATTTGTCTAAGAATGGGGCATACTGCACCTACTTGTTTTTACAAAAACTCTCAGAGTAATGGGCCACATTGCACTTGAGTGCTTTCATAGGAGTAACTATTCATATCAACCATCTGCACCACCTACTTCTCTTGCATCTGTGAATCAAGGTCAACCTCATGTGATTTCATAGCAACAAAATTATGATGCTTATTACTCTTATCAAGCTCCAGTACCTACATCTCATGTAGTTCAACAGCATATGCCAGATTTGTCTTATCAAATGCAACCCCCAATGCAAGGCATGTCTGCACAAGCTTCACCATCATACTCTGATACTGCAAATTGGATCATGGACACAAGAGCTTCCCATCATATAACCTCGGATCTTGCCAGTCTCAATCAAGTTTCTCCATTTAATGGATCACAGCAAATTAAGATTGGCAATGGTCAAGGTTTGCCAATTCAAAACATTGGGTCCACAGTTGTTACAACACCATCTCATTCCATTATTTTGAAGAATGTGTTACATGTCCCATCAATTGCTATCAATCTAATGTCTGTAAAATAATTATGCAAAGACAATAGGTGTTGGTTTATATGTAATGACACATATTTCTTTGTGCAGGACAAAGTGACAAGGGGGATCTTGTACAAAGGAATAAGTAGGCCTCAAGAACTGTTTCAGATTCATGTGTCATCATGGAAGGAGCTAAGTGCATTCATTGGGCAGTTAGAAAAGTCTTCACTATGGCATCGCAGACTGGGACATCCTACAAATGAAGTGTTGGCAGTTATGTTAGCTAAGTCTAATATTTCAGTTTCTGCAGATAATAAGCATGCAATGTGCACTGATTGTATTCATGGGAAAATTACCAAGAAACCTTTCTCTAATGATAGTTCTAGGTGTGTTTTGCCTTTTGATAAAATACATTCAGATGTATGGGGACCTTCTTCTGTAAAATCCATATGGATTTTCCCACATTATAATAAATCTGAAGTGTTCTCAGTATTTGTCAAATTCTATAAGTATGTTGAAGTTCGATTTGGTACTCATATTAAATGTTTACAATCAAATTAAGGTGTAGAGTTTATAAGTAGTCTGTTCAAGGAGTTTATGCAGTCAAAAGGGATGATTCATAGGATTTCGTGTCCCTATACTCCTCAACAAAATGGGTTAGTTGAGATGAGACATCGACATATAGTTGAAACGGCCATAACTTTAATGAATGTTGCATGCTTGTCTCGGGAATTCTGGTTTCATTCATGTGCACATGTTGTGTATTTGATTAATATGATGGCTTGTAAAGCATTTCAGATGAACTTATATTTCTATTGTCTGTTTGATAAACATCTATCTCTTAAAGATTTGAGGGTATACGGATCTGCAATTTATCCTTATTTGAGACATTATAATGACAGGAAATTTCAGCCTAGAACATCAGTCTGTGTTTTCTTAGGCTATGCTTCAGGGTATAAAAGAGTTATATGTTACAACTTGCAGACCAAGAGGTTAATTCTGTCTAGGCATGTCATTCATGATGAGTCTACTTTCCCAGCTAAATATCATCCTTCTGCAATGTCAAGTAGTAGTAATGTACAGACTTCAACACATTCAACTCCAGTTATAGTTCAGTTAAGGGTTCCAAATATACAAGACAGTAGAAGTAATGACACAGTTCAATCAATCTCTGGTGATCCTTCCTTAATATGAGCTCCAAATATCTCTTCTGCTTCTTCTGAAAGTTCACAGGTGGCAACAAATACACAGGAATCTGAACCTTTGCCACCACACTCACCTACTCCAGTACAAGATTTGCATCAACCCTTGTTACCTGTCCTAGATCCGGCTCAACTTCAGGTATTACTTCCTATCTCTATGACTGATTGCGAAAAATTTTCTCATCCTTCATCGAGCGATGTTCCCATAACTCACTCCATGAATACCAGATTACAAACTGGAGTAATTCAAAGAAAGGATTACACTGCTTTTCATGTCAACTTACCTGAATTACAGTCTCTAAAGCTTGATGATGGATCTCTATTTTGTGGTGGTTTCTCATTTCTGGCTGAGATTATAGATTCTGAAGAACCAAAGACTTTTAAACCAGCTGCAAGGAATTATAATTGGCACCAAGATATGCAGGATGAGTTTGATGCTTTTAAAGGGCAAGGTACATAGACACTGGTGCCTTAACCTCCTCACAAAACAATTATAGGCAGTAAATGGGTCTACAAATTGAAGAAAAATCCAGATGGTAGCATATCCAGGTACAAGGCAAGGTTGGCTGCACAAGAACATGGGTTAGATTATTCTGAGACATTTAGTCATGTAGTTAGGCATTCTACAGTCCAATTAGTTCTTGCCTTAAGACAAGTCACAAGTGGGAGCTTCGATAATTAGACATTAAAAATGCCTTTCTTCATGGAGAATTGCAAGAGGAAATATACATAAAACAACCACAAGGCTTTGTGGACTCAAAGAATCCATATTATGTCTGCAAACTTGTCAAATCCCTATATAGGTCTCAAACAAGCTCTACGAGCTTGGAATTCCAAGCTCACAGGTGTGCTACCATCTCTAGGGTCACAGCATCTCAGGCAGATACTAGCCTATTTGTTAAAATGGATGGCAAAGATGTAATCATTCTACTTCTATATGTAGATGATATAATACTCACAGGGTCTAACACTTACAAAGTTCAAGCTGTTGTGACTGCTCTCTAAGTGAAATATTTGATTTGAAAGACATGGGGAAGTTGACATACTTATTGGGGCTACAGTTACAATACAGAGAAAATTGTGATGTGTTCATTAACCAAGCTAAATATGCAAAAGAACTTATTAAAAAGGCTGGAATGGAGAATTGTAAGCCCGCCCCAACTTCTTCGAAACCACATACTCAGTTGCTAGTCTCTGAGGGTCAACATTTAGCTGATCTAAGTGTTTACAGAAGCATAGTTGGTGCACTTCAGTATTTAACATTCACTAGGCCTGATATAGCTCATTCTGTGAATGTCGTATGCCAGTATATGACCAATCCAACTGAGGCACACATGTTTTTAGTCAAAAGGATACTCAGATACCTTAAAGGCATTATACACTGTGGTCTTACATATTTGGGCAGATTCTAATACACAGATTTCAGCATATTATGATGCAGATTGGGCTGCAGATATTAATACAAGAAGGTCGATTACAGGTTATGTGGTCTTTCTTGGTCTTTATCTTATATCTTGGCAATCTAAGAAACAATCATCAGTCTCTCGAAGCTCCACAGAGGCTGAATATAAAGCATTAGCAAATTGTGTTGCGGATGTGTGTTGGATACGGTTACTACTAAAAGATTTGCATGAGTTTTTTTATTGGTCCTCCAGCATTGTACTGTGATAATCTTTCAGCTTTGGCACTTAGCACTAATCCGGTGTTTCATTCTCGAATCAAACATCATGATATAAATTATCATTTCGTTCGAGAGAAAGTGCAAAAGAAGGATATCAGTGTTCATTATGTTTCCACAGATCATTAGGTTGCTGATATACTCACCAAATGATTGCATAATCCACAATTTGTCAAGCATTGTATCAATCTCAGTCTTGGACATCCTAGCTGAGATTGAGGGGGGGTAATAACTGAAATGTAACAAGATTACAGGTAGCAATTATTGAATGGCTAGAATATGATAAGGATGAATAAGGAGAGATGTAGAGGATTGCCACCTAGACTAGTTAGTTAGAATTGTTGGGATATAACTGATGTAATCCATTACAATTCATTCATTCAATACAACTACTGTTTCTTCTTCCGCTCGCTTTCTCTTTAGCATTTCATACTTTCTTGCTTTCTTCATCTCTGTAATTTCTTGATACCTCCATGATTTCTTCATACTAGAGCTTTTGTTATCACTCTGAACCTAAATTGATTATGCGATTGATTCAACCTTTATCCGGAAAACTAATCATGATCCTTAATATCTCTCTTATCCAACAACATATAGTATATAGACTGAGTGCGCACAAAATCAGGTCCAAACAAATATATTTAAAGTTAGGAAGCCAAATCATTGATAGGATAAAATTGGATACAGATATGCTAAACTTTTACATTTGATTTTGTGTCTTGTACCAATTACATTTGAAATATCATTTATTTATTTGAAACTTCAAAGAACTTTGGCGGGGAGTTCTACTAAAGGGAAATTTTCCAGCCATTTTGCTGGATAATGTGTCTTTTTGTTCCTCAGCTCAGCAGTGAATGGAAAATAACGAAATGTGTGTCATTAAGCATACACGGCCACTTTTAAAGATTCCCTCGGGTCGGATTGATTTACTGAGTTAACTCACCGCAACTCTGACTGAGTCACCTGTACGCGTACGCAAATCATTTGGGTTTTCAACTTTTCTGATATGTATTACATCTAAGTAGTTATGCAGGGACTGGATTGGGTACGGATGCAAGCAATTATCTATTATTACAATCAGTTTTAATCAGCTAATAAGTGGAAAAATCAACACTCATGGGCTGCCTAGGTCATGGGTGGTGGGACCAACACAAAATACAAAGTTTTGGTTTTTACTGTTTTTATAGAAATAGTAATTTGCAAGTCTCTACATAGATTTTTTAATAGAGAAATGCAAAGGAGATTAATAAAAGTGGAATTTTTTATGGAGTTGTAATATTTCATATTTTTGGTACAATATTTTTTTAATATTTCACTTCATCTACTTGGACATGTTATAATTTTATTAGAGAATTGTTATTAGCATTTCAAAAATTTAATTCTACATTTATTACAAATGTATTTTTCTTTCTGGTTATAGACAGTTTGAAATGAAAAAGAATTTTTTATTAAAAAGAAGAACATATTATTTAATGATTTTTGTTTGTGTTTGTTATAAGTGATATTAGGAGGTGAGAGAATCGAAAATAAGACATTCGATGCTATGGTAATTGTATGCATATAATATTTTATAAAGTTCATATTGTGGTTGAGTTTGTAACGCCAAGCTGAGTGGTTGAGATTATAATAGTAAAAAATTTATTGATGCAAAAAAATAATTTATTCTTGAGTTGGGTTGAAAGTCGTGCTACAAATCATTTTAATGAGAATATAGTATGTTCTTAAAAAAATATCTTTTTAATAGATACGATATTATCTGCAATAGGAGGCGGAGGAGTGGGCTAAGTCTCACAATAAGATGGTCATAATAATTGGTTCAAATTCAATTTTGACGAAAATTGAATATAAGACTTTTCACTTACAAGTGAAAATGAATACTATTAGACTATAGTTCAAAAGCCTTTCACAGTAGGCCTAAAAAGTGAGTTGATATCAATATATTAAATCATATAGTAATCACACTCCTACATTGGGCCAAAAATTTGAGTATAATATCAATATATAGAACTCGTGAGTTCAATATATTAAACTTATGAGTGTGATATGTTAAACTTATAAGTGTGATATCAATATATTAAACTCACATTAGTGTAGCAGTAATGTTATAAGTATTAAATTCAAGTTGCCTAATTTTTATATATAGGTATCACACTCACTCAAATGAACGTATTGTTTTATTTTTCATTGGAGCTTGTATTCAATTGAGATTTTAAAAAAATTTAATGCATTTACAATCTATGAAATTTCATGAAGTTTTTATAGATTTTAATAGACTCTACGTGAATTTCCTATAAACCCTATGGAGAGAGGCATGTTTTGTTAAAGCTTCTGAATCCATATAAATCCTTCATTTTCAAATTCCTTTTAAAATCAAATCTTTATTAAGTACACCATGACTTTTATAAAATCATGATTGAACACATTCAAAATTCTACAACTTATATAACTCCTTTAAAATTTTGATTAAATACCCTTAGTTCTATAAATTCTTATAAAAAAATTTCAGCATTCCAACACCCCTTAGTCTAAAATGACAAAATGCTAGCCCTTTATGAGAGGTCTTAGCCTCACAATAAGTTAGCAATAACGTGTTCAAATTCATGTTTAGCAAGCATCGAATATAAGACATTTCACTTACAAGTAAAGAAAAATATCACTATTAAACCGTAGTACTAAGTGATCAAATGATACAGACTACTAAAATTTTCTTAAATGGAAAAAATGGATCTTACGTTGGTTATAAAGAGTGGGCCCGCAGAGTATCATAGAGCCGCAGCACAAAAAAACCTGCCGATACGTATTTATTTCAATTTTGGTAAACATGCACCGCAATAATTTGCGCCACGAAAAAATTAAATAACCCCAACTCGTCCGAGTTCAAACTGGCGACTCGTGAAGAAATTGAGTTCCGAGTCATGGATATCCCGCAAGATTGACAATTTAACTCGGGCAGGGATAGTGGGGAGAGAGGCAGTTGTTTTCTCCCAATACGGCTTCCCTCTCTCTGTGGCGCTCTCTCTTTCTCTCTCTCGCAAAGCTCCCAGAGGCGTCTCTAATGGCGGTTATCAAACCCTAACTAGGTACCGCAGTTGCACATATATATTTATTCCCTTTCTCAATCAGAAGCAAAAAAAAAAAAAAAAAAGGCACAATTTTTTGAATCTGAATGCTATTTTTATTGGAATTTAGTTCGAACAATTTAAGATTCACTCCTCGATTGTTTTTGTTTTTTTTGGTTCGATAGGATCTGCCCGAACCACCTGGATTTTGCAGCATTTTAGATGAAGTATTATCCATATCTTACTGCTTAGGGATAGTAGAGGGGCTTTAATTTTGGGGAAAAAGCTTAGGGTTTTTGTGGCGGCTTGATTTCGGGTTGGAATCCGATCAGATTGGCTAAATGGACAATCCGGTAGTTAAAAAAAGGGGTCGCCCTAGGAAGCGTAAAGCGGAGGATGAAAAGGACCAGAAATCGGGTCCTGAAGCTAAGAAACGGGTTGTTGAGACAAGGTCGATTGTGTTGCTGGGTAGATATGTGTTGAAAGACTTCGGAAGGACTGGGGTTTTTCTTGGGAAAGTTGTGTATTACGATGCCGGGTTGTATAGAGTTACTTACGAAGATGGCGATTGTGAGGACTTGGAGAGTGGCGAGATTCGTGGCATCCTTGTTCGTGATGATGATCTTGACACTGGTTTGAGCGTTAGGAGGACGAAGTTAGATGATTTGGTGTCAAAATTGAGTAGGGAAACTGCGGTTGGGTTGGATAAGAATATGACAAAATCAGCCCATGAGGTGGATAGGATTGATTCACCTGCATTGGGTGAGTTGGGCGGTGGAGTAAGGATTGAAAGTGATGAGATTCAAATTGAAGGTGATGATGATTCGTCTAGTGATTCAAGTGAGTATGCAAGGGATCAGGATATGGGTTTTGGTGATGAGCCACCGTCTGTCCCACCGCCACAGTTGCCGCCTTCTTCAGGAACCATAGGCGTGCCAGAGCAATATGTTTCACATCTTTTCTCCGTGTATGGTTTCTTGCGATCATTTAGCATCTCCCTGTTCTTGAACCCATTTACATTGGATGATTTTGTGGGGTCGCTTAATTGCCGTGCTCCAAACACATTGTTGGATGCAATTCATGTTGCTTTGCTGCGTGCCTTGAGGGGTCATATTGAAACACTCTCATCTGATGCCTCAGAGGTAGCACAAAAATGTTTGAGGTACATATACATACAACTCTCGGTGCATTAGTTGATTGGATCTTTTACAATATCATTATATTGAAGGAGCCATATTAGCTTCAAGTGCATGCTGCATATGGTGTTAACCTAGTTTCCCTTCCTGTACTATGTTTTACAAACAGAAAAATGATTGCAGTAAAGTATTATTCTATGTAGATATATATATCTGATGTTTGTATTTACAGTTCTATTACTAAACTTTCAGGATTATGTTTACAATTTATTTGCAGGTGCATTGATTGGAACTTGATTGATACATTGACTTGGCCTGTTTACTTGGTCCAGTATTTGACAATTATGGGATATGCAAAAGGACCTGAGTGGAAAAGCTTTTATAATGAGGTTTTGGACAAGGAGTATTATCTATTATCAGTTGGTAGAAAGTTAATTATTTTGCAAATCCTTTGCGATGATGTCTTAGATGCTAAAGATCTGAGAGATGAATTAGACATGCGTGAAGAATCAGAAGTTGGAATAGATTGTGATGCAGAAGTGACTAATCCTCTTGTAAGTGGGCCAAGAAGGGTCCATCCGAGATATTCCAAAACTTCTGCCTGGAAAGACAGAGAAGAGGTGGAAATTAATTGGGCATCTGGTAATGCAAATTCATTTAGTTCCAAAGGTGTGAAAGAGGATGTGGATGATGTAGATCGTAACTCTGATGAATGTCGGCTTTGTGGCATGGATGGAACCTTGCTTTGCTGTGATGGGTGTCCTTCTGCTTATCACACGAGGTGTATAGGTGTTATGAAATTGTCTATACCGGAAGGGTCCTGGTATTGTCCTGAGTGCACAATTAATAAGTTTGGGCCAACAATTACGATGGGAACATCCGTTAAAGGAGCACGAATATTTGGCATCGATTCCTACAAGCACATCTTCATGGGTACTTGCAACCACTTACTGGTGTATGTTTTCAACATCTTTGGTTTTTAGTTCCCCATTGTTGTGTTTGCTACGTATTTTAATTACTGATGAACCATTCTCCAAAAAAAATCATTATTATTGGTTTGTGGAGATGCCTCCATCTCTGCCTCAGACTTTGATTTTTTTTCTTCAGTTCTGTCTATATGTCTTGCTCTTAATGTCTACTCATTCATTTGGAATGTCATTCAACCTATCCGGTTTTTAATCTCCTGGCATGATTTTTGCAGGCTCAAGGAAACTATCAACACAGAACCATGTGTTAGATACTACAATCAGAATGACATTCCAAAAGCCCTTAAAGTTTTACATTCATCTGGCCAACATACAGCTTTATACTCAGAGGTCTGCAAGGCAATTTTACAATATTGGAGTATCCCAGAAAGTGTCTTCTCTCTTCCACAAGCGACTGAAACAGAAATTTCATTGGAAAATACAAAGGAAGGTGCAAAATCTTCTATGCAGTCACTTCCTTTGCCTGGCAAGGAAAATCATACAGTTACAGCTGCAATTAAGGCTGAGAATCATGTGACTAGTGTAAGTGAAACCAACTTAGGTTACATGGCAGCTTCATCTCTCAATGTCTCTGATAAGATTCAAGTTGACCTTCCTAATTCTCAGAGCAATGGGGTCAGTACACCACAGGAGCGCCGGCCTTTGATTATCAAGATACGTACAAGGCAGAAAATGGAATTCTCTGTACCAACTGCTACTGGTAGCCAGCTGGCTGATCCATCTCATCTGACCCACCAAAGCTCAGTTGCAATACCTCGTAGTACATGCACCTCAGGGAACATCAACAATTGTTACAATGAGCATGCATGCATGGGGGCTTTTTATAAACCTCAGGCATACATAAACTACTATATGCACGGGGAGTTTGCTGCATCTGCTGCTTCCAAACTTGCTGCAATATCATCAGAAGAAACTCGGATCTCAGATAGTCATGCTTTAGGCAATCCCAGGAAAGCTGCATCTGCGAACATTTCATTGCAAACAAAAGCCTTCTCATTAACAGCCTCACGTTTCTTTTGGCCAAGTTCTGAAAAGAAGCTTGTGGAGGTTCCAAGGGAGAGGTGTGGTTGGTGTCTTTCTTGTAAGGCTTCAGTTTCAAGCAAGAGAGGATGTATGCTAAATCATGCTGCTTTGAGTGCCACCAAAGGTACTATGAAGACCCTTGCCAGCCTGCGTCCTATAAAGAATGGGGAGGGGAATATTGTAAGCATTGCAACATATGTATTGTACATGGAAGAGAGTTTACGTGGCCTAGTAACTGGACCATTTGTCAATGAAAATTATAGAAACCAGTGGCGCAAACAAATTTATCAAGGATCAACTTTCAGTGCAATAAAAGCGCTATTGCTTGAAGTAAGTTTTTAATATCCTAGTGTCTGGTTTTTTTGTGTAGATTTTAGTTGGTCCAGTACTTTTCTACTAGGTAGTGGCGGTTAGTGAAAGGGGCCTTAGTTTCTATCCTCCATGAGCTCCACCACATGAAACGCAATGGTACCGTTTATGATGTGCCCTTCATCATTAACTTCTTATGTCAATTACTGACAAGTGACGCCTAAAATGAATTTGGATAGATTAAATGGACTACTGAAATCAGAGGACCAATTTTAAACCACTTATTAGGAAAATTTGTTGCAGGATTATAGGGACATTTATTTCCATTTATGTCTAACTTTTACGACCTGGTTTGAGTTTCAAAGTTATACTGAAAGCATGAGATTTTGAAATTCTTACTAATTGGCAATTATGCAATTTACTTTGAAGTAGAAGTTTGCCAATTAAATTTTCAATTTCATTGATCAGTTTCATTCTGCTTGTCTTTTGGTCATATATAAGATTTTTTCTTTTTTACCTGGCCGGTAAGGATTAGAGAGATGTGAGAGAGACCAATACCAGCCAAGTTATTCAAATTTAGTAGGAATCAGTGCAATACAAGTGCAATCACTTTACTATTCTACCATTTGTGAAAACGTTTTAGTTATGCTACTGAATCTGCACCAGAAGATTTTAGTGAAATAAGCCTCTTGTATTTTACTACTACTTTGGTTGCAGTAGTGCCTACTTCTGCTTTTCGTTAGTTTTTAAACAATATTTATAGCAGCAGTGTGTGTGTATGTGTTATTCAAAATTCCAAAGATGCCTGGGTAGGTTCTCCCCTAAATTGTGACCTGTGGTTTATTCGCCTTCTATATCCTATAAATGGGAGCATTATTTTGTTATATATATTTTCATGTCTATGTATATGTTCTGATGGATGATCCGTCTCTTATCTGCAGCTTGAGGCAAATATACGAACCATTGCTCTGTCTGGGGAGTGGATAAAGCTTGTGGATGATTGGTTGGTTGAATCTTCCATGATTCAAAGTCCAACTTGCTCTGCTGATACAACACAAAAACGCGGACCAAACAGGAGGGGCAGGAAGCAGAATGCAATTCATGATGATAAAGATGATGATTGCCATGACCAGAGTTTTGTCTGGTGGCAAGGTGGGAAGCTATCAAAGCTTATATTTCAGAGTGCAATTTTATCTCGTTCTTTGGTTAAAAAAGCAGCTCGCCAAGGTAACTTCTGTCTTTGCCTTTCTGCAAAACTATCTGTTTTTCCCCGTATGATATCTTTGAACTATTGAAGGTTTTCATTTCCAGCGCTGTTGGGAGGGGTAGGGATGTGTACTAATGGCTTTTTTGTGGTCCATTAGGTGGTTGGAAGAAAATTTCTGGTATATCTTATGCTGATGGTTCTGAGATTCCTAAAAGAAGCAGACAATCAGTATGGAGGGCTGCAGTTGAAATGAGTAAGAATGCATCACAGCTTGCGCTTGAGGTTTGTTATTAACTTGCAAATACCTAAATTCCTTGCTCTGTTCACCCCTCTCGGTTTCTTTATATATCTCTTGGCCTGGCTGCTTACCTCGTGAGGTATGTTGTTGATAAGAAACTTCAACTGTAATATTTCACCAGGTCAGATATTTGGACTGTCACCTGAGATGGAGTGATCTTGTTCGTCCTGAGCAGAACCTCCCCGATGGGAAGGGTGTGGAGACAGAAGCTTCTGTTTTTAGAAATGCAAATATATGTGATAAAAAATTTGTGAAGAACAGTAACATATATGGGGTTGATTTCGGTGGTCAAAAGCATCTGCCTAACCGTGTAATGAAGAGTATCATTGAAACAGAGGAAAGTCAAGATGGATATAACAAGTTTTGGTTTCCTGAACTGCGCATTCCTTTATATTTGATTAAAGATTATGAAGAAAGGGTGGGCAAAGCTCTTTTGCCATCAGCTGAGCAGCCTTTGAATATGTTCCGTAAGTTTCAGAAACAGCAGTGGAAGGTTCCCCGCAGGGATATATTTTTCTATCTTTTGTGTAAGAGAGATAATCTGGACTTGTGTTGCTGCTCTTCATGTCAACTGAATGTTTTAATGCGGTAATTACTTCATACAATTTATTCTTTTCAATTGTTAAGTTGTCTACACTGCTATGTCAAAAACTGAGTCATTATTTCTCTGTTGTAATTCAGGAATGCGGTCAAGTGCAGTGCCTGTCAAGGTACATTGACAGAACCTTCTTTTGGCCCTTACGAGTGCAGTGTTTTAAGTAGGAATCTCTTAAAAGTGTGAATTATGCATGAGTGGCTAAGTAACTACCAACTTTTTTTAAAATGCACGATTTGCTAACTATATGATCAAATACCAACATCTTAAAGGTGTAAAATTTATTCATCAATGTTTGCAATTTCTTCTATATTTTTGTCAGGTTATTGTCATGAGGACTGTACCATAAGTTCAACAGTTTCTACAAATGAAGAAGTTGAGTTTTTGATCACTTGCAAGCAGTGCTACCATGCAGAGGCTCTCATTAAAAATGAAAACTTGAAGGAGTCTCCAACTAGTCCTTTGCACTTGCAAATGCAGGAATATCGAACTCCAATGACAGTCACCAGTGTTGCAAGGCCTAAAAACTACAATCAACCAGTAACACATGTCAGAGGGCAGGGGACTCGTTCTGAGAAGAAACAGACAACTTCAGACTCAGCTTTGGCAGCAAAAAATCGTCACAGCATTCGTTCTTGGGGTATTATATGGAAGAAGAAGAAGGGCCCGGAAACTGACACTGATTTCCAGCTTAATAATATACTTCTTGCGGATGGTTCAGAAGTGCATGGGTTGTATCCTGTTTGCCACTTGTGCCATATGGCATATCAGTCAGATCTGATGTATATATGCTGCGAAACTTGCAAAAGTAAGTGTGCTCCCACAAGTGGAATTTTTGGCGCTCTCTCTCTCTCTCTCTCTCTCTCTCTCTCTCTCTCTCTCTCTCGCGTACCACCTGGTGTGTGTGTGTGTGTGTGTGTCTAAGATCGATTGTGTTTGTGGTGATGCAGATTGGTACCATGCTGAAGCTGTTGAGCTTGACGAGTCAAAGATTTCTGAAGTGGCTGGTTTCAAGTGTAGCAAGTGTCGGAGGATAAAATCACCTGTGTGTCCTTACACTGATCCTACAAACATAAAGACGCAAGAGAACAAGAAGGTTCACACTAGGCGTCCAAAGCAAGAAACAGTTGGTGAAGACTCTGATTCTGCAACCATTTCCATATCTGACTCTAAAGTCTGTGAACCTGCTACTCCAATATTTCCCATGGAGGAAGTGCCCTTGCAGGATAGTGATCCTCTTCTCTTTTCTCTCGCTAAAGTCGAGTTAGTTACAGAGTACGATTCGGAAGTTAATGCTCAATGGAATACTGCTGAGCCAGGGCCTAGGAAATTACCAGTGAGGAGGGGTATCAAGCGTGAAGAGGATGTAGATGCCTTTCATGAGAGTAACATATCTCATCCTGGAATATCTACACATGGTGAAAGGAATTACCTGTCAAATTCTATGGACTTTGCACCATCCCATGTTGGATGGGATAACTCCATGAATGGAGTTGAAGGTGAGATGGTGCATGACTATGAAGATCTAAACTACGAGAATATGGAACCGCAAACTGTCTTCACTATCAATGAGTTGCTGGCACCTGATGATGGTGACCAGTTTGATGGATTCCAAGCATTTGTAGACGAATCGGGAAATCTGGAAAACCAATATACAGTTTTCCAGGATGGGGGCCCTGATCAATATAACATGGCTACTTTCAGTGATGAAGTAAAGTCTGCTGTTGAGATGATTCAGTGTCAGGTATGTTCACTTCAAGAACCATCACCCAATCTCTCCTGCCAGAACTGTGGGCTATTGATACACAGTGAGTGTTCTCCTTGGATTGAATCATCATCGGCGAACGAAGCTGGAAGTGTGGCCAGTGCAGAGAGTGGCGGTAGCTGTTTTTGCCATCCTTCTAAGGCTTCAAGCTTTGTTCTGTAAACAACTTTCGGAGGGAGATCTCCTGGACTGAAGTTGCAAGGTAATGACTCTTGATGGTGGTTAAATTTTTTGATTTATGAGAAGGCGAGACATCAAATATGGAAATTTCAGTTCTCTTTACTTCCCACGGGCGTTTCTAAGTCTCTAGCACATTCAGTTACATTGAGAAGTTTGGGAAGCTGAATTGTGACTTCCCAATTGAGAAATGGTTGGGCACCTCAATGTTAATTAGTAGGGGGTTTGGAGCTCTACTGGCCAATTTTTCCGTAACCAGAAATGGGGGTGTTATTGATTCACTGCCTTCGTATTTTTTTGGGTCTGAACAAAGAGTTCAGACGATAACCAGGGTTTTTGGGGTTTATCTGATTGAATTGCGTGTAAATGAAATTCAAACCACAAGTTTCATGTTATGAAATCTGCTCGTAACGAGGAGTATTTTTTATGTTGTGGAATGTTGCTTGTGCCAATGAGTGACTTCCCGTGCAAGTTAATGTGTTTTTCTGAAATGTAATCCAGTACCTCGAGAGACGCTTAGTATAATAAGAGGCGTGAGAACACGGAAGATTTTTCAGTGTGCCAGGACATAGTCCGGTACATTTAAGTCTAGTAATCCCTATATATTCTGGACTCAAGTCAGGAGCGTAATCATTAAATCGGTGATACTCTTCAACCCATCAAACAGTAACTTTGAATCGTGTCTTCACCGATTTAACACATTTCCAAAGGGATAGAATATCTCTACGTTTCCAAAATGATGTAATTCTGGAGACTGTTCATGGATCTTGAGAACTAGAGTTGTAGGTTATTCGAGGGGATATTATGGCACACGGTAACATTAGGGCAGAATGGCTAACAGGGCGTCACGGGGAGGGAATTTATTCCCGCACCCTTTAGTGTAAACATTTTGCACCCAAAGGGGCAACGCATATCACACTGTGCAGATGAACCCAATAATTTGTATTACTGAGAAGAAAGATAATGGTTACGCTGCATCAACAAACAAATACAAGCTATTACAACTAATCTACTTCATCATGTAACTACAGAAGCCAATCCACTGACAGACACTGGGAAGATATGTAAAATGTGAAACGAGCAAGATATGTAACAACACCCTCACCCCAAAACCGCGAAAATTTCTCACGTACGCACAATTGTATTGTACAGAAAGAAAAAAAAATCTAGAACCCCGACCAACCGCCTGTGGAGAGATCCACTCAAACACTTAAGCCGCCCGCACAAATTAGCTCACACTTCAATTCCGTCAGCCCTTTGCATCGGGATTTTGTTTGTCCGCCCCCCTCTTCAACTTTGCGCGGGAGAGGCCACTGGGCAGGTTGTATAAATCAGATTTACTAGTGTATAATGAACAAATCCTCACACATCACAGCAGGCCAGCCAGCATAGCCCCGGGATCCGTTAATGCTGCAACCGGGCTGGTCGGTTGAGCTACTGGAGGTGCTGGCGGCACTGGTCCAGGGGCATGAGGGGCTGGAGGCATGAAAACTAATTGTTCCTTGATGAACTCCTTCAACCTGCACATCACTCGGAGGTCAGAGGATTCTATCTTCCAACTTCCACGTCAGAAAATTTTAAGGTTAGCAATACATACTCAAGCGTTAATGTCGGGTCCCCTGAAGCAACTGTCATACGCAACTGTGTTCTGTCTGCTGGATCTGTTTCTATTCTAACCTGAAGAGAGTAAAACAAGCTAAAGAATGAGCGGCCTGTTACAATTCTAAAGCATCATTTTCAAGAAACATATTGTTATCTATAACAATAAACCGACAATTGGGGTTTCAGCTGTGCCGTAATACCACCAATTAAAGTCTGAAGTCCTGAAAACAAACATATAGCTCTTACCAAGCAAAGCATAGCCCGTGTATTTTCCGAGTAAAACGTTGTACTTGCAACAAGATTATTTGGATTTGGATCCTAAAATAGAGAATACATTAGTGACCACCTTAAATAACTGGCAGACTCGCAAGGAAAATTTCAAACATAAGAAGGCAACTTACAAGCGCTGGACAAACCATCAACCGTAAACTGTTAAGTAGATTCGCCATTTCTACAAGTGGCATTGGTTTGACACCTCTAACCTGCATTGTTTACTGGACAATATCACCACATGCCAAATACAGAAGCTAGCCAATGTATAACAATTTAACCTCGACCTGGGGTTAGCAATAAGCTGCTTGAACAATGCTAAAACTTTACTACAAACTGGTTAGCATGTGTTTATTATTCTAATACGTGTAACAGTTAAGGTTCTATCATCCTGCTTTCCAGTAGATTATACAACATCAGCATAACCTTCCCATCAGAGTTTGATGGTAATGAAATTGTCAATCAATTTATAGAGGGCACAACTTACACTATACAAGTATATGAATTATTCTGTAAAAGCTGAATGAAAGAGACTAATAAGAGCTCATGTCATTAGAAATTTACGTTGTCAATGACTCGATATAAATGGTTGTCGATTAGTTTTAACCCATAAAAGGAATTTCTTCTTCAACACAAAAATCACAAATGTGAGAAATTCTTAACACACATACCACTTCTTGAAGCTTCAGAGGTGGCCCCGATAGTGATCTCCACTGAGGAAAGAACTCTTCAGTAGACACCGGAATAGGCTGAAGAAATTTACTTAAGACAGCTGGGAGGCGAAGTTTGACATTGACCTACAAAAGGGTTACAATAAGTATCTGAAGCCACAAATATGACCTATTTTCTGCTTCATTGGACGCTAAAAACACAAAAATTTTAGAGTAAGTACCATATTGTTACCAAACTTGTAGGAAAAGTCAAGAACCGCTACATCCCTGCTAGGTCTGAGATTCACAACTTCAAGCGGGCATTGTACCTACACAACAAAACAAAAAGAAATAGAAATACACAAAGCTAATAAATATGAGAGAGGGAAGGGGATCAACCACCAAAGCTTAATTATAAGGGTAACATTTATTACCTGTGCCCTGGGAGGAATAGTATCCGGTACTAGTGAGAGCTCCATTTTCAAATGAGAGGGAGGCAATATTATAGCCTGAACTGACACAAGTGGTGAAGTATTTTTGTTTCCCAAGAAAAGAACAAGAAATCCTTGATGTAGCCGCCACTCGGATTTAACTCCAATCTGGAATAACATCACAAGAATGTCAATATAAGCCTAATAAGGCCTTGTTGAATTTTCATAATCTCAAAGAAAAAATGGAAACCATCACATCTATAAACAAGAAAATATGGTTATAATTTGGGGGAAAACCTGAATATTAGGATCTTCGTATAGAACACCACTATCTTTCACGCAGAGAGCATGAAATCTTTCAGCAGTATTTCCTATTGGCTGCATTTAAGAATTATAAAATTAGTTAACACGTATTAGAAAATAAGTATAACTGACCAAAAAAAAAAAAAAACCAAAGGCAAACACATTTATCTAATAGTTAGTGTATTAAGCCACTCAAAAAACACCATTACTTCTAAAAACAGAAAATACCAATCAACCAGTATAAAACATCAATATCTGATTGACAGTCCAATTTACACAGCAGAATACACTACATTTGGAACACTTTCAGGTTCCACCGTACATCTTAGACTTAGAAGAAATACAGCACCCAGCAATGATTGCATACAATGTCTACAGAAAGTACCTGAACAGAATTTTGCTCCTCGCCAACAGGCACAATTGCTGAAGCATCCACTGCATTTGGATCGCTTCCTAATCCAGGGGTTACAGTCTGCTGCGGCTGACCAGCAGTAGCGGGACGGCCTTCAATAGCCAGGGGACCCAAGAGATCACCAAGGAGATCTGCTGAAGGTGGCTGAGGATCAACTTTACTCAAAGTACCATTTTCCTGAGACAACCCTTGGTCAGTTGAATTGTGATCCTGTGACAATACCCAAACATGCATCAATGTTCAATCAAAATAAGATATAATATTTGTATGTGAAACTACAACATGCATACCCAAAATACACAGAATGAAAGAAAAAATCAGAATCGTTATTGAAAAGAAAAAACAATACTAACCACGTTACTGCTCATGCTGGGCATCTTGACAAGACCGAGTTGGTTGACAGGCGGGGTCCCGTTAGCAGGGCGTTGGTCGGTCACAACCAAAGCACTTGATGTTTGCTGCTGGGCCCGCAACTTGATAGCACTTTGTTCTGCCGTATCAACCTCTGTATCTTCAGCCTTCTTGATCAATGCAGACTACATATTAAACAAATATATATATATATATATATTAGAGTTTGATTCAATAATTTCCAAGAATTGATAGTGTTGTGAACTGACTGATCATCTGAAGGAAAGTGCAAAACAAATGTACCTGCCGCTCAGGAAATTTAGGCATTTCAGCCAAAATATCCACCAGATCTGCACCTCTCCTACTTAAGGCAAGGTATTCAGCAGCTCTTTGTTGTATCTCAACATCAATGCAACTCTCATATCTGAAAGGAAGAAATTGTGAGCTAAAGAAAAACATAAAATTTAATAACAGAAGAGAACCAATTCACGAAAGTAAAGACGCAAAAGACAACCCCACTTGTTGAATATTGCATAAGTAAATCATGCGATAAAGAAAAACACAGAATTTGATTAACAAAAAAGAACCAATTCATGAAAGTAGAAGTACAGAGGACAATCTCACTTGTTGAATATTGACCAGATCTGATTCTGTAGTTCCTGGTCTGGAGGTTGAGTGTGCATAAAGATCTTAGCATATGTTGAAAGAAGAATAGGTATAGTAGATGTCCTGCAAATACATTATACAATCTGTAAGATATATACGGAAATGCTAACTGGATTTAGCAAGAATAAGAAACAGAGAAAAGTTTAAGTTCCCTTACGTTACAGCAGGAAGCTTCTCATGTATGACGGTAAATAATTCCTTCGGACTGCACCCAGGCCGTCTGGCCAAAAGGTGGCCAAATTCTCCTATGATATATGCACTGACCTGTTGTATGTGTATTCATTCCAAACAAATCAAGAGATTTATTTTCTTTAGATGGTTAAGTTTGGTCAAAATAAATGCAAGAGAAAGAATGAACACTAAAGATTGAGACAAGTTGAAATTGAAATGATACTCTTGAATATCATACGTGTAATGATATATTCTGCCCCAAGACTATAGAATTCACAACCTAGAACCCAAAACCATAGGACTCTTTTTGGAACATAATGAGAATCTCCATTAAGAGTGATCTTACAATTCTCGAGCACCTTATCTTTCTATTATTTTTATATAAGAAATACTAACTTTATTTATTATTTATTACAGAAAAATAAGTCAAAAAGGTACAGCATCTTTGGGATAAGTAGTGACCTTACTTAATACCTATTGGAAGCAAGGTATATGACATCATGCCAATGAAATCTCTAAAGAAACTCCTAGCAAAGCCAATTCTAATCTCCTTATGTTATGTAAGCTAGTAAACAATCTGTTGAGAATATCACGTTTAAGAATGGGAAAAACAAGAACAAACTCTGGAAATCGAAAAACAAATAACCAAGATAAATAACACCAAGAATTTACGTGGTTCGGCAATATGTGCCTACGTCCACGGGACAGCAACAACAATCTTTCACTATATCAATAATGAGTACAACCAATAATCTTGCCAAATCTCTAGAACTAGGACTTGACGAAAAACCTGAAAGAACAAGAACAAGAAATACACTCTCTTTTCTTTTCTCTCGCACACACTTTGCCCCCTTTTAAAACTAGTACAATAGCCCCTTTATATAGACATAATAAAGGTCTTCTTCAATAAGGATTATTAATCCTAATTGGAATCTAGTTATAAATCCTACTCCAATTGAGAAACTAACTCCAATTGGGAAAACAATTTAATCCTCTAAGACTATAACTCCTTATAGACTTAGGACAACTTATCATGGGCTGGAAAAAACCCAACACAATCATGCTCTAGATATGGATCATGGAAATCAATCTCTCTCTCTCTCTCATGTATGCCAGAAAATATTCTTTTCCTATACTCTGGATTGGGGCCATCGATCATGTTGATTTTGGCCAGAATGTCAATGCGTAGTCCAGATTCACATTTTGTCAACACAATTCTTACAAGAGAACATGCTACATAATCCAGCATACAATAATCTCTTTCAGATTATATTAAAGCTTGTATGGAAAATCAAATCATAGTCTACACGCACCTTAACCATAGTCTCATGTATAGCAGGTTTGTCAAGATACTCCCTAGCTTTTGCTGCTGCATAAGGCTGATCAAATGCATACCATGTCAGTAATAATAGTTACTAAAATGAACGTATCCATCAATTAAATTGCACCAAAGCACTCTAACCTGTAAGTCTTCGTTATTTGTAACAAATTGCACAACACGAAACCATATATCGTCACTAACAAAATCTCCAGCCTTGTCAATTAATTGAAGAATCACATCTACATACCTGTACAATATCATTATGCAAAAAATTGATAAAGGTTTACTTCCCATAATACATTACTTCAAGAGTCCACAAATAACAAAAGAGATGCCCAGAATGATCCAGAAGAATAGAAGTAACTAAATAACAGAATTCCACAGTAAATTCCCTCACAGACAAAACCACCCAATCAAAAAATTTACTGAAACTAACTTTTCAAACATATGCATGTGTGCGCACGAGTGAGCATGTGTAAATAAACTCAATAAAGCCTTACCCTAACTAATCCGAGTAGCTAAGTAGAATACAGCGGAGGACAGAAATAAAGAAGCTAGGTAAATTGATCTGTTTTCACCATTCAGTCACACTCACATCTTTGGTAAATTCTGTACTAGACCATGATGAAAATAGTAAATGTAGTTTCAGAGTAAAATGTCACATAATGAGCCAAAGACATGTCAAACCAAAAATGGAAATAGAAAATACAGGCAGGACAAAAACGAGACTAAACATTTTCAAAAGGTCATGAAAAATCACCTCTTTTATAACGGCAACCTACATATATCATATATCCTTATAAGCAAAACATGTGTTTAATATAAAACAAGAGTCACCATACACGTTATGAACCTCACGCTTATCTGTCACTTCGTCTATTATTCCCTACATATCCAACTATCCATTCATTTTCTCTTTGTTTTTCACTGTTAATTGTCTACCAGGTTCTACATCACATTGGCTATTAGTAATTTTATCCCCCACTACAGTTGCTTAACAACTCAGAATCATAGGCCTGTTTTCAGATTTCTTCAAGCGCGTATTTGTCCAATATCATAATCCTTTCATGGGAGGACCATGTTTTTCAAAAAGAATTGGAATAAAATAAGATCGACTCTTACCAAGAAAGATCAGGGGCAAACTTTTCTGCAAGAATGGCAGCCTTAAGAGACAATTCTTCACGCATGGCAAAATCTGCTGTGCTAAGATACTGAATGCAGATGAAATTCAGAGAAAATAAATGTGTGCTAATATAAACAAGAGACAATCTACCAAAATCCTATAAAACCAACTAGAACACACCCAGCATTTGATGTACCTGCAATAATTCTTCAACTATATCCTTTGCATTTGAAACATCACACATACCATAAAGCAAGTCAAGAGCACGCCTACGTATACTGAGCATATAATTCAATGTCAGTAAGCAAAAATGGTTTAAGATATAGAAAAAGGAAGCACTAAAATAAGAGCAAGTACAATAAGAAAAACAAACAAATGCTGTTTTTTTTTATAGAAAAACAACTTCCAGATATCTAACATGTTCAGCAAGTAGCCAAATAGTCAACAGTTGTAACCTGATATCTGGATCCTTCAATGAGGTGATGATCTGAGCCTGATGTCTCTTGATGATATCTTGCACATCAGTAACCATTAACATGCGGGTCATATTTTCCTACACAAGCAATGTGACTTTAAATCATACACATCCAGCAGTAAAATTTTTACTCTTCTAAGCTATAGTCACAGTTTCCTTTGTTTTCTTCAGTAAAGGTTTGCATTAAAATGAATGAAAAAATATGTTATTTATCAATTGATAATTTTGTTTAATAAGGATTATGAAACCATCAGTGTTTTCACCACTTACCAAACCAAGATATCGGATATTTGGTTCTCGGACAGCAATAAATTTTCCAAGAAGGGCAACACACTGAGACATCATCTCCTTTTCAGCATCAAGATGCATAACCTAAAATTGGGCAATGATAACGCAAAGTACATAAGAATCACTTGCCTTTAAAATAGAATAGATGAGAAACTTTTGTGTGTATGTGCTCTGGAGAAAAGAAAACAGAGTTCCAGAGATAGCTAGCAAAGAAAATTTTGCAAACTTATTTAATTACAAGTGTCACAATCTTGGATGACTGCACAAACCCAAATTTATAAACATTTAAAAAAGGAAATTGTTATTAGCACTCCAAAAATCTCATTTGACACTCCAAACTTTCTATAAGTAGAAAGAAAAATACACTTGTGAGGAGTGTAGAATGAAATTTTTGGAGTGCTAATAACAATTCCCTTAAAAAATATTGATTAACCTTCAAAGAAGTGGGCAGGAGGAATAATCCAGAGGATACCACTTTCACTTAAACAACCTAGTCATTTTTACAAAATTATAAGGGAAACTGTTCGCATGATTCCACGCATGTCTGCAAAATGTATATGCTTTATATATGTACGGCTGTACGTTTGTTGCTTTCACTCACAGCACAAAAGACGTGATTTTAGTGGAAATCAATGCCAAAGCAACCAGAAGAACTACAGGAATTACTAAGGTTTAAAAAAGGGTCAGCCAAATAGGTGTACTTATATGCAAGTACAACTTCTACACACATAAATTAAAAGGAAACTCTCAATAAATGGTGCCTAAATACCGAAATCATACATAAAAAGTACTGCAGAAAGCTTACTAGGGCGAGGGCTTCAAAGAGAACAGCATGTGATGCATTATTCTTATTAACATTTTTCACAACATCAGTACCCATCAAAATCCGCTGTAAGACCTGAAATCACCAGTACAACATTTTATAGATGCAAAAAATATACCACCACAACTGATAATAAGTTCTTGACAGAAAATGAACCTCAAATAATGATCTTCTGGTATTTGGATCTTCGACGGTTGGAAAATACTGAAGAGCCCTCATTGTCTTGACCTGTCCTAACAAAAAAATTTATAAGTCTAACACAAACTCGTTTACATGCACCAAATGCTACAAACTACAAAATGCATTACATTCCAGCTCAACATTTCACACCTGCACTGCCTAAGCCAAGCCTTATGGGCAGTAGTGACTATCCAACAAAGTTAAATGATAAAGACTCAGCCTTACTAAGTCATCCAGGCACGGCAAGAAAATGAATATATTATCGAGGCTCTAAGTACTGGCCAATGCCACTTAAAGAGAACTCAACCTCGTCAGTGTTTTGAACCCCAGAAAAAGCCTTTGTATAACTACATTTAAATCCAAAGAGGAAAAAATGGTGCCACATCTGCCAAATTTTTCTTTGATAAGAATGCTCTAGAAGCTTAAGCTAATAAAGTTATAAGGCTGGTTGAGTTATAATCTAAGTAGCAAGGGTGCTGGGTATATGGTACTCTGACCCATGCAAGAATAAAATGACAATGTCCACTTTAATAGGTGGAAGCTTAAAAAACACGTGGAGGAGACGGCACAGAAAATAGACAAAGCAGACGTAGCTGCAATTGTTTTAATAAAATAGATTTGACAGGATGAATCTTTTTCATAGGGAAAAAGGATAGGCGGCTGATTTTATTTGATATCCAGTATATGCAAAGAAGGCTGACAAATAAAACAAAACAAAAATGTATATACTACGAACCTGAAGCCAGGGAGATGGGATCCCATAGTAGGTGTACTCTTGTGGAATATCCTGGTTCCTAGCTAGTCGTTCTAATATTTTAACGCATTTTGGAAGACAACTCCAGTAAGCATCATAGTGGTTTGATACAAGGGCAACAAGAAGGCTCATAGACGATGTTAAAACACCAAGATCACGTTCATCTAGAAGCTGTGACATCCGGTCAGCCCTAAAATAATTAGGAAAAGAGAGAACCCATCAAATAAGCACAGAACGCAATAGTATTGGGAACAAATCCTGTAGTGAAGAAAATCATATATTCACATACCAGCCATCTACATTGACAACATCAGGATTTTTTCTATACAAGCGCAATAGACATAGTGCAGCTTTTTTTCTCACAAGTGGTCTGTAGCTGCTAGAAATCTGAATAAAAAACACTTCGTCAACAGAATCATTTTCTATTAATTTCAACCAAACATAAAAAATCCATTATCCCTTACAAGTAACTTTTGAACATCAGGTGCTAATGACTCCGCAAATTCTCGCCCACCAATATTCCCAACCTACAGAGTAGAATACACATGAAATATTGACTGCTACATTAGGGACACAAGAATAATAAGACAAACAAAAGACAGCATGGAAGCAATAGGTTCAGAAAAAAAAAATAACTTATCCAAATAAATATTCAAGATATCCCAGGTATATCAAACCACAACATTACTCAACAACACTTATTTAATATTGACATAACATAAAATCATATAATTATGGAAGACAAACAGAAGATAAGATCATATCTCATCATTATAACTTACAATTTCAAAAAAAAGTTAAATACTATGTTTTGAACACCTAACAGAATTTCTATGGCCATACCATAGTCAACGCCAAACATTGGAAAGTCTCATTCCGACCAATGATGTCATTGCGCACGGTATTTATCGCTAATCTCAGAAAATCATGGTTCTCATTGAGCAAGCATGCTGTTACAATGTACCCAACCTGCAATTAATGTTCGCACAATTGAAAGTCAATTAGAGTGTGAGATCAACTTTATTTTTTTAAGATAAAGCAATATAATAGAATTATATATTTAGCTTACTATCATTGAAAATAATCACATGAGAAGAAAATTGTGCATTTTTTTTAAGTTTCTATTTATAAAAAATGCACGCAAAAGAACCATAAAAAAAAAACTGTATTCTTATAAGTATAAAACTGGATGCAGGAGTTCAGGTCAGCTGGTGAACTTTGAGCAGCGATGTGTTCACATAGTTAACCCACTTGGTGTTCACAAAGTTAACCCAAAAATTCATACCATCTCCAATTCATAAACCAGATCTACTTGGTATCTGAGTGACAAATGGTGACCCATGAGACGTACATGTCAACACTATTTCCATTGGCTGATATACAAGAAGAAAACGAAGAGGATGTGTTTACTTCCTAGACTCGCAAGCTATATTTCCATACATGCAGGGAAAGTGAAAAAGTAGTGCTAGTCATTTTCTGGTTGATATGAAAAGAATGTATCACCTGCTTTTCTGGATACTTAGGCGCAGATATTAGAGAAACTGCTTCCATGTGGCCCAAAATCCACATCGTAGCCCAGCATATAAATGTAAAGCATTTTCCAGACATATTTCTTCTTTTCATAAGGTGTTAAACCCTGTTGATAGAATTAAAGAGAATTTTCATTAACCAGTCACCCTTTTTGTTGCTAAATAGCGTGAGCAAGCAGTAAAAAATGAGATACAGTATTGAGTAATAAAGTGGAAGAAAATTTTCATAAGGAAATTGACCTCTACCAATTAAGAAAAAGGAAAAGGAAAGATTGTGTAAGATGCTAAGTTATAGTATTGATCTATGTCCACAGAATCTAACCAAAGAGAGGACACTATAGGATTTATGTTGCAAGATAACTAATGTCAAAATCATTAATGAGAGAGACAGAGAAGGCAAAAGAGAACAATGTATTTGCTATTTTTTTATTAGAATAACATTGAATTAAAATATAAAAAGGTACAAATCAGAGCACAAGATAATTAATGTCAAATTTCATGATCATTGACGAGAGAAAAATAGTTTGGCACAATTTTATGAGAAACAAGAGTAAATAAAATGAAAAAAGTACATTGCAGAGGACAAGATATCCACTATATACAGATCCGAAAATCCAACAAACTTGTACAAAAAAAATTTAAAAACAGCACTAATCCACCTAAATAACAGCAACCGTCTGAGCCAGAGAAAATCTCATAAGAAAAAAACTTCCCAAAACTCTGAAGAAACCAAAGCACATAACAGTACCAAAAACGCAAACTTAATCTTCAGCTCCTCTTCCCCAAAAGTATCAAACCTCCTCCTATGCCCCCCCAACCAAATTACCCAAAACACAGTCATCACACTGTTCAAACATCCTCCTATATCCTCCAACCAAATTACCCAAAACAGTCATCGCACAACATCTCCCTTAACCCTCACTCTTCTTCCTCCCACCAAAAACTCATGCCATTCACAAAATAAGGGTGTACAGGGAGCTAGAACAGCATCACCAGTAATAGCTAACAGAAATCGTCAACAAGGCAGTACAAAATACTTGTGCCCAAACACATAATAATAACTTTTGATTGACACCATGGAGAAAGCACCAGAAGATGGAAAAATGTTTCAAATTTTCATGAGCTCAAAAATGACTCAATATAAGTACACATCTTTGTTGGCCAAACCTAAAATCCACAGGTGATACATCAGTCTAGGGTAAGTTGAAAATAAGTAGAGAAATTAATTGCTTGTTGACCCAACAAAAATACTAATCCTACCAGGCTAGTTCAATCACTTGGGTGGTGGTGACAAATAACATATAACGTGAGTGTGCAGAAATATTAGAAAAGGGCAACAACAAATCACCATTGCTTCAACCATAGTCAATATCGAACCATGATTTTGAATATGGTAAACAACCCAATAAGAAGAAAAAAGACAGTAAATGCCCCCATTATCATATCACCCATATAAAAAAGAATAACAGATAAATTAACCTACCTGACTTTTGGTGATGGAAATGAACTTCAATAGAATCTAAGACAAGATACTATATAGAAAGGAAGAATGAAGATCAGGGATTGTATTATGGAAGAAGACGTGGACACATGACACTTTCTATGAGTAGACAATCATACTCCCTAAAATTAAATTAAAAAAATGGAAGCCCATGTGCAGTGATAACCTCGTCCAATACCACCCCCATGGTGCCTCACATTTCTTTGAACTTTTGGGTCTGACAACATTTTACCTTCAACACAGGAACACAGGAAAGATTAAGTTTTAACAAAAATATTTATATTTCCGACTTAATACAAATATACCTAGCTTCTGCCATACCCCTTCTAAGGAAAAATGTCTACAATGAAACATCCATTTACCATGATAGTAGTTTAAAGATGACAGGTGACGTTTACCTACTTTTAAATCCTTTATATTTGCCGACATGTAAAATATTTAGTCAGCCATCAAGTTCAGTTCAATGGATACAAACAATTCATGTTCTAATCACAGAAGTACCAAATTGTGATTACGAACTGAATCTTAAATTCAGTATAAGAGCTAGGTATACGTTATTGAATGGATGAATTTCAATCCAACTTGAAATTTTCAAAATGGATGCAGTGTGACCTTAGAACTGCTAACAATAGAACTAAAATGAGGGAACACCGACACATTTTAGGTGAAGGAATGCCACCAAACATCAAGACTATCCCCATGTGTTCTCCAATCTCCCTAGGCACAGACTAGAGTTCACTTCCCATCTTATTCCCTCTCCTAACAAGAACTCAGTTCAATATTTCAAAAACTATCAGATAGCAATACATAACTAGGTGAACATTAACTAAAAATTCATCAGGTTTAATGATATTCATCTAAAAGTAAAGCAAGTGAAGGCGACCGCCTCTGGGTATTTCGTGCGTATCATTTGAAGCCCATCAACATGCAGTACAAAATTTAAATTTGTAAATAAGCTTGAAAGTCATTTCTATTGCCCCTCCCGCATAACCAGTCCACAGCAAAGCCATTTCTAAATAAGCTTGAAAGTCAAAAAGAGAAAGGCTGATGCCACCAAATTCTTAGCAACGGCGATAGTCATAAACACTATGTAACCTTTATTTTGGAATTCGAAATCAACCTCAAGCTCACTTCACCATTTCCGTTCCACAAACCCAAAATTGCAAAATTGAAGCTTTCCTTTCATTCCTCAGACTTTCCCAGCAGCCAAACAAACACCCAGAAAAAACCCAAATCCCTAATTCAAGCAATGAACCAGGGTCCACCACGGCCTGGATCAAAAACCTCACTCATCCCCCAATCCCCAAACTTTAACAAGAACGAATTCGCATCGCAACAACACATTCGAAAGCGAAAACCCTAAACCTAATGACAAACCTTTTCGTTTTTGAAGCGTGTACGGACATTCCCAAGCTCCTTATCGACCCGGAGCCTCTCCTGCTCTTTGTTCTGGCAATTCCGAACGTCGCTGATGAAAACAGAGAGGCCTCGCATGCCTGACAGCGCCATGGCCGCTCAGATCCAGCCCTAGCGATACGCGCACGGAGAGAGAGCCACCACTCGTGAGCTCCCAAACCCCACCGAGATTCTTCTGGGTCCTGAGCTGGATCTAACGGGCAGCAGAAATTGAACACTGTTAGGGAAGATCAGCAGCTCCTCCAATTGCAAAATGGGAAAAATGGGTTTGATCTGAATTGCATACGCTAGTTTTTCTAGAGAGAGAAGGAAGGTGGACTGAGAGGAAATTTGAGAAAAGCCGTCGGTCAGTGCTGGAGGGAGACGACTTTTATTCAGTGTCGCCCGATTGAAATCATTTCAATTTCCACCTAATATTTTCCATCTTCTTTCTTTATTTTTCCTTTTTTAATTTCTCTGACAGACAGGCATATTATGCAATTACTTGACTAATTCATTCAATTTTTTCTTCTTTTTTTTTATTTTACAAAATTAATAAAAATAAAAAAACACTAACCAACAGTCTTACAGACAAGTCTTTTCATCCATCAATTTTCTTAAATTAATTTTCCGTTTTCTCTGCTGGTATTGCTTAAAATGCTGACCTGGTTTTTAATTTGAGGTTTTTGCTCATGTACTCTTTAAATTTGTAGATTATTTCAATCATTTTCCTAAACTAAATTTTTTATTCAGCCAATTGTCCCCTAAACTTATATATATAGTTCATTTCTTCTTCATTTTTAGATATTCAAAATTTTCATCTATTATATCGTTCATTTTTAACATATAGACAACATTTGAGCCACTTGAAAAGATAAAATGACTTTTTGCCCCTCACTAAAACTCACCACCGCGAACCAATTCTACTTTCCCTCATATAATAGTAACAACTCATCTAAGCCGCGTTTACTAATCCGTAATCAAATTGGGAGGAATTGAATTGAGGGAGAATTGGATTGAGGAGGAATTGAAATAAGGCGGAATCAGAATCAAATTCTTGTTGAAGTTGTTTACTAAAACTGTCTGGAATCGGAATAGAATTCCATAAAGCTGTTTACTAATTCAGCAGAATCGGAATGAAAACCAATATGATTACTAAAATGCCCTTGTTTTTTTTTTATTCTAGATTTATGTTTAAATGCATTTTAATTAGTTACTTTTATTTATTTAGTTAAAGTAAAGAGTTAAAATATCCATTATTGATTACTTGTGTATAAATTAAATTATAATCTAATTAAAAGCCATAAACAAAGCCACATCCATCTTCTTATCCCTTAGAAAAAAGAACCCAGAACGGCTCCCAACCATCAAGACCTTCAAACCGCACATAAGAATGAAAATAGAGACCAATCGGAGCCGAGACCACACGAGCATCGACATCACCAAGGTCGCAATCATCAAAGCGACATCGCACGACGATGAGCCATCGCCTCCTGAACGACGATGTGTGTCGGCGGTGTCAAAGCCTCTGGTCCATCGCCTCCTGAACGATGACGATCCATAACGACAAAGACGAGATCTCGTATGCGATCTCCTGAAGGCAGATTGATAAGAGGGCATAATAGGAATGCAAAATGCATTCCTGATTCCCTCACCCTTCGGGAATTCAATTACCTCATCCATGGAGGGAGTCCAATCCTCCGTTTTCAGGAATTGAATTCCATTTTTCGTGTAGGTCCCACACACTATTGATTCCTCCCAATTTTAGTAAACACAGGTATAATCCGTAATCGGAATCGGATTCTTTATTCTCATTCCGATTACAGGTTAGTAAACGCGCCACTAAAGTACAACAAAGTGATGTTCAAGTGTTGTCCACATGACGAATAAAAATTGGATGAAATGTTTGAGTAATCTAACAACAACGAAGTAATTGGCTATTTATAAATCTCAGGGGTTAACTGTAACATCCCACATCGATCAACGGAGAGGAGATGATGTATCTTATTATATGTATATGCCCACCTCCATATAGCATGAGACCTTTTGGGAACTCACTGGCTTCAGGTTCCATCGGAACTCCGAAGTTAAGCGAGTTCGGTCGAGAGCAATCATAGGATGGGTGAACCACTAGGAAGTTCTCGTGTGAGTTCCCAGAAACAAAACCGTGAGGGAGTGGCCCAAAGCGGACAATATAGTGCTACGGCGGAGTTGAGACCGAGATGTGACATTAACTGCTTGAAATAAAAGTTCACAATAAAATTGACAGCGACTACCATTTTCAAGGAGTAAATTGGCTAAAAATTGGTCAAGTGAGACTCGTCTAAAAATGTTATATAAATTAGGATTAAGCACATAAACAGTCATCACAATTAGGTTAAGTGAAACTCTAATTAAGTTTTTATCGGATAATGTAACATGATCAGTCTTTTAGTCCGACTTAGTACTAAAAGCCTGATAATTTAGTCAGTACTATTCGATGTACAAATTAATCTATCTAACTGAAATAGTCAATACAGTTTGACGTACTAAACAAGGCATCCAAAAAAGGGAAAATACATCAATGACTTGTAATTGAACCTATGCCTAATAGAAATATTAGTATCGTATAGAGTCGACAAATGAGGTGCGTTCATTAAAAATTTAAAAACTTACGTAATATTTTCAAAATGATCTGTTTGTATATTCCTAATGATACTATGAGTGCTTTAGGGCGCCCACAAAATATGTTTTCAAATAACGCTATACAATTACAACCTGTCTTTGCTCAATGGATACAAAACACCCCTGGTGCAACAACATGCACTAGTATGACGAGATTATTAATAATACATTTTTTGAAGAATGTTAATAAATTTCAAAATCCATTTCATCATCCCGTAGTGACAACTGTCTTTTTGATTGGTACTGTAGAGGGAAAAACCCGTGCGAGCGGTCTTGGACGAAGCGGAAACAAGAATGTTGGCTTGAGTAACGCAAACAATCGTGAGAATCCAATGCCCCAAAAACCTAAGTGCTCCTCCACAAGGTTGGGCCACGGAGGAAGGGTTTGGAAGACAAAGAAATTGTTCGAGTACCTTTTTATCTAATACTAACATGCTTAATGTTAAGTAAAAATCTTTTACAAGAAGGTTGACTAAAGATTTCTCGTAAAAACACCAGCCCCGCTTAATTTATAATTAGAATATTTCAATCTTTTTTTATTCCATGTTAAGCCTAAAAATTAAGACTTTACTATAAAAAAAAAAAAAAAGTTACAAATTCTTACAATATTAGAATCTCCATCAATCTAACCGTGAAGTTAACTTTATTTTGTGACTTAGCACTGTTGGACAGTAAATATAAACTTTTGTCAATGAGAATGCCGTGTAAAATATGGTGGTTAACTAATTGTTCGATTGGTCAATATTGTAAAAGTATACAATTCTAGAGGAATAAAGTCACAAAACTGTTACGTAAATCACCCGTTTTTTTAATATATAAAAAAACGTTGTTAGGCGCGGTCTGATGCAAACTCGTCAATGGGTGTATTAATGGCATTGGAGAAAAAGGCTAGCTCGGTTGTCAATCAGTGTTGCAACATAAATACTAAGCACAATCGTACCGTTGTCAAATGACAACCTTCAGTTGCCTCCTCGTGCATCAACGGTTAAAAATCGCTCCCTCTCAGAGTTGATTACTATTATTCAGTTAAGATAGTAATACCATCTCCAACCGAAAGGTTCAGAGGGTCCGAGGGCCGAAAATCGTCTCCAACCGATGACTAGACTAGATGGCTCGTGGGCCTCACAAAATCTGAAAGGGCCAAAAGGCCAAAGGGTTGGTTGGGCTGGCCAGAAAATGAAAGCATTCTTGTCAGATATAACTGACAGGAATATACATATTCATGTCGGTTATATCCGACAGGAATGCCAAGCCAAATTTTCAAATGCAACGGCTAGTTGACATCAGCTAGCCGTTAATTTTTATTTTTTTTTTCAGTTTTTTTTTATTTACAATTTTTTTCCTATAACTTCTATTTTTCATATTTTTTTTTAAATTCTATTTTTTTCCTATAACTTTTATTTTACAAAATTTGTTTCATATTTTTTTTTAAATTCCATTTTTTCTTATAACTTCTATTTCACAAAATTTGTTTCATTTTTTTTTTAAATTCTATTTTTTCCTATAACTTCTATTTTACAAAATTTGTTTCATATTTTTTTTAAATTACATTTTTTCCTGTAACTTCTATTTCACAAAATTTGTTTCATATTTTTTAAAAATTTCATTTTTTCCTATAACTTCTATTTTACAAAATTTGTTTCATATTTTTTCCTATAACTTCTATTTCACAAAATTTGTTTCATATTTTTTTTAATTCTATTTTTTTCCTATAACTTCCTAAGCCATTATACAACATTAAATTAAATTAAGTAACATGAAACAACATTAAACAATATGAAACAACATTAAATAACATTAACCAACATAATAATTATACAACATAAAAAAAACATTTAACAACATGAAACTTAATCAACAATTTTAAAAACACTTAACAATATAAAACTTAAACGTCAGCATGATGTCAACTACCAACGGCTAACTGACGTCACTTAGCCGTTGGATTTGAATTTAAGTTGTAGTTTTTAAATAATAAATTTTGTTTGGTCCTATGACCCTATGACCCTTTGGCCCTCGATTGGAGACCTTCTTTTGTGACAGGACTAAAACGAGCCCTATGGCCCTCGGTTGGAGACGGAGACAAATATGACCATATACTGTTCATTAAAATATTAATATCTTGAAGGGCCAAAAGGCTAAAACGAACCTTTTGGCCAGCCCTCGGTTGGAGATGGCCTAAAAGATCATGTGGTAGACTAGAGGCATGACATTGCTAGCACGAGAAATTCTTATATATGGATGCCGCATACGGCAGCCCTCTCACGGTTTGTGTAGGTCCGCACACGTGAGTCCCACTTGCTATGAGAGGACAGCCGTATATAAGAGTTTCTCTGTTACCACTAACATTACCAATATCGATCAAGTACGAACCAAATGTTTCAATTTCATCATTAAACCACTGAAATTTCCCGGAAAATAAATTATCTAGGTCTACCCCTATTGAATTGATCTAGCAGACAAAATCTGAGTCAAAATGCAAAAGAACGTATCGTCCTTTTGACATCTGAAAACTGAGAAGCAACATCTGTTGGTAGTTGGTATGCATTGCTGCTACTGCACTCCGCTTAATTTAGCCCAATCTACGAATTGCATACCACCGTAGATATTGTTGGCGAATCGTACACCTATAGTGAATGCCATTGCAACAGGCGGGACACGTTTTGCCAACGGTGATGCTTCAACCAGACCTTCCAGACCGTTTACTATCTGATAACGAGTGTTGGACGAGACAGCAAGAAACACACCTGATTTAACAGAGCCAAAACAGTTAGTGTAACAAGTTGACAGTTATATTCTTACTACCGAGATGGACCAACATTTGAATTACACCATACAATTAACACACATTACGTAACTAACTGAGGTTGGCAGGCTGCACATGCAAATATGTACACAAATAATCAAATTGACAAGTAAATTAGTGTATCATATGAATAAAGCGAGAATAACTTGCAGTGACGAGTACTTTAATATTATCGTTTAGTTTTAGGACAAGAATACTCTTCCGCTCCATCAAAGATCTCGGAAACAACTGTACATATATAGTAATATACAGTTCCCTTCTTTTCAAGTGCAAAAACAAAAGCTGTGTCAAGTACCATTTGACATTATTCCTATATCATAAGATACCATTTGGCATCAGAAAGAAAATGTACCCTATAGCGCATGTATGTTCTAAGATACCATTTGGCACAGATTTATCAGATCAGAACATGGAATTAATTTTATACCGCGACCATTTAACGAAATATAGTTTATGCATATCTTTTAGTTATTTAATCCATGACTTCACAACTAGGACTGACAGAAACTTGCTTAGGCAATATACAGTAGTAGATAGTTCAACGACAAGTTAGGACTTGTAAGAAAAGATGAGGAGAAGAATTTAAATCTGAACAAGAGAGCAGGACCTACCCCAAAGAGCAGCACTTTTCACGAGAGGAGGCACGGGTATGTCCCCTTCTGACTTTTTTACGCTCCTGATGACACACAAGAATAAGAGAGTGAATACTGTCATTAAAAGGGAGAATTTATTTTCTCTTTGGTTTGATTCAGTGAAAGTTTTGGGCGATCTTTGTATTTATACCATTCAAAACACCTAATTCAGGTTGTCAGTACCAATTCACCAATTTCACTGTTGTAGACAACAATAAATTAACAATGGAAGGATCTTTATGTTCCAAATACAATATCTTTTCCCCCGACAGCTTGGGCAGGAACAATGATCAGCGTAATAACCATGAAATGTTAGGGCCAGTTTGATGTGATCTACTATCGTAACTATATAAGTAACAAAAGTTAGGGCCAGGTTGATAACCATTTCATTTTTTGTTAGAAACAGAGGAGATAATGGATGAGAGAAAGGAGAGGTGTAGAAGGGTGGAGGAAGGATGGTGGGAGAGATGTGGAAGATATGCATATAGAATGGTAAATGAAAACTAAAAACTGGAAACAAATTCGAGTTGTTCACTTTCAAGTTTTGTTTCATACTCTCCTTCAGTACTCCCTCCTCTGTCCCTCTACCCTTCTTCATGCCTCTTTTTCCTCATATGCTTTCCCCTCTACCTCTCACACACACAAAAAAATGAAAGCTAAAGCCTAAAAACGAAAGGGTTAACAACAGGCGCTTAAAAACAGATTTAATAGCAGATATCCAAGCAAGAGTGACTGACATCTGACAGAAAAACAGACATAACATGAAAACTATATTTAGATAAAAGCATACCTTTTGGCATTCATGATCATATTTGCAATTCCTTGTCCAATAAGACCACATACAAAGCCAACTGATCCGTACAACACACCCTGGACCAACATGTTTCAATCAATTAAAAAGAACCCGAACCCAGATTTTGGTCTAGACAATTAAGAATGGTACATGAAACTGGTACAGAAGCCTAATTTGAAGAGAGAATCATTAAGCAAGAACTACATTAAAAAAACTAAAGAGTGAAAAACTCCACCCTGCCCCTTCTTGATGGAACATTTGTCTTCAATATTTACAGTCCAGAAGTCAGCTAATTACTTATTTGTTACTTAAAGAAAAAGTTA
This sequence comes from Cotoneaster glaucophyllus, assembly GCA_036320875.1. Classification (NCBI taxonomy): domain Eukaryota; kingdom Viridiplantae; phylum Streptophyta; class Magnoliopsida; order Rosales; family Rosaceae; genus Cotoneaster; species Cotoneaster glaucophyllus. The sequence continues at coordinate 14,286,065 of CM070058.1, read as the reverse complement.
AAACATTGCTAATCAGATGTTTTACCTTATAGAAGTATGTGGCTGTTCTCTGCTGGACTGTGAATTTACATCCCGGCCTTTCAGCTTCAAAGACGCTGCATAAGAGGAATATATGCGGTGAAAATTTAATGAAGACCATGCAATGCTTCACAAAAGAAGAATTCTAGGAGGACTCATCAATTTGAATTCAACCTCAAGACATAAGAGAATACTGTGAGGTCCCAAAAAGGTTAAGTTACACTCCCACATTTGTAAAAGAAGTTTAATTTATGTCACTATGTCAGTCATTGTGTTTTCATCATTTTCTGTAGCTCAACATGGGGCTCACAAATTATTGGGAGCCAAACAAAACAGTAAATGAGGAAGAATGAAAGGAAACAGCTTTTCCAAATAGGCAGGCTCACTAAGATCTCCTCCTCCGTGTTAAACCATTCACAAGACTGACACCAAACCCTTTCATATTGAACTTAAGTATCCCAAAGCAGACAAATTCAGTATTAAAATCACACCAGATCCTCAATGTAGCAAGCAATGAGGGAACAGCCTAACAGTTCATTTTTGGCTTTTAAATGTCCACAATACAATGACCTCAAAACAAGATAAACTATAATTTCATTGGAGCCAAAAGTAGATATCAAGCATATAAATACGATAATAACATATCAAACAAGAGAACATAACTAACCAAAAAACGAATCATAGAAACAACCTTTACGATGGTCAACCTAAATGGATAGGAAACTGAAATTAATTAAAAAAACTTCAAAATATAAAAATAAAAAATACAGATAATGTGTAAAGATGAATTCAGGCAGAAATAATGAAACACGCATGATGTTAAAGATTAATAGTTTCTAGCTGTCTAATAAGAACAGAATGATGAGGAATTATGTTTTTGACAAAAAAAAAAAAAAAAAGATGGAGAATTATGTTTCCTACGAATTCCACATAAAGTCTTTCGTGCCCTGAGTTGAGTAACATATAGCGTCACCATTTTAATGACCCCAATGAAGCAAATTACATTTAGAAACAGAGGCAACTGGTAAGATGGACTACATTCAAGGTAATAAACAATACAAGATTGGTACTTGTTGAGGTCTTACCACGTTCAAGTCAAGCACAGTAATTATTGACGTATAACATTAGATAAACGTACAGCAGAATACTAGCATCCTAAAATGCTGTGTTGCAGTGCTAACCTGCTAGGAAGAGAGGCACAAGCCTGTTGCACGCTTCCTAATAAACCTCGTGACACTGATGGCTTTCCAATCCGAGCATAGGGTGCCAACATGCCAACCAAAGCAATGTCAACCACTATTCCAACCAAAAGATCAGCAGCATACAACTCAAACTCCGCCCAGAAATCCTTTCCCCTTTTCTGAACTTCTGCAAATGTTGCACAACAAGAATCTATGACTATCTGCATTACAAAGGTGGAGAATGAAAGGTCTCTTTAGTAGTTAACAAGATCAGAGATTGTAAACCGGTCCGGTTTCAATGCAAGGTATACATGTAATGTAACTCATAGGATTATCACCAATGCCATCAATCACCAAAAAATACAGTAAAACCGAGGCGAAAAAAATGACGAAAACAAACCTCTGTCCCAACTTTGAAAAGAAAGGAAGGATCAGCCAGCATCCGATTACGTAGCATTGAGCAGTACTTCATCAAAAATCCCAGTGGCCAAACTGATCCCTGAATTTCAATCACAAACCCAATAAGAATCGTAGCGAAAACCATAATTTGAAGGTTTTTCAACAGAAATGACGATAAGATTAAGAAAAAATTCAAACCTGCAAATCCAAGTAGCGGAGAAGGAACACTTCCCGAAGCCCAGTAGTCTTAGCAGCCTCAACCATGTCCAAAGGAAGCTTCACTCCCCGTGCTTCGCTCTCCTTCATCACCTCATCAAACTTCAGCAATGGCCCAAACTCCTCTCCCTCTCCGCCCTCCTCTTTACCCCCGCCGTCTCCTTCTCCTCCTCCTCCGCCACCAAATGAATCGCGGCCATCACCGCCGTCATTTCCTCCGCCGGAGCCGTCGATTTTCGGCTCAGAAACCATCGCTTTCGCCTCCGCGACAGAAATGGTCTCTGATCCCGCGCAATTGAGATGGAAACGGCGGTTGCGAGACGGCGAATGGTGTAAAGCCACCAGCTTTAAGGAGTTCGCGAGTTCGGAATGGGGTTTAGGGTTTTGGAGACATTGCAGAGGAGCTCTGGCCTCGGAGGCGGAGCTGGAAACGACGGCGTTTGGTAGGTGCGCATGCGATGGTGGCGGCGAACAAAATGACATTGTGCGTAAACTGGCACGAACGGAAGTCACAGACTCAAACAGTTCCTAAACAATTGACTGACGGGATCGTAATCACCTGCGATCCAGTCCGTGGAAAACTTCCAGATGGCAATAGGTGATTGGCTCTAGTACAGTGTCGCTTTCTGACTGAGGGACTTGAACTCTCGCGGGGATTTATCGCCTGAGGTTTAGTCCGTAGGAAAAGGAGCACGTGGCAGAATGTGAATGGCTGTAAAATATTAAAAATATTATCGACGCCTGAGAGATTCGAACTCTCGCGGGGAAACCCCATGTACTTAGCAGGCACACGCCTTAACCACTCGGCCAAAGCGTCGATTGATGCTATGCTTGCTTCGTATACTACTTGAACTATAAAAAAACACATTCCTTTGAAACCGAAACGTACCTAAGTTTAGCCAAGTTGACTACACAAGTATGATCCACCATCTGCACTCAATTCAAATCTCTCTTTCCGTATTTTAGATGAATTTAGTGTAATTATCGTATCATTTGTCAATTTTCACATTTTTCCTCCTTATAATTTAGTGTAATTATCGTATCATTTGCAAGATATAGAAATAAATCATAAGGGCCTATTTGGCATCCTTCTTGGATCTTTTTTTTTTTGTTTATTAAACTAATGAGAACTAAGTAATTTAATTACATTCACATCTGCTCGAATCACACTTTCAAACTCAAAAGTTTAGAAAAATAAACACAACTGTCATGATAATGAAAAATTAGAAGTGTGAAATGACTTCGCTGTTACTTATACCATACTATTTCATACTTACAGTTATGACTTGATTCTTAGAGTACAACTTTTACTCCCTAGACCATATTTAGCAAGCATTTATGAATGTGTGGTGTACTTTTTAAACACGGGACAAGTATTTATTGAACGGGTGATGTGACTATGCATTTGATAACAGAAAGTTTCTCTCCATCACATAGGAGAGATGTGAATAAGCTCATGAGCTTAGTTTTACCTAGCCGTCAAGAAACGAATAAATACTTCCATCTCCAAGTTTAACTCATACACTTAGCTTTACAAACTCAAAATAAACGAAATAAAATGAAAATGATAACTTCTGGTTTTTCTCTACACTCTTAAGATGTTTGAATTGAGTTCACATCTTGGATGGGGGGCACTTTAATTTAAACAGGTAAGCATGTCTTCAAAATTCAAATAATTGCAATGTTTCATACTTTACCTAATTAAAATCTTATCACCTAACTTCTATATATTAAAATCTGTCACACAGAAATTTTCTTTTCTTTTGGTGCCATCATTAGCAGTTAGCACCCTAAGCAAAAAAGAAACATTGACAAATGCTGCCAGTTTAAAATTTGTTGTCCATACAGAACAATGGCCGTCTCTGCTTAGAATTTGAACAATTAAACGGAAAAACCGGGGATGTAACCGGTTATTTATCCCTCTCTCTGTCTCTCACATCACGTAACACAATAGTTTAAACAGACTCGTACCTTGCCTTTGCTTTCAGCAACTGCAATCCCTCATTTACAGAAAATTTCCACTGTTTAATGAACAGCAATTCCAAATCAAACCACCTCAAAGGAAGGCAAACAAATTCAGATATATGATTGCTGATATTTTCCAATATTTCACAGACCTATCAGTTACAATTTGGTTCACAAAGATGTACATGTATAAACCCAGAAACAAGCTAACTGGAAGAAAAAAAACCGAAAGAACGAAAATTTCTTCTCTCTCTGTGAAACGTCTATTTACTTGTCACAAAGCTCCTCAAGAAGAGGAGAGGGACCTGTGAGTTCAAATCTTGGATGTGACTAGCATTCCGTTACAGGTAAGGTAACCGTAACTTCTTGAAATATAACGCTTCATCCTATGATGACTGTGAAGTTCCAACCACTATCGTATAAATAGGTGAAAAGAATTTCTCTCTGTACTCAAACCAAATTTATAACGACAATATTTCTATTAGTATGGATAAGTTGCATACCATCCTCCGTTCAGAGACTACTGGAACTATTCTGGTTGGTTTACAGAAACATGAAGGAAATGAAACTATCTCAAAACATGGAAATTGTTTCGAGAATGTTGATTATGAATTTTTCCATTCCTTTCTCACATATTTTCTGGGAACCAACCAGAGCCTCTACTTACCGAGGCAAGCTTTATTTGCTTTATAAGGAAATTTTCTTGTGTCTAGAATGCAAGGTTGGAGGACGTGCCTGCTCAACTGATGACCTTGGGGATGGCCGAGTACTCTCAACAATATCTGGTTTAGCATCAGAGGGTCTCGAGAGAAGACTGCACCCAATCCTCCTGCCAACCACACGAGGAGAACTGAGGGAGCTATGTGATTTGCTCACCTTCTTCATCTCTTGCTTTATTTTACTGAACTCTTCTTCGAGTTCACCAACTCTAGATCTCATCTTTTCCATATCCACCTTTAAAACGCGATTCTCACGCACCATAGTCACCCACCCATCCCTCTGTATAATCTGGCCAGCCATGTCACCCTGGACAGTTGCAGGACCTGCAGGGCCACTTTGAGTTTCCAAGCCATGAAGACAACCAGCTAGAGCGGTTCTCAAATGCATCTGCTCAAAGAACAGGACTTGAAGAACAACTCTAAGTGGCAACCTCTCATTTTGAGATGCATGGGAACATGCATCAATAGATAGCTTCTGGAAGTCAATGATGCTGCAGAGATCTTCCTTCTCTTTATCTGAGAGCCAAGGGTGTGCCTTGAAGTATATGTCCAGTGACCTATACAACCCATCATATAAAGTTCGTGAAGATTCTGGGAGGGCCTCCGCAAGAGAGCGTATCTTTCCTGGTTTTAAAGTCACATCTGAAGCAACCTCCGCAATATAGCTATCTACCAACTTTGCAACTTTCTGTAAAGGTCTTGATGATGGTGATGTTTCCATGTCAAATGATGACGGAGAAAATGGTGTAACCTTTGATTCTGACGACATAAAATGATGGATTATTCGTTCAACACAGTCAGTATCATACAATGCATCAGTATTTGAATAAGTAGGAATCAGAAGACCATCTAGGGTTGCCAATTCCAGCTGCATCCCTATTCTCCTCTCCAAAGCGTCCTTGCAGGTTTGACTGACACCCAGTATTAATGCAACACGAAGAAGACCAAGTAGAAAACGGCAAAATGATTTCCCCTTCTTGAGGGGAAGAAGTTTTTCAATGCTTTCTAAAACTACCCTTTGATCAAGGGCAATGGGCGTCAAACTAAAACTTGTAACTGTTCTGGGTATACCGTGTTGTCTACCCTGCCATCGTCCTAGGCCAGGCAGGTACTTTCTGGTATAATGCATTATAGCACCTACTAGGTTTTCAGGTCTTATACCCCTTGTTTCCATTGTCTTGATAAGCCTCTCAAACAAACTCACACTAAGGTATGAGATGTCTTCAAACCACCAGTTAGACTCAGAACTTCGAATTCTCGCTCCAGTGTTAATTCCGTTCCATAGGATGCTTCCACCAGGACTCTGTAAGCTACCATACATCATCATGGGCCATCCAAACAAACTAGGATCTGTACAAACCATCACCGATATAGCATTTACACACTTGTTTACTATGTGAAGCTTTTCTGCCCTTTCAATTACAGTCTCACAACTTTGAAGAGCCAAGATAGAGTCTTTCCAGTTGTGAAGTACATTCTTATGGAAGAAACTCTCTGACTTTGAGAGCAAGTTTCCTTCTCCATACTCATCTGTCATTTCAAGGTAGTCCGCTGCGCAGTACACGATTACTACATTTCTTGGAGTCAATTCCACTCGCATACCATAGCAGAATTTAGCTGCAATCAGAAACATGTCAGGGCCACCAGGGAGTTCCTCCAGAACTGCAGTGAAAATGCTCTTGCGTGTGCTTTTGGACTCTTCATACATACGTGATATCTTCCCACATTTTGATATGAGAGGAAACTGGAGATTATAAATATTATAAGTGACAAGTCCCACTTAAAGTTCACAATTAACAACTATGATTTTATTTTCCATTATAAAAACATCCTTAGGGGGGAAAGACAACAAGAACAACAACAGACCGCAATATAGAAAAAGCCACACCAACTGCAGAAATAAACCTAACATAACATAAAAGCTAATCACTAATAGTGAAACGAAGCCATCAGCGACATGTATAATATTAGGGGGATAGCGGCGGGGGGCAACCACTCAACCCCTATTTTTGGACCGGACACATATATTGGAAGCTTAGAGTGCACCACCAATTTACAAGAGAGAAGCAAAAAGCTTAAGCTTTATGGCTAAATCTAGCATAATCTTACCGGCTAAATCTAGCATAATCTTACCAAACGAGTCAACTACTTATTTCTGATGTTTGAGAACAACCCAAGCCTTTCTATTTTCTATCCCTTCTCAATCCCCCTAAATTGCAGAACCACCGCATCAAATGATAGGTGCATACATACCTTGTGAAGATGGAAGCTCACGCCGTCCACGACCACAGTAATATCACTTGGCAATCCCGCTTTGCAAAACCTTACAGAGAGAGAACAAAAAAAAAAAAAAACAAAAACAAAAAACATAAATTCCATAGTCTCTCCAGCTTCCTTCATTATTCAATAAAATAATGAATTTCCATTTGAACAGAGAAAGGTTTATTTTAGATTGAATTATAGACTTGTATCTGAATTGAATTATAAAATTAAAAGCTGTAATTCAAATGGAATCAAACTCTATCTGTCCTACAGGCCACAAATTCAACAACCAATTAATTAAACTCGAATTTAAGTCCCAAAAAAGAAGAATAATTGTGAAGATTAAAGCCTTGAAGAAAACTTGGTAAGGGACTGATATTACTGTTCATGAAAGTGAATAATGAATGAAATAAACAATTTGCAATTTAACCAAAGGAGTTTATTTGTTATTGAATTATAGAATTCTATCTGACTTCAAATAGAATTGAAGGCTACAACTGAAATATAATCAGATTCTGGCCTTAAAAGAACAATAATTTTGAGAATTGAAGCCCGGAAGAAAATGGGTCATATTTCTGTCCACGAAAGTGGTGTACAAGGGGAGGGAGGGAGAGAGAGATTACCAGTCATTGCCTTCTCTGAAAAACTCAGAAACCTTCCCAGCTGGAGCCATGGCTGAGGAGGGAAGAGAGAACCTTTACTTTCTCTCTCTAGGAAAACAAGAGCTTCATGAAATTGAGTGGAGAGGAGGAACAGAGACCCAGAAACCAGTTGTTTAATCAAACTTCAAAAGTGAAAAGGAGGGGCTAAAGATGGGCAGCAAGCAACGTAAGTAGGAATCCAAGTCCAACTTAGTCAAACAAATGCCGAGTGCCCCTTTACAGCTCGCTCGCCCTCTCTCTCATCAAATGACAAAACCCCACAACCCCACACCCACCACGACCACCAAACACCATAAGATGGGATGGGACCATAAATAAACAAAAAAACCCAACACAAATTCAAATTTAATCAAAAGACAAAAACCCAGAAAAGGGTGCACAGATCACGACGCCCCCAATGCGTGAGCAAAGCAAAGTTCATAAAAAAAATTACGAAAATTACGACACCAAGAAGAGGCCGGCATGTGCGGGAACAAAGTCATGGGGTCGAAGCAAGCAAAAGCATCAATCAGTGGTCGAGAGGGAAGGGGGGGGCCTTTTTTACTCTTCAGCCGGCCGAGAAAATAATGGGGTTTACTTATTGGAGACAAAGGGTAATTAATCATTTGTGTCTGAGGCTTTTTGGCAAACACCTTCGCTGCAATCATTTTCCGAGCCGCGTGGTGTCGGTTCGTCGCGGTAGTTTTCGGTTGCGATCGATTTTTATTACCAGTAAACATGGGTTTTTCAGGGAGATTGATTGTGAGCGTGGGGTGTGGTGCCCACCAACAACACTCCGTTCTTTTTTATTTTTTTGAGGTTGTAGAACACTCCATTCTTAATTTTCTTATAGTTGGTTGAAGATTCTTCAAGGAGTTGTAACTACTTTTAGGGTCCCACATGTGACGTTTTGTATAAGTTATTTTATGTTCTTCAAAGTGGGTGTGGACTTCCATGCCGCTTCATTCAATACTGTGACCGTTTTTAGGAGTTAAATTTGATTTTTACAATTATTTTGAATTTGGCTTATTAATTAAAATGTCTCATGAAACTACCATTTAGTCTTGTTTGTACCATATTTTATCATTCTGAAATTATCAAGTACCGGTCAATTTCATACATTCAGGGACCTATTGAGGCACTCCAGCCGAAGCACATGAGCTCTTCTTCAGTCAAGAGACCAATCACAACGCGACACATGATAACATTAGAATAAAAGCTCTTAGAGTCCACATCGACCGCTAGCGGAAGCTGAAGACTCTCCTCAACTATAAAGAAGACCATTCTCCTATAATTAATTCCTAAGGCCATTAATGTGCTTAAACTCTTCATTAGAACTCACTAATAATGATTATGCTTGAACCTATGTATTGTGTAAACTTTTTTTTTATTAATGAAAACTCCTCTACCCTCGTGGACATAACCCAACTTAGGGAGAACCATGTATATCTTGTCCTTACTTCTCTATCTTTGTTTCTCTACCTATCCACCTACACTTAGTGACCGTAGCAATCTTGCATTGGTCACAAACTTAACACTTTAAGTTGTTCCAAAATCCATCTGATTTTGTGCATCAACATTTGTGGCTGTTTGTGGGAATCAGCACTAATTCCTACTCTCACCAGCTTCGTCAAGCTGGTTTCCATCGTTCGTACGCTCTCCTTCGATTAGGCTACCCTCACCAACATGGGGAGCAAAAGAAGCCATAACATGCAGAACGACACCCCCTCATCTCTAGTGTGAGGCAACGAATGAGGGAAATGAAAAAGGTTGAGAGTGTTGGAAATGTGCCCTAAAACCAATCATATGATGATACTTTACGGACATTTCACATGTTAAACTAATCTTGTTTAATATAAAGGGCAAAGATTATTGTTTCAAGCTGTCTCATATAAATGTTATATGCTTAAACGATAAGTCCAAGGAATATGCTATTAGGAGAATGTAATCTAAAGAAGTTAGATTCATGAGACCATTCTCTTTTGTATACATATCCTAAATGTTCCTGATCATAGGATTGCCAATTGGGCATTGACAGTCCGTTAAGATCAGTACATGCTATGTCTTCTCTTAGGGAGAGTGACTGGTCTCGAGTCATTGGTGTGAATGACACCAAGACAAGCATGTAGGTGCTCGATAGAGAATGAGTCCACTGAACGCGATCAACGAGGAGTTCTCATATTCATGTCATATGAGAACTCATGGTTGGGATAATGCAAAGTAGTCATTTGACCTGAGGCATCACAGTTGTCTTGTGGTTAGGTCCTTGATCTTTGACTATGTCAAAGTCACTCCGTCAGAGGGTGTCCACGGCATAGTTGGGGTTAAGCCACTTAGCCATGGAGGCAAGTGAATGCGCAACAAGGGATCTCTAACCTTCAAACTGTTTGAGGGAGAATACTCTATGATATGATTAAGAATCTCTGGCCAGAGTATGAATGAGATTGAGGAAGTCGTTCCAAATCACATTCAAGGTAATCATATAAGTAAATGAATCACGTTGGATAGTAGACATGAATAAACTATCAAACCAAACAATGTGGTCAAGAGTATTGTATTAGAGAATGACCGTATTGCATTGTAATCCTAAACTGAATAGGTTCTCCACCTCTTCTGATTAGCTTGGGTAGCCATGACATACTGCTAGGTGTCACTCATGGTTTGTGGAAGCCCTAAAGATGTATAATCATTTAAGGGAGAATTGAAAGTATGTTTCAATTCATAATCGATTGTTAAGAGTAACAATCGCCCACTGCCTCGCTAAGAGGAACCTAATGGATCGCACACCGTGTAAGGTAATGATTGAATGATATAATGAAGATGAGTAAGGACAATTAAATAGTTTAATTGTATGTGGCAATGATTAATTAAAAGTTAATTAATCTAGAACGAAAGGTTCGTTTTAGGCCTTAAGTTAGTTTTGGGTTTCGGGACACAAAATGGTTTTGGTCCACAAGGCCCATAAGGTTTAAGTTGTGTGACAACTAAAACAAAATGGGCAATTAACCCACTAATGATAGGGATGCCGGCCATACTAGAGAGGGAGTGGGTTTTGGACTTATTACAAGTTTGCCACTCCAAAGAAGGGAGGTATAAATATGACTTTATAGCTTTTTCTTCATTAGGGTTTTCTTTGAGGAAAGATGAGAGTTTTTGGCTCTCTCTTTCTCTCTAGGGAGGCCGACCACCATGGAGGGATTTACTAGCATCTAACTCCTCCATGGTCACTCATCTTCTTCCTCAACCATCCTTGGTGTCGAAACTTAGAGGTCTCCAACTTTGGTGACTCTTGGAGAATCCTTTCAACCACCATCCTCCAAGAAATCCATGGAGCTAAGAAGCAAGGAATGAAGGCCCTCTCCTTGGGTGATTAGCCTTTGCTTATGCAAAGAGGAATCAACAAAGGTATAAGATTTCTCAACTCACTTTGTTCTTGAGTTGAGTCTTGATTCACCATTTCTACTAGGCTTTGAATTTCATGGGTAATGTTTTGTTTTGGGTGCATACAAGCATGATTCCGCCTTTAAATGTTAATTGCATGCCATAGATGTTGCTCAAATGAACATGTTTTTCACAAATTTTACTTCAAGTGGTATCAAGAGCCTAGGTCTAGTAGTTGGTGAATCCTTTTGGGTTTTGTAGTTCATAGTCTTTGATTTAAATGTTGTAATTGTTACAAGCTTTATTCTTGCTTCTTTGAATGTAAATTTTGCTAGAAAATTTGCCCTCTCAAATGTTGTAGATGTAGTTCATATGAGCATGAATTTTGGAGCTAAAATTTGGTGCCATGTTTTTTGGGAAATTCGGCCAAATCCAAAGGGTGGATTTTTGGGTTCATGTTTGTCTTGTTAAAAATGTTTTAAAGTGACATTAGGAACCCCTAAGTACCCTAGGATGTTAACCCTCTTTTGAGTAGTGAAAATTTGAGTTTTTGGGGTGTCTTTGGGTGAAAAATGTTCATGGAGCTTTTATGGGTTTTCATGGATGTTCTTCATTGTTCTTGTTATTTTCTTGTCAAGAACAAAAAGTTTGTAGTTTTGATTCAAAAAGGTGTTTGGTTGTTTACTTGTTTTTGTAAGTGATGGATGATGTGAATTTTTCAAATCAACACCCATACCTTTTCAACTATTCACACCATACCAATCACTTACACATTTCCATCACCTTTTCAAACACACAAACCTACTCACACACACAATCCCCACTACCTTGGCCGGCCACTCCCTCAATGGGAGTACTTTTGGGGCTTTTATGCAATTACATAAAGTTTTGATACTTTTGTGTATTTGCACTTTGACCCGAAAGTTTACGTTTTTACGTAAAGGCCCAAAAACACTAAAGGACAAATTGTTTTGCTCCTTTAATGAAGTTTTTGTATTTGTTGAAATTTTTGGGTTCTAGTTGTAATTACATGAAGTAGTGGACTTTTGTTTTGTATTTTTACAAAGTGACCTCAAAAGTTTGTGTTTTGCAATATAGCCCAATGATTGAGGTTATTGCTTTTTGGCCCAAATTAGGTTGAGAACAAAATGGTTTTGTCTCTTTAAATGAGAATTGGATTTTCATTTCATTTAGCTCCTATTAAATCAATTCTATGGATACAAAAACCAAATGACAATGTTGCATTCAAGTTTAATTAGTTAAAGCGTTAATTAATTAAAGAAAGGGTGATTATGAACCTAAGCCTACGATAATTGAGCTATGTGAAAGGCCGTCTCAAATTTGTTTGAACCATGGGAATGTGTAGATTAGATTTTGGTTGTAATTTGATATGATCAAATGTTGTAAAAGAGCATAAGCTTTTCTTTACTTTAAAGTAATTTGTTTTGATCAAATGTTGTAAAAGAGCATAAGCTCTTCTTTACTTTGAAGTACTCCTTTCTTGTTTTATTTGATATGCATGAAATTGGAGTAGAGGGTCCAACGCCCAATAAGAAAACAAGCCTTAATGTGATTAAACGCGTAACTAAAATCAATCACCATCCCTAGACCGAGATCCAACGCTAGGCTCGTGTTGGATCAAATCAAAGGTTCATAGTCATCCTAAGGCCCTAAGGCAACTATATAGTCCATCAATGAATGCAAAGCTTATGTTAGTAGTACCATATATTCTTGCTTTAAAAACCGTTTTACAAACATAGTGGGAGTATCATATACTACTAAATCAATCACATGGACCAATAGTTGTAATAGGACCGAATTGTTTTAATGTGATTAAAATGCATGCTTATATGTGATGAGACCTAAAACCCTCAACAAACCATTATTAAGTTGACAAGCGTGAGAGTGCTTTGAACACTCTTTCGTGGCCTTCCACCGTGGTAGGCTCCAATCGTTTGTGACTCGTACACCGACTTCACCCTATCATGGGGGAGTACAAAGTGCGTGCTTACACTCAAGAGGAGTTCTATATGCATACATGATGTTGTGAAGGTAGGCAACGAGAATGATCAACATCATATCATTGTGAGGTTGTTCTTGAACCCCTACCCGAACTTGCATGGTGGGAATGACTTAACTAAGTGCAATGGAGCCAACATCATATCATTGTGAGGCTTCATTCTCTAGAGGCCAAATAAGATGGGTACTTGCAAGAGATGCAAATGAGTAAACGTACTCTCTCATTATTATTGATGCTAGCCAACATCATATCATTGTGAGGTGGGCTTGGTAATAGTGAGCCTCCCATACCCTACTAAGAGTTTTCTCCAAAACTCTCGAATTCCGATGAGGGATATGGAATTTGCCGAAAATAGTGGGTGGTGCTATTTGATTTAAAGACCCGGATCAAATAGCTTAAAATCAATCAATTTATATTCGTTATGTATTTATTTACCGATATATTTGCAAACACTATCCAATACTTGACAAAGAAAAGCCGAAGGCTTTAGTTTCCGGACTTGGTACCGCAATCCCATAGAATGTCTTGAATGGATTGTATTTGTACCTAAGTAGTCTCATCCTCGCAATCTTTCTATTGATAATGTATCATAGAATATGTTAGAAAAATCTATCATAAAGAGGACAACACTATTAGTGTCATAATTCTTCAATTACAAATTGTTGTATGAAGAAATAAGAGTTGCTTTGAACAACCCTTAGTTAACGCAAACACTAGTGCTTGTTTCTTTGTTACATGAACAAAGAACTTGAGAAGTAAGCACAAGGGCATGGACACTTTATGTGCCATGAAATTTCACTTACAAATTGTTGTATGAAGAAATGAGAGTTGCCTTGAACAACTCTTAATAGTTTGTATTTATGTTTAGAACATAATGGTTGGTTGACAAAAATAGTCCATCAACATGGACTTATGATGATTTTGAATCATTGAGTGTTGAAGTGTTAAACCACTTCTAGAGACGGAAACTAGGCAAGGACTTCACTTTTGTGTCCCTATCCAAATGGTTCACTAAGTTTATTGTAAACTATATAGTGACAATAACCGCACGCTCTCCAAATCGTTTGATGTGTATAACACGATTGAAATAAGTTTCAAGAGAGATAGTGGGAGTTTAGGGACCGTGACTATTGTAGTCAATTGAGAAGTCAAATGAAGAAAGCTAAAAACTCCAAGGGAACAAACTTTCTTTATGAAAGGATGGACATTGGAAGGGGTATTTGCAAGAAATGTCTTGCAAGTGTCAAGAACACACTTTTCGAAGGTGTTGTAAAATGTTCTTGAATAAGTTCAAAATAGTTGGTTCTTCTACTTGAATGTTTGATTCCGTATTAGTAACTATGTTTTACAATCGTTGTAAAAGTGTTGCTAACAAGAAGTAGAAGATTAATGAGAGAAGAGAAAGTACTTCACATTCGGAACGTGAATCAAATAATGATCTCTGCGAAAGCAGATAGTACTTACTTCCTCATATGAACTACCAAAGAAATTGGAAAAACAAAGATTGTCTTTACATTCCAATTTGAAAAGGAACTTAATTCCGTCACTATAATGTTAGGTGATAGATGAATGTTTTGTTTGACAAAACAATTGTTCTTTATGAATGATTGGATTATTGTAATCTGATTGTTGTCTCTATAGTAGAGATAATGTGGTAGTGTTAACTGTTTAGAATATAACGATGCTTAAAACCCAAAAGGTTGCAAGGTAGTGACTAATCCCACTGAGTTGTGACACCTCTAAAACATAAATTACGAGTTGGTCATATATGGATGCTTTGGATTGTTAGATCCGGATCCGATGCCTTCTTGTTAAAATTGTATAGAGGCGAAATGTTCGAATCTTTATTCTTTTGGAAAGAAGAAAGAATCACTAAGTTATTGAGGTTAATTCACTTACATGTTAGTGGCACATGTCCACAACATAATACTACTCATGTTGGATGACATTCACCGAAGATCGCTCTCGGTTGGACTATTGTTTATTTTGAATAAATACAAGTTCGAATACTTTGCAAAAGGTTTCAAAGAATTCAAGAATGTAAGTTGATGAGTAAGACGTCTAAAGTATTTACTCCTTAGATTTGATCCAAGGAAAACTAACACTTTAGATGAGTTTCCTTGAAAGATATCAAGGAATGTAGCATCATAAGATAATGTATTTCTCCATTGGGAGAAGAACGAACTCGAATAAGATTTAGTTCATTGGATGTTATCAATTACCCATTTATAGGATATATATTTCTAAGTCAATATGATTGTCAATTAGAAAATCTTCCAAAACGCTTCATAACTCCATATGATGTAGTTGGAAAGAAAGACAAGTCTTAATCGTGTTAAGACTTGAGGTTATGTGCTAATTAGCAATATTTGTTATAGAACAATCTTGTGGGATATCCTTAAATTAACTTTTGGATATCACTTCTATGAACCAACTAACAAATGTTGTTTGTTGGGTAGTTCATTATAATCCTACACTAGGATTTGCCTAACATAGTGCAAATGAACGAGAGATAGAATTCAAAGAATAGGTTCTTTGAGAGACAAGATGATAAACAACAAATATAACAACCTAGTTCCCACACCACTAGCTCCAAGGTAGTCGAGAAGGATTTATAAACCGTCTTAGTTGAATGGTTCGAACTTTATGACTATGTCATGGAGTTACACCTCTTAATTCGAAAGAAATAAGAATGAAAATCCTTATGACTACATTGAGTGTATATGTGACATATACTCAAGGAAATGGTATAATACCATTTGACCCGAAATAATGAAACCTTCATGGCTAATTGGTAGCTTAAGGTGACTACAATCAACAAGATTGGTTGACTTGGAAGAAATCATCCTTGATGTAGTCTTGGTTTCAATTAATTCGAAGATTGCTAGGTACAACTAAATAGTGATTCAATGTTTAGAAGTAATATGGGTTTCCGAAACCATTATCAAGATAGTCTTGATAATATATGTCTAAAACTAGGAATCACAATACTTGTAAGTTGTAGAGATCCATCCATCATGAATCTTAGCAAGCTAGTGGGAGCTATAAGCATCTTATGAGAGAAAGATCAAATCGTTTGATTTCTCATAAAGATGTAAATGAATCTTTTGTTTACTAGGTTTACAAAAGATGGGAGTTAATCATATTCCTAAATTTGAACATATATTTGATATATTAATTTTGGAAATGAATGGAATTCTTCTTCGTTAAAGTTATGACTTTAAACGTTCTATAATGATAGAATGTATATGGGAGACATAGTCTATACACATAGGATGGAAATCTATAATGATGGATTTCAAGATATAATTGGATTATATCGAGACCTAATGGTAGACAAAAGATGCTAGGAAGTTTTTATATGATGATAAACTTCAATCAGAAGGACAACTCTAGTAAGACTAGGAAGTTGCTCTCCTCAAAGGGAACGTACCCTTTGACTCCCAAAGAAACATAATGCGTAACTAGAATCCTTTATGCATTTGCATAAAGGCGATTTACGTATTTCATATAGTATGAAAAACACTGATATGAGCTGTACCTAGAACGGTACAAGATGATATCAGTACAAGCCCAGGATCAGAACCATGGCAACTGTCAAGTTGGTCCTTAAGTATTTAAGAAATACTAAAGGATATATTCCTCAAGAATGAGGAAGAATTAAAGTGACGCAATGGAAGCGTAAATGTATTAGATTATGAATCTAATATAGTATCCATCATTGGATGTCTCTTCATTGTGAATGAAGAGATAATAGGATATCTCTTTATTATGACTAAAGAGGTATTTGGGTGGAAACATTACAAGTAATGACTTTAGTGTGTTCCATCATGAATGCAAAATATATCGCCATATAGAAGTTTACAACAATGTTGTTTGGATGGGAAAGTTCATTTATGAACTCTCTATTCGGTTCCAACCAGAAAGTGTCTCTAGTGTACAGACACTACGACACTAATGGGGCGATAGCTCAAGCCAGGGAATCAAGGTCTCATCAAGATCCGAACTCAAGTGAGAGACTAAACCACATGATTGAGAATCATGTATAATGGTGACGTCATTATTCTCAAGGTTGCTTCTATGGATAACATATAGATATCCATTGTCTAGGCCTACTACTCAGCCATTTTTGAAATGAATTCAGAAGAGGTATCATCACTGATAACTAAGCTGATTGGCTCTAGTGCAAGTGGGAGATTGTTGGAAATGTGCCCTAAAACCAATCATATGATGATACTTTACGGACATTTCACATGTTAAACTAATCTTGTTTAATATAAAGGGCAAAGATTATTGTTTCAAGCTGTCTCATATAAATGTTATATGCTTAAACGATAAGTCCAAGGAATATGCTATTAGGAGAATGTAATCTAAAGAAGTTAGATTCATGAGACCATTCTCTTTTGTATACATATCCTAAATGTTCCTGATCATAGGATTGCCAATTGGGCATTGACAGTCCGTTAAGATCAGTACATGCTATGTCTTCTCTTAGGGAGAGTGACTGGTCTCGAGTCATTGGTGTGAATGACACCAAGACAAGCATGTAGGTGCTCGATAGAGAATGAGTCCACTGAACGCGATCAACGAGGAGTTCTCATATTCATGTCATATGAGAACTCATGGTTGGGATAATGCAAAGTAGTCATTTGACCTGAGGCATCACAGTTGTCTTGTGGTTAGGTCCTTGATCTTTGACTATGTCAAAGTCACTCCGTCAGAGGGTGTCCACGGCATAGTTGGGGTTAAGCCACTTAGCCATGGAGGCAAGTGAATGCGCAACAAGGGATCTCTAACCTTCAAACTGTTTGAGGGAGAATACTCTATGATATGATTAAGAATCTCTGGCCAGAGTATGAATGAGATTGAGGAAGTCGTTCCAAATCACATTCAAGGTAATCATATAAGTAAATGAATCACGTTGGATAGTAGACATGAATAAACTATCAAACCAAACAATGTGGTCAAGAGTATTGTATTAGAGAATGACCGTATTGCATTGTAATCCTAAACTGAATAGGTTCTCCACCTCTTCTGATTAGCTTGGGTAGCCATGACATACTGCTAGGTGTCACTCATGGTTTGTGGAAGCCCTAAAGATGTATAATCATTTAAGGGAGAATTGAAAGTATGTTTCAATTCATAATCGATTGTTAAGAGTAACAATCGCCCACTGCCTCGCTAAGAGGAACCTAATGGATCGCACACCGTGTAAGGTAATGATTGAATGATATAATGAAGATGAGTAAGGACAATTAAATAGTTTAATTGTATGTGGCAATGATTAATTAAAAGTTAATTAATCTAGAACGAAAGGTTCGTTTTAGGCCTTAAGTTAGTTTTGGGTTTCGGGACACAAAATGGTTTTGGTCCACAAGGCCCATAAGGTTTAAGTTGTGTGACAACTAAAACAAAATGGGCAATTAACCCACTAATGATAGGGAGGCCGGCCATACTAGAGAGGGAGTGGGTTTTGGACTTATTACAAGTTTGCCACTCCAAAGAAGGGAGGTATAAATATGACTTTATAGCTTTTTCTTCATTAGGGTTTTCTTTGAGGAAAGATGAGAGTTTTTGGCTCTCTCTTTCTCTCTAGGGAGGCCGACCACCATGGAGGGATTTACTAGCATCTAACTCCTCCATGGTCACTCATCTTCTTCCTCAACCATCCTTGGTGTCGAAACTTAGAGGTCTCCAACTTTGGTGACTCTTGGAGAATCCTTTCAACCACCATCCTCCAAGAAATCCATGGAGCTAAGAAGCAAGGAATGAAGGCCCTCTCCTTGGGTGATTAGCCTTTGCTTATGCAAAGAGGAATCAACAAAGGTATAAGATTTCTCAACTCACTTTGTTCTTGAGTTGAGTCTTGATTCACCATTTCTACTAGGCTTTGAATTTCATGGGTAATGTTTTGTTTTGGGTGCATACAAGCATGATTCCGCCTTTAAATGTTAATTGCATGCCATAGATGTTGCTCAAATGAACATGTTTTTCACAAATTTTACTTCAAGTGGTATCAAGAGCCTAGGTCTAGTAGTTGGTGAATCCTTTTGGGTTTTGTAGTTCATAGTCTTTGATTTAAATGTTGTAATTGTTACAAGCTTTATTCTTGCTTCTTTGAATGTAAATTTTGCTAGAAAATTTGCCCTCTCAAATGTTGTAGATGTAGTTCATATGAGCATGAATTTTGGAGCTAAAATTTGGTGCCATGTTTTTTGGGAAATTCGGCCAAATCCAAAGGGTGGATTTTTGGGTTCATGTTTGTCTTGTTAAAAATGTTTTAAAGTGACATTAGGAACCCCTAAGTACCCTAGGATGTTAACCCTCTTTTGAGTAGTGAAAATTTGAGTTTTTGGGGTGTCTTTGGGTGAAAAATGTTCATGGAGCTTTTATGGGTTTTCATGGATGTTCTTCATTGTTCTTGTTATTTTCTTGTCAAGAACAAAAAGTTTGTAGTTTTGATTCAAAAAGGTGTTTGGTTGTTTACTTGTTTTTGTAAGTGATGGATGATGTGAATTTTTCAAATCAACACCCATACCTTTTCAACTATTCACACCATACCAATCACTTACACATTTCCATCACCTTTTCAAACACACAAACCTACTCACACACACAATCCCCACTACCTTGGCCGGCCACTCCCTCAATGGGAGTACTTTTGGGGCTTTTATGCAATTACATAAAGTTTTGATACTTTTGTGTATTTGCACTTTGACCCGAAAGTTTACGTTTTTACGTAAAGGCCCAAAAACACTAAAGGACAAATTGTTTTGCTCCTTTAATGAAGTTTTTGTATTTGTTGAAATTTTTGGGTTCTAGTTGTAATTACATGAAGTAGTGGACTTTTGTGTTTTTACAAAGTGACCTCAAAAGTTTGTGTTTTGCAATATAGCCCAATGATTGAGGTTATTGCTTTTTGGCCCAAATTAGGTTGAGAACAAAATGGTTTTGTCTCTTTAAATGAGAATTGGATTTTCATTTCATTTAGCTCCTATTAAATCAATTCTATGGATACAAAAACCAAATGACAATGTTGCATTCAAGTTTAATTAGTTAAAGCGTTAATTAATTAAAGAAAGGGTGATTATGAACCTAAGCCTACGATAATTGAGCTATGTGAAAGGCCGTCTCAAATTTGTTTGAACCATGGGAATGTGTAGATTAGATTTTGGTTGTAATTTGATATGATCAAATGTTGTAAAAGAGCATAAGCTTTTCTTTACTTTAAAGTAATTTGTTTTGATCAAATGTTGTAAAAGAGCATAAGCTCTTCTTTACTTTGAAGTACTCCTTTCTTGTTTTATTTGATATGCATGAAATTGGAGTAGAGGGTCCAACGCCCAATAAGAAAACAAGCCTTAATGTGATTAAACGCGTAACTAAAATCAATCACCATCCCTAGACCGAGATCCAACGCTAGGCTCGTGTTGGATCAAATCAAAGGTTCATAGTCATCCTAAGGCCCTAAGGCAACTATATAGTCCATCAATGAATGCAAAGCTTATGTTAGTAGTACCATATATTCTTGCTTTAAAAACCGTTTTACAAACATAGTGGGAGTATCATATACTACTAAATCAATCACATGGACCAATAGTTGTAATAGGACCGAATTGTTTTAATGTGATTAAAATGCATGCTTATATGTGATGAGACCTAAAACCCTCAACAAACCATTATTAAGTTGACAAGCGTGAGAGTGCTTTGAACACTCTTTCGTGGCCTTCCACCGTGGTAGGCTCCAATCGTTTGTGACTCGTACACCGACTTCACCCTATCATGGGGGAGTACAAAGTGCGTGCTTACACTCAAGAGGAGTTCTATATGCATACATGATGTTGTGAAGGTAGGCAACGAGAATGATCAACATCATATCATTGTGAGGTTGTTCTTGAACCCCTACCCGAACTTGCATGGTGGGAATGACTTAACTAAGTGCAATGGAGCCAACATCATATCATTGTGAGGCTTCATTCTCTAGAGGCCAAATAAGATGGGTACTTGCAAGAGATGCAAATGAGTAAACGTACTCTCTCATTATTATTGATGCTAGCCAACATCATATCATTGTGAGGTGGGCTTGGTAATAGTGAGCCTCCCATACCCTACTAAGAGTTTTCTCCAAAACTCTCGAATTCCGATGAGGGATATGGAATTTGCCGAAAATAGTGGGTGGTGCTATTTGATTTAAAGACCCGGATCAAATAGCTTAAAATCAATCAATTTATATTCGTTATGTATTTATTTACCGATATATTTGCAAACACTATCCAATACTTGACAAAGAAAAGCCGAAGGCTTTAGTTTCCGGACTTGGTACCGCAATCCCATAGAATGTCTTGAATGGATTGTATTTGTACCTAAGTAGTCTCATCCTCGCAATCTTTCTATTGATAATGTATCATAGAATATGTTAGAAAAATCTATCATAAAGAGGACAACACTATTAGTGTCATAATTCTTCAATTACAAATTGTTGTATGAAGAAATAAGAGTTGCTTTGAACAACCCTTAGTTAACGCAAACACTAGTGCTTGTTTCTTTGTTACATGAACAAAGAACTTGAGAAGTAAGCACAAGGGCATGGACACTTTATGTGCCATGAAATTTCACTTACAAATTGTTGTATGAAGAAATGAGAGTTGCCTTGAACAACTCTTAATAGTTTGTATTTATGTTTAGAACATAATGGTTGGTTGACAAAAATAGTCCATCAACATGGACTTATGATGATTTTGAATCATTGAGTGTTGAAGTGTTAAACCACTTCTAGAGACGGAAACTAGGCAAGGACTTCACTTTTGTGTCCCTATCCAAATGGTTCACTAAGTTTATTGTAAACTATATAGTGACAATAACCGCACGCTCTCCAAATCGTTTGATGTGTATAACACGATTGAAATAAGTTTCAAGAGAGATAGTGGGAGTTTAGGGACCGTGACTATTGTAGTCAATTGAGAAGTCAAATGAAGAAAGCTAAAAACTCCAAGGGAACAAACTTTCTTTATGAAAGGATGGACATTGGAAGGGGTATTTGCAAGAAATGTCTTGCAAGTGTCAAGAACACACTTTTCGAAGGTGTTGTAAAATGTTCTTGAATAAGTTCAAAATAGTTGGTTCTTCTACTTGAATGTTTGATTCCGTATTAGTAACTATGTTTTACAATCGTTGTAAAAGTGTTGCTAACAAGAAGTAGAAGATTAATGAGAGAAGAGAAAGTACTTCACATTCGGAACGTGAATCAAATAATGATCTCTGCGAAAGCAGATAGTACTTACTTCCTCATATGAACTACCAAAGAAATTGGAAAAACAAAGATTGTCTTTACATTCCAATTTGAAAAGGAACTTAATTCCGTCACTATAATGTTAGGTGATAGATGAATGTTTTGTTTGACAAAACAATTGTTCTTTATGAATGATTGGATTATTGTAATCTGATTGTTGTCTCTATAGTAGAGATAATGTGGTAGTGTTAACTGTTTAGAATATAACGATGCTTAAAACCCAAAAGGTTGCAAGGTAGTGACTAATCCCACTGAGTTGTGACACCTCTAAAACATAAATTACGAGTTGGTCATATATGGATGCTTTGGATTGTTAGATCCGGATCCGATGCCTTCTTGTTAAAATTGTATAGAGGCGAAATGTTCGAATCTTTATTCTTTTGGAAAGAAGAAAGAATCACTAAGTTATTGAGGTTAATTCACTTACATGTTAGTGGCACATGTCCACAACATAATACTACTCATGTTGGATGACATTCACCGAAGATCGCTCTCGGTTGGACTATTGTTTATTTTGAATAAATACAAGTTCGAATACTTTGCAAAAGGTTTCAAAGAATTCAAGAATGTAAGTTGATGAGTAAGACGTCTAAAGTATTTACTCCTTAGATTTGATCCAAGGAAAACTAACACTTTAGATGAGTTTCCTTGAAAGATATCAAGGAATGTAGCATCATAAGATAATGTATTTCTCCATTGGGAGAAGAACGAACTCGAATAAGATTTAGTTCATTGGATGTTATCAATTACCCATTTATAGGATATATATTTCTAAGTCAATATGATTGTCAATTAGAAAATCTTCCAAAACGCTTCATAACTCCATATGATGTAGTTGGAAAGAAAGACAAGTCTTAATCGTGTTAAGACTTGAGGTTATGTGCTAATTAGCAATATTTGTTATAGAACAATCTTGTGGGATATCCTTAAATTAACTTTTGGATATCACTTCTATGAACCAACTAACAAATGTTGTTTGTTGGGTAGTTCATTATAATCCTACACTAGGATTTGCCTAACATAGTGCAAATGAACGAGAGATAGAATTCAAAGAATAGGTTCTTTGAGAGACAAGATGATAAACAACAAATATAACAACCTAGTTCCCACACCACTAGCTCCAAGGTAGTCGAGAAGGATTTATAAACCGTCTTAGTTGAATGGTTCGAACTTTATGACTATGTCATGGAGTTACACCTCTTAATTCGAAAGAAATAAGAATGAAAATCCTTATGACTACATTGAGTGTATATGTGACATATACTCAAGGAAATGGTATAATACCATTTGACCCGAAATAATGAAACCTTCATGGCTAATTGGTAGCTTAAGGTGACTACAATCAACAAGATTGGTTGACTTGGAAGAAATCATCCTTGATGTAGTCTTGGTTTCAATTAATTCGAAGATTGCTAGGTACAACTAAATAGTGATTCAATGTTTAGAAGTAATATGGGTTTCCGAAACCATTATCAAGATAGTCTTGATAATATATGTCTAAAACTAGGAATCACAATACTTGTAAGTTGTAGAGATCCATCCATCATGAATCTTAGCAAGCTAGTGGGAGCTATAAGCATCTTATGAGAGAAAGATCAAATCGTTTGATTTCTCATAAAGATGTAAATGAATCTTTTGTTTACTAGGTTTACAAAAGATGGGAGTTAATCATATTCCTAAATTTGAACATATATTTGATATATTAATTTTGGAAATGAATGGAATTCTTCTTCGTTAAAGTTATGACTTTAAACGTTCTATAATGATAGAATGTATATGGGAGACATAGTCTATACACATAGGATGGAAATCTATAATGATGGATTTCAAGATATAATTGGATTATATCGAGACCTAATGGTAGACAAAAGATGCTAGGAAGTTTTTATATGATGATAAACTTCAATCAGAAGGACAACTCTAGTAAGACTAGGAAGTTGCTCTCCTCAAAGGGAACGTACCCTTTGACTCCCAAAGAAACATAATGCGTAACTAGAATCCTTTATGCATTTGCATAAAGGCGATTTACGTATTTCATATAGTATGAAAAACACTGATATGAGCTGTACCTAGAACGGTACAAGATGATATCAGTACAAGCCCAGGATCAGAACCATGGCAACTGTCAAGTTGGTCCTTAAGTATTTAAGAAATACTAAAGGATATATTCCTCAAGAATGAGGAAGAATTAAAGTGACGCAATGGAAGCGTAAATGTATTAGATTATGAATCTAATATAGTATCCATCATTGGATGTCTCTTCATTGTGAATGAAGAGATAATAGGATATCTCTTTATTATGACTAAAGAGGTATTTGGGTGGAAACATTACAAGTAATGACTTTAGTGTGTTCCATCATGAATGCAAAATATATCGCCATATAGAAGTTTACAACAATGTTGTTTGGATGGGAAAGTTCATTTATGAACTCTCTATTCGGTTCCAACCAGAAAGTGTCTCTAGTGTACAGACACTACGACACTAATGGGGCGATAGCTCAAGCCAGGGAATCAAGGTCTCATCAAGATCCGAACTCAAGTGAGAGACTAAACCACATGATTGAGAATCATGTATAATGGTGACGTCATTATTCTCAAGGTTGCTTCTATGGATAACATATAGATATCCATTGTCTAGGCCTACTACTCAGCCATTTTTGAAATGAATTCAGAAGAGGTATCATCACTGATAACTAAGCTGATTGGCTCTAGTGCAAGTGGGAGATTGTTGGAAATGTGCCCTAAAACCAATCATATGATGATACTTTACGGACATTTCACATGTTAAACTAATCTTGTTTAATATAAAGGGCAAAGATTATTGTTTCAAGCTGTCTCATATAAATGTTATATGCTTAAACGATAAGTCCAAGGAATATGCTATTAGGAGAATGTAATCTAAAGAAGTTAGATTCATGAGACCATTCTCTTTTGTATACATATCCTAAATGTTCCTGATCATAGGATTGCCAATTGGGCATTGACAGTCCGTTAAGATCAGTACATGCTATGTCTTCTCTTAGGGAGAGTGACTGGTCTTGAGTCATTGGTGTGAATGACACCAAGACAAGCATGTAGGTGCTCGATAGAGAATGAGTCCACTGAACGCGATCAACAAGGAGTTCTCATATTCATGTCATATGAGAACTCATGGTTGGGATAATGCAAAGTAGTCATTTGACCTGAGGCATCACAGTTGTCTTGTGGTTAGGTCCTTGATCTTTGACTATGTCAAAGTCACTCCGTCAGAGGGTGTCCATGGCATAGTTGGGGTTAAGCCACTTAGCCATGGAGGCAAATGAATGCGCAACAAGGGATCTCTAACCTTCAAACTGTTTGAGGGAGAATACTCTATGATATGATTAAGAATCTCTGGCCAGAGTATGAATGAGATTGAGGAAGTCGTTCCAAATCACATTCAAGGTAATCATATAAGTAAATGAATCACGTTGGATAGTAGACATGAATAAACTATCAAACCAAACAATGTGGTCAAGAGTATTGTATTAGAGAATGACCGTATTGCATTGTAATCCTAAACTGAATAGGTTCTCCACCTCTTCTGATTAGCTTGGGTAGCCATGACATACTGCTAGGTGTCACTCATGGTTTGTCGAAGCCCTAAAGATGTATAATCATTTAAGGGAGAATTGAAAGTATGTTTCAATTCATAATCGATTGTTAAGAGTAACAATCGCCCACTGCCTCGCTAAGAGGAACCTAATGGATCGCACACCGTGTAAGGTAATGATTGAAGGATATAATGAAGATGAGTAAGGACAATTAAATAGTTTAATTGTATGTGGCAAGGATTAATTAAAAGTTAATTAATCTAGAACGAAAGGTTCGTTTTAGGCCTTAAGTTAGTTTTGGGTTTCGGGACACAAAATGGTTTTGGTCCACAAGGCCCATAAGGTTTAAGTTGTGTGACAACTAAAACAAAATGGGCAATTAACCCACTAATGATAGGGAGGCCGGCCATACTAGAGAGGGAGTGGGTTTTGGACTTATTACAAGTTTGCCACTCCAAAGAAGGGAGGTATAAATATGACTTTATAGCTTTTTCCTCATTAGGGTTTTCTTTGAGGAAAGATGAGAGTTTTTGGCTCTCTCTTTCTCTCTAGGGAGGCCGACCACCATGGAGGGATTTACTAGCATCTAACTCCTCCATGGTCACTCATCTTCTTCCTCAACCATCCTTGGTGTCGAAACTTAGAGGTCTCCAACTTTGGTGACTCTTGGAGAATCCTTTCAACCACCATCCTCCAAGAAATCCATAGAGCTAAGAAGCAAGGAATGAAGGCCCTCTCCTTGGGTGATTAGCCTTTGCTTATGCAAAGAGGAATCAACAAAGGTATAAGATTTCTCAACTCACTTTGTTCTTGAGTTGAGTCTTGATTCACCATTTCTACTAGGCTTTGAATTTCATGGGTAATGTTTTGTTTTGAGTGCATACAAGCATGATTCTGCCTTTAAATGTTAATTGCATGCCATAGATGTTGCTCAAATGAACATGTTTTTCACAAATTTTACTTCAGAGAGCGGGACTTAATCTATTATATTTAACTTGTGAGTACTTGTGGGTAGGGCTGGACACGGTACGATACGGTTCGGTAGCAAGGGGCAATTGTAGAAGTTTACCACAATGATGAAAAGGTTTCCGGCGAAGAGGATGATGATGATGTAAACGACGATTGTCGAAGAAGATGGCACATCGCTGCTGCTGATATTGCGAATCGAAGACAACGGGAGTTTGTTGAGAATATACAAGTTTTAGTTGTCAAGTTTGTTGAGAACATACAAGTTTTAGCACTCTCCCATGAATCAATAGGACACAAATGAGCACCGGACCACAAACAATTCTCTCTCCTACCATATATTTGTTAGCGTGAGTCATAAAGAGCATGTAAAGATTATGTAGATATTATAGGGTTTCTTTTTAGGAAGGTTAGAGATTATGTCCTTTTATGTTTCCTTGTGTAATTAGGGTTGGATGTATATATCTTATACTCGTGAAATAATAGAGAAGGTATTCTTGCAGTATAATTCAACTTGGCATCCGAGCCTGGTGTGCCATAACCCTAATTCTAAAAACAAAAATTTTCCATCGTGATGCTTCTGCGATTCTACAAGGGCTGTGTGGCTTCTGCTCTTGCCGTGCCTCTGCTATTGTGTGCAGTGAAGGACGTGATTGTCAGGTTTTGTGAGATGTGCTGCGTTATTGTGCGTAACACAGTAGGAAGATGGTGATTATTGAAGATGGGAGCTCGGGGCAGAAACCCGGAGTTGGTGTTGGTGGTCCAACCAATAACTCTGTTATGAACTCGGTGGTAATCCAGAATGATGCCTCGGCAGTGCCGAGTGCGGTGAAACTTAACGGATCAAACTATCCGCTTTGGTCCAAAGTATTGGAGATGCATATCGCATGACGTGGTAAGAAGGGTTTTGTGATAGGGAACATCAAGGAACCTAGTGAAGATTGTACTGAGTTTGAGTCATGGGAGACTGGGAATGCAATTATGAATGGATGGTTGATTAATTCCATGGAGCTGGCTATCATGAGTTTTTTCATTCACCTTCGTACCGCCAAAGAAGTGTGGGAGGAGGTTGCTCGAATGTACTATGATGGCTCTGATATCTCTCAAATTTATGAGTTGAAGGTTAAGTCGTTTCGACTTCGTCAGGAAAGGCGTCCGGTTGGTGTGTACTATGCTGATCTTAAATCCGTATGGCAGAAGTTGGATCAACGAAGGCCAATTAAGATGGAGTGTGCTCAAGATTTGAAGACGCTACGAGAGGAGGTCCATTTGGACCGAGTGTATGCCTTCCTGGCAAGTTTAGATGATGTATTTGATAAGGTTCGTAGTGACATCTTACAAACCCAACCTCTACCGTCCGTCGATGAGGTGTTCTCTATGGTCAGGCGTGAAGCACAACGTCACGCCACTATGATGGGTGGTAGTCATGTTGGCAGCCAAGGAGGGGGACCTGCTGCTGCTATGGTGTCACGGCCTCCTGCCAGTTTTCCTTCCGGTGGTTTGTCAAACTTATCTTTGAATTCCCGTCCATTCACCCGGGAAAACAAAGATCATTTGAAGTGTACCTTATGCAGTCAAACCCGCCATACCGAAGATACATGCTTTGCGAAGCATGGGGTACCCTAGTGGTTTCCAGAGTTGAAGAAACGATTGCGTGCAAAAGAACGTGGGAACAATAGCTCTAGTGGTAGACGGGCAGCCTTAGCTGCTGCCACACCGAGCAACAATAAAGAAGCCGAAGAGCAATCTGGTGAACCGAGTCAATCTTTGTTGACTCATACTACTCTTGCTGAACCATCGTCAAATCCAGGTACTGTATGACGTGTTCTCTTAGCCTCCAACACTGCTCATCATACAGGTTGGATTCTAGACTCTGGTGCAACGGATTATATGACATATGATAAGAATTTGTTTAAGTATATGACAACGCCCCGTAGAACATGTGTGAAGACCGCTAATGGCACTACTGCTTCGGTTCATGGAGCAGGCACCGTGTGTCTGACATCATCTCTCTCTTTGCATCACTGCTTATTTGTTCCGTCTTTATCTCATCACCTACTATCTATACCGCAAGTTACAGAACAATTGGATTGTGTTGTATTAATGTATCCATTTTTTTGTCTGCTTCAGGATATTCAGACCAAGGAGATAATTGGGCGTGGCACTAAGAGAGAGGGGTTGTATTATGTGGATGATGTCATTCCGGGAAGAGCTGATGCGGTTCGGATGTCCACGGCTAGTAATTTAAAAGATGTATGGATGTTGCATCGCCTTTTAGGCCATGCCTCTTTTGGTTATTTAAGGCGTGTGTTGCCTAGTTTATTTCATGGAATAAATTAATCAGACTTACATTGTGAAGTTTGTATTCTTGCTAAAAGCCATCGTGTTTCGTTCCCTCCAAGTATGAATAAAAGTTTGTTTCCGTTTGATCTCGTGCATTCTGATGTTTGGGGTCCCTCCCTTATAAGTACGGCTTCTAGAGTTAAATGGTTTGTTACATTCGTTGATGATTGCACCCGTATGAGCTGGTTATATGTGATTAAAAATAAGAGTGATGTTGCTATGGTGTTTCAGTCTTTCTCTCAGATGATCAAGACACAATATTCCTCTATTATTAAAGTTCTTCGCTCTGATAATGGAGGTGAATATATTAATTTTGAGTTGTCTCAGTTTCTCTGTGCTCATGGGATTCTCCACGAAACGACGTGCCCTCACACTCCACAACAAAATGGGGTTGCCGAGAGGAAAAATCTTCATATCTTGGAAACTGCTCGTGCATTGATAATAGGTGCCTCTGTTCCTCAGCATTTTTGGCCTGAAGCTGTCACTTATGCTGTCTATATCATCAACCGTATGCCATCAAGGGTTGTGGGATTTCAAACCCCACTTCAAGTGCTCAGTAAACATGCCCCCGTGGTGTCCACAAATACTCTCACCCCTCGTATGTTTGGTTGTGTGGCGTATGTTCATATCCACAAAATTCATCGTAGTAAGCTTGATCCATGTGCACTTCGGTGTGTCTTTGTGGGTTTTTCCACTCAACAAAAGGGCTATAAATGTTATCATCCTGGAACCCGCCATATGTATGTGAATATGGATGTTACATTTTCAGAATCCGAATATTTTTATGCTCCTACCCGGTCTACTTCAGATCACCAGGGGGAGAGTGAGAATGTGGGTGATCTTGGTTGGTTGGATTGTGATATAGGGGGAGATGTGGGTGGTAAACCCGAGACTGATGATGCAGGAGGAGGTTTCACAGCACTAATGCCGTGTATAACAAGGACATGCAACAAGTTGTGATTGCCGAGAATAGTGAGCAGGTTCAGCAAGTCAGCGTTGCACCGCAGCAGGCTACTGCCGAGAAGAATAATCAGGTTTTGCAAGCTCCTGCCGAACCTAGTATTGAATAAGAACAACTTGCTGCTACCGATCCCAGTGCTGAGTTTAGTAGCGTATTACCCCCTCTCTCTAGTTCCACAGTGCCGTCCAATGCATCTTCTCTGAATATACCTGAGGTAAGTACAATAGATGATTATACAACTAATCCAAATAATATTGTAAGTACATATAAGTCGCCACCAAGACAAAATCGAGGTGTGCCTCCTGACAGGTTTTCTCCAGAAGGGAAAGTGAGGTATCCAATCGCCAACTACGTATCCTGCAAGAACCTTGCACCTGAACGCAAGGCTCTAGTAAATAACATAGAGTCCATTAAAGTTCTAACTCAAGTGGAGGAAGCTCTGAAAGATCCAAAGTGGGTGAAATCAATGGATGAAGAAATGATGGCTCTACAGAAAAATAAAACATGGGAAGTAGTGGAACTATCTAGCGGGAAGAAGCCTATTGGATGCCGTTGGGTGTTTACAATCAAATACAGGGCTGACGGATCCATAGATAGATACAAAGCAAGGTTGGTAGCGAAAGGGTATACTCAAACGTATGGTGTAGACTACCAGGAGACTTTCTCTCCGGTAACCAAGATGAATACGGTACGTGTTCTTATTTCTTGAGCTGCAAACATGGATTGGCCACTTAAACAGTTCGATGTGAAGAATGTTTTCCTTCATGGAAGTTTGGAGGAAGAAGTATATATGGTTTTTCTCCCTAGATGTGATGCAGGTAGGAAGACAGGGGGGGAGTTTGTCGATTATGTAAGTCACTTTATGGACTTAAGCAGTCGCCTCATGCATGGTTTGACAGGTTCACTCAAGCCATGAAGAAGAATGGATATTGTCAGAGTCATTCCGACCATATGCTGTTTGTGAAGCGTAAATTGAATAAAGTAACTGCTTTGATTATCTATGTAGATGACATGATTATTACAGGAAATGATTCTGATGAAATATTAAGCTTGCAGATAAACCTTGTGGCATAATTTGAAATGAAGAACTTGGGAGACTTAAAATATTTTCTGGGAGTTGAAGTTGCCCGTTCATCCAGAGGTATTTTCTTGTCTCAGAGTAAATATGTGTTGGATTTGTTGAAGGAAACTGGTATGCTAGGGGGTAAACCAGTAGACACTCCTATTGTTGAGAAGCATCATCTGGGCATATATCCGGATCAAGTACCGGTTGATAAAGGTAGATATCAAAGACTTGTAGGAAGATTGATTTATTTGGCTCATACTCGTCCTGACATTGCCTATGCTGTAAGTGTTGTGAGTCAGTTTATGCACTCACCAAGTGTAGACCATATGGCCGCGATCATGCGTATTTTAGCATATTTGAAGTCCGCACCGGGAAAAGGAATATTATATGGGAGACACAGACATCTGAGAATAGAAGGTTTTACTGATGTAGATTAGGCTGGTGATGTAACTGATAGGCGATCAACATCTGGATACTTTACTTTTGTTGGAGGTAATTTAGTTACGTGGCGTAGTAAGAAACAGAAAGTAGTCTCACGATCATCAGCTGAAGCCGAGTACAGAGGTATGGCGCAAGGAATTTGTGAGATTCTTTGGTTGCGTAAGCTTCTTTGGGAACTTGGGTTCAAACCAAAGGATACTATGAAGTTACATTGTGATAACAAGTCTGCAAGAGATATAGCGGACAATCCAGTACAACATGATAGGACGAAGCACGTGGAGGTTGACAGACATTTTATCAAGGAAAAACTCGAAATAAAAATTGTATCTCTTCCGTTTGTGACTTCCGAGGAGCAACTTGCAGATGTCCTCACTCATGCAGTATGTAGTAGAACATTTAATGACTCACTCATCAAGTTGGGCATGTGTGATATCTATGCACCAACTTGAGGGGGAGTGTTAGCGTGAGTCATAAAGAGCATGTAAAGATTATGTAGATATTATAGGGTTTCTTTTTAGGAAGGTTAGGGATTATGTCCTTTTATGTTTCCTTGTGTAATTAGGGCTGGATGTATATATCTTATACTCGTGAAATGATAGAGAAGGTATTCCTGCAGTATAATTCAACTATATTTTCTATTGGATCCATTTGCAATTTTCAAAATCCAAAAATGCACTCATGTATGCACATTCCACCATATTAATATTTTTTTTCTTAGTTTTTTTTCCTACAAAAAAATGATCAGCTGGTGGTTTTTTCAAAAATGCACTCACAGAGGTATTTCAGTCTCCCATAGCCACCATCGTGTGATTAATTAGCGTCAGAAATCGAACATAGCCGTGTCAAATATAGGTATGAAATTCATCCTCATGTCACTTATCTACATATATAAATATGAGCACTATAGCCACTTAGTACTACGGTTTAGTGATATTCCCCTTCATTTGTAAGTCATAGATTTTAGGTTCAATTTTCGACAAAGACGAAGTTGAACCATATTATATGGCAAACTCATTATAAGGCTTAACCACTCTCCCACCCTCTTAGTGTAGATACTATCGATTATTTAAAAAAAAAGCGCTATATGGGAAAGGGTCATAATGTTGGATACAGTGTGCGTTTTGGTAGGCAATATGAGAAAGTAGAAAACATAGATGATGAGTAATTACGTATAAATTAAGTAAAGATCAGAAGTAGATGATGCACGTATTTTATCCGAACTAATAATTGTATGTGCTGGATAATATTGAATTGTCATTAAGCATGAGACACATACAATCACAACAACAACCACATAACAAAGATACTACCTAATTATATAACACTACACTCTTGGCACGACTGGGATTTTATTATTCTTTACCATTTTATTAAACCTGAAATAAATAAATTATAAATGTATATTAGAGGTTGTATAATTAATGCAAAAATAAGTGTTGAATGTGAGAGGCAGGCCCGACCATGTATTCTCTGTCAATCGGCGTATCAAAGAAGAAATTCTAAGTTTGGAGTCCGACCACTAATTTTCAATGGGGATAATAGTAAGTAGACTAATTTTTCATATTAAATGCGCAAATCATTAGATAGATCGTCTTCTTAGCATTGCTCTTCCTGTTGGAATTCATGTGATTTCATCACATTTGAATTCTAGTGAGTTCATCAAAACCCTAACAGCGAACTAACTTGTAAATGAGCTATAACTCATTAGAACTTGTAAGAGTTTGTATCCGGACAAACATAATACATAATGATATAACCACATATGTTTGAATTAAGCCATAAGGCAGTTGGTTTGCAATTTGAAAACTGATAGTAACTGCCATGGTAATGGGAGAGGCAGTTACCAAAATTAATGGTGTGGATTGGTCCCTCTTCTCGGTATATAACCTTTGTGTTCATTAAGAAAGGATAAGCCCTAAGGTGTATTTTGAACACAAGCATTGTGTACAAGAGAAGAGAAGACTTCACCATAACAAGAAACATGGCTGTGAATTCTGGTCAGTACGTACATCTACTCGTATTAGGGTTAATACGGTTGCTGCAATTAATGCAGAAACTCGCCAATATGCATGCATGCATTATAACTTAACGTTCATGTAGTTTAGGGTTTGGTTGATTGGATCCCATTGATTAAAGTTTACATGTGGTATCAGAGCCGGTCAATTCAAGTTCTAAACTCATGATTATGGAGAAATTTGAAAACTCAATTTGTATTGTTTAAAATTATGCAATAATTAGTTTGTAACTTAAAGACTATGATGTTATAACTGTTTTGTGTGATTCTTTTTCTGCAACTTATGATAAATTTATGAGTTTTACTACACATTGATCTACTAATATATTAATAGGGCATTTTGATTTAGATGCCTCAAATTTGAAATTTTTTAATCAAACATCTATAACTTTTAAATTTTTTATCAAACATTCTTCTACTAATTTTTAATTAAAAATTATGATTTTTATTGTATTTAATTAACCAACTAGTTCATAAAATAATATCACAAATATCCTAAACTCACCACAAACATCCTATCTTATCTTATCATAATTCGTTCAAAATGAATTTTTCTTATTCAAATAATTTTTTATTTTAAATTTTAAAAACACATAAACAGCCTATTAACATACAATTATGAAATATAACATGCACATATATTAAATATAACGTACCAAACAGATATATTAAATATAACGTACCAATCATTTGGTATGTTATATAAATTTAATTTGGGTACGTATTAGTATTTTGGTACGTTATAAAATATTGCTTTTGGTACGTTATGTAATTCTTTATTTAGTATGTACCAAGTTGTTAGTACGTTGTATTATCCTTATTTTGGTACGTACAAAACTTATGGTACGTTATGTGTAAGTTGTGTAACCCAAAAAAAGATAACTTTTCACATTAAAACATTGCACTAAAAAATATTTTGTCAACTCTTAATAATTAATTATTGGAATAAGGACTCATTTTAAATAAAAATAAAAATGTGAAAACTCTTAGTTCACGTTTCTACTATAAGTAGTTGTTAAAAAAATTCAAATTTATTTTCAGTTGCATGAAATTAGGCAGTCTAGTCTACATCTCAATTTTAATTATAAACGAATTCTTGTTTTTTTATAATCTATATAAAATGTTGAGTTGGAAATTGGAAAAACTATATTTCATCCAATTAATCTTGAACCCCAGTAGATATAATTGAATCCTTAAATTGAGGAAGGGATGAGATTCCATAAAAATAGCAATAAATTAATGAATATTATTGAGTGCATTTTTTTTACATAGAAATGGATTTAAAAGAATTTATAAAATACTTAAACAAAGAATATACCTGGAATATAAAGTTTAATTAAAAGTAAAAGCACTTTAATCAAAAGTTGAAAAGTAATAGATGTTTAATTTAGAAAAATCTAAAATGAGGCATCTAATTCTAATTTATCCTATATTTATATTAATACTTGACTATGAACATATGAGCTGATAAATTTATGCAGATTGAGTTACATTAAGCATTAAGGGCGCGTTTGGTACGTGGGACGGGACGGGACGAGGCGTTCCGTCCCACGTTTGGTACGCCAAAAAAGGGTGGAACGAGCTGTTCCACGAGACAGATTTTGGGCATTTTCTTGTCCCGCCTCCCCCCCCCCCCCCCCCGGAATGGGTTGTTCCACGTATGTGGAACACAAAAATTCCACTGTTTACCCTCCCTCTCCCGTAACCCAGATGAATTCGTTACCCAGCCTATTTCTCTCCCGCAGCCTCTCTCTCCCGCAACTTCCTCCTCCATCGCATACCCAGCAACCCAGATGAATTCGAGCAACCCAGATTTAAATCGTTAAATGCGAGCAAGAATTCACAAGAACAATTAGAACATTTGATTCACATTTCAAAATCCTGCGGATAATTTAATCCCAGCACCGCATTAACGAATCATGATTCACAATTCGTTACCCAGCCTTTTTCTCTCCCGCAGCCTCTCTGTCCCGCAACCTTCTCCTCCATCGCATACCCAGCAACCCAGATGAATTCGAGCTCGATTTCGGGCTTTCCGGGCTGAGTCGAAGACTTGCGAAGGAGACGGAGGCGGACCAGAGGATTACGGTCTTGTCGGTGGACGCCGAGGCCAGAAGGGTGCCGTCGTTGGAGTATTTGACGTAGGAGACGGGGCCTTCGTGGCCGCGGAGGGTCTTGAGGTGGCGGTAAGGCCTGTAAGGCGGCGATGCTTGGCCACTGCCACTGCTTGCCATCGCCTTCTTTGGCAACACAATTTCACCAGCCCCCAGCAACCCAGATGAATGCGGGAGAGAGAGAGAGAGAGTCAACTGGAAGAAGGGAAAGCAGAGAAACGGGAGAGAGAGAGTCAAATAAAAAGGGTAAATTAGTCATTTAATCCAGTTTCGTTCTGTTCCATCTTGCCAGTACCAAACATGACATAAATCTTTGTTCCGTTCCGTCCCGTTTCTTCCCGTTCTGTCCCGTCCCGTCTGCGTACCAAACGCTACCTAAGTGTCGATGTATTCTAGTTGGTGTACACCAAAGTGTATGTACTGATGTCAAGTTATTAAACATCGAAATGAACACTTAAACCAGTTTATAAGGTTAACAAGTAAGACAGTTTCCAAAGAAATTGATTACTGGGATTGCTTATATACTGTTGTATAGTGAGTGATGATGATCTTATTAAGTGTGTAAAGTTAACTTGCCTAAAGGTGTTACTTTACATGTATCTATGCATTTTTATCCTTGGCTATGCAAAACTTCTTGGAGTTCATGTTATGTACATGGATAGTGTCTTGTCTAAAGGTGACATTTATTCTGTAATGAAGTGTGACAAGAATATCAAATTAAGTTCTTGATCACAGATAATTATGAACTCACAAATGAAAGAATCATGTTATCTGTAGGTTTTAACATGTTGAATTTGGTTAATATTGAGAAGTTGAATGGTAACAACTTCAACACCTGGAAGAATCAAGTAGAAATGAACTTGGGAATGTTAGAGCTCACTGTGGCTTTCAAGACTCCTCAACCTGCTGCACTAACTGATTCAAGCACTGCACAACATAGGGAGACTTTTGCAAAATGGGAGAGAGCTAATCAAATGTCTCTCCTCATTATGCAAAATGCTATGGAATAGCACATTCATGGTGGTATACCTAGCTGTGACTTAGCCAAGGATTATATGGCTAGGATTGAAGAGAAATTCAAGAGGTCTGATAAAGCTGAGATAGGTGCATATCTCACTGCACTGATCAACACCAAGCATGATAGTGCGAGCAACGTTCGTGAACATTTGCTGAAATTGGTGAACATCTCCAACAAGTTGAATGCATTGGAGATTGGGATAACAGATCAGTTTCTGGTGCACATGGCCCTATACTATTTTATCTGGTGATTATGATCAGATTAAGGCGAATTACAACACACAGAAAGAGACTTGGACAATCAATGAATTCATTTCCATTTGTTGTTAAGAAGAGGAGAGAATGAAGAAGTCCAAGATTGAAAAGATGGAGTTGGCAAATCTTGTCAATTCTGGGAAAGGAAAAGGAAAAATGAGGGCTGCTATGTTCAAGAATGGGAATTACAAGGGCAAAAAGCACTCAAGATTCAAACACCAAGCTGGTGCAGACTTTGGCGCCAAGAAATTTCACAAACACACTTTAGTTGCTGCCAAAAATGATGGTGCCTCTTCCTCCACAGGTCTGCGAGTTAATAAAGTTCAACTTAAAAAGTGTTTCCACTATCAATCCACTGAGCATCTAAGAAAAAACTGTCCTGCATTCAAAATATGGTTGGTTAAGAAAGGTAATACTGAAATTAATGTTTTTGTCACATTAAAGTTTAACATGGTTTTCATTCCTCAAAATTCATGGTGGTTTGACACTGGTTGTTCAATCCATATAACCAACTCATTGTAGGGATTTCAAAACCAGAAGGGGACAAATAAGGAAGTCTACAATGTCTTTGTTGGGAATGGGAATAAAGAGGTAGTCGAAGCTATTGGTAGAATTATGTTAAGACTGTCATCTGGATTTATTTTAATTTTGAACAATGTACTATATGTTCCTTCAATAAGAAGGAACTTGTTTTCTGTTACTCAGTTTGTCAAGGATGGTTTTTCATATGTTGGTGATGTTAATCAAATTAAGTTTTTTTTATTCAAAACCAGTATGACAATCCAATTGGTTATGCATTCCCAAATGGAGATCTTTGGCAACTCCAATGCACATATTATGAAGAATGTCTCAATCTTGAACATTCAATCTCGAAACGTATGCTTGTTAATGAGAAATCTTCAATGTTGTGGCATAGAAGGCTAGGGCCTATATCAAAAGAGAGAATGTGGAGACTAATTAAGAATGGCATACTGTCAAATATCAATTTTGATGACTTTGAGGAATGCATAGACTGCTATAAGGGCAAAACTACCAATACCAGTAACAAAAAGAAAGCCACAAGAAGCAATGATCTCTTGGTGATTATTCATACAGATGTGTGTGATCCATTCCCAACAAAAACAATATGTGGAAATTCCTATTTTGTTCTCTTTATTGATGATTTCTCAAAGTACACTTATTTGTATTTGATTTCAGAAAAATCACAAGTCTTACATTGTTTTAAAGTTTTCAAAATTGAAGTGGAAAGACAATTGGGAAAACATATTAAGGTTGTAAGATCTGATCGTGGAGGAGAGTTTTATGGTAAGTATACTGAAAGCGGACAAAATATGGGTCCTTTTGCCTTGTATCTGCAACAACATGGTATTGTAGCACAATATACTGCCCTAGGAACACCATCTCAGAATGGTGTTGCATAAAGAAGAAATAGGACTCTCAAGGATATGGTGAGGAGTATGTTTTCTCATTCTCATTTGCCTAAGTTCTTGTGGGGGGGGGGGGGGGGGGGGGGAAGCAATCAAAACTGCCAATTACATACTCAATCGAGTGCCTACAAAAGCTGTTGAGGTTACTCCATTTGAAGCATGGACAGGAAGAAAGCCAAGCTTATCTCATTTTCACACATGGGGGTGTCAATGTGAGGCTAAAATATACAATCCAAATGAGAAGTTGGATTTGAAGACAACTAGTTGCTATTTCATTGGTTATGCAGAGAAGTCAAAAGGTTACAAATTTTATTGTCTTCATTCGTACACCAGAATTGCAGAAAGTCATAATGCTAAGTTCATTGAGAGTGTTGGTGAAACCAGTGTTTCAAGTGATCACTATAATATTTTTGAAGAAAACAATGAAGATATTACAGAACCAAACAATGGTTATGTGATGAATCAAACACTATTGTTACCATTGGCAACTGAAGGTACCATTGCAGCTTCATTTTACAGCAACAATTCCAATGTATCACTTGACAGTGGTACTACGGCATCCTGCAGCCATTTACAACATACTCCAACAAGCATTCAACCTCCATCAACTGTGCTTCCAGATGCTGCATTGACTTCTCAGGTGCCAACGATTGTCCAACCACAGATAGGCTTGGATCACCCTTCACATATTCTGAGAAAGTCTACTATAACTAGAAAATTAGCTATACCAGATGACTATATGGTTTATTTGCAAGAAATTAAGTATGATATTGGTGATGAAGATGACCCAACAAGCTACAAAGAGGCCATGGAAAGTTCTAATTCTACTTTGTGGAAGGCTGCAATGGAAGATGAATTAACGTCCATGTCCAGAAACAATGTCTGGACATTAGTTGAAAATGCAGAAAATATGAAATCCATAGGCTGCAAGTGGGTTTTTAAAACCAAACGTGACTCCCAAGGAAATGTGGAAAGATTAAAAGCTAGATTGGTGGCCAAGGGATACACTCAAAGAGAAGGAGTCGACTACAATGAAACTTTCTCATATGTGTCAACCAAAGATTATTTTAGAGTGATAATGGCACTGACTGCACATTTTAACCTTGAATTACATCAAATGGATGTCAAAACATCATTTTTGAATGGTGATTTGGATGAGCTTATTTGTATGAAACAGCCACTTGGATTCATTGAAAGGGGGAATGAGCAATGGGTCTGCAAATTGAACAAGTCTATTTATGGCTTGAAACAAGCATCAAGACAAGGGTACAAAAAGTTTGATCAAGTTGTAACAGCTTCTGGTTTTGCAGAAAACAAGATTGACAATTGCATCTACATGAGAATGGTGAAGTCGAATTTTATCTTCCTAGTTCTATATGTAGATGATATCCTACTTGCAAGCACCAGTATTGATTTATTGAATGAAACTAAGAAGTTTTTGTTCAGTCATTTTGATATGAAGGATATGGGACCAGCTCATTATGTCTTGGGTATTGAAATTGTTAGAAATATGTCTCAACGAACTTTGGGATTGGCACAAAAGGCTTACATTAAGAAGGTGTTAAAAAGGTTCAACATGGAGCATTGCAGTGGTGGTGAATTGCCTATTGGTAAAGGTGATAGATTTTATTTGAAACAATTTCCGATCACTGACCATGACATACAAATAATGAAGGATAAGCCTTATACATCTCTAGTTGGCAACGTGATGTATGCACAAGTGTGCACAAGACCTGATTTGGCATTTGCGTTGAGTGTTTTAGGAAGGTTTCAATCGAATCCTGGTGTGGCTCATTGGAATGCTGGGAAGAAGGTTCTTAGATATCTGAAAAGAACACAAGATCATGTATTATGCTACAACTATGTTGATAAGTTGGAGTTGGTATGCTACACAGATGCAAATCTTGGAGGGTGTGTGGATGACAAAATGTCAACCAGTGGATATATCTTCATGTTTGCTGGAGTTGCAGTGTCATGGAGAAGCAAGAAACAACAAACAAGGGTTGTGTCAACAATGGAGTCTGAATACATTGGTTGTTTTGAGGCAATGAGACGGTCAAATTGGTTGAAGAATCTGTTGTATCATATGAAGGTAGTGAAAAGCATTGAGAGACCACTTAAGATATATTGTGACAACACTTCCGCAGTGTTCTTTGCCAAGAACAACAAGAGATTAGAAGCCTCGAGACTTATGGATATCAAGTACTTGAAATTAAGTCAGAGATGGGGTTATAGACATTGAGCATGTTAGTACTCATGAGATGGTGGCATATCCGTTGACAAAACCACTGAATGTCACTACATTTAACAAACATGTGATGAAGATGGGACTGCAATCTTCAATGGACCATGAGTAATGTGGGAGCAAGGTACTATGAATCTGAATCTTGCTACTTTGTGTCTAATAAAGTTGATGAATTGTATTGAGTTGATTAATTTCACTTGTAATGCAAAATACAAATTGTTGAGTAAATTATTTACTTAAAATGAATCTTTGCAAAGTTAATGAAGAAGAGATGTTCATAACATCTCAGGACCAAAAATGTGGGAGTGAGTTAGTATACTATTATGATCCCAAATAATAATGTTCCTCAATGACAACATTCACATTATATTGTACTTGTTTAGTGATCTTGGAGAACTAATACATAAATCAGTATTATGCTTCTCTTAGGTTCTGCAGATACAATGTTTTAGTTAGCTGTAAAAGTTCTTGAATCAAGATTAGCTCAATGATCACATTTACCAAGTTGTTGCAATAAAGTAAAGAGTTTTGACATCACTCATGTGGGAGAATGTTGGAATTCATGTGATTTCATCACATTTGAATTCTAGTGAGTTCATCAAAACCCTAACAGCGAACTAACTTGTAAATGAGCTATAACTCATTAGAACTTGTAAGGGTTTGTATCCGGACAAACATAATACATAATGATATAACCACATATGTTTGAATTGAGCCATAAGGCAGTTGGTTTGCAATTCGAAAACTGGTAGTAACTGCCATGGTAATGGGATGAGGCAGTTACCAAAATTAATGGTGTGAATTGGTCCCTCTTCTCGGTATATAACCTTTTTGTTCATTAAGAAAGGATAAGCCCTATTGTGTATTCTGAACACAAGCATTGTGTACAAGAGAAGAGAAGACTTCACCATAACAAGAAACATGGTTGCGAATCCTGGTCAGTACATACATCTACTCGTATTAGGGTTTATACGGTTGCTGCAATTAATGCAGAAACTCGCCAATATGCATGCATGCATTATAAACTTAACGTTCATGTAGTTTAGGGTTTGGTTGATTGGATCCCATTGATTAAAGTTTACACTTCCAACCCTCAGGCTCAAAATAACTCTCATGGCCCACCCCCTGATTTGAGGCCCACCTCTATCC
The DNA here is from genome assembly GCA_036320875.1 of Cotoneaster glaucophyllus. Classification (NCBI taxonomy): domain Eukaryota; kingdom Viridiplantae; phylum Streptophyta; class Magnoliopsida; order Rosales; family Rosaceae; genus Cotoneaster; species Cotoneaster glaucophyllus. Next base: position 14,244,404 of record CM070058.1, on the reverse strand, counting down.
CATTTTTGATGAATAAGGATCATTTTTGTGAGGATCCTGGAGATCCATGTATTTTGTACGTCTATCGTACATCGTGCAATCAGAAATCATTTTAAATTTTATTATTGAAAATTAAACACAACTAGTACCTGAAGAAAACCGACCGCATGATATATGATGAACGGATACGATTCACGGATTTTCAGGATCCTTACAAAGAGGATCCGGATTCATTTTTGACCTCACCCTCTATCTTTTGGTCTTGTCTGGTGTCCCCATATAAGACATTCTCCTCTTAAAAATACGTATAATGAGTTCACATATGACTGAAACGATATGAGTGAGTTTTTTTTTTATTTTGGAGTCGGAGAGAAGAGAATCGGTAGAGATCAAACTCGCACCACTATGCATAAACACGATTTTTTTTGCCACTTCCGTAAAACACCATCTACTGATATGAGCGAGTTTTTCACAAAAAATACTGATAGCGTTATTGGCACTCTCTAAGAAGTATCAAGCATTCCAAATAAATAAAATATAAAAATCTTTCAAAAAAAATATATATATATATATAAAAATGAAAAGATACTCGACAGAAGTGCAAATCAATAACAACTCCCAAAATATAATGCTATAAATTTTTATTTTTATTTTTTTTGAAGCCAATAATGTGAGGAATATAATAAGACCATCAACTAGTTCTGTATGTGATTAAAGCCTTATCCTTACTTAGCTGTTAAGCTAATTGTACATATTTATATTATATTGTACTCTTTCAGTTGAATGTAATGAAATCATTCTATTCAACCACTTCTCTCTCTAGAATTCTTTCTCTCTCTACCTCTAACTCTAATTTTTCTCTCACAGAGTCATGAGTTTCTACAAATAATACTATAAGAAATTCTACTTTTAGGAGATCAGAGTTCTTTCAGTTCTAGCCATTTGCCTTTAGTTTTCGGTGACAAATATTTTATAAGACAAATGTTGGAGGTGATTGACCGAAATTTTTTTGTTGGAGGTGAAGTGCCATATAGACCATTAAAGAATACATTTGTCTCGAACATTTGCTTCTTTAGAAGATTCACTTCTACACCCGAAGTCTTAAATTCTATTCCGCCCCTCTCCGGTTTATGTGACTTCTAATGAAGGAGTTGTGGGTTCAAGAACTTCAAATCCCACCAGATGTGACTATTTTTAATCTGTCTTTTTTACTACTCGTCATTTCTTTACAAAATTCACAAGCCCATTCACTTTTATAACTATCCCGTGCCCATGTGTTTTGAACCATGAAAACGAAAGGTATATATGCTGAAAATGAAGCCAATTTCTAGCTGCAAACTCTGTACAAATGCATCGGAAGATGCTAGTTGAAGGAATACGTTTATTGGTCAAAATACGTGACTCTAAAGTAAATATGTCCCTCTACTAAGTGACGAGGATATAATGAATGTCTAAGGCTTACAACCATCCAACAAGGGTCATACACATGTTGAATGGTAACCTTAATTTGGTTGTTTACAAATACGTTAGCATTCACACCTATTTCATTCATCCAATTCATTTGTACGAGAGAGTAAATCTTCAGTCTAACAACATCCATCACTGAGATCTTATTACCAAATTTTTTGTTGCACAGAATGATGGAATATTTATTTAGAATCGTGTTATCTTGTCGGCTTTGTGTTACATCCAAAGTCTAGCAAATTTTGAGTTCGATTGACATTAAACAACACACCAGAAATTAAAATAGAAAGCAAAAACCCTAATCACCATAAAACAACAGTAATCATTCCCATCTCCACAAGACAACAAACTGGCTCTGAATTTCCATTAGGATAATTTAACATAGATAGAGAAAATGCACATAAAGATAGATTAACAAAAGCAAAGACATAATAATCTCATACGTTCAAGAGAACATCCTAATTCTTGCGCAAGTCCCTGAAATAGCCTTTAGGATCACGTTCGAACTCTTCCCTCTCTATGATGTCATCTTTTCCAGGAGCTTTCATTGTTTTCTTCTTTCTCTCTGACTCCGAACAAGCTGATGAAACAAGTGCAGATAAACCCCATACCAGTAGACCAATTCCAGCAGCAATTACACCTACGGTGTACGACGACTTGTTCTCACTTCCCTCCTTTTTCTTCGAGCTCTCCGAACTTTGTTTCGATTCCATATTGCAATCCTGTGAGCATGTACAGTTGGTAAGAGCTATTTAATTTCTGGAGGCATCTTGAAATATTATTTGTTATATAATAGCATAACAGTTATATTAAAACAAAAATACTACTACAATTCTTCGGCAAAACCCTACAGAAAATTGAACACCCAAGAACAACTCAAAAAGGTGAAAAGATAACAAGAAACTAAATGGAAAGAAAAATAGAGAGGGGAGAGAGAGAGAGAGAAGAACATAAATTAATCGCAATGGAAAGAAGATAAGTAAATTAAAGCCATACCATACCAGGACCCAGGGGGGTTCTTCTTCAAGGTTGGGTCGTCGTGTATAGTAAGTATCAAGGGTTCCTGTGAGCAAAACTCATGGTTCGTGATCAATATATAGATAAGTCACTCGCATGCTTGCAAGTCACGTGCTTCCTCTACTTCTGCAAGACGATCGAACCTTGTCAACTGAATCCAGTCAAAGTCTCTTTCCAATGCATTTGGTTTTTAATGCACGCATGCATCATTCGAAACTTGTTAATGCGCCCCATGCATCATTGAATGCATGGTTGGTTTCCTCAAGGAAATAATGGCGCGCGGGTTGAATTATGGAGTAAAATTTCATGTATGATGCTTGGTAAATTGAGTTTGAAGTTATTATAGTTATCTAGCAATATTCCAACTTGATTTTGGTCTCGTAGCTGCCGTGACTTCGCTGCAACTTGGACTAAGATTGATTGATCATTCAACACAGATTCAAACCCGTGATCATTGGCACGGTACACCGCCACCGAGAAGTTATGTGTTAATAATATAATAACGTGTAAGTTTTTCTTTTAAGTGACCTTGTGACTATGAACTGAATTGCATGACGATGTGATCAATTCGTAAAAGCTCATTCTAACAAGAACTATAATGTTTGTCAATCTTGCAGAGATTGAAATAAAGAAGACATTTGCAGTGTCTTGAGTACCAAGAAATGTGGGAGTCAGTCTGGTATACAAATAGACTCTCATTAGAAGTCCCTCATGTTCCAAACTTTCATTTGTACGATCAATTTGTCGTTATAGTACACTGATACTTTACATTTGTATTAAGTTGTCTATGACTCAGTTGATAAACATATGTACTTATTTGGAAGAAGAAAAAATATTGCACTTATCATGACTAAGTGATTACTCTTTAACTGTTGAGCATAATATGGATCACAGGTTTGAATACACTCATGTGGGAGAATGTAAGATTTTATAGGATGAGTATAATCAAAACCTAGTGTACTTATATATGCTGACATCAAGATAAGAGATTATATGGCCATATAGATAAATGGAGGGAAAAAACATTATGTTAAAAAGTTTGAACTAGAGTTGGTTAACAACTCTAAGTAACCGGAAATAACCGAAACCCTAATGGGGGGTAGCAGTTATTTTTTTTTCACGTAAATAAAAGAGAGGTTCTTGGTCTCTCTTATCGGTGTGATTCCAAAAAGAAAACCAGTCCCATTGAAGGTTGTATTGTATCAAACACCAAAGAAAAGAAGGCTAATCCTAGTACCCATGCAAGATGTCTTCGACAACAAGTATGTTTTCTTTATTCGTACTAGGGTTTAACAGGGTTGTATATCATTACATGTTGATTGTAGTTCAATGGCTTAACTGATTATGTTTTGGCTGTGAAGTAAGAAATAAGTTTACACTTCAAGGTTGGGTCGTCGTGTATAGTAAGTATCAAGGATTCCTGTGAGCAAAACTCATGGTTCGTGATCAATATATAGATAAGTCACGCGCATGCTTGCAAGTCACGTGCTTCCTCTACTTCTGCAAGACGATCGAACCTTGTCAACTGAATCCAGTCAAAGTCTCTTTCCAATGCAATTGATTGTTAATGTACGCATGCATCATTCGAAACTTGTTAATGCGCGCATGCATCATTGAATGCATGGTTGGTTTCCTCAAGGAAATAATGGCGAGCGGGTTGAATTATGGAGTAAAATTTCATGCATGATGCTTGGTAAATTGAGTTTGAAGTTATGATAGTCATCTAGCAATATTCCAACTTGATTTTGGTCTCGTAGCTGCCTTGACTTAACTTGGACTAAGATTGATTGATCATTCAACACAGATTCAAACCCGTGATCATTGGCACGGTACACCACCTCCGAGAAGTTATGTGTCAATAATACAAAAACGTGTAAGTTTTTCTCTAAGTGACCTTGTGTCATTAGCAAGGATGTTATCATAAGTTATATTCATGTCATGTAAGTTGCTCTCTTTCAGTAAGTATGTTTTAAGTTACATTGTTTGTGTTTCAATTTTGTATAACTAACAAGAGTTAACAGGTGGTATTAGAGCTCACGTAATACGATTAAAATCCTTAAGATATGAACATGAAATCTGCATATGCTTGTCAAAATAAAATTTGCATACTAATGGTGGCATAGTACGATGAGGAGCTGTTCGATTGATTGGACTATTCCGATCTTCTTTGAACCTTTTCCCTTCTCTTTATGTCATACCATGTGTATGGTTGCGGGTGACAAAGGTTGTAGTCATGGGGCATAGGACATGCTTACTTCAGCCATGCTATGGAGGACATGCTTACCTTAGGCCATGAAGGTTTTTTTACACCCCATCCCATAAAATGTTATATAACATTGTCTCATTGATAAAGTTGTATCATATGTATTCACTAGCAAAAAACAAGCCCCTTAAATATGACTTCTACGACGACACGTGTACACTGCTATAATGGTGCTCGTACCAATAATTCAACATAATATACAGGGAAACTTGTACAAGTTTCATTGACATAAAACACCATAGTAACATCGTCCATGTGTTATACGAGTCGCCATATTTAGAGACTACTATTTCATTACATAATGTTTTTGATATTCTACACATCACTAACACTTGATAAAAAGATATTAAAAAATTAAAACAACGAGAGAGAAGTAATTTGAAATATGTGAACATAATCTCCCTAAATCTTTATCACTGATATAAGTGAAATTCAACATCACAATTATAATCTTTTTCGCTGTAATAAAAGATTGATGAACAAAAGCAGCAGAATGCTTGAAATAAATAAATAAAATAATAATTTAACAATAAAAAGAAAAGAAAGAAAAAAAAACAAGAGATCATAAGAGGGTTATCGAAAATTAATTCAACACCCTATTACAAAGCAGAGGAATGGCAAAGCAAATCCCCTGCAAAGCAACATAAACAACTTAACTTGTATAATTGGCCCCACTATTAGCACCCCCCAGCATGTCGCAGCAAAAGCTCTGGTGACAAATTACAGTAATCTAGATTATATTCTGCAGACATAATCCCAAGCACATATTGTTGAACCTCTACCACGAACTATTTGACTAACGACACCCGTAAGGCAAGGAAAAAAAAATGTAGTATATATTCAAAAGAGACATTAAGGTACATCTGAAGATCTCTTTCAAAGGAATTTCGACACAGCACACCTCAGCAAGGATCCTTGATTCGTCGCACCAAACAACAGCACCCTTATTTAGCTTGCAGATGATTGGGAAATGGCCTTCTTGACAGCCTCGGCATATGTTCTATGCTGATAGGTGAGGGTTGATTCAAGCAAGTCCCAGAGAGAGGTCTTTGGATTCCAACCTGTCATAGATAGCCCCATTACGTTGTTAGAATGCCGTTAAGTCACATGGGTCAATCAGATTAAAGACGAGTCAAATGAAAGATACATACCAAGCTGCTTGTTGATAATAGTCATGTCAGGTATTCTCTTGTCACTATCATCATATCCCACTCCATAGAATTCTTGAGAGCTAACATCAATGGTGGGCGTCTCCAGTTTTGGTTCGCCACTTACTTTCACATAAACCTGTAATGTATAGGAACATCAATCCTTGTATCCATATGAATTTAATCAAATTACCGCTAATGTAACTGAATTAACTAAAAAGAAGATGGTATCAAAGACAATTATTCACCTCAGTCATCATTTCACCAAGCTGCCTAACAGTAACTTCATTGTTAGGGTTGCCAACATTGAAGATGTGACCATTGGCCCTAGCAGGATTTTCCTGAGAAAACAGATCACATTACTGAGCAACAACTTTTGCATGCTAAGTATTAATTTGAGCTAAAGAAATTTTTTTTAACTTACGATCATCAACATAACAGCTTCAATAGCATCCTTTATGTAGACAAAAGTTCTCTGAGATTGGCCACCATCTACAAGCTTGAGAGGCTCACGGCGAAGAAGATTCTGTAACCGATGAAAGCAAAGCATGATCACAACACAAATATCAAAATACCAAATAAATAGGGAATTCTACAACAACATACATTACTGAAGCATGCAAGAACTCTTGGAACACCCTCACTTGGGCCGTCAATGCCAGGAATGAAATCCATCCTAGGTCCAATCCAGTTAAAGGGTCTCACAATGGTAAACTCAAGACCATTTTCCGCACCCTCGGCTGTAAACGATAAGAACTCAAGTCAGAATCAGAAACCTATATTACAAATACCAATTCATGATCGACCACTTAAAAGTAGAACAAAGAGATGACTAACCATAAATCAGCCTCTCGATCAATTGCTTTGCGCATGCATAGGACCATCTCTGCTTCTCAATAGATCCAAAAATGCAAGGGGATTCATCTTCTTTAAGCACATAATAAGCAGGATCCTATGAAAACATAGAACACGAGAAGTAAGTTTTCCGATAACAAAATGCAAATCATACAGCATCAACAAGCTTCAATGCCACTTATTGCATTGATCAGTGACTCCATCTGAAAAAATTACATTACAATGTGAAAACATAGAAATGCCTCGCATCTAAAGAAACACTCAAGAGCTAAAAGGAAGGAAGAAAAGGTTATACAATCACAACCTATATATATGACACAATACTTTTGTTTCCTAGAAAATTTATACCACTATTTTTTAATTGCTTTTACACAGCATTATTACTACCATTTCTCCAACCTTCTCAACACTCAAATTCTGTTCCACCATAGCGCAGTACATTACACCCTAAAGATGCTATAAACCAAAAGCTAAAATGGACTTCCTGGACCAGACAAAAAATTCACTGGATAAAAAATTTGACTGGGACATAACCATATCCCAAAAATGTACAAACCTTGAAGACTTTATATTCTCTCACAACGACCCACCAAACAAAATGAAGCACAACACTAACACTTCAAAGACATTCGCTGAAACAAAATACTAACCATGCACTTGGATCGTGGGGTGGCAGGGCAAAGCCAGGCTTTTGATGCCATGATCGAATATCTATAATAGGCCTGGCCCAGGCTCCGCCCAGCCTTCGAACTTTCTTAGAAACACATAATCTATTGACATCAAAACAGAAAAAAAAAACCTGTTTCTTCACTCTCAAGTCTATACCCGGCATACCCATCAAACCAGATTCTAAATTATTGTTATACATGCAACAAAAAGTCAAGGTTTACTGTTGAAAATGTTCTAGATCTACAATTTACATTCTCTAATTAGTATCAGATCACCGACACGTAATTGCAGATCCCAAAATCAGAATAATGGAATCAAACCATTTAAATTATGCAAATGAACAACTTTATGATAAAACAAAACACCAAGAAAGGCATAGATCCGAAACATGCCGAAGAAAACTAGTAAAGCAAATACATAAAAGAAAATTGAAAAGAAAGGGACAAAGGGGGTACCTGACGAAGAGGGCTATCTTTAGGAAGATAGCTTCCAATGGTTTTCCCGTACACTTCACAAGTAGAAAAGTGAATCAAACGCTTGTTGTTTTCGGAGCAGTACTTCACCTAACAATAATTAATCGCAAAATATAGCAAAATGTAAGGAAACCCCACATCAAATCTCACATCAACTTCAATCAATTCCCACCCCCACCTATCCAAAATCCCAAATTTCGCAATCAAATTTCACTATCCCAAAAACCAAGAAAACAAGAACCGAAATGCAGCAGGCGAAAACCCACCACCGGCAGAGCATCGATGAAGTTGCTGTAGATGGTGTCTAGCGGGCGGGTGTTGTAGTCTGCCGGAGTACAGATAGCCGCCAGATTAATCGTCTGCGAAAAACCCACAAATCCAAACCATTCAAAAAGCAAGAAAATTATGCAAAATCAAGAAAAATACCACAAAATCAAGCAAACAATCGCCATGAAGAACAAAATCGAAGAAATGGGTTGTACCAGATCTGCCATTTTGATGAGGCCTTCGAGGCGCGAGTCCTGCTTGATGTTGAGTCGGTGGAACTGGATGCGATCGGACCAGGGGTGCGCGTTCTCGGGCTCGAGCAGGTGCTTGATCTTGTCATTGTAGACGTCCAGAGCCAGGACCTTGTGCGGCGTCTCCGACATCAGCTTCTCGCAGAGGTGGGACCCAATGAACCCTCCGGCTCCGATCATACATATCGTAATGGGCTTCATCGGGTTGCCGTCTAGATCCACTCTCGCCGACGACGCCATTCTCAACGACGACGTTTTGGGTCTGCGGGTTTTGTGGGTGCGGTGAGAAAATTGCGTGCTGCGAGGAGGAGAGAGAGTTTATCGGGAAGAAGAGAAGGAGAATATGGAGGAAGAAAATGAGAGGGCAGAACGTATATAAAGGGAGTGGGAAATGTGATTGGGAGGGACGGAACGAGACAGTGAGCTACTCTGCTCTTTACACTCTCAGAGGCTTACTCGCTCTGTGATTGGCCGCGTGTGTGGGTGCTGGGATGAGGATCTGGGGTGGGTAGCAGGGGATTGGTGATTTTGTTTATTGTGCTGGATCTCATCATGTATGCTTAATCGTGATGGTATGTTTTGACGAACAAGACTTGGCTGCAATTCAAAAGCGCCTCCTTATATCCAATTTCGTGTGGACATGTGTATAAGCAGGAGTGGCTGCTGAATTGTTCATTAACCAAATTAATTCCTTTTTTGACAAGTTATGGAAATTGCCAGAGGAATTAGAGCTGGAGTTTGGTGATGCCTCATGGCAATCATGCAGGGTTTGGTTTATTTAATTGCAATTAATAATGTTAATACAAGTAGATTCTCTCATTGCCAAATAATTGTCCAATTTTCATTCATTTTTTGCTTATAACAGCGAGGATAAATGATTTTTTTTATTCTATATTTTTTTTTATCATAATTGTTGATCTTCCATCAATAAACAAAAGAAAAAAATAACAGGACCCACCACATTTAAAGTTGCACGACATTCTAAGGCCCTGTTTGGTACACCGTATTAAGCACCGGATAGTACTAATAATATGGTGTACGGTGTTTGGTGCCGTTTGGATTAAATAGGCACCAGATTAAATAATCCAGGCCTACCTTTTTTACCCGGTGTTTACCTGCTTCGTTATACAGTCCAAATTCACCGTATAACTTAGTCGGCCTCGTCTCTTCCTCTCCGCTCGTTCTCACTCTGGCTCTCCGCTCGCGAACTCGAGCCACTCTCTCTCGCCTTCCCTTGGCGTCGTCGTCCTCCCCGTCACCTTCTCTCGCCATCACCGTCCCCGTCGCCTTCTGTCATCGCCATCCCCGTTGCCTTCTGCCATCGCCTTCCCCGTCGCCTTCTGCCATCCCCTTCCCCGTCGCCTTCTGCCATCACTGTCGTCCTCCCCGTCACCTTCTCTCGCCATCGCCGTCCCCCGTTACCTTATGCCATCGTCTTCCTTGTCACCTGCAACTGCCGTCGGGGAAGAAGAAGAAGAAGAAGAGAGAGAGGAAGGGAGTTTGGGGGCGCGGCTGAGAGATCTGGGTTTCATTATTTGGGATTCTTCTGTAGTAGGGGAAGAAGAAGGGAGAGAGAGGGAGGGAGTTTAGGGGGTGCCGAGAGATCTGGGAACCAGATTTCAGTTGTGTGTGTGTGTGTGTGTTTTTTTTTTTTTTTTTAAGTTTAATTTTTTTTTTTAAGTTTTCCTCCTATCCTATATAATACCAAACACTGTATAAATCATACGATCATTAATCCGATACTGCATCAAACGCCCGACTAATTTAGTCAGTACTGTCCGGTGACTATTTATCATATCCGATAGAAATAGTCAGTACAATCCGAGCTGCCAAACGAGGCCTAACAGTCTCATTCACATGCTTGGGATTTCACCCCACTCAAAATGAACATGGGCCCACCCCGATCCCTCTACTATAGGGATTGGAGTTGTAGCATATTGGAAGCTACGACGTCCTTAAATATGAGGACACCATCCCGATCCCTCTACTTTAGGGACTGGAGTTGTAGCATATTGGAAGCTACAACGTCCTTAAATATGAGGACATACGGTGATGAGGACAAGTATTGGAGATGTTTTAAGATTTTCAGGACTGTAATGCGTATAAAAGAAAGAATCAAAATCCTTGACTGAAATGTTGTATATAAATAAAAGTTTTTTTGGTTAATTACCAATATAATATGCAAGTAAATTTTGAGAGTTTTACAGTTTTGAATAGATCATTTAATTTGGCATTAATTCACTAAACCTTCAACATTGGAATATATTCAAGGACCACAATGAGAAAATGAGATGGAGAGCAAGATTGCGAACAAAATTACTTAAACACCCTCACTCACATCGTCCACTTGTGAGTTATGAGCTGTCGCCCTTCCCATGCTCACGTGGGTTTGAAATTATAGGAAACCACTTCCTCACGCTATTAATTCCCACGCGCTTTGCTACCCTTCCTGCTCTCAATCTCTCTCTCTCTCTCTCTCTCTCTCTCTCTCTCTCTCTCTCTCTCTCTCTCTCTATCCCTTTACCACCTTTCTTTTTAGCAATCTCCATTTGCCTTTCACTCGACGACAAAATTTGTTCACGTGCCTTTTTTTTTGTCATGAACAAGTGATTGGTTCTTTACGTGAGTGAGATGTTTTAGATTCGGTTATCATCAAATGAGAATTTAAATCACATTATTACTAATTTATTGTAGGATTAGTGCACCACTTCTTATTAATCTAAATAATATCGTTTGTTTAAAAATTTAAAAAAAATATTGATGCTCTTTGATTATTTATCAATAATACATATTCCACGACTTTGAAAAAAAATCCAAGACAACTTTATGCCGGATGAATTTGTATTCGACATTGATTTCTCATCTTTATTGTTCTCGGCCATATGGTTTTCGTTGTCATTCAGATTTTCGTTGTCATTTTGGGTCGGCTTGATTTGGTTGCTGTTCCACAAAAATACCATTGCAATTTTAATGACGCCTTTGAGACTATTCAATATCTTGGTTAGGCGGTCATTGAAAAAGAAACGAAGAAAGGTCATGTGCATTATGGCTTTGGATTCTAACATGCAATTTGGTGGCATTTGTCCTTCGAAAGCATTTGGGCCATGTTGTATTCAGTGACTGCCTAGAGACAGCTTGATTTTCTCAAACCATTTGGCTACACAACCCGAAGCTTAAGAAAACTGGGTGTAAACTAAATGTTTGGATCCAATATTACACTAGCAACACTATGCAATCGAGGCCGTTTAATCAACAGAGTTTTAGGGGTCAATAGCTCTAAGAATGAAGTGATTTTTAATAACTTATTCAAAATATTATCAATGGTTTTTATCATGATGATATCTTGGAGTTTTTATTACAAATATTTTGACAGCAACAAAAACAAAGCTGATAGACTCCTTTCTCCAACACAATTACAGTAGGGGGAGGAATGATAGACTCTTTTGGGACATGTGCTGCTTTGAGGTTTATGGGCAGCTGATTATTTTGATTAAAAATATAGGAGTCGTGGCATATGAGGAATTAAGGATAAGAAGACGGTGTCCAACTGGAGGAAATTAGCCACGTGTGTTGTCTTTCATTAATGTCATGCATGCATGAGATAAAGAGGAGATGAGGATAGGTTAATATTACAACGGATAATACTAGGTAGACCAAAGTTGCAAACAATAAAAAAAGCTCATTCAACTCAACAAACACCTCAACGGTCCATGTGAAGCCCTCGCTCTATGGGAAACCTTCTCACAGCTCTAACAAAATACTAATTACCCCAACCTTTCCTCAACACACCTTTAGTTTACATTGGCAATAGTGCTTCTGGTTTATTGATTATCTATCCAAGTCTCAGCAGGTGATGGGTCTTGATTTTATTGTCAAAAGAGATCATTTCATTAGCTTCCCATCAGAGTAACAGGTTCTATGATCGTTATTCCCATGTGTATTTCAGAGTTCGACATTCAGACGGCTGAACAACATTCACCATAAAGACACTCATCGTCTCTAAGTATCTTTGTCCATACAGCCTGATTCGGCGCACTTATATTTTCACAAATATAGTTGAACCTGGTGCAAAAGATCCTAGACTTAATAGTGAATTGAATAACCTTGTCTTCATGTTCTAGTCACTTAGTGCAGAGTTAGCTAAGCATTCAACACCACACTGCCACATCTATCCTACTCGATCGACCGAGCTGGGTCGCGAGTTGGCACGCCTGCATCAACAAGAAGGACGTAGGTAGCTCAGTAGTTACTCGACCTGTGTGACATGTAGCCCTTGTTATTTCTAGGGTCAATATCTTGGTCTACTTTCTCGTATGTCATCTTCATTTTCTAATGTTAGTTGAAGGATCAAACTATCTAATTTTTAGGTAACTATTTAAAAATATTTTATGTAACAAATTTATTAAATTAATAATTATTTAACTATCAATTGACATTGCTAATTTCAACATTAAGTTAGAAACATTGTTCGTCTATTTATTCAATAACCATTAGATAACTAAACCATTTCAAATTTAGTTTTCCTTTTGGGTAAAGATGATTTGTATAGGTTGACCTAGAGAATAATTGGTCCGGATAATCGTGCAGGATTGTATAATGAGAAAGAAAGTTGATAAAGTAGAACGAAAAAAGTTTAAATGAGATGGTTGCCAACATTTTCCAAATTAAAATATGCTCATTTTCAATTTTTTGTGTAGATTTTATCATTTACAAGTATAAAATCTATAGATGAACTAGTATTTGGTTTAGTGGTAATTGTCTCGTTTGGTTGAAAATGTTAAATGTTTATGATTAGTTTGATACTCATATGCTTCTAGCCTATTGAGGATCCTGAGTCTCTGGATTTACCTTCTATTTTTACATGCATTTATACTCATCTTGGCCCTTCGCTTTATCTAACGTAATTTAATCCTCCCACTTTAAATTTAGATTAAAATCCCCTTCGCACCACCTCTCCTCCATTATCCCTTCTCTCTTGCCGTCTTCTCCCTCTTCTGTAAAATCACAAATCATAAAATGATGGATGCAGTGCAGGAAGGTAAGCTCAGTTCATCCTACTTTCTTAGGCTACGAATTCTCCATTTGGACGATTACGAAACAGTTGTTTAAGGCTTTAAGCTTTCCGACTACTTTGGCATTATGCGCGGGACGAAAAGCTGGGGAACGATAAGGATAGATTTTTAGTGTGATCGGAATACGGAATGGTACACCATGTGTCACTATACAAATGGTGGGATATGTGCTTTAAAAAGTTAATAACTTAAATATTAAAATTTTCCACCACTTAAATATTAATACGTGGTGTACCACTTGTGTTTTGGTCATAATGAAAATTTTCTTGAACGGCCAGAGAGAAAGACTCGCAGTGAGATAGATTAGTGTGCTAATTAAGGTGCAAAACGTGTATTCGGTTCTAACCTGGCGTGGATTGATTTAGTTCATTAGATTAATTAAATGGTAAATGTGTGTAAATTCACGGAGGCTAAATGCAAAGACTCGAAATCCTGCTATATATATCTTTCTTATACTATCCTTTCATTTAAGTCATAAACAAATGGATAATACTGTCCTCCTTTCTTAATATCATGTCATCATTTCACCGTATAATAAGGATTTATAAAAACTCTTCATTCTTTTTATCATCCTTTAAAAATTATCTATAACAAAATTCATTTGATCTAGGAACTGCATAGACATCCATATATATGTATATATATCTATATCTATATATGTCAAAAAATAGTTATGGTATCAAGTAATGAATCGTCAATTTTTTTATTCACAAATGATAATTGAACTATCTTTAAATTGAATAAATTTTTCTAGTGATGATCTTGCAATGAGAGCACTTCCACCCCATCAAAATCTGCCCAGCACCTAGTGAAAAAATTGCCCAGCACCCTATTTTTGTGCTCCAGCCCGCCCACTTGCCTGGCACCCAGCCCATGCCAGGCAAGAGCCCAGCCCAAAATTGACAGACCCATTCCCCGGTCAAACAAGCTGGCGCGTGCAGCCCAAACGCTCGCAAGGAGAGTAGCCGACAAGGCTACTGCAGAACTGCAGCCTGTCGGGCTGCTTTTCAGAGACCCATGATGCAGGGCGACGTGGCTCACCTCATGCCGTTGGATTTCCAACGGCTAGTTATTCTAGACCGTTGGATTTCCAACGGTAAAAAAAATTTGAATTTTGTTTTTAACGTGGACCGTTGATCTTTGATCCAACGGTCCACAGTTTGTCAGCCAAAAAGCAAAAAAAAAAAAAAAAAAAAAAAACCCAACGGTCAGAAATATGACCGTTGGCCAGGTGTCTCATTATGGGCTGTTGGATTTCAAATCCAACGGTCCAAATTAATTATAACATTAAAATTAATTAAAAATTCTTTAAAAATACAAAAAAAATTTGAAAAAATACAGAAATTTTTTTTATAAATACCTAACAGTTTTTAGAACTTTATGCAAATAAACTTAAAAAAAAATTACATAACTCACCAAATAAACTTAAAAAAAACACACCAAATAAAAATACATAACCTCCACCATATAAACTTAAAAAAAACACACTAAATAAGATTACTTAAACAAAATACAACACTAAATAAGATTACTTAAAAAAACACCAAAAAATCATATCCGAAATTAAAACTATTTTTTTATTATTATTTTATAAAAAAATTTAATAATATTTGAAATGCGCTGGGTGCCAGCACATTTTGTAGGGGTGGAGATCGTTTGGGCCAGCGCATTTTTAGACTAGGTGCCAGCGCATTTTTTTTAGGGGTGGAGATGCCTTGGCCTATTACTGTTCATTGGAGTCTGTTACTGTTCATTTGAGTGGATAAATGCGCTGAGCGCTGGCACCCAGTCTTAGGGGTGGAAGTGCTCTGATAGTAAAGAGAATGAATGTTTCGATCATAGCGTTTTAACGATAAAATAATGTCCCAGTAATAGAGAATGAGGACTTTCTTCTTTCTCGCAGTTCCCGAGTGTATTAATTTTATCCTGGATACATTCGAAATTGCTAAAGAAAAGTTACAAAATCTATAACATTTATAGGATTTACTTCCCACGTGAATCAAATTTGAATAAAAAATAGAGTAAATTGTAGCAATGGTTCTTTAACTTTAACTTAATTGGAGCAATGATCCATCAATTAAAAATCTATTACCATTGATCTCTTAACTCATCAAAACGTGCAGCTATGGTCCCTCAACTAAAAATTCATTACTATTGGTCTCTCAACTTAAATCCAACTGGAGAAATAATCCATCAACTATAACCCAATTGGAGCAATGGTCCCTCAACTTTAACCTAATTGTAGCAATGGTCCTTCCAACATAACTCGTTTTGACAAAATTTTGACGAAATTGACGAAAATGACCATAGCTACACGTTTTGATGAGTTGAGAGACCTTAATTGTAGCAATGATCATTCCAACATAACTTATTTTGACAAAATTCTGACGAAGTTGACAAAAATGACCATAGCTACATATTTTGGGGAGTTGAGGGACCAATGGTAATGAATTTTTAGTTGAGAGACCATTGCTCCAATTTGATTAAAATTAAGGGACTATTGCTACAATTTACTCCAAAAAATAAATAGAGAAATCTATATCATTCGTAGCACATCCCAAGATCAAGATAAAAAGCAATCACCTACCCACACTTTCCCTAGCAAAAAGCAACTACATGTCCTCCTCAACTTTCACATTTGATAACCTTAAATATTTAAATCGGTACATTTGTCTTAGTGAGTGATATGTTGATAATGTCTTTTTGCTCAACTTCAACTTAGGCTTCTATTGCACTTGTCATTTTTTGACGTACAACAATATTCAGAGCTGATGATTCGAACACAAATTGAGTGGAATATTACTATACTTAGTCAAACTACTCTTTTCGTTTTCTTTTCAAAAAGATTAGTCTCACTATGCGATCTAATAAACTATGTATCTAGAAAACTTGATATGTGTGTTTGAGAGATCGTTGTAATCTATAAGACAAAATTTATACTTATTGATTGAATAGTTGAAGAACAATTTATATAGATCAAAACACTACGTAACAATGAAACTATTCTATATAAATCTTTCTCGCATAATTGGAAGTTACTAATCATTTGATCATCTCTCTCCTCTTTCGAAAACGTTTAAAAACATGATTTGATCATCTCTCTCTCTTTCGAAAACGTTTCAAACATGTTTTTAATAAAACAAGATATTTGTCCCATAGTCGCTGGTCAAAATCATAAAAAAAATATCTGGATATGAAAAGGGCAGAGTTGTCAGTGAACAAAACCCCAAAAACAAAAAAAAATCTAACGAATCATTTTACTAATTTTTGGTAGTTAATTAGTAATTACTCAGCACCGATAATTCTAAAGATGGTATGTGCCACGCGTTTCTAAAGCGCGTCTGATCAACACGATTCTTCTTCGGCGGGGCATGCATGGCTAGCGAGCGCGGTAGCGCCGATGTCGGGGGTCTTGGCAGCTTTCCTTCTCATCCTACCCGGCGATTTGGGAAACGGATTGTGTGCTCTCATGTACTCCCTATATCAGCGGTCTGTCTTAATAATTTTTTTATTTTTTGGGCTTATTTTTGTTACATTTCCTGAAACTTTATTTTGATCTCACTTTATCTTTATAATTCAAAGGTTATGACTTTACCTAATGAAATTCAAAACCTAATAAGATTATGCCACGTGTGTGATAAATTTGATTATAAATCTCCATTATGCGTTGACATTCAACAATTAGAAAATATTAAATTTAAAAGAAATTGAAGAGATAAAAAAAATTGATTAGCAACCACACCCAATCAAACTCACATAAGAAATTAATAGATATAAGACAATGTGGAGCAAATTTTAAGTTTTACAGATATAGACGACTTTCAAGTTTCGGGGGCAAATGGGATCAAAATTGAGGGGCAAAGTGGAGCAAACTTTGAGTTTCAAGGAGTAAAGTGACAACTTTTGAGTGACATAAAACAAAATGAGATTAAAATCGAGTTTCGGTGGCGTAGCTATTTATTTACACCTAGCCTATCGTATAGACCACTTTAGGTGGTTTCGACTCGTGTGCAGGATCTGATTGATGACTTATAGATTCAACCGTACAGGTCACATTAGGTGACTCCTGCTGATATGGTATTTTATATCATTCATTTCATCTAGCTTACTGATGCGTTATTGAGATGATAGACATGGCATACACTTGATGTTTCATTACTGTCGAGCGTGATTCTTCTACACTTATGTAGTACTATTTTTTTGTGAAATTATATGGGTTTTACGGTGAGGGGTTACTACTTTTGGAAAGTTAAATGGTTTTGAAAAGCTTTATTTTTTCCCACTCATGTTTTTTGTTTTGCGCCCCTCCAGGTTCTAGATAGAAGTTCGTGCTGGTGGCTCGCGAGGACTCTACGGCGGTTCTGACAGATATCCATCTGAGTAGGGTTTCTTTCATATTCTGTATAATTAATAATTAGTCTTCTAGACCGCACTCTGATACCTATGCTCTGGTTGTATGTATATCTATACCCTAAACACCTTTACGAGTACCTATATACTTATCTACTGTAGGATAACTAGTTGGTTTTTATTTACCCTCATTTTCACTTCACTATCACTTCCGCACCGCGCACATGGTTACGTCACCTTCACGTGACGGCCAGCATGCCTCGATCGAGGTCGGGGTGTGTCATGAGAGATAAAAAAAAGATGTGTGGATCGCACCACCCTATTTTAATCTGTTTGTTCACATAAAACTATAGAGGCAACTAAATACATTTGTGTGCTATTTTTTGTGTGATATGTGATTTTAATCTGTTTGGTAATCTAATCTAATGTTAGTTTCCGTTAGTACTTCATCAAAGATGATTCTTGAGTACACGAAATCATTTTATAAATTGTTTTAAATTAGTGATTTGGCCACAAAATTAACATGTTATACAATTACATATATTCACATGAATAATATCTAACCGTTGAATGATGATTGTTTTAAATACATGTAAGAATTGTAGCCACTCAGTACTATGATCTGGTGGTATTCCTCTTCACTTAGAAGTGAGAGGTCTTAGGTTCGAATCTCGTGGATGGCGAATTCGATACCAAATTAGGTTGCCCATTGTGTAGCTTAACCGAACTTCTCCTTCTTTTAGTGTATAAAAATATCGATGTACTAAAAAAAAGAGTATTGTAGTTAAATTAGTATGTGACCTTTGGAATGTGGGGTACTTGTATTATAATTTTATAATTTTGGCTTCTAGCTTATGTATCATGTACATATCTTTATATGTTAAATTAGTAGAAGGATCCTTTATTTAACCAGATGTAGCAAAATATAGATAAATGCACTAGACCTAAACATAAAAACTTAATTAATTTTTTATTTCAACTCAATAAACACAATTCATAATTCATTCTACTAAACTTACATGAGTGGAGTTTCTAGAACTTTATCATCTAATTGATAATTTTTTTCTTCCACGATAATTTAAAAGAAGCACACCAGCCATCAAATTAACAAGAATACAAGCAACCAAATACACCAGCCCAGCACTTATTTTAATTTTATAATTAAACAAGAAAAACGATGATTAAGTGCATAATTTAATTTAATTAGGAGATGAGGGAGATGCCACTGCTGAGCAAATCATTGGCCAAAATTTGGTTTGCAGCCTCAGAAGGATGAAAGCCATCCCAAAAGACATACTCAGACGCATTGGCGCAGGTCCCAACTGACTCTGCATTGCACAGTATTGCTGTTTCTACCAGCCCTGTTCCACAGCAAGCCTTCCTTGCCTCCGCAAACCCTGTCAATATCAGTCACTAGTAAGGCCGACAATTGTGTCCATGGGTCGTGTTCGTCTCATTGAACCGTCAACCCAATTTTGTGTTCGAATTTTCGAATTTTCGAATTTATCCATTTATATTGTATCTTATGGGCCCAACAAGAAAAACTAACCAAGAATTAATTGATGTGACAGATTATATAATGATCTTCTTCTAGAAATAATTGAGGTTAATTAAAAATATAACTACATTATCTTACTACTTTAGTTCGTCATCATCTAGTAGTATTTTTTACTTTCAATGCTACAAGCCTACAAATGCAGGGCCTCACTCTGAGGAAAGCCAAACGAGGCGGTCACCTTGGGCACCACATTGAACGGGAGACCAAACATTGTTTAGTGTAGTACTAAAATTTAAGGAAAACTAATGAAAATGATTTGAAAACTTTGAGTTTTAACGATAAGGAAAAAATAAATGATAAAATGAATAGTACTAGAACTGACTTTTTAGTGTAAAAATATGATTTTGTTTTATTAAAATGAACAGTACCGGAAACTTTTCGTTAAAGTTCGCTAAAATTTATTATTATCGCTCATGCTAGCATATTGTGTGTTAAGCTGCAAAGGTCGTCCCTAGATCCATTTTGAAAGAGAAGTCAAATTTTATCGTTTCTGTCCCTTCGATTTACTTTAAGAAGTTTTGTTTAAGCTAATTTTGGTGCATGGCTAACTTTAAACCAAATAAAGGCTCTTCGTTTCACGTACCATTTTCGGCAGGCTTTGTGACAAGGTCATAGAGCGGTTGGTAGATATCAAGGACGACCACCTTGAGACCAGAGAGGTCATTTTGCAAACTCTGAGATGTGGCATTGAGCTTGTTATTGAATGAGATTGCATCGTTGTTGAGTTTATCCACGCACTCATTGCTGTGCGACCCAAATATGGTGATGGCCGCCGGCAGGCATCCAAGTGGCGGCAATGTGGTCACTCCGATTCTCCTTGCTCCCAGTGCATACAGATTCTGTAACAAACCATTTTCATTAGTTTCTTGATGGTTAGGGTTTACAGTAATTCTCACCATTTTTAGTTACTATACTTCATAAGATAATTGAAGGACAAACGACAACATTGGAAGAGGTTCAATGATTAATGAAAGGCTATGCTATCGTTTCTGGTCAAAAAAAAAAAAAGGTAAGAAACGAGGCTTTAGTTTGCTGTTGGCTTGAATTGGGTCCAAATTGAAATCTGTTAAGAGATTTTTCTCTTTATTTTCAGTATTAGAAGAGGTTCAATTTCGAATCTCCTCTTCCTGTCCTTTAATCAAAAGGTATGGAGAAGAATTGTGATCTACCTGAATGAATGTTGCATAAGATTGCATGAGAATGTCAGAGAACTGGTTGGGCGTATAGGCCTTGTAAAGAAGAGGATCAATGTAGTAGTTCTGAAGAAAGTCACTGCTCCCAGCACCAACAAGATAGATTGCATCAGAAATTATTGAAGTAAAATTGGCTTTATTTGCTGCTGCAATTCCCACCACCTTGTTTTGGTATTCCTTGTAGTACTCCAGCTGCTGATGTAGTGAAATTGCATCCTGCATGCAAACACCAAGATTTGTACAAGAAAAATTATAAAATCATACGACAGTGTTCATGTGTGAGAAATTAGAAGATCTTCTAATTAGTTAAAATTGCAATTGTTTCTTTCTTTTTACATATAATTTTGCTGTATACTCATAATAGCCAGAACCAGCTGAGCCAAAATTGGCACCAATCAACAGGTTTTTTCCATTGGCTTCTTTGCTAAGATAAGCTGGAGGGTAAGAAGTAAATCCAAGGTTTTCAGCTGCAGTCAAAGAAAACAAACCAAGAAAAAAAACAATTAGTGGACTAAAAAAATATTGTCTAAAAGGAGACTTGAGAAATGCATGCTAATTCTAAGATATAACTAGTTCCAGATGCGAGTTAGGCTAATTAGTGAGTTGGTTAGCGAATGCAATGTACCAATTCTCTTGCACATAAGTTTGAATATTTCTTTCTGTAAATTAAAGCAGATTAGAATATAAAAATACCAGTTAAGTCTGAAGCAAGCTTTCCATTGCAGAACCTCCCAGTTGGCTTGTGATTGACAAAGTCTCTTCCATAAGGAGGGAAGTTGGCTTTGATCACGGTGTAGAGGTGGTTGTTGTTACCAGCATCCACAACTGAGTCCCCAAATATGAACATTGCAGGAACCAAAGGCTGCCCATTTGCCTGCAGAGAAAGTGCTATAATCACAAGAAGAAAAGGAACTAATGATCCCATTTTCTTTCTCATCAGAAGTGGGATGGGGGATTTATGAAGAGCTTTGAAACAAATATATATACATACATACATATATATATATATATTATTACAGTGGAATGTTTAACATTGGAGTGTGAATTTGCTCATAGGCTATGAGTTGGGCGATTTAGAAGTGCTAAACAGATTACCTAATTGGGGATACCAACCACCAATATATTTAATTAGGGAGAAGGAAAAACCAAACTCACCCTCTTGAGATTATAACAGACACACAACTTTCTAGGGGTAAAAAAGTCTTTTGACTCCAAAATTCTTGCATGTTATCCACGTATAGGACTACCCAAAATCAATTTAACTGCAGAATAAAGGGGGTGGTTCGTGGAGTGTCTTAATGAAGTGTGTTCTTCGAGCTGTCATAGCTTCTAATACACATTGGCATGCAGCTGAATTATATAGACATACATACAGCTGCAAACCAGTTGCAGGCCATTTCTTTTGTTCTTTCAGTTTTGTATTGTGTGCCATATTATCAATTTCTATGGCAGTTTCTCAATCACTTTCAAACCCCCATTGTCGAATTCAATTGTCTTTGAACTTTACAACATCTGAATTACACGGCTTTTCAGACTCGGTGTTTGCAGGCACCTGTCGTAGCTATAATTTTTGTTCTTTTTAAATTCAATTTGGAAGCCAACTTGGTCTTTGTTAATTGTTGCAAGCAGCAATATTTTCAATGCAGACAAAGACGTTATTTTAGTAAATGTAATAATTTCAGCTCATTGATAAACCAAATCCAAAATTAAAGAGAGGTAAGAGAAGATTGCAAAAAACTAATATTCATACCCTATAATTGATGAACCAAAACCCACCAACATTATTAAACTCAAGATAAGAAGAAGAACCACATACAGCTACACTTCAATTTATGTCTCATATAAAAATTAAGCCCCACATTATGACTCGTGAATATCTGGTCGGAGCATTGGAAAACGAATTAGGAACATGTAAGTAAATCATATTTAGAAAAATCTTTTAGAAATTGAAACACACTTCGGGGTTAATAAGACAATATTTGGGATATTTAGCTTAAAAATACGTATATGTTGTAAATATTATTATTCTATGAATGTGACTGTATAAATTTAGTTTAGGAATCCCAATAGGATTTGGAGACCAACTTCTCATAAGCTATATTACTTATAAGACAAGAAAACTCATTATGATTAATATAAATAAAAACATAAAATCAGGGTCACGGTGAAACACATTTTCACTTATATTTAAGTTATTCTCTCTCTCCCTCTCCCGTCGCTCTCTCTCACCCAGTTTACAACAGTTCAAATAACTTTTTTTTTTTGTCGAACAGTTCAAATAACTTAAAATAACTCAAGTTTGTTGGGCCGAAGCTAGCCCGTTTAGCGGCTTATCTAATGCAACAACAATTGTAAGGTCTCATTGTTTGTCTCAAATTTATAATCAAACCCTAGAGCATCAGCCAAAGCCTTGAACTTGTTTATATCAGAGCTTGCAACATGTAAACCGACCAACGCATCCGCACCACTTTCACCCTGGTAAGATGAAAACACAAAGGAAAAAAAATTAGCCTTGTTCAACAAGATTACAATAAGTAAATGGATTGTCATCACAACAGGTACAAACCCGTCCACTGTAATGGAACAAGCTTATGTTCCAAAGGGGACTGAAAGCATCTAAGCACTTCAATAAAGCACCTGGCCTCGCTGGAATGGCAAACTGGCAAAGGATCTCATTTTCGATAGAGGACGATCGACCTCCCACCTGAAGCATATACCGGAAACTTATGGCATCAAAATCTTAACTGTGGACCATTTTGGAGAGGCAAATAAAGGAAACAAAATATGGACGTGTCATTTCATAAATCTCATGTTATACATATGTATAGATACATATATATCACATCATTACATGGGACCTGGGTTGATAGATAGAAGAAAGAAAAGCAAAAAAAAAAAAAAAAAACTGTTTGCAGGGGTAATTTTGGTTATAACAAAAGTTTAAACATGACAGAGAGAACTAACAAGCCTCAACATATCATTACTCATCAAATTTTGTTCATGTTTTTGCATCGATTTGATGCTTTTAAAACCCGAGAGATACAATTTCAGAATGAAAAAAAGAAAAAAAAAGGTGAGGAGATTGATTACCAAAAATTGCATATGATCTTTAACTAGTTCCTTATTTGTCAGGTTAACAGTCAGTAGTTGAGCCGACTTCATCCGATCCAACATTTCTTCCAACTCCAAAACAGTTTGAAAGCCAACACTGCAACATATATATGACCATAGAGACTCAATGAATATGTGGAACAATTGTACTGCAAACTTTTTTAATGTTGGATTTAGTTGAAAACAATATTTTGAACGACAAACTTTAATGTTAATAACATCATTTTCTAATTTATGAATATTTCTTACGGTACTGAGAGAAAGAAACATTAAGGATTTTCTTTACAAGAACACGAAGTTAATGAGTAAGAGGTCCTTGCCTGTACAGAATAAGGCCACTTTCTTTTTTATCATCGTATCTGTAGCTTATCTCAAGAATATTCATTGGACCAACCTGCTAGTCAAATGTTGATATAAGTAGGGTTCAGAATTGATGAATCAATGTTTTTTTCCCTTATGATAATGAAAGGAAGAGGTTGTTTTGAAATACCAGTTCACAAAACTGTTTGAAGCTTCCACGCTTTTCTGGAACAAATGTTGCAAGGAAAGCTTCGCGTCTCCTACCAACATCGGCTAGTTGAGATACCAATCTTAGTCTGTCAAAGTTCATGTTAGCTCCACTACTTATAGCAACAACATTTTCACCCTTCAGTCCATAATATTTGCAATATGCTTCTGCTCCAGCCATGGCTACAGCCCCTGCCGGTTCAAGTATGCTCCGTTTTTCCTCAAACATATCCTGCAACAGAAGCACACGAACTAAAATACAACTAAAGTAGTAGATTGGAAATCTCTAAACACAGTCTAAGTAGAAGATATTAAAATAAAACATGATTAGTTGAAACTTTAATGAGTATAAATTAAGATAAAATTAAGACTCACTTTTATTGATGCACAAACGACATCGCGACTAACAAGAACTACTCCATCAATGAGTTCTCTGCATAACCGAAGCGTTTCTTCCCCTACCTTTTTTACTGCTATTCCATCTGCAAATCCTCCCACTTTCTCCAACATAATTCTCTGACCATGATGTATGGAGAGTGCCATTGCGTTTGCATCGGATACCTCTACCCCAATTATCTTGACCTGCATGATTATGAAACCAATTAAGTCATGCAATCACCAAAGATTAATTGCGGATGAGCATCTTGATAAATGATTATGATTTCACATAAGAGGCTAGGATTGAGTGTGTGAAGACAGATCATTACATTGAGCATCAAATAATACACATTTAAAAGGAGATGGATATATTGACAATAAAAAACACTATCTTATTAACACATGCCAACACATGCTACGTAATTCATTAGGCCAGATACATATCTTACACACACATATACAAATTCCACACATACATCTACCACACATACATATACGTCCTAGTATGAAATTCTGAAATCATTTCAAAAACATTGCAAACCTTGGATAGTTGTCCAATAACTTAGTGGATAGGGTGTTGGATTTTTACTCATACATTTGGATTTGAAACTTTCCCTCCCCTAAATTAGTATAATAGTTTCTCCCTCTCCCTCTCCCTCTCCCTCTCCCCTTAATAACAATTTTTTTTTTTTTTTTTTTTGAAAAAACACAAACCTCGGGGCGAACTCTCTTGACATAGGAAGCAATTCCAGCTATAAGTCCACCACCACCAACAGGCACAAAGATTGCATGCAATGGACCTTGAATTTGACGCAGAATCTCCATTCCTATAGTTCCTTGGCCAGCTATGACATCTGGGTGGTCAAAAGGGTGCACAAATATTAAGCCTTCATCTTTAGCCCTTTGTTGTGCATATGCTTGGGCTTCATCATATGAGTCACCCACAAGCACTACTTGTCCACCTAACTTCTCCACTGTTTTCCACTGAACAGAAAATTGAGGAAAACCCAAAATCAGATTCTTGATAATTAGAGAATTACATTTTAGTCAAAAACTAGATTAGGATAACTCTTCACTTTAGTCTATGAGATTTGAAATAAAAGTGGTTCTTGAGTTTGTCCACCATCAATGCCCATTCCGTGAAACATATATGTTAAATAAGGACTAAAATGACAAAGTAACCTCAACCTAATAAACAATGGGCCAAAATGATTTGACATAATTTACGGATATTTTTGTCATTTTGGTCTTATTTAACGGAGATTTTTCATGAAATTACCAAAATAATTGACAACGGACAAACTCATGAGCATTTCTACCGATTTTAAATCTCAAGTACCAAATTGAAGAGTTATACCAACCTCAGGGACTATTTTGGCTAAAAAAACATTATTAAATTTGTAAAACTTGTGTGTTTGAGAGAGAGAGAGAGAGAAAGAAGATGTCACACTTTGATTTCAGGAGTTGTAATGGGCATGACAATCACAGCAGTGCAACCAAGTTTTTGTGCTGATAGTGCAACTCCTTGAGCATGATTCCCTGCTGATGAACAAATAACACCCATTGCCAATTGTTTCGTGGAAAGCTTTGCCATCATATTGTAAGCTCCTCGAATTTTAAAGGAGAAAATCTGCATGCATTATCTACTACCTCAATTAGATTCTTTTAGTATTAAACACACAGAGAAAAAAAGAAGAAGGTATTTTTATTGAAATTTTAGGAAGTTGTACTAGTAGTAACTTCGTTTTAGTCAGACATACCATTTATATTAGTCGTTGGTTGAATGTTTTTAATGGCACCTAATAAAAGAAGGCTCTATGCAGCACAACTCTTAGCCATCAGATTTCTTTTGAACGGTTTAGATTAAAAGGAGGGGTTGGGAGGGAACAGAAATAAAAAGGGAGAGAATCCAAGTCCAAAAAATGTAAACCTAATATGACATTATTGGACCGAAACACTAATGTGGCAATAAACTCATTCTATGTAAGACCTTTTCCTACTTAGGGCCTTTGTGTCCAGCTTGCCTAATATATAGGTTTCAAAGATAAATTATTCATATTAGTTATAATTATTCTTGTCTCTAACAAGATGTCGTGAACTGTTGTGGCAAAAGAATCTAGGTAGGACTTACTGTAATTTAGTCCGCTGGGACATGTGCGAATTTGTACTGCCTATCAAGCCAGAAGCCAAATATATAGTCGCTGTTGTTTTTGTTTTAAATAATACCTAACAGAAATAGAGTATATATACCTGTCTGCATAATTACACTTCTATTATTTGTTTACCTAACGAACCAATAATAAAGTATTTGGTTCAACGCTATAATCGTGCTTATATATATGTACTATGGTTTAAAGATCCGTATTAGAAGATATTTTTTAAGTTGTTTTAAGATTCATAAAAGAAAAAAAATCTACCATCCACTGCCACTCTATCATGTAATCTTTTATCGGGTGGAGGTGACGAAAGTTGAGGTTCTACAAATTGGCAATATGGAGAGTAACTCAACTCACTTATAAACTCATGCAAGGTCTCTCCTCTCATCACCATGAGATTCAGTCTCAACAGGAGAATACATACTATAGAGTTCTGTAATACTTCAAATGGATTATAAACGACTTAATAGCACTCAAACTGTGAACTTGACAGCGTATTATTTTCTGGATACAAACGATAGTAAGAAAAGGAGAACCATGCATAGAACCTCATATGTAGGATGAATCTCCTAACAACTTGATATACAAGCCCCTCGAAGCACCGTAGAAATGATTATTAAAACCGAACTCTATGTACTGATGTTAGTTTAGAACAAAAATTATTAGTGAATCCATATTTTTCGGTTAACCTATTCCGACATAGAAAAGAGTGATGACTAATTCACTAGACCCTCTGACATAGCGTGGACTAATTGAATGACACTAGACCAAATGGTTACAACTAGCAGAATGCATACGAGGAAATATCATGTGCCAAATGCAAAACTAAACAAAAGGAAGAATATTCTCACAGGTTGTAGGTCCTCTCTCTTGAGCCAAATATTAACATGAAGCTTCTCAGAGAGCTTGGAAGCATAGTCCAACGGAGACTCAATGGCAACATCATAAACTTTAGAGGTCAAAATCTTTGTCAAGTAACTCATGGCATCGTGAATATCATCACTACTTCCTTCTCCTTCCAATAACTTATCAGGCACTGCTCCAAGAAACCCACTCTCGTACTGTAATGTCTCCGGCGCCACTATCTTCAACTCCTGCGGTGTCATTTTGGAAGGGACTGAGTGATAGTTTGGGAGGTTTGATAGAGATTACTTCAGCAGCTGGATTTGTTAGTATAGCAGTGGTGATGCATGGTGATTGGTTTTTTATGAGGTGTGGGAAGGATGTTGATGATGAACTATGCAGCCGTACGTTTGTACGGAACAGAGGTGAGGAGGGTGAAGGAGTCAGGCTGCAGAGAGTCTCCATCTTTATAAAAAAAAAGAAACAGAATGAAGAAGAGAGACAGACGAATTAATAGAAGAAGAACTAATGCTACTGTGTTTGTATATTTGAGAAGGATTTGGGACCTTTGGAGAGTTGGTGTCATTATATAGAGCCAATGCTAGCAAGCCACAAGTAACACAGTAACATTTCCTTTGTTTAAAAATTTAAATTAATTAATACTACAAACAAAATGGGAAAGAAAAATGATGCCGGGGATCAATTTGGACATTGTTCCAACTTGCAAGCAAATAAGAAAAGAAAAGGTAATCAAATGTGAGCTCTTGATTATATCACATTTTCAAAGAAATGTTTTTTTTACTTCAGACTCATTACAGAAAAACTAAACTTATATTATAAAACCAAATAAATATCACAACTACTCAATAGAAAATGTTAGAAATGTCATATTTTTGTACTACATTTGTGTACCATCTAATGTAGCATGTAATATATACATGTCACGTCAATTAAACCACCATATTTATTACCGTTTGGATGAGTTTAAACCATGTCAATTAAATCATCCTAAACCACCATATTAATTACAGTTGGATGAGTTTAAATTTCGAAATATTTGTAGTGGATAAACACAAATCTCAAAATTTAAACTCGTCCAACGATAATAAGTCGGGTGTTAAGCATTACCACCACTTGAGAGAGAAATTTTTCAGTGTGTCGGTAACATGATTCGGTACACTAAGCGTAATAATACAATTGGTTGGAATTTTTTTTTTCAAGTATTCAACCAATTTGTGTTATTACACTTGGTGTACATGACCGTGTTCCTAACACACTGAAAAAACTCTGTACTTGAGGGTGTTGAGAGAAAATACACCCTTATTTCATTAAATGTTGATTATATGCATCACTTGCCACATTAGATGATACATTAACATGATATAAATGTATTAAGGGTGATCTACCTAACATTTCTCATAATCGATAAAAAAAAGGCAAGTGAATAAATGAATATTCTTTTTTACAATTGACCTCATGAAGCAAAAGTGTTACTTTTATCATATTTTTCATGACACATATGTATCGCCTCTCTAATAGATATAGAGCCCATAACACATGTGGGTCCCATTTTCATTAGAGAGGTGGTACAAATGTGATATGAAAAATATGGTGAGTGTAGCATTACTTTCTCATGAAGTGTTTTACTCTAGAAAAATGTTAGAAAAATCACATTTTTGTACCCTATTGGTATACCATTTGGTGTGGTGAGTGATGTGTACAAGTTATATCAATTAATAAGTTTATCCCTTTGGATATTGGTTATGCGTATTATTTACCATATCACTCGGTACACAAATGTGGTACAAAAATAATGTGACCTTTCTAGCATTACTCTTTTTTCAATAAACTTATAGTTCTCGGTGTAAGAGTTTTGCTGTACCACATTGATCATTTATGATAAAAGCCATTTTAAGGTGAAAAAAGAAGATGATTCGTACGAAATGTGGGTTAGAGAAATTATGTTTATGGTATTTATTGTTACGTATGTACACAACGTACGATTGAGTTTCTACATTTTATTATGGAGAGAGTGTTGGAAAATATTAATATTTAGGATTACTTTATTGTTTGGGTTTTAGTCTTAGCTCGTTAGGATTAGGTTTTTGTTTAGGAATTAGGGTTTATTATAAGTAGGATGTTTGTTATTCATTTGGAAAAAAAGTCGGTTATAATGTAGTCTCTAAGTGTAGTTGTCTTGACAATCCTGTTTCTTTGTTTTTTCCGTTGATCAAATAATATTCGTAATTTGTAATCTGTTTGGTCGTCTATTAGTTATGTATTGAGTTGATATTTAACTGAAAGTTTATCTGTTTGCACTGAGTAAATGACAAAATGTCAGGTTATGTTGTGTATGCTATAGGGGTGGGCGCAGGTTGGGCTGGGTCGGTTTTAGGACAAAACCGAAACTAAACCAACCTAGTTGGTTAAGCCAAAATTGCAAACCGAAAACCGATCAAGCTGGGTCTAAAATCGATCATGTCGGTTAACCGACAATGGCGGGTTGGTTTGGGTCGGTTGTTTGTTTTTGGATGACACCGAAGTGGGAGAGAAAGAGTTGTCATCTGGAGAGATTCACGATGGTGGTGGAGGAAGGAAGAATGGAAGACGCAGCTGGGAGAGTGTTGTGTTGGGTTTGAGAACTAAGTCTGAAAGTGAGAGAAAAGAGAGGGAGAGAAAAAATGACACACCCCGACCGAGATCGAGGCATGCTGGCGTGGCGGCCAGCATGCCTCGATCTCGGTCGGGGTGTGTCAAAAAAAGGCCACAAGAACAAACAGCCAAAAATGCAAGAAAAGTCGCCAGCATGCCTCGATCTCGGTCGGGGTGTGTCAAAAAAAGGCCACAAGAACAAACAGCCAAAAATGCAAGAAAAGTAAAGAAAATGTGCAAACTAGGCAACAGAAAAATTATCCTAGATATACAGACAAAACACCACCATCACCACTAAGGTCTCTATTATGATTAAAACAAATAAAAGCAAAGGCACAGGTTCGGTTAATCGATGTCCAAGAATTATATAGGAACCGTTCGTCAAACCTACTTTAGTCGGTGCGGTTCGATTTACTCATCAAAAAATAAAAATAAAAACAAAAACAAACCAAACCAAACCGTCGGTGCGGTTGGTCGGTTTAGTCAGTTTTTTTTTTTTTAATTGCCCAGCCCTAGTATGCTATGTCAAGTAATTAGAATGGCTTTGCTTTAGTGCAACTAAGGACGCTCACTTTTTTACACACATAAAGCTCGCTTCATAATGTATTTCGACGATCCAACCGTCTATTTTTTAGGTTTTCCCTCAAAGATCAGGAATACCAAAAATACCTAAATACGAAACTTTATGACTATTAGATTAAGTGATTGCAGAACCGTATTTGTCTATTTTCTTCACTACAAATGAATGTGATAATAGTTTGGATTTGTCTAATATTTTGTAAGGATGATATATGAATGATGAATTTAAATATAGATGGTTCAGATCTTTGAAAAGAGTTACGGAATGTACCATACAATATGGGTGTCAAAATGTGTGTCTACAAATGAGTATCCCCCGATCTTAACACATATATGTGTGTGTGTGTGTATGTATTCATTTACTTCCGTTTGTTGGGTGTCAAAAGAAAATGAGTGTGAATATGAAAATGTAAAGTCCAGACTGAATATGAACTTCACTAAAAAAATAGGTGTGTAAAAAGAATGCTAGTGCAAGACTGAATATGAACTTCACAAAAAAGAAAAGAAAAGAAAAAAATTATTGGTGTATAAAGAGAATGGTAGTGTAAAAAAGGAAATGATGGGTTTAAAAGTTTGATTTCTTGTTCTAGTACTAGCGAGGGAGGGAAATGGAAAAGGATGGTGAGGGAGAAAATGAACGATATAAGTTTTTTTTTTTTTTTTTTTTTTTTTTGTTGAGTACATTGATATTTTTGCACTAAGAGAATGATGAGCTCGCTTAAGTCACATAATGGGCAGCCTAATTTGGTATCGAATTCGTCATCCACAAAATTCGAACTTTAAATTTCTCACTTTTAAGCGAAGAGAAATGTCACCAGACCGTAGTACTGAGTGACAAATTTTTTTTATTCTTACGGAAAATTAGGGTGTTTGTGTGGGTGTTGTTCAAAAAGATTATCATAAATTTCTTTATCCCAAAAATGTCATAAATTTTAAGTAATATGTATTCTTCTATATTTTGAAGACTCTATTCAGATTCGCCACTGAAATCGATGTAGTCAATATACCGACTTTTGGCCAACCGAAATTATCAATTCCTTATTCCATTAGGTCGATTAGTGGCACCGACGGGGACGAGGTCTTGGAACTCCTGGTGCTCCAAAGGCGACGAGGTCTTCTGCGGCAAAGCTGAGCAACATGTATAAGTCACGTCCTTTCTTTTCAAATATTCGTCCTAAACACATATTTTACATATGAGACAATGGAAGTTTTTTTTTTTTTTTAGTACACCTACCCTGCTTTTTATTTCTTCTACCTTTCGCAGTTTTGTTGGGTTGCAAATATTTTACCATTGATCATAATATTTTAACAGCAAATGTTGTTTCGCATCAACTTCTCTTGTGACTTGTGGGTTGAGCTAGTCCACGGTCAGAATCGTATGTATAATAATACAATCATGCATATGTATAATAAATACAATCATGCATACGTACCATTACATGACATGGAATCTAAATAAATATCCCAACTAACATATCTCAAACTATATTTTCTAGAACGCGAAATTGTGCTTCCTATGTTTTTTAATAATATGACCCCAAAAAAAAAAAAAAAAAAAAAAAAAGGGAAGGATCTCCATTTAAAAAAAAAAAAAATTGGGATACCCCTCTTGACCGTTAGATTTGACTTTAATGAACTTCTGTGGTTGAGATTAAATCACTGGCCATAAAATCTCAATCACAAGATTTCATTAAAATCAAATGTAACGGTCAAGAGGATATCTCCATTTTTTTTTTTAAATGGGAATCCCTTCCCTTAAAGGCTTCTTATATATATACATATATATATATATATAATCCAAAAATCGAAAACATTATACACACAAACTAAAGTCGGAGTTTCTGGGGGGAAAAATCGGGTATGGTACCATGGTCATCATAGCGATATCACAATCAACATTGCCGCACCATCATTTATTCCCGTTAGTGTAAACATGTCTCAAAAAAATTATATTTATTGTTTTGGTCTTTCAAAACAGTTTTTTAAATGACCACCACTCATCAGTCAATGCAAGAAAATATGGCAAAAGGTATGTATGTGAATGGAGATTAGCTCCGAATTGATAATCTAACCATGAAAGTAGCAAGAGAAATTTTTCATTTTGCTCGGAATATGAGAAGTACATCACGTCTTATTAAATAAGTAACGGAAAGTTTTATTTTCATTGTGTCTGAAATACGAATGGTACACCACATGAGTAATGCTATTTATACCATGTTTTTGTACCACATTTTCATACTACTTTAGGTGGCATCTGATTTGAAAAATTTGCAAAACCCAAGGAAATGAAGGAGAAAGACTCCTCGTATACCATAATCATCATTTAATTAACTAGTTTTTCTTAATTATTAGTTTATTAAATAATGAACTAAATTTAAAAATCAAATGAATTCAAATGATGTGGCTGTCCTGTCCACATCAAATGCTACCTAAGATGGTATGAAAATATGTTACAAAAATATGATATCAATAGCATTACTCTACACCACATGTATAGTGACACTTAATGTATTGCTTCGAGTTTTGCGCACATTAAAATATCTCTCAAGTGCTACAACCCTAATATACAAACTAGGAGCAGCCTTTACAAGGCAAGTTTTACGAATTACAACAAGATAAAAGATCCTATAATCAAGTCCTACAATCAAGGTCTTACACTAGAAAAATAATCAGAACATCAATCAACGAATATTTACAATTAATACAAGAATTTCAATAAGAGCAGTGACATATCAACTATGTTGGAGCCATTTTAAGCTTGCAAAAAAATTTATGGTGCCCAGAAGTATAAGATATTCTAAAATTTTTAGTCGTTAGATCTTAATTTTACATTTTTGATAAAATATCTAATGATAAAATAATTCAAAAGCAACGTAGAAAATCTTTCATACTTTTTTCCATGTGTTTGTTAATGGATATCACCGGTCAATAGTTATGAGTGTGAAAATCATGTATTTTAATTTCCCTGGACGTGACATCACTGGTGATTTGAAATTTGATTCTTTGATACTTGAGGATTCCGAAATAGGATATAGTTCCTCTGTTAGTTTTGGAATTACTTGCCCTTTTCTTCCTTTTAGACGCTAGTGAAATCTCTATTAACTCGAGGTGCATGCATGGAGTTTGGGTATTACTGATCTGACCAAAACTATGTTGACCTAATGGTAAAAACTCTGAACGAAGTAAAGAGTCTTCGTCACAATCTTGTGTCCAACTTCCACATGTGTCCATGTGACAAATTAGCAAGGAAACAAACCGGTAACAAAGTAACAAATTAGGCCCACAGCACAAATGACCCAAAACATGTGCCAACTACATCATTCATAGGCCACACACTTAACACCGATGACTACCATTAAACAATTTTAGAAAACTAACAAGATACATGCTGAAATCATTTATGCTGCCAAAAATCTCCTAAAAAGATTCATTTAGCACATGTAAAATCAAATGTGGAAACGAAACACCATACAACACTTCCTGTCGATATGAATATAAAGATTATAACATCAAGAATAGAACTATAGGGGCATATCAATGTAATCAAACTATGGGTACAAATTCAAGAATCGAAGAAAAGACATCGAATTTTCGATTGGAATGGTCGTTGATTCTTCAAATTTCTCTGCAAAAAACTGCACTCGTTTAAATGCTCGTGGATAAAATATAGTTTCGGCTCAAATCTTGGCAAAATTTGAATTGAAGATTCATATCAAAGATAATAATGATGAATTTGAATACAAAAATCAAAATCCAAAAACTGAAGAATACCAATTGAATGAGATTATTTTGAATATTCAGTTGCGAATGCTCTTCAAAGTTTCTAATTGATGGATAAAATACAAGAATTTGTTGTGAAATATGTTCTTATCAATATGTGATTGTGTAAATCCTAAGTAGAGATAAAGTAGGAATCCTTTGGGATCTAGAAGATCTTTCCTAATATACTTTGTATTACTTGGAGGGCAAGTTTCTCTCCTCCTTATTACTATAAATAAAGGCACAAGGACTGGGGAATAAACACACAATTCCTCAAGCCTATTCTCCAATCTCTCTCTTCCCTTTGCCGCACCTCTCTAGTAAATATAGGCCACAACACGTTATCAGCACGCTCTTCGCGCTGTGCTAAAGAGAATTTATTCGTCTTCAATCAGGGGAGTATTACGTTTCAATTATTTTTAATTGATTCAATTTTGATTTTCTTGAATTCATATACTTTCACTTATTCAATTTATTTTTCTTCTTATGTTGAACGTGATACAAGCTTGAAGATGAAAGCAGAAATTGAAGAAAGAACTCCTACAAACCCGTTCACAATATTTATCACACAATCCAGGTTCTTCTAAAACAACAATGTTTATCTCAATATTTTTTCAGCCTTGATTGCATGAACCTTCACCATAATGCATGACCCAACTTTACGATTTACGAATTTTAGATTCTACATAAATTGTTTATGCATTATATTCATAATATTCCTATTATGTGAATTGAATATGTGTGAATAAGGAAGTAAAAGGAAAAAAAAAAAAAAAGGATGTTGAAACCCTAGAACTCGTCTAGGGCCTGGAAACATGGATATATATATATATATATATATATATATATATATATATATGTTTCAGTTGGGGCCTCATCTGTGGGAGCCCAGTGCTTGAGCACCAAGTCGCACTGGCCTGTGTCAAAACCATGGCTTGCAGCCCACTACTGCGCCAAGCCCAGTTGAGCCACATAGCTCCTGGCTCCAGCAAGAACGACATCGTTTACGAAGTCTTCTTCCTCTAACCCTCTGCACCTCGGCGGAATCGAGGACTGCGCCCGCAGCCGCACTCATCACCAAATCTTGGTGATTGCAGGACAATGGTGATGCCAGAAGTTGTCCATCACCGTCGATCTCGACGACGGAGATTGATTTTCCCGATCGAAACACTTCGCCGAATTTTTTTAGACACCCATTGTGATTCCTGGAGCCTCCCAAGCCGTCTTCTTTTTTTTTTTAGATTCAACGGCAACGACTTCGACCTCTGTGATCCATGCTCGCCGCCGTCCCCCGTGACGCCGTCGACCTTCATTGTTTCCCGATGAAACCCCTCACCCATCGTAGATGGGCTCGGATCTCACACACCAACAGCCTTGGGCCTGTATTACTCTCGGCCCACACCCAACTTGGAGCCGTATTTTGGGCCTACAAATCAGCAGCTTTTGCAACTTGAGTCTAGAAACTAAGGGCCCCAGTTTTGGGCTTGACCTCACTGCCCGTTTTGGTTTTTAGATCAGCATCAAGCAGCCTGCCTATTCTGGGCTTTGGGCTCATTCTTTTATTTCTGGGCTTTCAGCCTATTTTTCCAGTTGGACCTACAGTCCAATTCGTAAAAAAAAAAAAAAAAAAAAAAAAAAAAATTTCTTTTGGGCCTATTTCCTTAGCCCATATGAAACCTTAAACCCTATATATCGGGATTTGGTTTTCACTTTTTCTTCTTTAGCCCATATCTGGGCCTGGGTTCTATTAACCCAATTTTTTTTTTGCTGGCCCGCAGCCAAGTGAATTAAAATAATAATTTTTGGACCCGAAGCTCTATTTTTTAGGGTCGTTTCCCTAAAACTTTCACACAAAGGGTCCCGAAGCTACCCACTATAATATATTTGTTTTATCTTACTTTTTTTTTTTTTGTCTTGTATATATTGCGTTTGTCTGCAGGTATTATGAACCTAGAGTTCATACTTCCGAACCCAAAGTTTCGGAAAAGTGCCATAGAAACCTGAAGTTTCTGAACACGCAACACTCATGTTGAGACCCGAAGTTCTCCATACTTAAATCCGTTTAAACCAAACCATGTATTAGAACCTGAGTGTTTTAACGTTGATGTTTATGGAAATTTTATTTCATAAAACACCAATCACATTCTTGTTTCCGCCATTCAGCGTATTGTCGAACTGTAACAAGTTTGATTTCACTGATTTGGAAGTTTCGAATAAAAAACTACTTTATATGGATAGAAGACGTGACACCCCACTTGCCTACGACTAGTAGTGAACTCATTGTAGCCAGTTATGGTGTGGAAGAGCTGAATAAGCCTCCTCCATGATCTTTATTCAAAGATTTATGCCTGAAGCATATCAAATGGAAGTACCTCACTACCGAGGACTCCATGGCTCTTTGACTCGCTATGGACCTTTTCAAATCATGCAAAGATGAATTCTTGCCCGAAGCAAAAACATGATTGAAACCTTTACGTCCATGAATAGGTACAAATTCTGAAGTTTATATCCGATTGAATTTTGACTGGAGGAAATATTTTCTCGTCCTTCTATATCTAAATTGCTTTTGAAGTAGCAGTATAGAGAGTAGAAGTTTACCAAATTCTCGGATATGATTACTACCACACTTGTGAGAGAATGGTACCCCAACAATTCAGCTGGGAGTTACCGAATGGTATAGACCTGGTTTCGGCTGGAGTCTACCGAATGGTGGTTCCCTGCTTCGGCAGGGATGCACCGAATGGCATGCTATGCTTCGACAGATATGCACCAAACAATAATGTTATGCTTTGACAGAGGCTTACCGAACCCAAATCTGGGTTCGTCTCTCTCTCACAATCCCATTTTTTGAATGTATTTTATAACATATGGTATAATCAGGTCTGCCAAGAGGTGGAATCACGCCTGAAGCATGACCCTTGGCACCTAAAACTTCAAAGAATAAAGAATAGTATTCCCAAACCTCAACCCTGCAGAATCTAACTCCGTTTGACGGAATATGTCATTGGTTATGCACTTGTATATGCCTCTACCAATGTTGTTGAGGAGTACCATTCCCGTAATCAATATGTGAGACTAATTTTGCTCCACCTAACACATTTGGAAGAGCGAAATTTGACATGGAAGGCCGTATTGGCCGAACCCCCTTATATATTTGGTTTAATTTATGCATAATTTATTTTATTCTCGGATTTAAGATCGGTGTTTTGGATGTCACTATTATTCTCGAATAAGAGTTAATTAACAAAAATTACCACATGTGACTACAATTAACTCATGCTTAGGTATGTTTTGTGGGGAAGTTAGCAGTCTGGTTCTATGCTAACTTCATACCTAATCATCCCCTGACAACCTTTCAGGCTTATCCAACCTGATTGTGGGGCATGGCAATGCCTTATATTGTCCAATGGTACTCATTTTACAATGAAGGGAAGTCTTATACTCACTCGTTACGGAAGAACGCCTTTTGAGCTTTAAGGATATTCGAGCGTATTATTACCATATTGAAACCAATGTAGCAAAATGGAGTAAAATTCCTTCGCATATTACCATATTGCACTTACTACGAATATTGCTAGAAGCATATTCTAGAGAAGATGGAAAGCTTAATGAGTGGATTACACCCATTCAGGCCCACTATGTGGCCGGCCAGAAGCCCGCGATTCCAAAGGGATTTTCGCTATGGATGTACGTTTGGGATATCTAGGATGATTTGTGATGCGCCGCTTTGGGCATCCTCTTACCCGAAGTAATGACATCATACCTGAACGCGTACTATACCTTAGCACCTTCCATATTTGCTACAAAGGATTCAAATGGGACATTAGTGGACTGATTCAACCACCCTATGGACCATTTAGATACTTTATAATATTGGTTGATGCTTCTACACGTTGATCACACGTGTGGCTGTTGTCCACAAGTTGCATTCTCCACACTGGTAGCTCAGATTAACAAGCTCAGGGCTCACCACCCTGATTATCTGATCAAATTTATTTGATTTGATCAGTTGGAGAATTTACATCGAAAACTTTAACTTTCGATGGATATTGCATGTCGGTTGGGTTTTTGAAGTTGAACATCCAGTCCCATGTTCATACCCAGAACGACCCAGCAGAAGCATTCATTAAACGCCTCCAAATGATTACGCGATCGATTGGTCATACGTACCAAAGTTCCCGATCTCTGCTTGGGACCATGCAATATTGCAAGCAACCATGTTGGTCCGCCTGAGGCCCGTCACGACCCAATCTTATAAAGCGCGTGTCAGTTGGTTACCAGATACGAACTCGACATATCGCATCTGTGCGTCTTTGGTTGTGCGGTCTATGTGCCATTTTGCGCCGCCTTTACGTATACAATAACATAAGGGTCCTCAGGGAAGGATGGAAATCTATGTCGGTCATGATTCTCCTTCTAATATTCTTTACTAAGAACCTTTGCCAGGCGATCTCTTTACTGTTCGTTTTGCAGATTGTCACTTTTATGAGAGTCTTCCCGTCGTTAGGGGGAGATAAGAAAGTCAACGTTTCTTAAAGAACGACGCGAATTATCGTGGACGTCCCCACTATGTCTCATCTCGATCCCAATCTAGATCGTCAGAGTATAACCAGACACTTCCTCTGATCTAGTAAAAAGTGACGAGATCACATATACCAGTTGCAAATGTGCCTGCAAAGATGTATACTAAATGTACGACGAACATTTGTCCCAAAAGCAGGAACGCCACAATTGTGGCCAACCCTCGTACATTAGCAGCTAACCAATCAATCTGTCTTACGCTAGAAACATGGTAGATTACTCGGTTCAAGGATTCATTTCCCCAAAATTGGAGGAATATGGCACGAACGAATCTGCCCCTCGATCGCTATCTCAATCCTTTTCATCTCATGAGATTAAATCCGGATTACTCCCGAGACCTGAAGTTCTTGGTCCAGTATACTAGTTTGGATGAGATATGGAATGGAATGAGATTATCATAGATGATGTTTCATTTATATGGTTATTACCGACATAAATAAAAAGCGACAATAACGAATCGCGTTCCGTTGATTAGTGTCAACGTAGAACTGATTGGTCAACCAGAAGAATCAATCTATTACAAATGAGATGAATGAAATAGTACGAATGACGCCTTGTGGCGCAAGGTTTCTCTCATACGCCATGTGATTGATTGCAGTATTACAAATGTGGTTGTAGTATCTTTGGGATCATGATAC
Organism: Cotoneaster glaucophyllus; assembly: GCA_036320875.1. NCBI lineage: Eukaryota > Viridiplantae > Streptophyta > Magnoliopsida > Rosales > Rosaceae > Cotoneaster > Cotoneaster glaucophyllus. The sequence goes on along the minus strand of CM070058.1, from coordinate 14,204,641 downwards.
GAACCTATATGGAGTTTCCAAAGGACTTACATGTACTGATTCAATAGTTCTAGACCACAAGAACATCATCTCGGTTCTCAAGAGGCCTTCACTTTGCGGATGCAGAACTATCCTGGCGGATGTGGTATACCCGTTTAAGTGGATATTTGATCAGTTAGGGATATATGCCCCTGCGTGTACAAAATCCGAAATTTCTAGAGTTGAGAAAATTAACTCGCATGTTGGACTTTAAGATGAATGATCTTGGGAAAACTCAACATTACCTCGACCTGAAGTTTTGAGCTAGTTTTGATGGTATTCTGGTCCACCACTCGAACTAAACCCAGAAGGTGTTACGTTTGAGTATACCCTGATCGTCTGTATGCTAGATGCAAATGAGACCTTTACGGAGGGTATGGAGCATAAGGTTCCATATTGGAACGTGAGGCAGCCATATCTAAGTACCATGGGTGTTTGTTGTACTTAGCTCAAATGCACTAGATCAGACATCTTATGTGCTGATAATCTTTTGGCATAAAGCAGCACTGCGCCTAACACGCCACCACCAACTTTGGTGTTAAAGACGTTTTTTCCGTTACTACGGATTTTGGCTTATCTATCCGTATGCATCTCAGAATAGATCACACCCCCTTGATCTTCGGAATGATGCCTACCTTGTGGGATTCACTGAATCAGACCGTATGTCTAACCGCACAAGGTACGTTCACGCATGGTTATGTCTTTACCATTAAGGAACACCGCAATATCTTGGAGGTCAACCAGATAGACCTTTTGTTGCGAAACCTTTGAATCGTTTCAAGACTCACTATGTCTCATCACGTGAGAGATATGGTCGAGAACTCTTGTTGAGCATATTCAAATTCTCTGCGTTTTTCATCCATCGTTGAGTCCCAACAACGATCCATGAAGACAACGTCGTATGTATCGACCAGATTATGATACATCCAACAAGTCAACACCAAGCATATTGTGTCTACATCAGCATGAGCATTAGAAGATTGAAGTTACGCAGTACAATCCCTTACAACCCTGCCGACCTTTACAACGTCATTGCCGAAATCTACCTTTCCAAAAGCTTGTCCAAGGAATTAGTATGCGTTACTTTCTCATTTGCGATGCTTGTAGTTTCATTTGGAAGTTTTGTCAAACTCAGGGGGAGTATCCAAAAGTATACTTAATTGATCTTAATGTACTCTTTTTCCCTACGATTAGGAGCATTTTTTCCACTAGATTTTTGCTACCTAACTAGGTTTTAACGAGGCACCCATCCTGGGCTGGTCATACCCTTGTGAGCTATTCTACTTGCGTCCAGAAGACTCATAGTTTTGACTTAATGCAACTTCTCACTTTTCTCCTTAGCCTATGGGTTTTTCTCCCACCTTGGGTTTTGCCATAGAGAGGTTTTGTGAGTTTTACCACCCACACATTCTTCCGTTTGTTTTGAGACTCATATTTGCTACTTGTGCCGACTAGACGAGACGACTTCATCAACTGCTTCTACATTTGCCTGAAAATCTGATGCGCCATCTACTTGAGTATTTGCACACTCAAGGGGGAGTGTTGTGACATGTTCTTATCAATATGTGATTGTGTAAATCCTAAGTAGAGATAAAGTAGGAATCCTTTGGGATCTAGAAGATCTTTCCTAATATACTTTGTATTACTTGGAGAGCAAGTTTCTCTCCTCCTTATTACTATAAATAAAGGCACAATGACTGGGGAATAAACACACAATTCCTCAAGCCTATTCTCCAATATCTCTCTCTTCCCTTTGCCGCACCTCTCTAGTAAATATAGGCCACAACAGAATTAAATATTTTAGTAAAATAAAAAAAAATAAAGCTGACTTGGAAATATGATAGTAGTAAAATACTGACGTGTACAAACTAGAGATTATGATTAAAAAAATAAATAAATAAAAAATAAAAACCAACAAGATTTCAGTCTAACAGCACTCGTAACTAGAAACCGGATACAAAGTATTGCTCCAACAAACTTGGATGAGCCCAAATCAGCAACTCGTAGATATATTTGTTTGGTCACACATATGGAAAGAAAAAAAAATTATAATTGTAAACGAAGATCCATACATACAATTGAGATTGTGGCTTAAGCTGGAAAAGAGTGTGGAAGTTCAAAATTGATATCATATTTAATCATCAGCAAAGTTATATTGTAGGCCTTTTATCTCACATCCTACAAATCACGAAACAAAATCATAGCTATTCTTGTAGGCCTTTTTCTCGTTACCGTTATCTAAAAGCCTACCGTTGTGCTCATCTGACTTCTTTCCATGTACGAACGGTTCCTCTTGAGCTCGGAGAAGAACACTTCTTCAGCAGTGAGTCGGTCTCCCGACGTCCACCCTACCTGCAAATAACCTGTTACCTATTATGATAACCTTGTACTCTTGCAAATATTTTTAAATGTTTTTATCCCTACTTTTGCAGGTGGTAAAAATTCTATCACGTAAGTTAACATCTAGTGCAAGGATAAACACTTTTGATTACTTGAGCTGCAAGTCTGTTGCAAATATAAACTACATTTCGGCCACCCAAAATTTACTACAAATGAGCTCTTGTGCTCTTATTACGATTTGACTACCGGATCACTACAATTATAGCTCCTAAATGACAAGCATGTATACCATTTACCAAAAGTGCTTTCTCCTCTTTCCCCACAAACCAAAGCCTTGCTCTGAAGTGCTAAGCATTACAGGTGCTGCAGATAAGATGGTTGTCCATGAGCCTCAAAGCAGCAACTGTTTCTCCATTGTTAGTTCTCGTCTCCCGGATGCCTTGTGTCTCTGATTTCTTAATCGTAAGGGTGGTCATCTTTCCAAGTGTACTTACATGTTACATCTGAAGATTTATTCTCTCAGACATTCTCATGATATCTGAGTAAATCCTATCACCTCCGGTCTGTGCACCATTTGCTCCGGCAACAACCCTGAGAACATCTTCGATTAATGCAACATTTCCCATGATGTCAACATGTGCACCACTCTCTATACCCCTCCCCTCAAGGAGACTAGCCGGTGGCTTGTGCCGGTACTCCCTTATGTAGGTAGCAATACCAGATGGGTTGAATCTCGTTCTTCCTCTCCATCCTTTGGCACACATGAATCCTGCACTCAAGACAGGCACACTATCGTCACCATCCACAAAATGTATTCCATTTTTCAGACAACTTCCTGCCTCTCCATCTGCTGAGCCATCGATCCGGAATGGAATGCTCTTGCACTTGTTAGAAGGAGACATCTTGTATACATATGATCTTTCAGTGGGGATTCCAACGCCATATAAACAGTATATTTCCATGTCTGGAGCAACCGGTAACCTAAAATAGAAAAGGCAATCAAAATAGCTTCGCAGAGCAGCTTTTTCCCCAACCCACAGCATAGTGTGGATTCTGGATCGTTTCATTGAGCACCATTTCATTTAGATATAAAGGTGTTCTGACTCTATTGGATCAAGTCATAACCTACGCCTTAGTATGGAGAGTCCAATCTCTAGACAAGGAAAATAAGTGTGCAATTCCAAAATTTATGTTTTAGTTTCGATAACTATGCACACTCTTTGAAATAAGTTCAATGCAGTATTTCTTAGCACTTGTGATTCACTTCAACCAAAATGTTGATAACAAACTGGAGACTGGACCATAACATCATTTGGCAGCAGAAATGTGATGTTTGCAAGAGAAAAAGAAAGGATCGATTCGTTGACATTCAGAAATTAGTATGAATAGTTTTAGAAATTGAGAGTAAAGAGAAGAGCCCCGCTGCTCAATTTTTAACCAAACTTCTATCAGAAAGTGCTGAAGAATGTTTATGCTTACTTGGTCTCTAGTGGATTGGACCAGTACTTGTAATGGGCGTATTTAGGATCATCAAGGTTATCAGCTATCCCATGAGAGAAGTGAGCCTCAGCCCGTCGCATCAATTTTGGAGCCACAAAACGTAGTAGATCAAAAAGTGTTTGAGCTGTGTAAGCCTTATTTTCTGTAATTCTTCTGATGCTTTCACTGCTTACCTCATCATATTCAGTCCACACCGCTCCACACGATGACTTGGAACTTGTGGCCAAATCTTTGTGTATTAGATCCTGTCAAACAATTTATTAGAACCATCCTTATTTGAGGAAGACCATCCAACTAATATATCTGCATTGAAATGACAGACCAGAAAGCACTGACATTCAGTTAAGGTAATATGAAAAAGAATCGCTTTTAAGTTGATTGAGTTCAAAGGGGAATTCTTCCTAGCATGCATCTACAAGTGTTTGAAGCCATATATGTGCAAGCATAGAGCTAACCATATCAAGTTCTGTTATGAAAAACATTCTGTCTTTCGTTAGGAAATGATATATAGACAAAGATGAAAAAAGTGTTCTTGAAAGTAAATGCACCAGATGTTTTATCTTGTGTGAAGCTATGTAATCAAATTTAAACCCCTTTTTCTTAGCAAAAAGGTAACATCATATGGTTAACAATATCTACCAAGATAGAGGTATAAATGTGATTATGATAAGACAACACGCAAACGAAGGATCTACGAGTATTCACTACCTAAAGAATGATTTGTGTAAGAGGTTGTTTCTAGACACAACCGCAAGACTCAGCCATGTAAAAAATAGAACAGCAGATAGTTAAGAGAGTACCTTCAAATCAAGCCTAGGAAGCTGTGAAGAAGATAATTGTGAAGATTCCTTGCCAAAAGAGATTATTCTTCCATATTTCACAGGTTCTTTTACTTGGAAAACTCTATTTCCATCGTTGCAGCTGAAATTGTTGTCACCAGAAGTGGAATGTAGATATCCTTTTTTTGCCCGGTCACACCTCTGCCCATCTTCAGGAGACCAATCCAAATTGCCCCAGATGGCATCTCCACCTTTTGGCAATATGGAAACTATGGAATCCCAGGTTCGACATGCCCGCATGACGTGCTCAAAGGTTTGAAGCCCAAGAAATTCAGAATCTAAAACACCCGGAGCCATAGCTCTTCAAAGGACAATATTCAATTCCATTATTCAGTGGTCATGTTATCATAAGGCATTGAAAATCTTTTAAGAATTTGAACACATCACATATTACACCACATGATAGATTACTGAAACAATTTCAACATAATAAATTCTAGTTTCTTATATTGTGTAACACAATTTTAAGAATCTGAATGCCAATTCACATGAGGGATAGACTGCAAAGACAAACCTGATGTACGCGACATCTTTACCCTCAGCAGAAAATATATTACTAACAGCTTTTGGAACACCAAGAAATGCTGGACCGATATTCATGATTGCTTTAATGTGCTTGGCACACCAGCTTGGACCACCACCACCACCTATAGGAGGAGGTGATTCAACCCATTTCATGAAGTGGAGAAAATAAATTGCACCCATAGAATGAGGCACCACAACCACTTTCTTATATCCATTCGTTAAGTACATAAGCTCAATTTTACTCTTCAATCTACTAAGAGCTTCGTCCCGAATCTGCTTTTTCCCAATTAGAAAAAAGATATCAGTGGACTCAGCTTAGATATTCAGCTTTTTGTTTTAGTACTCATGCTTCGCTACAAGGGAGCATATGCAGAGAAGAAAAATATAAAGGCATATTTGGACTTTCTAATACTTGTGCATTTTTTACAACGGAGACATATTTGGACTTTCTAATGCTTATGCTTCACTACAAAGGAGCATATGCAGAGTGAAAAATATGAAGACATATTTGGATAAAAGATAATGAAATGATCAATTGTGCTTCATATAGTGTTTTGAAACAGAACATTTGACGACATTGAATTAATACAATGACAAATGGAACAACAACGCAACAACCATGCATTCAATAAACAGATGATTTTGGAGTTCTGAAAGAAAATAAGCCACTGGTATTACTGATATAATGATTGAAAACAAGCTTTGTGCAAATTCAAGTCCAAATTTTAGCCACAAGTGCTATCTAACTAATTCGATTTTAATGCTATATGTAGCAAATGAGGATGATAAAAGATGCAGGAAAGCAACTTTACCTCTGTATTTTGGAAAGATAGCCGCCAATCATACGCGGCCATATGCATATTCTTCCCTTCGTAACCAATTTTTCGCCAAGTTTTCGATCAAAACAGCCCAAACAAAATATCCAGGAGCAAAATAGTCAGCTGCAACAAGTCCCGAAACTGCCCTGACTCGAATTCCCGGAGGATCGAGCCCTGTTTCATTGTGCAGAGACAGATGCTCCAACCAACACAAAGGCCTAACTTGCAAACAAAAATAACACACAAATCCAGTCAATCAACATCAAACCATCATAGATATTTAAATGTAACACAATTATCAAACTAACCAAACCTTTTGAAGATTTCAGTGAAACCACCACCCCAAAGCCGCTTTCGAAAAAGCCCCTCGGCACAAGGCCTGCCTTCCCAGAGCTCGAGGCCACCGGTCACAATGCCGGGGACAAGAACAACAGGGTGAAGGGCAGTCAGGCCTTCACCTTTAAGCCTTGTCCCTGGAGATTCCGGCACCTGAAAGCCGGTCAAAGTGACCGGCAAGCTGTGGTACAATAACAACAGAACCCACCAAGCAGTGCACATGTACCCAATGACCCAACAGCAGCTATCTATGCACCTCCACCCCCTCTGCTGCTTCTTCCTCTTCCATTGCTTCTTCTCCACGGAACTCTCATCTGTCTTTTCAACTTCTGGGGTCTGAAAAGACTGAAACTTTACACAAGGGGAGCTCACAGGCTCAACATAGCAGAGTTTTCGAAACCGGAGAATCGATCTCGAAGCCATGGCGGGCCCAGAAAGCTGATTTTTTTTTCACCAAAATCAGCAGGAACAAGAGCAACCCATCAAAGAAAATTGACAGATTGAGGCAAAGATTGAAGCTTTGGGGTGGATTATAGAGCAGAAAAAAGTTATGGGTTCACTTGCCGCTGTGAAAAAGGTAAAACCACGTGGTGGGAAACGGCGATATGGTTGCAGTCTGCCGTTGGGCGCACGCACCAGAAACAAACAACCCAAAAGAAAAATTGGTTTTCTTCTTCTGATTATTTGGCAAAACATAAAGACGGTGAATCCAAAGACGCACACCTAAGACTGTTGGGTTTTGCAGAGAGACACTTGTCCTGGCGTTTGCATGCAGAGCTTTATCAGCTGTCAACATTTTGGGTGCATAGAGACGTTTTCTTCTCTGCTATGGACTTTTTGACCTTTTGCTATCACTACCACCGCCTCTGCCTCTGAGGACTGAGATCCCGGAGAAAGGGGCAGGGTACGGAAGGAAAGCCCTTCTCTTTCTGGGTTTGCTTTGGAATGGGATTCCCAAGGTGGGTAGTAAGCGTGGCCGTTTGTTTGGAGGGTACGAGTGGGGGAGAAAACCAGAGAGAATCCAAGGAAGGATGGGTGGGAATCATAGGGAGGGATTTAGCGCACACAAGGAAAAACACAGATACCCAAAATGTATGTATGACTGACTAGTCGATGGAGCCATGGTCCACGGTGAAGGTGGTGCTAGCTAGTAAGAGGTTTCACAAATTCTCACTTTGTTTAAACCAATACAACAATATACAAATACAAATAGAGAAATGATATTGAATCTCGTTTACGATAAAAGTGACAATTCATGTCAATATGCTTTGTTCTTTTATGAAAAATCGAATGAGCACCTATATTTAATACGACTTGATGGTCATAATGTAATGTGCAGTTCCTAACTGTAGATAAGCAAGGCCTGTAAAGCTCACAACAAGTGCTTCTCTGAGTTGTTGCCAATCGAAGTCACAAAAAGGCATCAACTCCAAGTCATTATGAGCCAGAAAGAATAGTTCTTATCTTTGAAAGTTTGCTCAGAATAGCCTCGTTGACTAACTTGGACAACTCTATTCACTAAATTGAAGGCTTTTTGAATGAAGAAATTGTGGAGCAAAAAATCATCACAAGGTGACACGTGGATTTTTTGACAAAAGATGACCAAACTACTCTCGAGGCACACCGGGATTCCTACGCGCGAGCAGCAGACAATCATCCCTCAACCAAGTCAAAAGTGCCCAAAATAGGTAACAACTTAAAACCTATTTCATCAAATCCTTTCTACAAGGTAATTCCCAAGAGTTAATTTATTCCATATATTTTCTATTTCATTATTTAGCTAATCAATTAGCTAAATAATTTATTCATTCCATAATTCCTAAAACCTTTCCTTTTAAAATCATAATAATTGACTAATTAATGGATTAATTGCCTAATTAATCCCTTAATTGTCAATTAAGTCATCCATCTCACCCAAAAACTACAAGAAGGCCGGCCACTCTACATCCCAAAAGGGGTCAACCAAATTTTTTACCTTTTCTACCAATTCTCCCCCTTTATTATGATAATAATTAGCTAAGTTAATTAGGAAATCATCTTGATTAATTAGCTAATTATTCCATAACTCCCAATTTGAAACAAATCAAGAACCTAGCCCACAAACCAAGCTAGGTGGCCGGTCCTCTCTCACCCAAAGAGGCCGGCCACTCCCCTATAAAAGGCCACATATTTTCTCCAAAACTCACTTCCAATTCTCTTGCTAAAATTCTCCAAAATTCTCAAACACTTTCTCTCTAAATTCTAACTTTGGCATTGGAGGTTCTTCGGCCAAAGCCCCGCCCCCCATTCATCGTGGGCGCGTGAGGCTCTTGGCCTTGACCAAAGGTATTAATTGTTTTGTAGGTGCAATTTTGTCCAAGATCAAGGAGGAAAAAATTTGCATCCACAGAAATGGATTAGAAGTTCCGTACTTTATTCAAGTTGGAGGTTACTTATAACAAATATCCTTACTAGTCCCCACAAAAATTAGAGGATTAAAAGAGACAACTTTTCTTCATGAGTAATCTTTAACTTTGACAAAATAGGAAATGTGTCATCCATTTCTCCTTTCAAAGTGTCTCCAATATAGTGAATGGTATGTTGTTTTTCCAGCTCATGATGAGTTATCCTAAGTCTATTAGGAATTATAGTTGTGAGACCCCGAAATTTTAAAGTGCTTAGAAAGTGTTGTTATGAACTTTGGAGTACCTACAAATTTTACAATTTATGGTTCATTTTAAATGGGTGATAATTTTACTTGAGTTCAAAGATTATTTTGAGGTAAAAATATGAAAGTGGACGAGATTATGAGCTCGTTGCATCTTTTAGATTAATTTTCGAAGCTCAAACGAATTTACAATGAAACTTTAAATCTGATGGATTGGAGAACACCATGTGGCAACCAAAGAATGGCTGACTTTGGCACATGGCAGCAAAGAATGGCTGGTACTAATGCATGAGCTGGCTTCACTAAAGTAGGAGGTGGCTTATTATTTGCATGCATTAAGCTGGAGGTGGCCGTGAGTTAACATGTAGTCAACATGTGTGTGTATGACTCATGGTTATATAGTAGGAGCTGTCGAATTAATGGCTTAAGTCATCCATGAGCAAACTTATCACTTTCTGCTGTCCATTTGGTCCAATTAGAGGCTAGTGTCAGCTGCTTCATTTGTAGTATAAATAGGAGCTTTCCTACTCCATTATTTTTGGAAATGACGAAGCATGCAACATGTGAGCTCTTGTAGGAGAGAAAGATGGAGATAGCATGCATGTTAAGCCTTTGCCGTGAGAAATTATGAGAGTTTGACATGCAAGTTTATGCAAACATGTTCTAAACTTATGCTATATACATATGTTTAGTTCTTATACATTATATATGTATATAGAGACATTAGAATAAAAAAGAGATTGGAAGAAGTACATGGCGATTAAAAAACTAACTCAAGTACGTGGAGTTTAGCTATTGCAATAATGACGTGGATCTTCATTTTAGCTTTGGAATTGAGGGTTTTGAAGCCTCTTTGATGACTGGACAACGAGTTCTTAAACATTAAGGTAAATATTTACATATGATCATATTTATGGGATTTTGTACAAGTTTCATATGGATGAGATTTAGAGAAATTGATGTTTGACTCGAAATTCATCAAATTTGGTTTTTAAAGGACGTTTGTATGGAAGAATGAGTTGTACTATTGATGGATTGTGTTTTGGCTTGAAAGATATGTTGAATTTCTGGGAAAACAAACCTCAAAGCCCCTGGTTTCATACCAGGGATTAAACTGCGAAAGTAGTTGTTGTTATGGGAATAAAGTTTAGTCATTATATATGGTCATATAGTGACATATTGTAATTGTTGAACTAGGGACTTCAATTACTCGCGGTGCTTGCGTTTAATCGAGGTATTGGTAAGGAATATTGCTTGCTTGGCTTGGAGACCAGGTAGGGGGATCCTCACTTACCCTAGTTATGAATTTTGTGAATGTACGTATATGTAAATATACAAATGCCTGTGAAAGATGCATATATTTTGCTGTGATAGAACCATGAGGAAAAATGGTTTTGTTTTATATCATGATATGCATGTTGTTTTATGCTACAAATTAATTGATGACTTGAGAGTGAAGGGGGCATAGCAACCGCCTTGGGTTTCGATCCCCTAAACCTCCGGAGGGGCTACTACGAAGGGATTAGTACCGCTACCTTTCTAAGAGAGGTACTAGGATATCTAAGAGTAGAGCATTAAAGGACACTCTCACTACACCTTACCATAAGTATGTTCGTTCGGAGTTGGTCCAGGTAAGGGGGTAGTTGGTTATTGGACTGGTCATCAGGCATGTAGCGATTTATTGGGATCCTTACTTTCTTTTTAAAAGGAAATTGTTTGAGCATACAATCTATTTTCGAAACTAAACAAAGCTTTTGTTGTGCATCAATCATTTTTTTATAGTATAAATAGTGTTGGATACTCTTTTCAAACCTAGTTGGGGTGGATTCCCTGAGGGGGAGCGATGAACGTTTGTGATGCTCATCCCTACTTTATTACAGGACCAGTGCACCTACAAATAGACGATCTGGACTAAAGTCGGGACTAACGTTGTTTGTTACTTGTCAACTTCTCGGTCATTCATTTCCTCAACGTCTTGAAGGAATCATGTGTAGCCAAACTTAGCGCTTTGTACTTTCCAAATCGTACTAAAGAGTTGGTTTTAGTATGATAATTACCTTAAACTCTTTGGTTTTGTTGTAGATTGAGTTCTTTTCCTATGTAAAAGTTTTATCCAAATTCAATTGCCCTTTTACTTTTTGTTTTACCAAAATGATTTCCGCTTCCGTACTGCTTAAAAATAAATTATTTTATTCCCCTCAAATAGCCTTACGTTCTACTAGGAATGTAGTGCTATAGTGTTGGATTTTAACACTATAGTATTGCGTTACTAATAGAGCGTGGCACTGTTACGTGCCCCTTTTTGGGGCGTGACAATAGTATTAGAGGATTAAATTGTTTTCCTAATTGGAGTGGCTTTCCCTTTTCGAGAGGTGGTTTCTTAATTGGAGAATAAGTCACAACTAGATTTCAATCAGGATTAGTATTCCTTATTGAAGAAGACCTTTGTAGGCTTTATTATGTCTATATAAAAGAACTATTGCACTAGTTTTGAATTGGGGCAGAAGAATTAGTTATACTACTCAATGAGAGAAGGGCAAAATGTGTGCAAGGGAAAAGAAAAAGAGATAAGAGTGTATTTCTTGTTCTTTCATGTTTTTCATCAAGTTTTTAATTGTAGAGACTTGGTAAGATTATTCGTTGTACTCATTATTGATACAGTGAAATATTGTTGTTCCTGCCCCGTGGACGTAGGCACATAGCCGAACCACGTAAATTCTTGGTGTTATATCTTGGTTATTTTGTATTCAGTTTTTCGAGTTTGTCTTGCTTTTCTCATTCTTAAACACAATATTCAGTTTTTCGAGTTTATCTTGGTTATTTTGTATTCATTACGAGATTGAAAGGATCTTTGTGAATTCATTCATCACGTTTTTAACATGAATAACGAGGCGTTGTTGCAGGCGATAGATCCACAATATATTGCCCTTCAGGTTTGTGTTCAATTGCAACCTAATACAATATGTTTAAAACATTTCAATCTCATATATTTACTTATATTTTCATTTCAATATCATATCTGTTACATAATCTGTTAAATTAACTGTTAAGTGATGACGTGGCAAATATAAGATTTATATCTTTAGTGACGGGAATGCAACTTTCTAGCTTGTGAATGAAAAACAAAGAAAAAAGTTCATATAATAAATAAAACCTGTTGCAGTCATATTTAGAATAGGAATGTGATTGTGTAAATCCTAGAGAATATGGGAAAGTATCTTATATTCCTATTAGGAGTAGATTACCTATTAAATGTTGTAATCCTAAAGGGAAAGGTATTTACCTATCCTACTACTATAAATAAAGGCACAATGGGGTGAATCAAACACACCTCATCTCTTTTCTCTCTAAATTGTGGCCGGCCTCCCTCTCACTCTCTCTCTCTCTAGATCGTTCAATCAAATAGGCCTACAACACGTTATCAGCACGCTCTTACCAGAAGCTGAGGAATTGACGCATCGTATGAGGAGGCTATCATCCACCAAATTCAAAGGCTTATTCATTTTATGCTAATCAGGTACACTTAAAATAAAGGAAGATATTTGAAATGACTCTGAAGCATGAAAACATTCCCCATGATGCATGAACCCCCTATGTTTATATTTTCCTTCTGATATATATATATATTATATATATATATATATATATATTTGTTTCATGCATCGCACAATTAAATTGTTATGTGGAATTTGTGAGTCAAAGTACAAAAATAAATTAGAAGTAGATTGGGGTTTTCCTAAACCCTAAGGGATTTGAAAAAAAAAAGAAAAAAAAAGGGAAATTGGGATATGGTGCGGCATACCACCGCACCACCACCATGGACACTGCACCAGGCCACGGCCTGGGCTCCAACTCGGCAGGGCCTACAGCCCCTAGCCCAAACCTCCACGCCAGCCCAGATTGGCTGGGCCTTGTCCCTGCAGCCCGCAGCCTTCCCACGCATACACGCACAGCCAACCTTAGCAGCTGGGCTTCCTGCGCCAAAAACCATGGCCCCAGTTTTTCTGGGCTACCCCGTGTGATAACCCTAAAGGCCAGCTTGCTGCTGGACCTTCCCATGCCCTCTCCTTGGCCCAAAAACTGAACCCAGATGCGGCTGTGGCTTCATCCCTCACCCGTGTGGCCTGCAGCCCACCCCGTGACTCCCTTGGGCCGTGATTTTTTTTACTCAAGGCACCCTGTGCCTTCCTTAACCCACGGCACAAAGCCCAAAAATTATTTTGTGGCTATATTTTTGATCCAATAATATTATGTTAATATTATTTTGCTTTTACAATCAACCATGTATGGCCCGATTTATTGAATTAATTAAAAGTGACCTGCAGTCCATTAATATGATAATGAATCCAAAATTATTGACCTGAAGATCACTTTTGGACATTAACGCTCAATAATTTATCTTTATACTTTGAACCGTCACATACTTTTGTAGTAACGAAGCTCTCACACTTGAGTTCCCGAAGAACCCCAAATCCACTACACTTAGTTAGTATATTGCATTCTGTGTTTCTTGCAGGAACCTCTCATTATGAACTAATTGTTCATAAAAACCTAAATTGAACATGTAGTTTCAAATTTAGTGCCTTTGAAACCTGAAGTTTTCATTTGAAAACATACCACATGAAACCTGTAGCTTTCATGCATAAATTAAACCAATACATGTATATAGAACCTATATGTTCTACGATATATGTCTGTGGCTTACCATATGACTACTCACGTTTTTCCCTCCGTTTTAGGGATATGTCGAACTTAAACAAGCTCGATTTTGCCGCTCTAGAAGTCTCTGGAAGAAACTATCTGAAGTGGGTTCAAGACGTGAAGCTCCATATAATTGCAAAGGGTATTAGAGCCACCATCGAGCCTCCTATCGCTGACAAACCCGTTGACGAAGCTTAGAAGGCTACTGCAATGATCTTCATTCGAAGACACATCCATGATGCACTGTAGACTAAGTATCTCGCTGAAGAGGACCCACGCACCCTCTGGCTTGCTCTGGCTGACCGTTTCAATCACCAGAAAGACGTATACTTGCGTGAAGCAAGACATGACTGGCAGCATCTTTGCTTCTAAGACTTTAAGTCTGTGAATGAATACAACTCTGAAGTTTGTAGAATCTGTTCTTTGTTGAAATTCTACAAAGTGGAACTAATCGAATCAGATCTCCTAGAGAATACCTATTCGACCTTCCATGCCACCAATATTGTCCTGCAGCAACAATATAGGGCACAGAAATTCACCAAGTTTTCGGATTTGATCTCTGTTTTACTTCTCGCTGAAAAGCAGAACCAGCTTTTGATGAAAAATCATCAAGCTCGACCCGCTGGCTCGAACGCCGCGCCTGAAGCGCATGCGATTATTTCTTGCAGCCAGAAACGACGATACAATCATCGTGGCCGTGGCAATGGGGGACAAGCCCAACCACGAGCTCAAGGTCAGCAGAGTGCCGCACATAAGGGAAGAAATGCGACCCAGCAAAGTCCACCACTCGCCCCTAAGGTCCCAAAATTCAAGAACTAGGGAAAAGCTCTCATTTAGGTTGCTTCTACTGAATTGGACATGTGTTATCGTTATGGATCAAATGATCATTGGTCACGCGTATGCCGAGCTTCCCCTGAGGCTATTGCTAAGTATCATTCCAGTCGTGAGTCTAACTTTGCACATATGGATCATCTAGAAGATGCAACTACATCAATGGAGATATCGAATTTTCAGGAGGCGTCAGCACCTATGGGTGAATAAATTAGACATGTTTTTAAGGTGTTTACCCCTAGTGGCCGAACCCACTAGGAGTGGCCGGCCCTACCCCCCTATTTTCTAGGTTTATGGTTTAATTTTGAACAATTTTTCTAAGTATTTGGAATAATTTGTTTGGTTTTGGTTTGTTTTGAATTATGGATTGTTATTTGAATGGATATTATTTTCTCGAATTGCTTAATTGAATGAATGAACTTATATTTATACATGTGACCAATTCAATCAATTTATTTCTAGGTATGTCTAGTGGGGAAGTTAGTTGTCTGGCAGATAGTGCAACCACACACACCATCTTGCGTGAACGACACTATTTTACTAACTTGATACCCAAGAAAGCTCATTTGACAACTCTCTCAGGTCCATCCAACCTGATTGAAGGATACGACAAGGCACGTATCATGTTGTCTAATGGTACACTCTTGACCATTAAGGAGGCATTTTATTCTCCATGTTCCGGAAGAACGTTGCTGAGTTTTAGAGATATTCGAGATAATAAATATCATCTTGAAACCACTAAAGATAATGCTTCTGAATTTCTTTGTATCACTTTGTACGAATATTGCCAGAAGCATATTCATGAGAAGTTGGAACGTCTGCCTGGTGGGTTGTACATCACAACCATTCGCAACATAGAAGCCCACACTGTGGTCGGCCCTATGCCTGAGTTCCAGGACACTTTGTTGCTTTAGCATGATCGTTTGAGACACCCTGGACGTGACATGATGCGCCGTATCCTCAAATCTTCTCACGAGCATAAGTTACATCCCTATGTTAGGGTTTCGACATACCAAGCGTGTTCCTTAGGGAAGTTGAATACTCAACCCTCCCACACAAAGATTATTCACGACCCCCCTAAATTTCTTCAGATGATTCAAGGGGACATTTGTGGACCTATCCAACCAACTTGAGGACCATTTAAATATTTTATGGTGTTGGTTGATGCATCGACAAGATGGTCACATGTTTGCTTGTTGTCCACACGCAACGCCGCGTTTGCTAAACTCCTAGCTCAAATCATTAAGCTAAGGGCTCACCACCCTGATTATCCGATTAAGTCAATTCGACTGGATAACGCGGGAGAGTTTACGTCACAGACTTTTGACGATTATTGCATGTCAATAAGGATTAATGTGGAATATCATGTGCCCCATGTTCACACCCAAAACGGCCTGGCAGAAGCTTTCATAAAGCGCCTTCAAATGATAGCTCAGACTTTGGTTATGAGAACCAAACTGCCGGTATTTGCCTGGGGCTATGCAATATTGCACGCAGCTATGTTGGTCCGCCTAAGGCCCACCGCTACCCAACCACATTCACCGTTACAGTTGGTCATTGGATACGAGCCTGACGTTTCGCATTTTCGGGTGTTTGGGTGCGCCATTTATGTGCCAATAGCGCCGTTACTACGTACCAAAATGAGTCCTCAGAGAAAAATAGGAATCTATGTCAGTTATGATTCGCCGTCAATTGTTCGCTACTTAAAACCCTTGACATGAGATCTCTTTACCGCACGTTTTGCGGATTGTCACTTTGATGAGACAGTATTCCCGCCGTTAGGGGGGAGATAAGCATGCTAACGTTCCCGTAGAACTCTGCGAATTGTCGTGGTATGCTCTCACTATGTCTCATTTAGATCCCCGCACTGCCCAGTCTGAAACTGAGGTGCGTCGAATTCTAGATCTTCAGAGCATTACTCAAAGCATGCTGGATGCTTTTAATGATCTAGCAAAGGTGACAAGATCATATACCCGCTGCAAACACACCTGCAATGATAGATGTACCCTGCGTACGTCAACAACCCATCTAGGAAGGCCGGACCATCCCCGAAGGTGGGGAGGCTGCACCCTCCACACAGCAAGGTACATTGGCAGCTAGCCAATCATTTGCTCCGACCCTGAAACGTAGCAGACCCCTTGGTTCAAAGGATTCACAACCCCGAAAGAGGAAAACGACACTAACTAGTGACCCTAGTTTGAATTTGACCATCGCTCACTCATCAGTTCCAACACATGAGGTTATTCTAGATTACGATGATGCTTCAGACGAAACATGCCGGCCTCCCAAGAATCGCGAGATTTTGGTCCACTATACAGTATTGGATGAGGTTTGGAATAGGAATGAGATGATCGTCGACAATGCATTCGCGTACTCAGTAGCTACTGACATCATGCTTAACGATGACATTGAACCACGTTCCGTCGATGAATGCTGATGTAGAACCGATTGGTCAAACTGGAAACAAGCAATCCAGGTCGAACTCGATTCGCTCGCGAAACGTAAGGTATTTGGACCTATCGTTCCTACACCACTACGCGTGAAGCCCGTTGGCAACAAATGGGTTTTCGTGAGGAAGCGTAATGAGAAGAATGAAATAGTACGATACAAAGCACGCCTCGTAGCGCAAGGCTTCTCTCAGCGCCCTGGAATTGATTATGAGGAGACGTATTCCCCCATAATGGACGTTATAACGTTCCGCTACCTAATCAGTTTGGTAGTTTCTGAAAAACTGAATATGCAGCTTATGGACGTGGTAACCGCGTATCTCTATGGGGATCTAGATACGAAAATATACATGAAAGTTCCAAAAGGACTTCCATTGACTGGTTCAAATAGTTCTAGACCACAGAACACTCTCTCAATTAGGTTAAGAAGGTCACTCTACGGATTGAAGCAATCTGGGCGAATGTGGTATAATCGTCTGAGTGAATATTTGACGAGTCAGGGTTATGTGAACAACGAACTATGCCCATGCGTGTTCATAAAGAAGTCACATTCTAGATTTGCAATCATTGCAGTTTATGTCGATGACATGAACCTCATCGGGACTCCCGTAGAGCTTGAGGAAATTGCTGCACACTTGAAATCGGAATTTGAGATGAAGGATCTTGGGAAAACTCGATATTGCCTCTGCCTGGAGATCGAGCATTGTTCTGATGGAATCCTAGTACATCAATCGAACTACACCCAAAAGGTGTTGCGTCGTTTTAATGAGGATAAAGCGAAGCCTTCGAGCACACCCATGGTCGTTCGGACTCTAGATGCTAAACGAGATCCCTTCCGTCCAAAGGAGGATGAGGAAGAGATTTTGGAACCCGAAGTTCCTTACCTAAGTGCAATTGGGGCTTTATTGTACTTGGCTCAGTGCACTAGACCTGACATCTCATTTGCTGTGAATATATTGGCTAGATACAAGCAATGTGCCCACATGCAGGCACTAGAATGGTGTTAAAGACATTTTCCGCTACCTCAAGGGTACTACGGATTTGGGCTTGTTCTATACCCGCGAATCTCCAAGTGTTGCCGCCTCTATGGTCCTCGGGTTGATTCTCACCTTGTTGGTTACGCAGATGCTGGATATCTGTCTGACCCATATAAAGCACGTTCTCAAACAGGTTATGTCTTTACCGTTGGAGACACCGCTATATCTTGGAGGTCTACCAAGCAAACGCTAGTTGCAACTTCGTCTAACCATACTGAGATTCTCGCCCGCATGAAGCATCGCGTGAGTGCTTTTGGCTGAGAGAAGTTATGGAACATATTCGAAGCACTAGTGGTCTTACATCAATCGTTGACCTTCCTACGACGATCTTTGAAGACAACGCAACATGTATCGAGCAGTTAAACAAGGGATACATCAAGGGAGACAACACCAAGCACATAGTGTCGAAGTTCTTTTACTCACACTAGCAGCAGTAGCATCAGAACATTGAAGCCAAGAAAATCTGTTCCCAGGACAACCTGGCCGATCTCTTCACCAAGTCGTTGCCCAAGTCTACTTTTTAGAAGCTCGTCCAAGGAATCGGTATGCGTAAATTATCTGAGTTGAATTGCTTGTAGTTCTCTTATTTAGAAGTTATGTCTAACTCAGGGGGAGTATCTAGAAGCATACTCACATGATCTTAATGTACTATTTTTCCTACGATTAGGAGCATTTTTCTCACAGGATTTTTGCTACCTAACGAGGTTTTAATGAGGCACCCATCCTGGGATGATCATACTCCGTTAAGTTCACTACATTCGTCCAGTTTGACGTTTGTTTTAGACATTATGCATATTTTCTTACCTTTCTCCTTAGTCTGTGGGTTTTCCCAATGCCTTGGGTTTTACCATAGCGAGCTTTTTGTGAGTTTTTACAAATGCATACTTCAAATTAAATTTGAGATTCGCGATCACCCGTTGTGCCGATGACTTCATCAACTATTCTACCTTATCTGCTGAAGATCTGATGCAATGGTTTGTTGAGTATTTACACACTCAATGGGGAGTGTTGCAGTCATATTTAGAATAGGAATGTGATTGTGTAAATCCTAGAGAATATGAGAAAGTATCTTATATTCCTATTAGGAGTATATTAACCTATTAAATGTTGTAATCCTAAAGTGAAAGGTATTTACCTATACTACTATAAATAAAGGCACACTGGATGAATCAAACACACCTCACAATTAACTCAATCTCTCTTCTCTCTAAATTGTGGCCGGCCTCCCTCTCACACACTCTTTCTCACACACTCTTTCTCTAAATCGTTCAATCAAATAGGCCTACAACAAAACCAATTTAAATATAAAACTAAATCTAAAGCAAAAATTAAAAATATACAAGGGGCACACATCTTCTTCTCCACCTGAGGGGCTTGTTGGCTGACGACGGTGTTGTGGAGGTCCCTGAAATTAGGGATCTTGCTATTTGAACAAATTGAAGAATGAGAGGCAATCGTTGACTAAGAGCCAGTGACGGAGACGAAGGCGTGGAGGCCACCGGAGCCGTCATGACCCTCGAGATCAAGAGCGAATGAGGCAAAGCCATTTTGGGTGATAAAGATTGGGGTGGTTTAGAAGGTCCAGCTGATATCGTTGTTGCAGCCGTGGAGCATAAAGATGATGTCGCGTGAATGGCAGAGGGGGAGCCATTGGTAGGTGAAGAACTTGAGGCCTCTAAAAGAGATGTAGAAGGATTTGATGCCCTAGAGATTGTAATATTCTTACTCTGGTGTGGTGTCCCAGTAATAGGGGAATTGGGTTTGGGTTTCGGATATTGGTGGTGAGGCTTTCTTGTTCCTCCATTGTTGGAAGTTGGAAAGTGCTTTTGCTTTTCTGGTTCCTCGTTCTTATCCTTCTTCATCTTCTGATTTCGCCGCTATTACTTCATCTTCTTGTTCAAAATCAACGTGGTTCTCGAAAATATTTTTGTAACTTCCTCTAAATCTCTACCCTTATTTGAAAATCCAGCTTTCAGAAATGGGACGGTGGCGAGTTCAAGGTCAAGGTAGGAACGGATGAAAACCGAAGGAGGTCGACAAAATTGAGGTGGATGTGTGGGCTTGCAGGGGCTGGTATGGTAGACGAGAGAAGGTGAAGCGTAGGATTGAAGGGGTGGCCCTAATTTTTTTTATTTATAATTTGTTTTTTTAATCAACCTAGACAAATTTGACTGCCAGGCAAAAGAGGGGAAATCGGCCACATTAAAATTACCTTCTGGGGAGGTCCGTTTGATATCCAAAAACTGCTCAGCAACAGTCGGACAAGTGGGGAATGTTGGGGTGAACCAGAAAAGTTTGGGTAAAGCCGGATCTAAATGTTGGCTGGGTAAGTGTCCTGTATTAAGAGGAGTAGTTATGAACCCTCAGTAAAAATACAGGAGAGAGGATCCTCGTCGGATTCTTTATGTAAGGATCCTGAAATCATTCAATCACATCCGTTCATCGTACATCGTACGGTCAGTTTTTGTCAGTACCGTTTATATTCAATTTTAAATAAAAAAAATTACAATAATTTCTGACCGCACAATGTATGATGAAAAATGTAATTGGAGGATCCCCATAATCCTAACAAAGAGGAGCCGGCAAGGATCCTCTTGGAAAATATAGGACCTACATTTGCCACATTCTCACTTAATAGTCAAATTGATGGTTTGACTAAATGATATATGAAATTATAATTAGAATACAAGTTTTATATGATATTGAAATGTTTTAAAGATGTATAAGGTTGCAATTGCATCTAAACCTAAGAGCTAAGATGAAGTTTATCCAATAAAAACAAACTTATTTAAGGTGCAAGATAATAAATTCTACACACATCGATTCATAACTAGCTACCAAACAACCATACCAACATTATGTACTCACCTGACTTACCTTAGCCTCCGTAATAGCATGCAAGATTATGCAAAGCTATACGACCACATATGCTAAAATATAACTTAACTATGACATGGCATTTTAAAACGTAAACCATTTAAAAAAAAAAACATTTTTGGGAAAGCATAAAGCATATATATACGTATATATAGAAAAACCAAAAGCCCACTCACTGGTACGTAGCCGGGTCGTAACCCCCGAGTCTTGCTTGACTGCGCTCGTCCTCCGGAAACGTCTCCCCTATATGTGAAACAACTATTTTAACGTTAACTTAAGCACATATACCAAGCTTATTTCGACGTCCAAACTTAACTAAAACTAGCCTAACATGTTAGAAAAGATGAATAATTACCTTCTTAAGTCTCAAATCCAGCTAAAACCTTCGCGATCATGTCAAAGAAAGTTGCACCCTTTGCCGGAGCTCGGATATTTCGAGTTCTACTAGTCCTCTCCACAAACTAAGGGTACGGCTCGACTTGTGAGGTCAAGGGAAGTTCGATGATGCTAACCTTACATTCGATCTATACAGTTTTGGAAGGAGTTGTGGCCTGTGGTCTCGGGTGTACGGAGAGAAGGAGAGTTCGAGAAAAAAAGAGAGAAATGAAGTTTAGGCACGTGTTTGTATGTGTGAGTCCTTGTCCGGATTGGGTATCCACAAAAATAAAAAACCTTAAGCCCTAATTGGGCTACCAACTATAAGGCTAAGATTCAACCAAACAACCCCCTAATTTTAATTGGGTCCAAAGAAGTAGGAAATGAAATAATTGGTCCATTTCCTAACCCCTTGTATACATTCACAACCCATCGCTCAAGAGCAAAATCGTTATTTCCACACTTACAAGGATCAAATATATATATTCGGGACGGGCTGTCACATCTGAAACATCATTTTCAATTTTCGACTTTCAGATCGAATGAATTGAAGAAGATCAAATAAAAGAAAATAACATGGAGTGTTTAAAAGGTAAAAAATATGTGTGTGGATAGCATTACCCTTAAAATATATTTTTATATGTTACTGAAACACAACCCAATACACCACGTGTCATAATATAAGTGAACAAATTTTTAATTTTTAATTTTCTAAATGTTCAACCACTTGTTTTATGATACACCGTGTTTTGGAAAGAATAAAAAATCTTCGTTAAAATAGTTCCAATATAGCAATCTCTCCATCTCCATCACTTTGAACGACACCGTTATTGCCTTTATTATCGGAAACTGAAAATGCGACGATTTCACCTTGGCTCTCAATTCTAAAACAACTTGAATTTGCCTCTCATTTTTTCCTAAGACGGTCCAAAACGCACTAGCAGAAGTCAGACGAGGTTGCGTTTAGTAGAGAGAGAGAGAGAGAGAGAGAGAGATGGACTACAACCTAGCAGCACTGAAGCTGCTGTGCGTCCAACTGAAAGACGCGACCGAAGACACCAAGAACGCCATGGAACTCCACGGCATCGCCTTCCAACGCGCCTGGTTACAGGTCTCTAATCTTCCCAAATTACCCCCCTCCCTTCCTCCTACTCTCAATTAACACCGACTGACCTCTCGCAGGGCATTCTGGTCCATGTCTTCGACGACGGAGAGCGATTGCTCCTCGACGACGGCACCGGAGTCATCGAGCTCTCGCTCAGACCCGAATTGCGCCATTGTACTTGGAAAATCGGTACACATTAGCATCCTCGCTTCTTCCTTATGCGCATTTTAGCATATTTTTGTTTTATTATTCATTTATTTATTCAATCTCTCATTCGTTGTAACTTGTAAGCGATGCAGGAATGTATGTAATGACTGTTGGACGGTACACGCTCCCGCTCCGTAAGAATGAGCCGCCAATGATCCAGGTAAAATTATTACTCACATTAACGTAATTTAGCGTAGTAATATCGTTTGTAATAATAAAAAAAAATATTAATCGGATTGCGTGACCTATAACCTAAGCTCCTTTAGTTGACGTCTTGAGAATAAAATCAAATACACTAATTTTGTTACTCACATATCTGAACGAGAGATGACTAGCAAATATAATATATGTAACGCTACTTAAATTCGGATGTAGGAAACCGTATTTTGTTGTGATTTGTCATTTGAACCAAGCGATGAAGTATTTTTCCGGTAATTTAGGTGGCTACTGTATACATAAACAGATTTAGGAACAGTTTGTGACTGAATACCAGGTACACAAGATGGTTGATCTTTCGGATTCCCATGATCGAGAGGCAATGTGGTACCTCGAAGTTATGGAGGCATACAATCTTTTCTATCGGCGCTTAATGGAAGGGTGAGAGAGACGGAAACCAAACTATGTACAACATTTTCCTTGTAGCAACTCCTACCAGTTGTGCTCGACATTTGAAAGTCCCTTGCTTACCTGCATCAAAAGTAAGCATAATTCTTGTATTATGTCAAGCATGCTCAATTTACCAGTACATGGAATTTGTAAGCATAATTCTTGTATCAAACATAATCAGCAGCCATACACCAATGTACTTGCATGATTCTTTTATCTATCGGCTCGCACAGTTTCAGCATTACAAAGATCATCCAGCATTGATGCAAATTCAGCATTGATGCAAATAAATGAAGGTTATAATTTTGTTTTGAAATTGAGATATAAAAAGAACGATGCAAAACTTAAACGAGAAAAAGACTATTTAGATGTACCGAAAATTGGAAAACTAAAACCTTTTGGAAACAAGATGATCTTTGAAGAATCTTAAAAGCATTTAATAACTATGGGTAACAACCAAGAACTGTGGAACAAACTTACTCAGAATGCTTACGACAGCAGTCCAGCAATCTATCAACACTTAAATCATCTGCATGTTCGTCCGTCATGTCATTATCCTCGGCATAATCCTTTGAAGTAGTCCATTGATTTAAAATACTGATGATCCTTCTAAGCTGTAGCAAAAGTGAAGGAAAAATATATTGCGAG
Organism: Cotoneaster glaucophyllus; assembly: GCA_036320875.1. Classification (NCBI taxonomy): domain Eukaryota; kingdom Viridiplantae; phylum Streptophyta; class Magnoliopsida; order Rosales; family Rosaceae; genus Cotoneaster; species Cotoneaster glaucophyllus. Next base: position 14,180,784 of record CM070058.1, on the reverse strand, counting down.
ACATGGAACTTGGTACGTGAAACAATATAAACATCACCTATAACAAGAACTTAAGGTTCTACTATTGACTTAATTGCATAGTTATTGTAATTTAAGAAATTGGCAGAAGAGGATACAGCTGTAGTTCTAGCTTTTGACTGTAAGTCGCCTAATTGAAAGTCAAGAAGATCATCTTCAATCGCATCAGATTTGTTGACTAGAACCAAAACATACTGCTGGAGAACTGACGGGCTCATTTCCTTTTCCTTAACTCGAACCATTAACCTTGCAATGATGTTCCAGAGTGCACTCCTTGCTTCCAAATCGTCCGAAGAAAAGGGAAATAAATCAAGCAGACCCTGTAAGAAAGGCAAATCTGGATGGATACGAAGTGTCACTTCCATGTCGTGCCGTGATATTAAACCAAAAGCACATGATAGTAAATCTTGGAAGGAATAAACACATGAAGGAAACATAAACAGTTTACCCTCCGCTATCTCCGATGCTAGGGTAGATTCATCTGAAAGAATGTTCGCAATTAGAATTGCAGCTGTAACACAAGAATTTGACACCTAAAAACAAAAAAATTCGTAAGTAGGAGTCAATCGCCACAAAAATTTTGGTCCAATATAACAAATGGCGAGTTAGAAGGAAAATAGTATAAAGACTGCAACGACCTAGCTTGTTTTTGTTGCAGAATGTAATATAGTTTGTCCTTTCCTTTTGTTTATTTTTTCGGTTCAACAACATTTGATAACTGCAGTTTGAAATGTCACAGCTGCCTTCCCTCCACAAAATAGTAGCCTCGATTGTTACTTATGATCAACTTCACTATACTTCAGCAGAACTAATATCCATATATCTATTGGGTAGTTCAGTTGATGTAAAGTTATTTAGATGGTGTCAATAGATTCAGTTGTTTCTAAGTCATAAGAATGTATACAATATCATTTCCTTTCTTTTCAACGTCCTCATTTTCTCATATTACTATTGAATGGAAGGTTTTTATTTCTTATAAAAATTACTAAAATCCTTATTTCATCAAAGATCCAATTGCAAAGATTACAAACTGATGTACGCGATCCTTAGGTTAGCCTATGATTTTTTTGATACAAAGAACAGATTGTTCCTGAAATTTCTAAGAAAAGTAAGAATGCCAATTCTCTGTGGTGAATAGTTGATTGGTGTTAACATTCAGCAAATTACCCAACTGCCAGACCATCAGCTGGAAGCAGTGAACAAAACAGCAAAACCAACAACTTCATAAACATGGAAATTATAAAGTATACCTACGATTCGTACTTCATAATATCTAAGATAGATAATAGGTACCTCAACTTTATCAGGGAGTTTGACCAGGTCACAAGCTAGCTGAAAAAGTTTCTTGTTTGAACAGATGTGTTGGGAATGACCATCAATAACTGAGAGAGCTTCAATGGAACGGAGGATTACATCAAGAATTGGGTACCTGGAATCGTACAAAAATGAGCATATATCAGAATGAAATTACAAGTACATTTGTAGGTGACAGACTTACAAATAAGTTTTACATTGCAGAATTTTACACAGTAAAAGAATTGCAGGCTGAAATAACCATGATCAACAATATTATTTCCTAAATAGAGCTAATGTAACAGAATTGTCTCCTTTCATAATCTATTAAAAGGCATAATCAAAACGAAAACATCAAAATGCTTATGAAATAATGCAGAACCAATTTGACACATGGTACATGTACAAGGAAACTTCAGCTGCAGATGGATTATCTACAAACCTTTCAGGTTCTCTTTCACTCATTAATTTGCTCATTTCGAAATCCATGAGATTTATGAGTAGACTTGCTAATCCCAGCTTCATTAAAGGTGGAAGGAGAATATGCACAACTTCGTCTGAGTTTTCAATGGTGGCTAACAAGAGTTCGACATTCTGTTTAAAAAAATTCAGTAAGACAACGAACGCAAACATTCCAACCTGGAAATAGAGGTAATACAGTTTAAAAGTGACTAATTGATATGTTTTACCAGTCTTTACCCTCTGAAGCATCAGTAAAAAGAGAATAATAGGCATAATCCAAGGTGTGGATCCTAAAACTATTATCAAAGTTTAAATCAAATATAGGTAGGGCTTTCACAACATATGATTATTTCAAGTCAAGTGGTCCTATATCTGGTACCAATTCCTGAGTTCAAACACAGTTCTACTTCATATTCCATTGTAACTCATTAGTGAAGTGTACAGGTATACATCCATCAAAAAGCAATAAACACAACATGCATGATAAAAAGTACAATTATATAAACAAGAACATCCAAAGGATTTACTCGGGCAAAAACTTTTCACTTATGAGTCTAAGAAAAAGTGACGAGGTACCAAACCTCATTTGAGCAAAAACTTAAATGGTATCTGCTACCTTTTCTATAAGCTGTAGATTTAAGCTATTTTCTGCAATCCATAGAATGCGGCTCAGATTGTGTTCGGACTGCAATGCCTTGGCCCAAGTAATACGTTCACTACTATGAAGACCCACAGTTAACAGCCTGTGTCAATATAATGATTGTAAGATTAATCTCTGCATGAATCCTTGGTATCTGTAAAATCGCTTTGTACATGTTACGGCAAGAAGCATAAAAAGGTCTGTGAAATCATTTATAAAATCACTTGGTATCGTTGAAGGCATGAAAAACATTTTTAAATTAGTACCACGAAGAAATAAAGATACATGATATAATATCCACAACAATGTCCTATCTGTAAAACTGTAATAAAATAAGAGTGCAACATATAAGAAGACAGACATGTACCACCACTTCCCTTGTTTGCTAAATGCAAATGATTAGGAATTATTAAGCTCCATATAATTCATTAGAGATATATGAAATATAGAGTACGTACTGTCCTTATGTACCACACAGAAAGCGGTTTATAACAACAGAAGTAGAAACGAATTTCATGGTCATGTATTTTCTCGCCAAGCCAGGAATATGCAAGAAGCAATTGAGAAAATGACTATTACACAGACAGTATACAGCATAATAGGACAGGAAATAAGGATAACCTTTAATATCATATACAAGTCAACACCAAATATGATAATACCAAATCCAGAAACACTGGCGAAGCCAGAAATTCATGTTAGGAGGGTCACACTTTAAACTAAAATTGGCATAATACATATAGAAACATAGACTCGTTCTTTTGGTCACCTTGTGACCAAGGATACATGATCAACTACTTGTGAATTTCATATTAAGGGTGGAGAATAAAACATTAAAAGCATATCTATTTATTGCACAATCTTATTAAATTCAAATGTGAGTGATCATACATTCATTTGTAAAAACAATAAGGCATACGAGAATTTTGAAAGGTTTTATTCACAGAAAAACTTTTTCTCTTCTTGATTTCATAGATGATGTAGAGGGAAATAAGAAACTAACAAAAATAACAGTCTGCAAGCAAAGGAAAAAATTGCATATAGACAAGAAACTGAGAATATGATCAACTAATATTCTTATAGGATTGTTAAGTGAAAATTATAGGCTTTGTACTTGTTGGATTGAAACCGAATTCAAGTTAATAGTGATATTATAAAATTGATCAATGGTAGACAGATAGTAGAGATTGCATAAAAAAATAATCAGGGTAGGCCTATGCCTACTGTGGTCTTAAGATGGCTCCGCCACTGTCCAGAAAAATTAAATAGGAGTCATAGATGAAACTTAAACATTACCTGCAGGTTTCACATAAACACTGAGCATCATCAGAAAACAATTGATCCACAATTATTCCAATTAATCCATTTGTAGAAACTATTTGTTTCATGGCAACTTCGTGACAGGCAAGGTTTCCAATAATTCCAAGGTTGATTTCCTGGAATAAGAAAAGAGAATATAGTCGCATGCTGAGAACCTTCGAAAACTACTAAGTTACCACGTACACTAGTTTTCACCAAGAAAGTTGGAGGGAAACAGAGACAGAGGGCGAGGGAAAATTTCAACTTAAAACAAATATGATGTCATAGCAAAGGACAAAATTGACTAACCGTAGCACGCACAGATTGTGAAACCATAAGGTTTGCTAAAAGCACTTCAAGTACAAGGTTTTGCACCTGCACAAATAAGTTTATATGTCTATCTCACGAATACAAAAGAAAATACATAATAAGAAAAGAGTACCAGAAACGTAGAAAAAATCAAAACTACAAATCCAGCACCAATCTTTTATAATTTCTAAAACCTTGAAATTGTGGCCATTGCATATGATATTCTTTTCCAAAAATAGTTCTATTGTTCATGGTGACAAGCAAGTTGAAGCCATATCAAAGATGATAAGCTAGAAATTGCTTTATATTATTAAATGTCATCACCCATCAAGTCATGTCAATAACGACTGTTTTGCGAAGAAATGAAATAACGTTAGATATTACTGTTTATAAATTTGCAATGCTTGTCTTTTAAATTTTTAATCAATGATTATTGGGGATAACATGATCACAAATGAGAATATACCACATCCAAACAAAATCAAAATGAGCAAGAAATAATAAAGAGATGAAGAAAATCCCAAGCACCATGAGTTCTGCATGAGTTTTACTTGCAGCAAGATCCCATAAAATGCAACCATACTCTTCCCAAGCCTCTATTCCCACTGGGACACCATATAAATCAACATTTTCTCCTTCCTCCGGAGCATTTTTATGAAAATCGTCAACAATGTCCATGCTTTCAGATACATCTTTTGATGAGTGAGGTGATATGTCTCCAGGTGGAGTGAGCTCACTCTTTTCCATGGAATCAGCATTTAATCCTTGCACAAGGGCCTCAAAACCCGACGAGTTGTGTTTATTGTTTGCATTAGCTGGAAGAAGTTTCCGTATCAGAGAGATCACATAACCAGGATCTACTGTTGTTGAGATGTCAAACAGCTGCAATGCGTGCATGGAAAAACAGTTTAAGCATTAATTATGTTGGCCATACGAACAAAATCTTGCTCTTATACATGTCTCTACAATTTATCCATGTAGGCAGCGTGTGCTTTTCAGTTGTCAATTGTCACCAACATAAATTTTCTACTTGGTCAAGATGCAATGAAATACACAATTGTACTAGATAAGCTGAAAATGTCTCTTTGCCACGGCCAAAAACTTTGATACCAAAACCCAATTCACTGAGTGAGGGAAGGTACCATCATTGATCATTGAAACAAAAAACCAAAAAGAATATTAAAATGGGACATAATTTGTGTAAGCATAGTTTCTTTTGACAAAAATGAGTTTCCAAATTGGCCCTCCATTACTACTTAGTAGAACAAATTAGTTTTCGTATCCAACATAAATCTAAATAGCATAAAGATTTTAACAGTGAATAAATCAAAAAGCAGATTAATACCCACATCACAAATCCCCCACTTTATCTTCCTAATAAAAAAAAAAACGCAAATCGAAGAACAATAATCAAAACCCAGAACCCAAAAACTCCAAAACCCACAGAGGCCCATCGAATTTGTACGGAACCATTGAAATTCAAAGAGAGAGAGAGAGAGATTAAACGGTGATTTTACCTCATCTGGGGGAGCAGAAGGGTGGTGTGCGGTTGCGTTGTGGTCTTGTAATTGTGGTTCTTGTTCTTCTTGGTCCTGTAGAGGTATTGAATTGGAGTCCAGCGCCATTACTGCCAGCTTCAGACGAGCCTTTCTGTTTGTCTGGTTAGGTTCCCCTCTGTTTTCAAATTTTTTGGGGAAGAAGAAAACCCCATTCCACTGTTTTCAAATTAGAGTGATAAAAAAAAAAAAAAAAAAAAAATTAGAGTGATAAAACATTTATTTATTTATTTCGGTAAGTATTTTTTTTTTTTTTTAGAAAAACTAATGAAAATAGTTTGAGAATTTTGAGTTTTAACAATAAGGATAAAATAAAGGGTAAAGTGAATACTACATGATTGATTTTTTAGTGTTAAAATATAATTTTTTATTAAAGTAAATAGTAACAGAAGTTTTTAATTAAAATTATTTTTTTTCTTTTTTGTTTATTTATTTATTTCGATTAAATACTCCTCAAACTACAAAAAGAGAATAAAGTAAAGCCAAATTCAATTGTTTTTATATTCAATTTTTATGAGTTTTTTATATTACAATAAAATTTGATATTAAATTTTTTATTCACGATATTTGAATCTAAAACTTATTACTTAAAAAATATATAAGAGTATAATTAGTACTAAATAATAATTTTTCATGAGTTAATTTAATTTTTTATTGTTGCAATCTATCGAAAGTTAATTGAGTTAAGGGAACGATGAGTTGGGAGCAAGGTATTAAATATCGGTAGTCCGAAAACACGGAAATATCGATGGAAATATCGGGATAATATCGATATCGATAAAATTTCCATGGAAACCACGGAAATTGTAAGAAAAACTTGGAAATTTTTATTGAAACTTTGCAGGATGTTTATTTAGTCAATTATCTATTAGCTTATCACAAAAAATTGGAAGGAAATGCATTGCATGATGGATTTAACATTATCAAGTTGATTATATAGCGAGCTGGCAAACATTGTGAGTGTAGAAAATATATAGTAATTAATGAAAGAAGTTTAAACACATCAAAATCATTTATATATAATGAATTAGTGCAATATTTTACACTTTATACATTACATGGTAAGATACATGAGTGAATTGACAAGTTGCAACACACATGCAAGTTGCAAGCTGCAACACACACACACATCTGCAACCACACACACACAAACCAACGTGGTTTGCTGAATTGACAAAGCAGCACCACCTGTCTTTGTGGCTGGATGACAACGCAGTCTTCGTGGCTGACAACAAAGCACCACCTGTCTGGGTGGCACACCATGCAACACGCACACACGCAGCATGCACACGCACACACGCAGCACGCACACACCCAGAGTCTTCTTCTCTCTCCCTCGGTCTCTCCGTCCATTATTCAGTTTTTCTTTCAGTTTTTTTTCTCTCGTTTCTGGATCGTTCTCTCCCGTCGTCCGTCCGTCGTCCTTCCGTCCATCGTTCGTCCGTCCGTCGGTCCATCGTTCGTCCGTCGGTCCGTCCATCGTCGGTCCTCAGTCTCTCCCTCAGTCTCTCCGTTCTTCCGCCCCCCCCCCCCCACCCCCTTCTCTCTCTCTCCTCTCCCGCTCCGTTGACCTAGGCTAGAACATCCGCCCGGAGAACACCAAATCACTCTTTCCAAGTCCTAGATCCGTTCGTCTCCAGCCCCAATTCCACAAGTCAAAGGTCCGATCTTTCATCCCAATCGATTTGCTTTCTAGGGTTCTTGCTGGTAAGTTAAGTACAGTCTCTCCGTCGTCGGTAGATCCGCCGAGCACCATCACCACCTCTTCCCCGCGATATTATCGATATTATCGCGATATTATGAAGATATTATAATTTAAGTGAATAAAATATCGGTCACTGAAAAAAACGATATTATCGGCGATATTTCGCCGATAATATCGATATTTAATACCTTGGTTGGGAGCCACACAACCTTAAACATGAACGGCCATATTATGATATGTGATTAGGTAGTGAGAGTAGGGATTCTTCTAACAATGAATCTTTCAAAATACGGTCATGTCAAATTGGTATTTTCTCTTTATTTCAAAAATTATAAACTAAAAACAAAAAGTTAATATAAAATGATTATCAAATATGTCGTAAATTAATTTTCAGTTGTAAAGTGATTTTCGCACGTTACTTTAAACTTCTCATATACCTCTTTTTTTCTTTTTTTTTTCCTATATGATTACCATATTGAATAAATCAATAATTAATCAAATTAAAGGTTGCGCAAGAGGCTAAAAAAATGTAAAATACTTCAGTTATATGCATTAGAGATGGTCTAATTTCTTATTTAAAAAATAAAGAAACAAATTCTTATGTCCAAAAGAAAAAAGAATCTAAAAATAATAAAAACAGTCTAATATTCTTTATTACCTTTTCCAACCACACAGAGTGCCAATTGTAACAGTAAAATTTTAAACAGTGCGTAGTAGCAGAGGTCCTGAACTTAGCTCATGTTTAATTTTCGTCACTAAACTCTCATACTAGTTTATTCCAACCTCCAACTTAACTTTGTGTGCATGCGTCATGAGTGGTTCTATTAAATTTGTCTTCTTGTCTATCAAATTTAAGAATTGAGTGGTTTCTTCACATAGAAAAAAAAAACTAATTTATTTAAAAAAGGGCAGCTTGGCTCTTCAAGGTTTAAGGAGGAGTTCCTCCACAAAATACTACTAAATACTTCGAGGCCTATTGATGTATGATTGAAATTGTTTATACTATAAATCATTATGTAAGGATTTTCTTTACAAATAATAAATCAAAACTACAATTTTGTTTAGTCTATTCTTAAGGAGTTTCGATCATAAACATAAAATTTTATGAATAAGTCACAAAATAATTTATGCATCGACTCACAAAAATATTAGCGGAGATAACAAAAAAGACTATTAGTACAACAAAAGACATAATTCAAGAACAAGAAAACTATTAATAAAGTTAAGGGATGAAAACTAAACTCGTGGTATAGATTAATAATTTTGCTGCAATTTAGCCAATTTTAAGATATCTACAGAAATCCATTCTTACGTTACACATACTACCCTACTACCAACTCCCAACTCCCAACTCCCAACTCCTCCACCTACATGATCGCAACCAGAGCTCTGCGACTCTGCAATGGCTCTGACTCCATGGCCGTACCTCCTCCAGCTCCCGCTCCACTCCTCGCCCAACTCCTCTCAGCTCTTCTTCTCCCAATCGCGAAAGACCGAGGTCTCTCCCGTCTCTCCGATTCCGGTCAAGCTCTATGTCTCGGTCTTGCCGAGATCCAAGTGCTTTAGATCGGCCACCGAGGAGGACCGCTCAAGCGACACCGAAACCATCTCCGATGACGAAGCTAGAACCAACGACGTCGTTCGCGTCAACAGCCAACCCCAAACGAAGGCGTCGAATGGTGGTTCGTCAAGCGTTGCGACGTCGTCTGCCGGTGACTCTTTGCTCGGAATTCGCGAGCCAGTATACGAGGTCTGTTGCAAGCCAATTTCGTTATCTGTTAATTGCAGTTATAGGCTGTGATTAATGCACTAATCAACATGATTAAGCAATAATATTATTTAATTATTTTGTAGGTGGAAGAAGTGAAGGCTAATGGGACGATATCTTTTAGAAAAATAAATAGACGTCAGCTATTGAAGTCAAGTGGTGAGTAAAGTTACGTTTGGAAATGCTTCTTGGAAGTACTTCAAGGGCTTTTATCAATCCTGAAGCACTTTTAATTTTTTATGCCGAACATTATCATAAGTGCTTTTGGTGATCTAAAAGCACTTTTAGTTATTTTAAAAGAACTTCCAAACAGTTTGTAAAATACTATATTCTTTATACTGCTCTTTGAAGTTAAACTGATGTGAGTTATTTCTAGTGCTGTTTTCGGGTTACTGAGTGTTAACTTTCGTCCTCAGGTCTTCGTCCGCGTGATATTCGGAGTGTTGATCCTTCATTGTTTCTGACAAATCCGATGCCTTCGTTGCTGGTATGGTTCCAGCTTCGAATTTTGGTATTTCACGCTAGTTCTTGCAAATTGTAATGCTTTTGTGTGTTCTTACTTGTATAAAAATTTAAATTTTGGTAAGTGGATTACTTATTCTTATTAAATGGTGGATATTTATCATACTTACGAGCTTCTTTTGGTTCACCTCTTAGGTCCGTGAGCACGCTATTCTGTTGAATCTAGGCTCATTACGCGCAATTGCAATGCAAGAGCGTGTCCTTATATTTGACTACAACAAGTGAGAGCAGAGCAAGATATTGCACCCATTGACTTCTAATTTTGCCTTATCCAGTTTAAAGCATAATACTATTGGAAATTTTGCATGTGCAGTATAGGAGGCAGAGCTTTCATAGAAGCATTGTTGCCTCGACTAAACCCCAAACATATGAATGGAGGACCATCTATGCCATTTGAGCTCGAGGTTAGCGTTCTTGTCTGATCCCTCTCTCACTTCAAGCTAAGTTGCTATTTTTTCTTTGGAATTTAAGCATAACATTTCTGTTTTTTAATATATGTTATTAGTGTGTGTATTACAAATTTGCAAAAGGTCTGCTTGTAGAAATCTTACACAAAGATGATTCCTAGAAATGCTACCTTGTAAGTTTCTTCAATTATTAGCCCATTAGGGTTCAGTTCTGGAGAATTTGAAAAGGCCTGGAGTTTGCATTGGAATATGCTGATATCGTGATGTCTCCAATCTTTATTTTATAGCAGTTTTTTATGCCTTAAAGGAACTCTAATATGGCTGTCGTTTGCATTGGAAAGAATTGCAGGGCCAAATATATAACTGAATTGAAGTTTTAATGCAAACACCAATCTTTATTTTATGACTGGCTTCAAAGATATATTAGTCTTTAATTTGGTATTTTGTATGTTGGATACCGTTACTAAAAACTTCTTTAAGAAACAAGAATCTAACTTATGGAAGAAATATTCGTCCTATAGGGGAGAAGCATTCATACTCATATGACCAAAACTTGTCTCAAAGTCTTTATCATTTTTTTAACTGTATTAAGAGTGCAAATCAACCGCTTAAGATTATTATGGAAGGTTATAGTGAGTGACTTCCAGTTGTGGATGTCACAGGTGCCCAAATCTGTGGGGCGTTTCTAGATGAAGAATGTATCTTTTAGGAACCTGACAGCTTGTGGCATGCAGTGAACTGCATCTAATACAAATTCAATGACAACTGAACTGAGATTAAAACTGAAAGACAAAGCTTTCTGTTTTGGTTTAGGTGTGACTGCTTCGGATAATATCAAATTTCAAAAGGAGGATACACTGTTTTGTGTTTAATGTTTCATTGTATCTCCTTTCTCAATAAATTAGAATAAACTGTAGGTTTTCAATAACAAGGCTTACATCAAGGACCGATTTCTGTGTTACTTATCTTCATTTTCCGAAAAGGTTGGCAAGAGGTAAAATGTGACCTTTTGCGTTTATATGATTCATATTCCTTGTCATGCATATACTTCCTATCTTTTCACCTATTAGGCTTCTGATTCTCAATTTATCAGAGTGCTGAATGAAAAGCATATTTTGTGTTTTTGGTACTTTCAGGTTGTTGAAGCAGCATTGCTCTCAAGAATACAGCGTTTAGAACAAAGACTAATAAATTTAGAACCTCGTGTGAGTATGGCCAGATAGTGAGTGTTTTAATATTCTTTTTCCTAAGGTTCTCTCCGCAAATAACTGTGTTAAAGCTAAAAATATCCTCTATGTATTTAGCTTACAGCTGTCGAGAAAAAATCAGTAGGTTGACCAATCTAAACATCACATTTTATTTTACTTTTGCTAAGAAATATGCTGATCATATTTGTACAAATGCTGCATGGTAATGATTTATATGATTAAAATTGCCTATTGTGAACGAAAAATAGAAAAGGATTTCATGATTCAAGTAAAATAATAGAAATAGTTTTGTATACTTGTTTTGCAGTATTGATGATACATCTCTCTCTCTCTCTCTCCCCCTCCCCCCAAATAAATATCTGTATATTTTTTTTCATACTCTGTGGTTTAAGCTTTATCGTGTTTAGTCTCCTTCAATTTGCTTCAGGTTCAAAATTTACTTAGCGTTTTGCCGAACCGGTTAACTGCTGACATACTGGAAGAGCTTCGTATTAGCAAGCAAACCTTGGTATAGTTGATCATTTTGAGTTAATGGTAAACCCATTTCTTTGGGCATTGACAAACATTAGCATTAATCTGGTTACCTGTCCTTTGTTAATGAAAGGTTGAATTGGGTTCAAGGGCAGGGGCGCTCAGGCAAATGCTGTTTGATCTGTTGGAGGATCCCCATGAAATACGCCGTATATGCATTATGGGGAGAAACTGTACACTCAATAAAATGAATGATGTCATGGAATGTTCTGTTCCTTTAGAGAAGCAGATTGCTGAAGGTTAGTCTTAGTTGCGAGTTCTGTAATTTACTTGAGTAATGTATAAGTTGCAAATTCAGTCAATGAGCTAAGTGTATCTTTGGTTTGATTTTGTTATATACAGAAGAGGAGGAAGAAATTGAGATGCTTTTGGAAAATTATCTTCAACGGTAGGCTCCTCCTCACCTTCCCCAAACAAAGACAAAAAAATTTCTAGCACGAACAGATACTCTATGCTGTGGTACAACTAAAAAGCAGCATTATTTGAAACTTGTGCTATGTTCACCACGGAAGTTGCCTTAGTACTTGTTGCATTTGCAGATGTGATTCTTGTCATGGCCAGGCTGAAAGGCTTCTTGATTCTGCTAAAGAAATGGAAGATTCTATAGCTGTCAACTTGAGGTCTGAATGTTTTTGTTGTTTTTGATTTGTTTATAGCTCTATACTTTCTGTCTGGATGTGAAACTTTTATTGATCTTGTTGTTAGATTACCACGGAATCCGAAACGTTTAAGTTGCTAGAAAATTGGGCCAACAATGTATATAGATCAGCTTCCTCTTCCATGTGCAGCCCCATCCTGCACATAGAGAGGCAAACATAGATGGAGGCAAGAAACACATAGGTGCCCATTCGGCTCACCTTACAACCCCACCCTCAACTGAATCAGTATTAGTTAAAAGTTTCATATATAATCCTAAAACAAAAAAGTAAAGATTTCCCCATTAGTTCCTGATCTGTTTTTCACTCTCATACTCAACCGGGTTGAATTTTGCTAGATGCTTAAAGGCCACACCGTGTGCTTTCCATTTATCTAATGCCAATTTTAACTGATTTCATTTACCAGTTCTCGGAGGCTCGAGGTTAGCAGAGTGGAATTACTACTCCAGGTTGGGACATTTTGTTTGGCACTTGGCGCTCTGGTTGCAGGTGTGTCCTTCACCTGCTACAAACCCTATCTCTGTATTAGTTATGTGTAGTGCTTCTGAAATAAGTTTGGGCATTGTGTTGTTAAAAATGTTCCAATGGGTTCGGGTGCGATTCTATTCGTTTACAGTCTCGCCCTGTTGTGGAAAATTTACTACATAACTTTACACACAGGGAATTCTGATGTCCATATATTATCCTTACATGCAGTTATCTATGAATTTTGAATCAATCAAAGCTTTTAGATGAACAAACTGGATTTTGACATGTCTAAGTTGATTCTAAGAATGGCAATGGTTTCTGTAGGCTAAGAAACTGAAAAACCTATTGCTAAAGGTGGTAGATAACAAACGTAATCTCAGCTCTTTAGATTGTCCAAATTTGTTTGCCAGCCAAATTTGTCAGTAAAAATCAATGTGTCGATACTCAGCAGTCTCGTGTTCCTTCTAATTTCAGGTATATTTGGCATGAACTTGAGGTCATACCTTGAAGAACATGTGGTACGTAAAAGTTCGTGAATTTAACTTCATTGATTCTCTTCCCATTTTCATCCGGGTAATTGCAACATGGTAATTACGCATTGCATAACTTGGTGCAGTTCGCATTTTGGTTTACAACAGCAGGGATAGTTGTTGGCGCCGTCGTCGGATTTTTTCTTATGTACTCTTATCTCAGGACAAGGAAAATATTGTAAGTAGAAAGTGATTCAGGATAGGTAAAAGTTTTCGTTTTAACTTGTGCACTATGGAGTCCATGAGATTCGAATGCTTTTCTTCTGTGCTCTGGAAACTTAATCGCACGTGGTTAATTTTACAGGTGATTTCGTAGGTCATGAACGTGCAGCTGCCAAGCACATTGATATGATTGTACCATATTTCAATTATTGTGGGCTCTCTGAACTTGTACTCGATTTATCCACATGATTTCATCACTGCAGCTGATAACGCGAGCTGAATCTGTTAGGCTTAGCTTAGTATATGCAACAAGTAACGGTGATGAGTGTTTGTGGCCCTGTAATATTTTGGCCGACCTGGATGCTGGATTGTATAAGTGCCCGAGCCTTTCGGAAGTAAGAAACTAAGAATGTACAACCAAAAGAACGATAAACCTCATTTTTACCCTTTCGGAAGTAAGAAGCTAATAATGTACACCCAGAGGGGCCGCTCAGGCCAACGTAACATGAAATGGATTATCAAATGAATGTGGAAAACCAACAAAGCTCAACGCTTTGGGAAAAATGGAAAAAAGAAAAAGAAGAAGAGAAAAACACAGCTCTATACTAGAACAAAACAAATGGAATAAAACATGGAATCGAAAAAAACCTGAACCCGCACGTCATGCGTGTTGTGATGAATTTAGTGCAGTTTGGGATTCTTTAACAGGTTTTGAAGATTCATCAATGGCTAAATTCCCCATTCCCACCTCCATTGCTTTCCTCTCATCCTTCTCCGTCTCCTCAGAAATACTCCCATTGGAGGCCTGAGGCAGCACGCCAGCCATGGAAGGCTCAAGGAGTCGAGGCCCTGCACTAATCCATGGATGACTGAGGCATTGTGCAGCTGTTGGCCTCTTTTCGGGGACAAAATCAAGCATGGGAACAAGGAAGTCTGCCATGTCATTTGCATCTTGCTCGCTGAATGCGTACTTCTCCGTTAGCACCTTATTAAGAGGCCAGAAACGCAATCGTCGAATATGCTTCAAATCCCCATATCGGTTAAAGAAATCCCGGGAATATTTACCGCCTAATGCAGTCTGCAAAATATAAATCCATGAATACCCTTATTTAACCAGATTTATTGTCAAAAAGTACAATTACATATAACTCTCATTTCTTTCAGTGAGCAAAGTATCATGGTATTACCTTACGGGGAATTGTTCCAAGAAGTTCCATCATCAGTGCCAGGTGATCCTTCACAACGAGATTTAAAAGTTATTAGACACCTAGTTTATCAAATTCATCATAAACTTCCAAAGAATAAATCACGAATCTGCATGTACCTCATCCTTATCATAACTGTCACCACTGTGCGGATCAAAAAGAACGTCACCAGTTGCTAGCTCAAAACAAACACAAGCAAAGGACCATAAATCCGCTGGAGTTGAGTATTTTGCTCCAAGAATAACTTCAAGGCATCTGTACTGCCTTGTCTGAATATCACTTGTAAACTGCTTATATTGCCAACAAGCATTTCCAAAATCAACCAATTTGCATTTAAGGTCAGCTTCTACGAATAACTTCTTCCTTGCGGAACGGCTTGCTTTTGCTTCTTGAGTTTCTTCCTTATCTTCACGCTTTATTGATTCATTACTAACTCCAGAATCCTTCACTTGTTCTTGAACAGAATCCCCATTTGATTTTACTTCACTAATAGAATCTTCGGAGCCAACTGTTGTGGAATCTGCCTCATTGTCTTCCCTCCCGGCACCACCCTGAGTTGCCTTCTTAGCCTTTTTCCGGATCTTCTTCTTCTGGTTTTTTGTAAGATCTCCGTTTAACTTCTTAATGTCTTTAGAAGCCCCAGAGACGGACACAGTTTTATCTTTGCTGGTTGGAAGGATGAGAGGAGCACCTGATTTCCTAGGATCTTTAGATGGATCAATCATTGACAAAAGCAAGACATTCTCTGGCTTCAAATCCGTGTGTATTATTGAGAGTTGACTATGCAAGTAATCCAAACCCACTAATATATGGAAACAAATTTCTTTGACCATGTGCAGCGGAGCCCCTCGGTAATCATTATACTTAATAAGAGTCAGGAGGTTATCCCCCAGGTACTCAAAAACCAAACATACATGCTGTCCATTTGGGCCTGAATGCTTGAAGTGATCAAAAGCTTCACAACACACTTCTTATCGCCAGGGTCTCCCTCGGCAATCTGTTTGAGAATCTTTATTTCGTCCATTGCAGCTTCAGTGTAATAACGAGAACTCTTTTGAATCTTCAAAGCTACATAACGCTACAAACAATGAATTTCTCATGTTGTTAAAGGTTTGAATAGTTAAGTTCCTCATTTCCTTTTCAACACGCTAATAAAAAATTCGCACACGCACACACGCAGACAAGACAGAAGATCTTCACTTCAAATGCTATTAAAACAATTATGGTAAAGTAACTAAAATAAGCAACTAGTTCAAATTACTAAAGAGTAACCAATGCAATAAATATGTTCAGAAAGCGAAATCCTTACTCCGACTACGCCTAACTCTTCACCATTTGTATAAGCCAACCAATTTAAGTTCGAGGAGTTGAGCCATTCCCCAACATTTTTTTTTTTTTTGTTCTTCCATCCCCCTTGCCATTACATTCAAAATTTTCTTTTAACCAAATCGCTTTGCTATTAACTAATTGGATTCATAAAAAAATAGTGCCTCTCTTTTCATTGCCTAAACCCTAATTTCCCAAAGAAGCGTACAGAACACAACATTTCAATTCCACTATTCCATCGGTTTCTCAGCAACCAAACGAGTAGCACGCTTGACAACAAAGACAGATACATACCGAGCTCCTCGTGTCCCAAGCAAGCCAGACGGTGGAGAAGTGGCCCCACCCGAGCTTGCTCTGCACCACATAGCAGCCATTCTTGAAGGAATCCCCAATAGAGACGGCGTGGTAGCCTCCTTTCTTGTAATCCTCGGTTCCCTCGTCCTCCGATGTGTAATCGCTGAGCTCCTCGCGGTCATCCGCCATTGGAGTTCGGGAATTAGGGTTTGATTATTGGGGTATTTGGGTTAAATCTTCAGTGAGAAACCCTAGTGAGGTTTACTGGAATTAGTGCTGACCGCTGAGGGTCAAAATTTTGGTATTGGGGACAAAGAAAGTTGGATGGCAGAACCGTAAATAAAATTTAAAAAACCAGAAGACAAATGGGCCAGGCCAGCCAGACTCTACCCGGCCCACAATTTTTGGGCTCTACAGATTTTCATTATAAATGAAAATTTTGTGTTTGACGAGAGATTTGAACCAATACATAAACCTAATATGAGCTATGCTCTCTTAAGCATCACTAGACAATAAGGAACGATTGAGATTTAAGCAAATAAATTTTAGCTAAATCTTAACTATTCACTCATAAAAAATAATGTGAATGCATTCTAATATACCTTCAACCATAAGCTTTGTTTGATTAAAAACAAAACTAACAAAATTTTACTAATATCCAGCGTCATTGTTTGAATTAGCCCTAATGACTCGTTTACTAATCCATAATTAAAATGAAAGGAATTGAATTGAGGAGGATTTGGAATGAGGTGAAATCAAAATCAAATTTATGTAGAAATTGTATACTACAACTTTTAGGGATCGGAGTTGGAATATTACTGAACCACAAGTTGTTTACTAGTTCACATGAATTGAAATGAATTATATTGTTAACTCTTTTTTTGTTTATTTGTTTTTGGTAAAAATTATTTTATTTTAACTTTGTGAGAAAAACTTTCGTCTTTTTTTTTTTTTTTTTTTTTTGCTAAGAGAACAAGATTTGGTGTTGGGTTAATGGGAAGGCAAATTTTGGAATTTAGAAATATGTGAGGGTATAATAGGGAGGAAATTTTATTCTGATTTCCCTAATAACTCAGAATTCATGGCTCTCAGATTCATGTTACTCAAATTTTTAGGGAGTGGAGTAGGAATAGTACTGAACTATAAGCTATTTGCCAATTCACATGAATCGAAATGAAAATTAATGTGATTTACTAAAATGCGCCTATTCTAGTAGTCTATTTTATATGTGTTGATTCTTTTTTATTTATGTTTTTGGTAAAACTTTTTATTATATTTTTTATTTTAACTTTGTAATAAAAACTTTGAATCGTTTTATTTTTTATTTTTTGGTGAGCAAACAAAATTTGGTGTTAGGTTAACATGAAGGGCAATTTTGAAATTTTAGAAATACATGAGCGTATAACGAGGAGGAAAGTTCATTCTGATTTCCCCAATAACTCAGAATTCAATTCCCACCAAATTGTGGGGAATCCAATTCCTCCAATATTTTGATTCCCAAATATTGATAAAAACCAGAGTATTCCATAATCATAATTCAATTTTGCTTTTTTATTCCGATTACCCTTATGTAAACGTGTCATAAAAGAGTGCAATCTAGACCAAACTGAACCAAATTGTAATTAGCTTGGTTTGGTGAGCTATGACTTGTATGAAAACCCGCATATACTGATTCACTGAACCAAACTGCATATACTAATTCTACTTTTATGGCATGTTTACAAACTGCATATACTGACCGTCATCACATTTTCTACTGGTTGTCAGCATATGTACTGTTATATTTCTTTCACACATTCGTGTCCTTAAATGTGCCCAAATAATTTCTTACTAATCAATTCAATATTATTTAGACACACAAAATTGACGTATTTACTAACCCTTTATAATATAGACGTGTGCCTTACCATTATATTATACGAGATTCATAATTTGTCAACTAACACGCAAGTTGCTCTTTTGCCACATATCTTTAATTAAGGAAGTCTCCGCCAACATTTTTTCATTAGTTCCCTCTTATTTAGGGCATAACATGCAAGTTCCTCCTTTGTTTCCCAATCGTAGGGATTTGCAGCAGCCAGAAATGAGTAGGTCTTTCTTACAATAACTACCGCAACTAAGTAAATTGCAAATCCCCTCAATTTTTTCCCAAAATGTTTGTCATTGTGTAGGTAATCCCCTCAATTCTGTGGTCATCTTACATTCTTAATGTTATTTCCGCTATTGATTACTCATTTTTTATTCTATATGTGTATATATGTATAGATATATATGTATGCCTTGACGCTAATAATAAGAGTCTTTTAGCAAACAAATATGAGAGGGGCCATGGAAGCAAATTTCACCACTATTATGATGTTTATTATGCTTTTACTATTTGTATTAGTAGTGCAAGCTAGAAACCTACCATTTAGCACTCCATCAACCCCTTTCAATATTCCATTTGATCATAGAAGAGAATGCTTTAAATGATAATTTTATTCTTCTCAAGAGAGGTATTTATACAAGGTGTACCCTAATGTAATAGGAAGAAAACTAATTACACGAGATTACAGGAGATTACACAAGATTACAGGAGATTACACGGAATTGATATCAATTAGGAATCCTACCAAAAATACAAAGTCAACACTCCCCCTCAAGTTGGTGCATATATGTTACTCATGCCCAACTTGTATAAGAAACTTGAAAACTTATGACTTGAAACAGCTTTCGTGAGGATATCTGCCAACTGATCTTCTGTTCTTATTTTCGGTAGCTCAATTATTTTTTCTTTGATGAAGAACCGATCAACTTCAACATGCTTTGTTCTATCATGTTGTACCGGATTATGTGCAATGTCACGAGCAGCTTTATTATCACAAAATAATTTCATGGGCTGATCATGTAGTATACCCAAATCGCGAAGCAGGAGCTTAAGCCACATAATTTCACAAATCCCCAAAGCCATACCTCATATATTTAGCTTTTGCACTGGAACGGGCAACTTCTGTTTCTTACTTCTCCATGTAACCAAGTTACCCCCAACGAATGTAAAATAACCTGATGTTGAGCGCCTATCGTCAATTGAACCTGCCCAATCTGCATCAGTATAACCTTCAACTCTAAGATGATTATTCTTTCTAAACAAAATTCCTTTGCTGGGACTTCCTTTCAAATATCTCAAAATTCTCATCACTGCATTCATATGTTGTTCTTTGGGATCATGCATGTATTGGCTTACTACACTTAAGGCATAAGCAAGGTCCGGTCTTGTGTGTGCCAAGTACATTAAACGACCTACTAACCTTTGGTATCTCCCTTTGTCAACTGGTACTTGATTAGAATCAACACTAAGCTTCAATCCTTCCTCTAATGGTGTAGCTACTGTTGACAAGCTGACATGCCGGTTTCGTGCAACAAATCAATAATATACTTCCTCTGTGATAAGAAAATTCCAGAACTGCTTCTTGATACCTCAATTCCCAAAAAATATTTCAAGGATCCAACGTCCTTCATCCCAAATTCTGTAGACAAGTACCTTTGCAAGGCCGCACGTTCTTCTGGATCATTACCTGTTACCACCATATCATCTACATACACAATAAGTGCAGTAAGTTTCCCATTTCGTCTTTTCAGGAACAGAGTATGATCAGAGTTACTTTGTTTGTAGCCAAATGCTCTCATAGATTTTGTGAATCTTCCAAACCATGCCCGAGGGGACTGCTTTAAACCATATAAGGATTTCTTCAACCTGCACACTTTTCTTTTATTTGGAGCATTACATCCCGGTGGAAGATCCATATAAATCTCTTCTGTCAAGTCTCCATGCAAGAAGGCGTTCTTCACATCGAATTGTTGTAAGGGCCAATTAAGATTTGCAGCCAAGGACAACAAAACACGAACTGTGTTGATCTTGGCTACAGGTGCAAATGTATATGTGTAGTCGATTCCATATTTTTGAGTGTATCCTTTTGCCACCAGTCTTACCTTGAAACGATCCACCGTCCCATCTGCTTTGTATTTCACAGTATAGACCCATTTGCATCCCACAGGTTTCTTGCTAGCTGGCAAATCTATGATCTCCCTAGTAGCATTCTTCTTCAAAGACTTCAACTATTCATTCATTGCTGCTTGCCAACGTGGATCAGCTAAAGCCTCATGCACACTGTTAGGAATAGATATAGTAGATAATTGATGCACAAATGATTTATTTGATTCTGACAGGTGACTGGTAGACACATAATTACTTAACGGGTATAACACATTAGAATTAGGGTTGGGCTTACTCACCGGATAACCAATGGCAATTAACTTTTTTTTAAACCTTATAACAATTCCTTTTGAATTACTTTCTAGTAATCCGGTAATAAAGGCAATCGGCGGTACAGGGATATTCAAAGCATCTAGGAAGAAAGGACAAGCGCTGCGGATACGTTCTAAACCGATTCTTTCACAACTTATTATATCACCCCCGATTCACTTCACTCCCTAAATGCGAATTAAGACTAAGGCTTACTTCTTCATCCGTCCTTCCTACCTTTTTTATTTTTTTATTTTTTATTTTTTAATTTTTTAAACAAGAACCCTTTTTCTCTTTCTTCTTCCCGCAATAGCACATCAACACTTTGTTCTTATTCTTTTTCGCAACAACACACCTTTTTCTGCTGTTCTTCAAGATAGCAGCAAGTAGGTCGAAATATTATGGAGCAGATGAAACTGACAGTTGAAAGTCGTGGTTCAAGGCGATGGCGATTTGGGTCTGCCCGGAATCTGGGACAAACTTCAGGCAGTGGGTTAAATCTCGGTTCGTAGTGGTGGATGCAGGGAGTGGCTTGATGAACTCGGATAAGCAACGACAACGTCGCTCGCTGGTCGGACGCGCTGCACAACTATATGTGCGGCTGGTAATTCTGGGTTCTCGGGTCAGCAACGATGGCGTCGCTCGCTGGTCGGATGGCACAACACAACTGGCTGCACGGTTGGGGATTTTATTTTTGTGCACAGCGCACTGCTTCTCCTTTTTTTTTTTTCTTACCTAGCTCTGGTGCCAAGAAGAGAATGCTTTGAATGATAATTTTATTCTTCTCAAGAGAGGTATTTATACAAGGTGTACAACCTTAATGTAATAGGAAGAAAACTAATTACACGAGATTACACGAAATTGATATCAATTAGGAATCCTACCAAAAATACAAAGTCAACAATCATAACCCTAGCATTTCACACCACACGACCCTCCCCACCAAGATTGGATGGGATATTACCCCAAATTATACCCCTCCTCCAAATTCAGTCCCGGACTACCATCGCCACCGGAAGTACCACCATCGAATGTGGGTGGCGTTGTAAATAAAACTACTTTATGTTATGCATTATGCAATTTTGATTGCGAACGCATAAGGCCATCTCCAACCGAAGGGTCCAGAGGGCCAGAGGGCCGAAAATGGCCCTAAAACCATCTCCAACCGAGGGCTAGGCCAGAGGGCTCTGGAATCTGGGAGGGCCCCACGGAATCGGAGAGGGCTGAAGGGCTGGCTATTTTTTTTTAATGTTTTTCATTTCTGTCGGTTATAACCGACAGAAATAACAATTTGAATTTAAACTTCCAACGGCTAGCGAGCCACTAGCCGTTGTAAACCTTTTTTTTTTTTTTTTAATTTTTAATTTTTATGAATTTAAACCTTTATTTTTTCTTTTTTTTTCTATAACTTCCTATAACTTCTATTTTACAAAATTTGTTTCAATTTTTTTTTAATTCTATTTTTTTCCTATAACTTATATTTTACAAAATTTGGTTCATATTTTTTTCATATAACTTCTATTTTACAAAATTTGTTTCATATTTTTTTTAAATTCCATTTTTTTCCTATAACTTCTATTTCACAAAATTTGTTTCATATTTGTTTTAAATTCTATTTTTTTTCCTATAACTTCATAAGCCATTATACAACATTAAAAATTAAGTAACATGAAACAACATTAAACAATATGAAACAACATTAAATAACATTAACCAACATAAAAAAAAACATTTAACAACATGAAACTTAAACAACATTTAAGTTGTAGTTTTTAAATAATAAATTATGTTTGGCCCTATGGCCCTTTGACCCTCGGTTGGAGACGATTTTTTGTGACAGGGCTAAAACGAGCCCTCTGGCCCTTTGGCCCTCGGTTGGAGACGGAGGCAAATATGGTCATGTACTGTTCATTAAAATATTAATATCTTGGAGAATCTTGGACGGCCAAAGGGCTCAAACGAGCCATCTGGCCAGCCCTCGGTTGGAGATGGCCTAAGCGGACCTAAGGCCATCTCCAACCTCTGGCTGGCCAGAGAGCTCGTTTGAGCCCTCTGGCCTTCCAAGATTCTCCAAGATATTAATATTTTAATGAACAGTACATGACCATATTTGCCTCCGTCTCCAACCGAGGGCCAGAGGGCTCGTTTTAGCCCTGTCACAAAAAACCGTCTCCAACCGAGGGCCAAAGGGCCAAACATAATTTATTATTTAAAAACTACAACTTAAATGTTGTTTAAGTTTCATGTTGTTAAATGTTTTTTTTATGTTGTTAATGTTATTAATGTTGTTTCATATTGTTTAATGTTGTTTCATGTTACTTAATTTAATTTAATGTTGTATAATGGCTTAGGAAGTTATAGGAAAAAAATAGAATTAAAAAAATATGAAACAAATTTTGTGAAATAGAAGTTATAGGAAAAAAATAGAATTTAAAATAAAATGAAACAAATTTTGTGAAATAGAAGTTACAGGAAAAAATGGAATTTAAAAAAAAATGAAACAAATTTGTAAAATAAAAGTTATAGGAAAAAAATAGAATTTAAAAAAAATATATGAAAAATAGAAGTTATAGGAAAAATTTTGTAAATAAAAAAAATAATAAAATTGTTAAAAAAAAAAATTCAAAGCATTCCTGTCGGTTATAACCAACAGGAAATCCAACATAAGCAAAAAAAAAAAGGCCAGCCCTCTAGCCCTTTGGCCCTTTGGGATTCCGTGGGACCCTCTCAGATTCCAGAGCCCCCTGGCCTAGTCCTCGGTTGGAGACGATTTTCGGCCCTCTGGACCCTTCGGTTGGAGATGGCCTAAGTATCACCCTACCCACGGCATTGGTGGCCATCCGCGTAAAGGTCAGGGGCGAAAAGGTAAGTACCACGGCGGTCGTGGTTTCCCTCCCAGTTATACCTTGTGTTACACTCAATGTTTGCAACAAAGTTGCAACATGGTGGGAAATATCACCCCCAACTTCTTGATTGTACGCTTGGATGCACAGCTGAATTTTTTATTGTTCATGCATCGATATATGGTCACTATTGGTATTAGATAGAAGAATTTTATTCCAATAATTTTGGTCGAGCAGATTGTTATGGCTATCAAAAGAAATTATGTGTTCACGTCTTGTTTTGTTTTGTTCTAATATAATTTTTATTTTTACTTTCTTTTCCAATTTTTAATTTGTTTTTACTATCTTGTCCTCTTATTAAGTATTTTTCAGATATTCGACTTTCTATACTTAAGGGCGTATTAGGATTTATTTAAAAGTTTTAACCATAAAGCCTTCTAGCTTATGAGTTTTGAATCACAACTTACGTGATTTAGGGGGATGGATATTATCTATACTAGAAGATGGAGTGGGCTTAGCCTCACAATGGGCTAGCAATAATATAGTTCAAACTGCGAATCGAACCTAAAACCTTTCACTTACAAGTGAAGAGAAATATCACTAAACCGTAGTACTACGTGGCCACAACTTACGTGATTTCAATTGTAAAAATCTCACAATTTAACCATGGTAAATATGGACGTACACACAAGTTTACTCATGCGCATGACATGTATAAGTAACATATTGATTTACAAGTAAATCACACGATTTATGTACTCATACATACCTAGTGATTTACAATTAAATCACAAGAATTATCAGCAGAAGAAGCAATAGCAGAAAACATAAATGGCTCTATAGGCTCAAAATACTAATAACGATGAAAGTGGAATACGATTCGTATGAACTTTAGATAAAAGGCATACAAGTCCTGCTTTTATACTCTGAATAGCACATGATTAATTTGTATGATGTTTACAAATAAAATAAAGTTTCGCACTATTTGGAATTCATATTTAATACTACGCTTCTATTAGGTATAAACAAAAAACAAAAAGATTAGTTATTTTTGGGTTATAAAATGTTTTAACTCTGGTAAGATATTGGAGTGTGTTGTGGACTATTTTATCTGACAAAGGGAGAGAGGGCCGGCGGCAGAGAAAGAGAGAAAAGAGAGATATGTGTTTGTAGAATTGTAGGGGAATTGTGTGTTTATCCCTCCTACATTGAACCTTTATTTATAATAATAAGATGATAGGATATTCCTTGGTCCCCAAGGAATATCAGTTACAATAGGAAAGGATAAACCCTAATCTAATCTAACCTAGGATTTACACAATCATACTTCGATTAGGAATGTTTCACAACACTCCCCCTTGAGTGTGTAAATACTCAAGGTAGATTTAGCATCATGCAGAAGTTGAGGAAGTCGACTCGTCAGTGCTGATTCCAAGGAACAATGCTTATTCTCAATAAGGTAGGAACTTGCATAAGTAGTAAGTCTCACTTAAAAACCCTAAGGCTATGGCAAAAACCCGAGTAGGGACAAAATCCATAGTCTAAGGAAAAATGCGTGAGAAAATGCAAAGTCAAAAGAAACGTCTAAATGATGTCATCAGGGATATGACCAGCCCAAGGTGGGTGCCTCGTTAAAACTTAGTTAGGTAGCAAAAACCCAGTGGGAAAAATGCTCCTAATCGTAGGGAAAAAGAGTACATTAAGATCAAGCAAGTATCTACATGATACTCCCCCTGAGTTTGACATAATTCCAAAGAGAAATAGCAAAGTTACAACTCAGAAAGTTTACGCATACCGATTCCATGAACAAGCTTCTGAAATGTCGTCTTCGGTAGTGATTTGGTGAAGAGGTCAGCCAGATTGTCTTGCGAACGGATTTGCGTGACTTCAATCTTCTGCTGCTCTTGTTGTTGATGTGAAAAGAAAAACTTTGGCGCAATATGCTTGGTGTTGTCTCCTTTGATGTAACCCTTCTTGAGTTGTTCGATGCAAGCTGCGTTGTCTTCAAAAATCGTCGTCGGGACATCAACGGCGGGGTGAAGATCGCAGGAGCTTCGAATATGGCCCACTACTGCTCTCAACCAAAAGCATTCCCGAGTTGCTTCATGTAAGGCGAGGATTTCAGCATGGTTAGACGAAGTGGCAACTAAGGTCTGTTTAGTTGACCTCCAAGATATTGCGGTGCCTCAAACGGTAAAGACATAACCCGTTTGAGAGCGCGCCTTGTGCGGATCATATAAGTATCCTGCGTCGGCATAACCAACAAGGCGAGAATCAACTCGAGGAGTACATTGTGCGACACCATTCGAGGATTCGTAGGGATAGAACAAGCCCAAATCCGTAGTACCCTTAAGGTAACGGAAGATGTCTTTTACGCCAGTCCAGTGTTTGCGTGTAGGTGCATTACTGTATCTTGCCAAAAGATTAACAGCGAAGGAGATGTCGGGTCTAGTGCATTGAGCTAAGTACAATAAAGCGCCTATTGCACTTAGATAAGGAACTTCAGGCTCCAAAATCTCTTCATCATCCTCCTTCGGACGGAAGGGATCTCGTTTTGCATCTAGTGTACGAACGACCATAGGAATACTCGAAGACTTCGCTTTATCCTCATTAAAGCGGCGCAACACCTTCTGGGTGTAATTCGATTGATGTACTAGGATTCCATCCGAACAATGCTCTACCTCGAGACCTAGACAGTATCGAGTTTTACCTAGATCTTTCATCTCAAATTCCGACTTCAGGTGCGCGGCAGTTCTCGCGAGCTCTTCAGGAGTTCCGATGAGATTCATGTCATCGACATATACTGCAACAATCGCAAATCCGGAATGTGACTTCTTAATGAACACACAAGGGCATAATTCGTTGTTCACATATCCCTGACTAGTCAAATACTCACTCAGACGGTTATACCACATTCTTCCGGATTGTTTCAAGCCGTAGAGTGAATGCCTTAGCCGAATTGAGAGCGTGTTCCGAGGTTTGAAAATATTTGAACCAGTCAATGTAAGTTCTTCAGGAACTTTCATGTAAATTTCCGTATCAAGATCCCCATAGAGATACGCGGTTACTACGTCCATTAGCTGCATATCCAGTTTTTCGGAAACTACCAAACTGATAAGGTAACGAAAAGTAATCACATCCATAACGGGTGAATAAGTTTCGTCATAGTCAATCCCGGGGCGTTGTGAGAAACCTTGTGCAACAAGACGAGCTTTGTAACGCACAATTTTGTTCTTCTCATTACGCTTCCGAACGAAAACCCACTTGTAGCCAACGGGCTTCACATGTGGAGGAGTAGGAACTACAGGTCCAAACACCTTACGTTTCGCAAGAGAATCGAGTTCAACTTGGATTGCTTGTTTCCAGTTTGACCAATCAGCTCTACGTCGACATTCATCAACGGAACGCGGTTCAATGTCATCGCTCAACATGATCTCAGTAGCTACTGCAAATGCTAATGCATCGTCGACAATCATCTCATTTCTACGCCACACATCATCTAAGCTAGCATAATAGACCGAAATCTCACGATTCTCGGGAGGAGGATTCGTCTCTTCAAGGACGCTTCCGTAATCTAGAATTTCCTCATGAGTTGGGTAGAATGAGTAAGCGATAGTCGGATTCACGGTAGGTTCTTCAGGACCTTGTGCCGTGGTTTTCCTCTTCCGGGGGTGTGAATCCTTTGAACCAAGGGGTCTGCCACGCTTTTGTGTAGGGGCAGATGATTGGCTAGCCGCTAATGTACGTGGATCACCAGAATTGGTGTCCCGGGCTTCCAAGAGGGTAGTCCGTCGTACATTTGGTACATCTATCTTTGCAGGCGTATTCGCAGCTGGAATGTGTGATCTTGTCACGCGCGCTAGATCGGTGAAAGCATCTGGCATGCTCTGAGCTATGCTCTGAAGATCTAATATGCGCTGCACTTCAGTTTCAGACTGAGCGGTGCGGGGATCTAAATGAGACAAAGTGGGAGTCGTCCACGATAATTCGCGTCGTTCTTCGGGAACGTTGACGTTCTTATCTCCCCCTAACGACGGGAAGACTGTCTCATAGAAGTGACAATCCGCAAAACGAGCGGTAAACAGATCGCCTGTCAAAGGTTCTAAGTAACGAATAATCGAAGGAGAATCATATCCGACATAGATTCCCATCCTTCGCTGAGGCCCCATTTTTGTACGTAAGGGCGGCGAGATCGGCACATATACCGCACAACCAAAAACGCGCAGATGCGATATGTCGGGTTCGTATCCGGTAACCAACTGAAGGGCACTAAATGGTTGTGTCGCAACAGGCCTCAGGCGGACCAACTTTGCTGCATGCAATATTGCAGGCCCCAAGCAGCGATCGGGAGCTTGGTACGTATGACCAACGATCGAGCAATCATTTGTAAGCGCTTAATGAAAGCCTCTGCCAGGCCGTTCTGGGTGTGAACATGGGGTACATGATGTTCAACTTCAACCCCAACCGACATGCAATAGTCATCAAAAGTTTTAGATGTGAATTCTCCAGCATTATCCAATCGAATAGATTTGATCGGATAATCAGGGTGGTGAGCCCTGAGCTTGATAACCTGAGCCAACAGTTTGGAGAATGCAGCGTTCCTTGTGGACAACAAGCACACGTGTGACCAACGTGTGGAAGCGTCAACCAAAACCATAAAGTATCTAAATGGTCCGCATGGAGGGTGAATCGGTCCACAAATGTCCCCCTGAATCCGTTGTAGAAAAATGGGAGGATTCGAATGAATCTTGTCATAAGAAGGCTTAGTGATAAGCTTTCCCATTGACATGTTTGACATGCGATTCCTTGGATCGAACCTAAACTGCGGGTTAGTGGATGCCCGTATGAAGTTTTGAGGATACGGCACATCGCTATTCGTCCAGGATGTCCTAAACGATCATGCCAAAGTGTAATTTCGTGCGCGGTCCCAGTAGTAGGGCCGGCCACATAGTGGCATTCTATGGGGCATATGGTCGTAGTATACAGACCACTCGGGTTACGCTCCATCTTCTCTAGAATACGCTTCTGGCCATATTCGTAGGAAGTTATGCACAGAAATTCAACTCCGTTTTCTACGTGGGTTTCAGCGTGGTAATTGTTATCTCTAATATCCTTGAAACTTAGCAACGTTCTTCCGGAACGTGGAGAATAGAGTGCCTCAGCAATGGTCAAGATTGTACCATTGGACAACATTATACGTGCCGTACCGTATCCTTCTATCAGGTTGGATGGGCCTGAGAGGGTTGTCAGAGGTGCATTCTTAGGTATGAAGTTAGTGAAATAGATGCGTTCAAGCAAAACTGTGTGCGTGGTTGCACTATCTGCCAGACAACTAACTTTCCCACTAGTCATACCTAGAATGAAAAATTAATTTGAATCGGTCACATGCATAAAAGTTTATAAAACAATTATCAATTCAAAATAATTTAATTTATTCAAGGATTAAAATTGAATATCCAAAATAAATCACCAACTAATAATCCAAAACATAAAGGAAAATTGTTCAAAAATCAACCAAAAACAAGGGGGGGTTCGGCCACTAGGTGGAATTCGGCCCCATTTGTCTTATTTTAACTAAAAATAAGTCTATGTCTAAGAGTCTAATCTTCCATAGGAGTGGTATCCTCCTGAAAATCAGAAACCTCCATTTTTGTAGTCTCCGGTTCGTCCACTTGCATGAAGTTTGATTCAAACTTCTTACGACGAGAATGATATTCATCTACAACCTTCTTGGGAGCACGGCAAACACGAGACCAATGGTCCTTTGAACCACAGCGATAACACATATCGTCATCCATGGTTTTAGGTGCTTTGCCTTTATTCTTGAAGTTCGGGGCCTGGGGAGCGAGGTTTGAGCGCTTCGGGGCTTTGTTTCCTCCCTTGGGTGGGCCTTGGCTCTGTTGACCTTGGTGGGATGGCTTCTGGCCGCCCCTACCTCGCCTCTTTTGGCGTTGTGGGTGCTGGTTAGTGCTATAATGTGCTTCAGGCACAGCAGTAGCCCCAGTAGGTCGAGCTTGATGATTTTTCATCAACAGCTGGTTCTGCTTTTCAGCAAAAAGTAAAACAGAGATCAAATCCGAGAACTTAGTGAACTTCTGAGCTCTATATTGTTGCTGCAAGACAATATTAGAAGCAGAGAAGGTTGAATAGGTCTTCTCCAGGAGATCCTCTTCAGTCAAAGTTTCATTGCAAAACTTGAGAAGTGATCGGATTCGACAAACTTCAGAATTATATTCATTCACAGACTTAAAGTCTTGGAAGCGCAAGTGCTGCCAGTCGTGTCTTGCTTCAGGCAAGAATATGTCCTTTTGGTGATCAAAGCGATCAGCCAAAGCGACCCATAATGCACGTGGATCCTCTTCAGCAAGATACTTAGTTTGTAGAGCGTCATGGATATGTCTTCGGATGAAGATCATAGCAGTGGCTTTTTCAGCTTCGCCAACAGGTTTATCTGTTGCTTCTTCAATAGCCGGACGCAAGTTCTTTGCAGTGAGGTGGAGCTTCACATCTTGAACCCACTTGAGGTAGTTCCTTCCAGAAACCTCCAAAGCGGTGAAGTCAAGTTTGTTCAAATTTGACATGTTCCTATCACAAATAGATGGACAAGATGTGGTTAGTGTAATGGAGAAGAAAATCGATCCATTCACGTAGGAGTAGAACATACAGGTTCTAATAGACATGTATTGGTTTAATTTTGCATGAAAAACTGCGGGTTTTCATGGGTGAGTTGTTTAAGTGAAAACTTCAGGTTTTCAAACAAGGCATGTTTATAAGAAGAAACTTCAGGTTTCAAAAATAATTATGAACTTCAGGTTCATATATTCCTGCAGGCAAACACAAATATATATGCAAACAAATATGCAACAAGTATATGCAAAAATATAGCTTTAGGTTTAGTATTATAATTGAATTAATTTATTTGGACTTCGGACCAAATTAAAGTGTGGGTAAAAATATAAAAACCCATTTGGGCCTAAAAATAATTAGGCGAATAAAATTCGGGGCCCAAATAAAAAAAAACTAAGCCACGGGTGGCTTGAAAAATTTTGGTCCGTGTGACCTAGGCCCAAATTTGGGCTAGGGTTTTGTGTGGGGCTGCTGCAGGCAGACCAAAAAAAAATTCAACTCGGGCTGCTGCAGGCAAGCCCAGAAAAACAAAAAAAATTGTTTTGTTTTTTCGTTGGGCCGAGGAGCTGGAGCCCATAGGGCTCGGGTTTGATAGAAGCAGGACGACCCAGCGGCGCTGGGTGTGCTTGGCCGGGGAAGAAGGCCGGATTTTGAGCCTCGGCGCCACTGCAAGTGGCTAAAAATTGGATGGGAAGACTCGGGGGTTCTCTTCTAGGGTGTTTCGACGATTATTACAACGTGGAGATATTAAAATCGCAATATTTTAATAACCAAACCCTAAAAAAATTGAAATCGAATTTTCGAGAAAATTTCGATGAGATTCCGGTGAATCTCAGTTCAATTTGAGATGTGGGACGACTTCTGGTCGTCGGCGACATGAACCAAAAGTTTGAGGCAATGGCTGCAGGCCATGTCTAGGTCAAGGACACCGTGAAAGGTGTCAGCTTTGGTTGGTTTTGGAGCCTCGGAGCTTCTGGCTCCGTGGGTTTTCTGGAGAGAAAAAGGAGAGCTGCAGGCTCTCGGCTTGCGGCCTTGCAGGATGCAAAGGCATGGGTTCGAAGAACCCAGATGTTTCTCGATTCCAATTTTTCATATATAATTCAATTATAGGCATATAAAATTCAATTCAATATATATTTCAATGAATCACATATTTACAGTGGTGCATATGCAAAATAATATTTTCAATGCATGTACATATGTAAGATTCAATTCATAACCAATATCAAATTCACATAATTTCAGCAATTATGGTTATGAGGCATACACAATTTATGTAGAATCTAAAATACGTAAAACGTAAAGTTGGGTCATGCATCATGGTGAATGTTCATGCTATCAGGGCTTGCAAAATATCGAGTTAAAAGCCGTTGTTTTGAAAGAACCTGATTGCGTGATGATATGGATGAACTGGTTTGATGCAGAAAAATTCTCCAACGTCAGATTCCTAAGCGCAGCGGTAGGAGCGTGCTGATAACGTGTTGTGGACTATTTTATCTGACAAAGGGAGAGAGGGCCGGGGGCAGAGAAAGAGAGAAAAGAGAGATATGTGTTTGTAGAATTGTAGGGGAATTGTGTGTTTATCCCTCCTACATTGAACCTTTATTTATAATAATAAGATGATAGGCCCAAGGAATATCAGTTACAATAGGAAAGGATAAACCCTAATCTAATCTAACCTAGGATTTACACAATCATACTTCGATTAGGAATGTTTCACAACAAAGTGAACTAAAAATGTTTATTGTCACAAATTTAAAAAAAAATTAATTTGGTTAAACAATTTTTTATGAATCCATGATTGTCATATGGATCTCATCTAATATGGTCTATCAGTCTTATGGAACAAGATACCGAACAATCCCGACTTGCCAATTCAAATTTTCCTCGGCAATGTACCATGGTAAATGATAATGCAGAAATCAACTCCATATGATGAATGTGATTTAGATTCTGGGAGTTAATGGACATGTTCTAGAAGCCCTAAAGAGTATGTGGAAACATCCGACATTACCTCAAAGATTACTATAGGGGTGACTTAATGCAGAGAGCGGAGTTTTGACTACCACAACAGATATTAGACATAGGCCTGTTTCTGCCATGTGGTTGTGTATGTTCATAAATCACAATATGTAAGGAGTCGATATACACGTATGGGATAGATTCAATAGTGACTTTATACGTGCTTATCATCATAAGTTTTACGATGTTAGTGGAACATTGATCAACTAACTAGTTCTTTCTCTAGAATCTGTGTTACTTTGATAAGTTTTATGATGTTAGTGAAACATTGATCGGCTAACTAGTTCTTTCTCTGGTATATATGTTAGTTTCATCCTTTTTTATCTCACTTTTATAACTGGTCCATATTATCTTGTGAAAATGAAATAGAGCTTAGCTAGATTAATTCTATACGTGGGCATTAAGCTCATTTTCTGATAAATCCTCAAACTTTTTTTTGGTTGAAGTATGTGGCTAACTCCAAGGGCATTGTTTGTTCCAAGGAGAAATGGAAGTGTTACTCTAATTCGCATACCTCCGTGGACGGTGGATGATTCCCTCGATAGCCTGCAAAATAGTAAGAGATTGAGATTGTACATGTTTAGGCGTTTATGTGGTCAGCCAAACACTCTCCGACAACAAAGTCAGTAAACTTGTAATTTAAGCAGATGATTTCGGTACCTTTAAATGAACCGTATAGAGTGTATTTACAGTGATTCA
The DNA here is from genome assembly GCA_036320875.1 of Cotoneaster glaucophyllus. Lineage (NCBI taxonomy): Eukaryota > Viridiplantae > Streptophyta > Magnoliopsida > Rosales > Rosaceae > Cotoneaster > Cotoneaster glaucophyllus. Next base: position 14,147,952 of record CM070058.1, on the reverse strand, counting down.
TGGAGAGTCATTGACTTCCTCGTAAAACCGAGAGATTCCTTCCTAATTAGAGTCTAATTAGGTTTTACTTACTTAAATCAACCGAGCAAGTAACCATACTCAAATAGATCCCTGGGCCTGGTCCATCCCTGACCAGCCCATATGCCACGTGTCAGACCATGTATAGATCGCGGTCGCACATGGGGTAAACACTTGTTTAGTTGAGAATTCTTAGGGTATCATATGTAATGCTTCCCACGTTAAGGATTTTAAGAGATTGAGGAGTTGATCTTTTGTTCAGATTCTTAAATTATTTTATTTAATTACTCTGTCCGAGTATCTTGACATCTCAGCAAGTCTTCTTTCCCTGTCACCTGACCGTGGTTCAACCCAATCTCAGGGGAGTTGTGGACATGTCTAATAGATAGAGAGGGTGTTTGTTTTCCCTCGTTAAAGTTCATCGAACTGGACAAAATTAAGCGTTAGTCCAGTCCCATGTTTGTTCCTAGCAAAGATTAGCTTTAGTGAGACTAGCTTCACTCGCCTCGACTAAAGGCAGGACTATCCGGTCTTAGCGAGTACCCCCGAGAACCATGGGACTAGCTAAGACCATCATCTCTCTCATCCTTGTCCTGCTCGACGACTACTCACGGCCATTCCTTGTGACCTCCGACCACATACTGCCATTAACTTTCCAATTCGACTATCTCTTTCAAATACGTTTCACAACCAATTTTCACATAAAAAATATACCAAACTTAAGCTGGGAGTGAAGGGATTTCGCTTCTACCTGAATCGAGGCCAAAAGGTGTCAGAGGTGGCCGAAAATTGGCCCGGAAGTCTCAGCATGTTTGGTTTCTTCGAATCCATGACAAATTCGAGCATGCAAAGCTTCGATCTGTGTCCAGGGATGGATAACAGTTTGTTGGTGGTGCTAACCTCATCCAATTCGACAAGGTTTGGCTGGAAAACACAATGGAAAACCTGCAACTCGTCGAAAAAAATTGGAGATGTGAGGTTTCGTCGAATAAAACAGAGCTAGAGTGAGGGAGAGAGGATAGAGATACTAGAATCGAGAGGGAGACGGAAAAAAGAGAAAGATAGAGACTGGAATTGACATGTCTAATCTGGGAGAAGGAAGGGTGAGACGGAGAAGGGAGAAAAAGAGGGAGAGAGTGACGGTGAAGGAAGGAAAAAATGGAAAAAAATATAGGATAATAATAAAATATTAATATTTATTATAAAAAATAATATAATATTATTTATCATTTTTTTAGTCTGAAAGTGCACCAAACGCTTCACTACTAAGCTAGTCCAGCTTAATCCCTCAAGTTAGTCCAGTTCGAGATAGTCCGGTGCAACAAATGCACCCAAAATGGCTATACACAAAGACTAGGGTTTCCCCCACCTGAACAATTTGGTTCTTATATGTCTGTGCAGTAGTGTCTTCGATCATCCATGTGAGATAGCACCAGTGATAACTGTTTTATATCCTTGGTCGAGGACATCGATCTGAACCACTAAGTAAACTCTCTTTTATGTACTTCGACAATCGACTGTAAATTTGAGAATTGGGTGATGTTTGTAATGCTACCAAAACTGATTCTAGCCATTTCAAAAGAGCAATTACTCCTCCAGAACTCTATGAGGAGAAAAAAATGCGTCATCGCGAGTTAAAACACTGATCAAAAGAAAATTAAGCCAAAGGGAGAGAGCACAGTTCCAAAGACAAAAAGAAAGAAATCCTTGCACAAAATCTGTTTCACATTAATACCTTCTGCATTGTTGGTCCTACGCCCTCTCTGATCTCTTAGTACAGGCCTACAACTACACTTTAACCAAAGAACGAAACCAAAAGAAATTGACGAAAAATCAAAAGAGAACTCAATACATCAACCTATCTGTTTAGAACTTTAGATGTGAATATTTGTAATTCGATAAGAGAGGGTGGTCACATATACTCACATGTCACACTCCTCGTCACGGCCGTATAATAAAATGCTCGTCCCAGATCGGGCAGGAACATGTTGCATGCTTGTTCTTCCATTCAGCTCCACAAGTATAGCAAAACTGATGTCCACATCTACAAAGACAATACAAACAACAAGGGTTTATACAAAAATCATGAAATTATATATGCATCCGGAAAAATAAAATACAATAAAACACGAGTGATGCCTTTTCTTGGTAAGAAGGTCAAAAGGTCATTACAAGAAAAAATTGTATTTGCATCGGGATCTTGGGACAGCATGCAAAGAAGTACAACTTTAATAGCAATATTGATGGACTGCCATAAAATGATATTCAACATAAGAACTCTATATCTCAACAATACTATGCACTTGCTACCATTTAGATGATCATCCTTTGCTTTCAGAGATGCATATTCTATTAGAGATGGACTTCCGGATATACATTTTCTCATTCCGCACTCCTTTGATTATTTTTTTTCCGTGATTAACCTTTGATTTATACCATAAAGAGAGGTGTTCATGAGAGAAAAAGAGTGTCGAAATCACTTCTCCCCTATTATTGTCTTTTCTTTTCTTGGTTATTCTTTCATTGAAGAGTGCATCAACACGTACATATAATGGGTGTAGTGGAGATGAAGATGCTTCGTTGGATGTGTGGGCACACGAGAAATGATAAGATTAAGAATGAGGATATCCGAGGTAAAGTAGGAGTAGCCGAAATTGAAGGAAAGATGAGAAAAAATCGGTTACGATGGTTTGGACATGTGCAAAGAAGGCCTACTGACGCTCCGGTTAGAAGATGCGACCACGGGACAGAGGTCCAAGGCCGAAGGGGTAGAGGAAGACCTAGGAAAACGTTGGAAGAGACTCTAAGAAAAGACTTAGAGTGCTTGGATCTAACGGAGGACATGACACAGGATCGAGCGCAATGGCGTTCTAGGATTCATATAGCCGACCCCATTTAGTGGGAAAAGGCTTTGTTGTTGTTGTTGTTGTTGTTGGTTATTCTTTCATAATACAGCAAAACCTCTCCATATTGATACTTGATAAAGGAATAACCTTCATGTAGTCATAAAAATTTTCAGTCCCAACACAAGTCTGTTATATACATGAAATAAACTATATATCGTAGTAAGTTATAATTCTTCTAGGTCCCGTCTTAAGAAGCTTGCCTCCACATAGTAATAATTGTCAATGTCACAATAAAATCTAAAATGAAATAAACTATTTCTCTAAAGATTTCATTGGTTTGTCTTGTATGTATTTATAAAATCTACCTAGAAAGAGACACACTAAGGCGGGTACTACATACATACATGCACAAGCTATGATAGACTATATACTTGAAAATTAGCATGTTCCACTACTAATATGGTTCATTTCATTTTTTACTTTCATTGAGGATAAGTGAATCAAAAAAATAATTTTATAACTACATCTTTATTTCGGCCGCCTAGGCGCTAAGCGGCAAACCGCCGCATGACTAGCACATTTTAGAACCCAACATTATGGATGTATAGAGGTTTTACAGTATAACATTGCAAAGTTTTCTAAATTAAGACAGGCAAAAGAATCACAAAGGAAACCTAAAAATTAATCAGATTGGAGGGATTAGAAATGTAAAGCACAAGCACCTGCAGGTGATGTGGTAGCAACCACTATCAAGTTCAACCATATGATTGCACTTCGAACACTGGCGCCAAAGTTTCTTCGTTGCAAGTGATTTCAACAATTGGTCTTCTACGCAGGAATATGTTTCGGACATCTGGCAATCGTAGCAGCTCATATCATAGTGCCAAGGAACCTTGCAATTGATACAGAAATAGTGTTTACATTTCATGCACTTCCTGCCTCCCTCACCAACAAACGAAGTCTTGGTATGTTCCAAGACCTCCTGTTTTGACATTAGTGCGGAACACCTCGGATATGGGCAGTAAACTTTCTCTGTAACAGGAATAGAACACTCCTTGATTCGTTCGATCATAACAGCAGATAGTTCAGGCGACAAGAATTTTTTACAACCATCGATATTCACTTCACACTTACAGTCTTTATGAGGGCATTGTGCCACGAACCCATTTTGCAAATTCATTTCGACATGATGTTTCATGCAAGGCAAGCAATATTTGTGTTGACAAGTACCAATTGAAAACATTCGATCACCAGAAATGTCTTCAAAACAAATTAAACAAGTTTCCTTCACACTCATGGCTTTGCTAATTTGGGCTGGTAGCGGTGATCTAATTAAGAAGCTATAGTATCAACTGCATATTCGAACTTTCATTCTTAAGAGTGACCTGATCGAATAATGCTGCAATCTTGCTGCTTGCAAGACTCCGTGTGTTCACAACCTGCTCTTTATAAAATGTCAATCTTCTCCATCAGTTGCAACAAATCAACAAAAGTTTATGTGCCACTTAGCATAGTTTTTAAAGTAAATGTGAACTAGAAAAATGATGATTATATATATGCCAACAAAAATACAAACATAAAGAATCAAATGGATATGAAACTTGGCATTGTTGATCATTTGAATCTGTTGGAATAGCGATACATATAAATCAGATAACACTGTTTAACAAATCCACCTAAATACATCACCAAGAAAGATTTAAAATTTCTTAGAGGGGGATAGTATATAACATTTTTCTTAAAACTACCATATGGTTTTGAGACTAGATGTGTATTAATTATAAGTGATTTATTCAAATTCAATTAATCAAATTCCTTTGCAACATTACCCCTCATTTCCCAAGTTTCATTGTCCTCCCAGCCATTACATTTTCCCTATAAAACCCGGCCTTCCAAACAAATAAAAACGTACAATTTATCACACCAAAGAACATCCCAAAACAAAAATAACATGTGGGATGAAGGGACGAACATTGAAATAATTTACCAAAATCTAATAATCGAATAAATAAAATACTAAGATTGATGAAATGAATCTTAATGCTAATAAAAACTGACATATCGGTAAACCAAGTAATCATCACAGAAAAAAGATGAACCTTTTCAGTTTCAAACCGCTAGCTCCGCAGCCCTCACCCTCCACAGTCCACACCACAAAACGATCCAAGACTTTGAGATTCTTTCTAGCTAGTTTTGAAATATCAAATTTTCAACTTCAAAGCTTGATAAGAGGCCCGAGGGCTTGAGACCTAGAGAGAGAGAGAGTCATGCCTTCGTGCATAAATTGGAGAAAGAGTACCCTCGTAAGGTTTATGAGAAGAAACCGAAAGGGTTTTTAGTCGTACGTCTTTTGGAGTTCTCCGCGTCAATCAATTTCACAATAATAATTTAGGGGCGCAGTCAAATTCAGATTTGGGAAGATTTTTAAAAAATTTAAAATTTTAGTGTAGCCAACCAAAGGATTTTAAAAGAATTTTTAAAATTCAAGCAAATCTGGATAGTCAATCGAGATTTTGATAGTTATTTTAAATTCATCTAAATTTAGGTGTATTGAAAAATTAAAGATTTTGTAAGATTTTATTAAGTTGTGGATTTTGTGAGATTCGAGAGTAAAAATGATATATAACCAAGACCAAATAGAATCCTACCTCATACCTTAGGATTTCAAATCCAAGAACCTCTCTCTTCCTCTTACACTTCATCTTCTTCCTTCATCTCTACATTTTTTTTCTATATCTTTGCAATTCTTCTATTTCATCTCTGCAATTTTTCTACAAATCTTTTTGCAATTTTGTGCAATTTTTTCTTCATGGTAGAGAAGGGGAATTGGAATTGGGTTGTAAAGGAAGAGGAGTAATAGAGAGTCGCGGAAAACAAGATTAGAGCAGTATTGACAAAAAAAAAAAGGATTGGAGGAGATAGGTTAGGTGGAATGGAAAAGAGAGAAGAATAAAGTGGGGGAGGAAATAGGATTGGAAAGGGGTGCATAAAGAGTTGTTGGGTTTATGTGATAATCTTGACTTTTTATTTTAGCTTCATTTTAGTAGATTTATGACTTAGATACATTTATCATTATTTAATTTATTTGACGATCAAAATTAAACGTTGTAAAATCTATCAAAATCCGTAGAAATCTATTATATGAATCTTCTCAAATCTTCCAAATCCATATGGATATTGTAGAAGTCTCATAATCCTATAAAATTCATCACGTAACAAAATCTATTAAAATCCTTTCAAATCCTAAGTTGACTACACATTTCACAGTAAAACGAAAGAAGTTGAAGAAAACATAAACACCAGTTGAAAGAAATAGAAATGAGCGTCAATGTATCTTGAGATAATGAGATAAGATGTAGATGACGTTTTACCGCAGTGGTGAAAAGTAATAATGTTTGTTAAAGAGGAGGGGATAATGTTTCTTCATAAACAATATTAGAGATCTTTAAAGGAAATGTCAAAATTTCCAAATAATTAATAATGGTAAAAAAAGACAACAACAATTGTTTCCACCGAGAAGCCAAATTGATGTGGCATTACATGGAATGACATATTTCCCCTTGTTGCCAAATTTGATAGCAACTTCAAAAAAAAAGTTATCAAATTGCCACATAAACTGTCACATTTAACTTTAAAATTTGACATCGTCTTTGGAGATATTCTTAACTACAAAAAAAATAGTTATTAATGTATTTTGCATTCTTTTCTTTTAAAATAATAAATATACAAGACAAAATTACTTAATTTGTACAATTCTATGAGCTTGTTTTAATCTACTAACTACATGGATCTCTAAGCGATTGGTTCAAGTTTATCCAACGATATGAAATAGTAAACCTGCTGCTAATACATTTTTTTATTATACATTTTTCTAGGGTTTTAAGTTCTACAATGTATGTGAATCTATCAATATCGTAATTTACATAGCATAAGGCTTTGTTTGGATAAAGGACTTCCAAGTCCAAGTCACAAGGGATTGAGGCCCATGCTAGTAAGAAATGAATCACAAAATTTGAATAGGAGGAATTAAAACTGTATCACATATGAATTACAAAGGTATTTGAAAGGGATACACAAATTCTGCTTAGAAAGTGTCGTTTGCAAATTCCTCTTACACACCTTTGTAAAAATCATTTATTGCATTTCTAGTCCCTCTTAAATGTCAACACCTCAGAGTACAGGTGAAAGTTCTCAATTGGCAGGATCACAAAAATCTACTCCAAGTTTAACTCCAATCAGAGTGAGAAGTTTGAATTGGATATCACTTCTGCGATTTCTATGTTGTAGAACCAGAAAACTTTGGAGAAGCTAAGGATGATGTAGCATGGCAGAAAGCAATGAAGGATGAGATTGTAGTTATTGAAAATAATTAAACAAGCGAATTAGTTAATAGACTAAGTGATAAGCCTGTTATTGGTGTCAAATGGGTGTACAAGACCAAACTGAACTTGGATTGGTCTATAAAGAAGAACAAAGCAAGACTTGTTGCCAAAGGGTACTCACATCAACTTGGAGTTGATTTTAGGGAAAACTAATGGAAACACCCAAAAAAGTTTCCTTTTAGTCATCAGGACAAAAGTTTTCAAAAATGCCAACTGTGCCCTTCAAACATCTGTGCAAAAATGGCCTAGTATTCAACAAAGTTCACATGGTCTTAATCAAAGGATACATCCAAGAGAAGAAAAATGAGGACTGGCACTTTCAGATAACATTTGAAAGCAAAAGATAGAGTGG